>CM055875.1:16199643-17399643 GCA_029582165.1 Portulaca oleracea
TGAGAGGTAGAGTCCTAATTAGATTTGAGTGAGAGTTAGAGTCTTAATTGGGGTGAGAAGTAGACTTCTAAACTCTTAATCTAATTAGAAATCTTGTTTATTATTTTTTACAATCGATTTTTTTTATTATTATTTCCTGGGCGGGAATTTTTTATTGTATTTTCAAATCAATTTTTTTTCTTTAATCTGATTATCCGATAACCCCTACAATCACTCTGGATTGAGTATTTCAAATTTCGAATATATTACTTTTATATTATTACTAGTCTTTAACCCGTGTGATTCACGGGATATTTAAATAGTTTAATAGATAAAATAAACATAAATATGTTAATACCCTCGATTCAAGTAAAAAAAGAAGCCATTCTGAATTGTATGAGTCTTGGGAAAGTGTCTTGCCTTGTCATTAAAACTATATTATATATACTAAGATGAAATTTGATGATATGATTGAATTCTATAACTATACTATTACATATAAATTGAATAAAATTATACTTTTATACATTATTTTTTATATTTCAAAAAACGCTTCAAATAAGTTTAATGGAAGGTGTTGATTCGATTAGAGTATTATTTGGTGTCAATAATTATAAGAAATGGTGTTAAAAATGTTAAAGGGGCACGATATATAGAATTAGGTGGAGGTAGATTCCTAATTAGATTTGGGGGAGTTAGACTCCTAATTGGGTTAGGAGTTAGATTTCTAATTAGATAAGGTATACTCCTAATTGATTAAGTTTTTTGTATATTATTTTTTAAATCGATTTTTTATTATTATTTCATGGGTAGGAATTGTTTACTGTAATTCTAATTCGATTTTTTTCTTTAATATATTACAATTATTATTCCATGGATGCACCTTTTTATGGGATGCATGGACTTACATTTCTAAGTGTGATTGTTGCTCTGTCATTAAAATCTTGTTGATGTTACTTTACAATTACAGGGCATTTAACTAATATTATGAAGGGTGGCTCCACCATAAAAAATATGAATTGACTGAGATTGAAAAGGACGAAGAAAATATCAACAATCATCACACAGTCATTTACAAAGTATGATTTCGGATTTGGATTCCATATATCATATATAGTCATGAGATCTAATTTCATTCTCATAACACTTCACAATTTAAAAGAAACATATATGCTTTCAAATTTTAAAGTGCCTTTTGGGTTATGTGGACTGATCTCAATCACTTTCACTGGCAGGGGGTTGATGGTGACAATTTTCTCTGAGCCTCTGAATGCGGTTTTCGGACATGCATCACCTTCTCGACCACCACTCGAATCCCACCCACCTTCTAAGTTACATAAAAAAGGAGCAGCAAATAATCAGCGAAATCCAAATTCCAAAAAGAAATTAGCGAAATCCAAATTCCACCACTCGAATCTCACCCACCACTCGAGAATGCTAAATTGTAATCTTCTGATATTTTTCACCATGTAAATCCAATATGTATCATACAAAATTTTATGAAAAAAATTGTAATATGCAAATACATGCTAAAATATATTGATGTGGTATATACTGATAGTACTTTTCGAAAACTAACCTGTTTGTATTTGCAGGTTTGCCGAGAATTCAATGGTTGCTTCAAATGTTAATAGTTGATAGATTGGAAGAGAATGATAGATGTTTCGATGTTTATATATTAGGTCGGGAGGTAGAGTCTTAATTAGATTTGGGTGAGATGTAGAGTCCTAATTATATTTGGGTAGGAGTTAGAGTCCTAATTGGGTTGGGAAGTAGATTTCTAATTAGATAAGGTCGACTCTTAATCTGATTAGACTTGTTAATTATTTTTTTAAATCGATTTTTTTTATTATTTCACGGGCGAGAATATTTTACTGTTTTTTAAAATTGATTTTTTTTCTTTAATCTGATTGGCCGATAACCCCTACAATCACTCTGGGTTAAGTATTTCAAATTTCAAATATATTACTTTTATATTATTATAGATACTAAGATGAAATTTGATGATATGATTGAATTCTATAACTGTACTACTACATATAAATTGAATAAAATTATACTTTTATACATTATTTTTTATATTTCAAAAAATCTTTAAATAAGTTTAATGGAAGGTGTTGATTCGATTAGAGTATCATTTGGTGTCAATAATTATAAGAAATGGTGTCAAAAATGTTAAAGGGCACGATATATAGATTTAGGTGGAGGTAGATTACTAATTAGATTTGAGGAGAGTTAGACTCCTAATTAGGTTAGGAGTTAGATTTCTAATTAGATAAGGTGTACTCCTAATTGATTAAGTTTTTTTGTATATTATTTTTTAAATCGATTTTTTATTATTTATTTCATCGGCAGGAATTGTTTAATGTAATTTTAATTCGATTTTTTCTTTAATATATTACAATTATTATTCCATGGATGCACCTTTTTATGGGATGCATGGACTTACATTTCTAAGTGTGATTGTTGCTCTGTCATTAAAATCTTGTTGATGTTACTTTACAATTACAGGGCATTTAACTAATACTATGAAGGGTGGCTCCACCATAAAAAATATGAATTGACTGAGACTGAAAAGGACGAAGAAAATATCAACAATCATCACACAGTCATTTACAAAGTATGATTTCGGATTTGGATTCCATATATCATATATAGTCATGAGATCTAATATCATTCTCATAACACTTCACAATTTAAAAGAAACATATATGCTTTCAAAATTTTAAAGTGTCTTTTGGGTTATATGGACTGATCTCAATCACTTTCACTGGCAGGGGGTTGATTGTGACAATTTTCTCTGAGCCTCTGAATGCGGTTTTCGGACATGCATCACCTTCTCGACCACCACTCGAATCCCACCCACCTTCTAAGTTACACAAAAAAGGAGCAACAAATAATCAGCGAAATCCAAATTCCAAAAAGAAATTAGCGAAATCCAAATTCCACCACTCGAATCCGACCCACAACTTGAGAATGCTAAATTGTAATCTTCTGATATTTTTCACCATGTAAATCCAATATGTATCATACAAAATTTTATGAAAAAAATTGTAACATGCAAATACATGCGAAAATATATTGATGTGGTATATACTGATAGTACTTTTCGAAAACTAACCTGTTTGATTTTGCAGGTTTGCCGAGAATTCAATGGTCTCTTCAAATGTTAATAGTTGATAGATTGGAAGAGAATGATAGATGTTTCGATGTTAATATATTAGGTCGGGAGGTAGAGTCTTAATTAGATTTGGGTGAGATGTAGAGTCCTAATTATATTTGGGTAGGAGTTAGAGTCCTAATTGGGTTGGGAGGTAGATTTCTAATTAGATAAGGTGGACTCTTCATCTGATTAGACTTGTTAATTATTTTTTTAAATTGATTTTTTTTATTATTTCACGGGCGAGAATTTTTTACTGTTTTTTAAAATTGATTTTTTTTTCTTTAATCTGATTGGCCGATAACCCCTACAATCACTCTGTGTTTAGTATTTCAAATTTCGAATATATTACTTTTATATTATTATAGATACTAAGATGAAATTTGATGATATGATTGAATTCTATAACTGTACTATTACATATAAATTGAATAAAATTCTACTTTTATACATTATTTTTTATATTTCAAAAAATCTTTAAATAAGTTTAATGGAAGGTGTTGATTCGATTAGAGTATCATTTGGTGTCAATAATTATAAGAAATGGTGTCAAAAATGTTAAAGGGCACGATATATAGATTTAGGTGGAGGTAGATTACTAATTAGATTTGAGGAGAGTTAGACTCCTAATTAGGTTAGGAGTTAGATTTCTAATTAGATTAGGTGTACTCCTAATTGATTAAGTTTTTTTGTATATTATTTTTTAAATCGATTTTTTATTATTTATTTCATCGGCAGGAATTGTTTAATGTAATTTTAATTCGATTTTTTCTTTAATATATTACAATTATTATTCCATGGATGCACCTTTT
Organism: Portulaca oleracea; assembly: GCA_029582165.1. NCBI lineage: Eukaryota > Viridiplantae > Streptophyta > Magnoliopsida > Caryophyllales > Portulacaceae > Portulaca > Portulaca oleracea. The sequence goes on from CM055875.1 coordinate 16,203,595, forward strand.
TATGGGATTCATGGACTTACATTTCTAAGTGTGATTGTTGTTGTGTCATTAAAATCATGTTGATGTTACTTTACAATTACAGGGCATTTAACTAATACTATGAAGGGTGGCTCCACCATAAAAAATATGAATTTACTGAGATTAAAAAGGACGAAGAAAATATCAACAATCATCACACAGTCATTTACAAAGTATGATTTCGGATTTGGATTCCATATATCATATATAGTCATGAGATCTAATATCATTCTGATAACACTTCACAATTTAAAAGAAACATATATGCTTTCAAAATTTTAAAGTGCCTTTTGGGTTATGTGGACTGATCTCAATCACTTCACTGGCAGGGGGTTGATTATGACAATTTACTCTGAGCCTCTAAATGCGGTTTTCGGACATGCATCACCTTCTCGACCACCACTCGAATCCCACCCACCTTCTAAGTTACACAAAAAAGGAGCAACAAATAATCAGCGAAATCCAAATTCCAAAAAGAAATTAGCGAAATCCAAATTCCACCACTCGAATCCGACCCACCACTTGAGAATGTTAAATTGTAATCTTCTGATATTTTTCACCATGTAAATCCAATATGTATCATACAAAATTTTATGAAAAAAATTGTAACATGCAAATACATGCTAAAATATATTGATGTGGTATATACTGATAGTACTTTTCGAAAACTAACCTGTTTGTATTTGCAGGTTTGCCGAGAATTTAATGGTTGCTTCAAATGTTAATAGTAGATAGATTGGAAGAGAATGATAGATGTTTCGATGTTTATATATTAGGTCTGGAGGTAGAGTCTTAATTAGATTTGGGTGAGATGTAGAGTCCTTATTATATTTGGGTAGGAGTTAGAGTCCTAATTGGGTTGGGAGGTAGATTTCTAATTAGATAAGGATAGACTCTTCATCTGATTAGACTTGTTAATTATTTTTTTAAATCGATTTTTTTTATTATTTCACGGGCGAGAATATTTTACTGTTTTTTAAAATTTATTTTTTTTTTCTTTAATCTGATTCGACGATGACCCCTACAATCACTCTGGGTTAAGTATTTCAAATTTCGAATATATTACTTTTATATTATTATAGATACTAAGATGAAATTTGATGATATGATTGAATTCTATAACTGTACTATTACATATAAATTGAATAAAATTATACTTTTATACATTATTTTTTATATTTCAAAAAACGCTTCAAATAAGTTTAATGGAAGGTGTTGATTCGATTAGAGTATTATTTGGTGTCAATAATTATAAGAAATGGTGTCAAAAATGTTAAAGGGGCACGATATATAGAATTAGGTGGAGGTAGATTACTAATTAGATTTGAGGAGAGTTAGACTCCTAATTAGGTTAGGAGTTAGATTTCTAATTAGATGAGGTGTACTCCTAATTGATTAAGTTTTTTGTATATTATTTTTTAAATCGATTTTTTATTATTTATTTCATCGGCAGGAATTGTTTAATGTAATTTTAATTCGATTTTTTCTTTAATATATTACAATTATTATTCCATGGATGCACCTTTTTATGGGATTCATGGACTTACATTTCTAAGTGTGATTGTTGTTGTGTCATTAAAATCATGTTGATGTTACTTTACAATTACAGGGCATTTAACTAATACTATGAAGGGTGGCTCCACCATAAAAAATATGAATTGACTGAGATTGAAAAGGACGAAGAAAATATCAACAATCATCACACAGTCATTTACAAAGTATGATTTCGGATTTGGATTCCATATATCATATATAGTCATGAGATCTAATATCATTCTCATAACACTTCACAATTTAAAAGAAACATATATGCTTTCAAAATTTTAAAGTGCCTTTTGGGTTATGTGGACTGATCTCAATCACTTTCACTGGCAGGGGGTTGATTGTGAATATTTTCTCTGAGCCTCTGAATGCGGTTTTCGGACATGCATCACCTTCTCGACCACCACTCGAATCCCACCCACCTTCTAAGTTACACAAAAAAGGAGCAACAAATAATCAGCGAAATCCAAATTCCAAAAAGAAATTAGCGAAATCCAAATTCCACCACTCGAATCCGACCCACCACTTGAGAATGCTAAATTGTAATCTTCTGATATTTTTCACCATGTAAATCCAATATGTATCATACAAAATTTTATGAAAAAAATTGTAACATGCAAATACATGCTAAAATATATTGATGTGGTATATACTGATAGTACTTTTCGAAAACTAACCTGTTTGATTTTGCAGGTTTGCCGAGAATTCAATGGTTGCTCCAAATGTTAATAGTTGATAGATTGGAAGAGAATGATAGATGTTTCGATGTTTATATATTAGGTCGGGAGGTAGAGTCTTAATTAGATTTAGGTGAGATGTAGAGTCCTTATTATATTTGGGTAGGAGTTAAAGTCCTAATTGGGTTGGGAGGTAGATTTCTATTTAGATAAGGTAGACTCTTCATGTGATTAGACTTGTTAATTATTTTTTTAAATTGATTTTTTTTATTATTTCACGGGCGAGAATTTTTTACTGTTTTTTAAAATTGATTTTTTTTCTTTAATCTGATTGGCCGATAACCCCTACAATCACTTTGGGTTAAGTATTTCAAATTTCGAATATATTACTTTTATATTATTGTAGATACTAAGATGAAATTTGATGATATGATTGAATTCTATAACTGTACTATTACATATAAATTGAATAAAATTATACTTTTATACATTATTTTTTATATTTCAAAAAATCTTTAAATAAGTTTAATGGAAGGTGTTGATTCGATTAGAGTATCATTTGGTGTCAATAATTATAAGAAATGGTGTCAAAAATGTTAAAGGGCACGATATATAGATTTAGGTGGAGGTAGATTACTAATTAGATTTGAGGAGAGTTAGACTCCTAATTAGGTTAGGAGTTAGATTTCTAATTAGATAAGGTGTACTCCTAATTGATTAAGTTTTTTTGTATATTATTTTTTAAATCGATTTTTTATTATTATTTCATCGGCAGGAATTGTTTAATGTAATTTTAATTCGATTTTTTCTTTAATATATTACAATTATTATTCCATGGATGCACCTTTTTATGGGATGCATGGACTTACATTTCTAAGTGTGATTGTTGCTCTGTCATTAAAATCTTGTTGATGTAACTTTACAATTACAGGGCATTTAACTAATACTATGAAGGGTGGCTCCACCATAAAAAATATGAATTGACTGAGATTGAAAAGGACGAAGAAAATATCAACAATCATCACACAGTCATTTACAAAGTATGATTTCGGATTTGGATTCCATATATCATATATAGTCATGAGATCTAATATCATTCTCATAACACTTCACAATTTAAAAGAAACATATATGCTTTCAAAATTTTAAAGTGCCTTTTGGGTTATGTGGACTGATCTCAATCACTTTCACTGGCAGGGGGTTGATTATGACAATTTTCTCTGAGCCTCTGAATGCGGTTTTCGGACATGCATCACCTTCTCGACCACCACTCGAATCCCACCCACCTTCTAAGTTACACAAAAAAGGAGCAACAAATAATCAGCGAAATCCAAATTCCAAAAAGAAATTAGCGAAATCTAAATTCCACCACTCGAATCTGACCCACCACTTGAGAATGTTAAATTGTAATCTTCTGATATTTTTCACCATGTAAATCCAATATGTATCATACAAAATTTTATGAAAAAAATTGTAACATGCAAATACATGCTAAAATATATTGATGTGGTATATACTGATAGTACTTTTCGAAAACTAACCTGTTTGTATTTGCAGGTTTGCCGAGAGTTCAATGGTTGCTTCAAATGTTAATAGTTGATAGATTGGAAGAGAATGATAGATGTTTCGATGTTTATATATTAGGTCGGGAGGTAGAGTCTTAATTAGATTTGGGTGAGATGTAGAGTCCTAATTATATTTGGGTAGGAGTTAGAGTCCTAATTGGGTTGGGAGGTAGATTTCTAATTAGATAAGGATAGACTCTTCATCTGATTAGACTTGTTAATTATTTTTTTAAATCGATTTTTTTTATTATTTCACGGGCGAGAATATTTTACTGTTTTTTAAAATTTATTTTTTTTTTCTTTAATCTGATTCGACGATGACCCCTACAATCACTCTGGGTTAAGTATTTCAAATTTCGAATATATTACTTTTATATTATTATAGATACTAAGATGAAATTTGATGATATGATTGAATTCTATAATCATTTTATTACATATAAATTGAATAAAATTATACTTTTATACATTATTTTTTATATTTCAAAAAACGCTTCAAATAAGTTTAATGGAAGGTGTTGATTCGATTAGAGTATTATTTGGTGTCAATAATTATAAGAAATGGTGTCAAAAATGTTAAAGGGGCACGATATATAGAATTAGGTGGAGGTAGATTACTAATTAGATTTGAGGAGAGTTAGACTCCTAATTAGGTTAGGAGTTAGATTTCTAATTAGATGAGGTGTACTCCTAATTGATTAAGTTTTTTGTATATTATTTTTTAAATCGATTTTTTATTATTTATTTCATCGGCAGGAATTGTTTAATGTAATTTTAATTCGATTTTTTCTTTAATATATTACAATTATTATTCCATGGATGCACCTTTTTATGGGATTCATGGACTTACATTTCTAAGTGTGATTGTTGTTGTGTCATTAAAATCATGTTGATGTTACTTTACAATTACAGGGCATTTAACTAATACTATGAAGGGTGGCTCCACCATAAAAAATATGAATTGACTGAGATTGAAAAGGACGAAGAAAATATCAACAATCATCACACAGTCATTTACAAAGTATGATTTCGGATTTGGATTCCATATATCATATATAGTCATGAGATCTAATATCATTCTCATAACACTTCACAATTTAAAAGAAACATATATGCTTTCAAAATTTTAAAGTGCCTTTTGGGTTATGTGGACTGATCTCAATCACTTTCACTGGCAGGGGGTTGATTGTGACAATTTTCTCTGAGCCTCTGAATGCGGTTTTCGGACATGCATCACCTTCTCAACTACCACTCGAATCCCACCCACCTTCTAAGTTACATAAAAAAGGAGCAGCAAATAATCAGCGAAATCCAAATTCCAAAAAGAAATTAGCGAAATCCAAATTCCACCACTCGAATCCCACCCACCACTCGAGAATGCTAAATTGTAATCTTCTTATATTTTTCACCATGTAAATCCAATATGTATCATGCAAAATTTTATGAAAAAAATTGTAACATGCAAATACATGCTAAAATATATTGATGTGGTATATATACTGATAGTACTTTTCGAAAACTAACCTGTTTGTATTTGCAGGTTTGCCGAGAATTCAATGGTTGCTTCAAATGTTAATAGTTGATAGATTGGAAGAGAATGATAAATGATAGATGTTTCGATGTTTATATATTAGGTCGGGAGGTAGAGTCTTAATTAGATTTGGGTGAGATGTAGAGTCTTAATTATATTTGGGTGGGAGTTAGAGTCCTAATTGGGTTGGGAAGTAGATTTCTAATTAGATAAGGTTGACTCTTCATCTGATTAGACTTGTTAATTATTTTTTTAAATCGATTTTTTTATTATTTCACGGGCGAGAATTTTTTACTGTTTTTTAAAATTGATTTTTTTTCTTTAATATGATTGGCCGATAACCCCTACAATCACTTTGGGTTGAGTATTTCAAATTTCGAATATATTACTTTTATATTATTATAGATATATATATATATATATATATATATATATATATATATATATATATATATTAGCCATTAGGGGCCGAACATATGAAAAGCTTAAAGTGCAAAGTAGCCCGCGAAGAGAATCGATAGATATATTTTGAAACCGACGAGAATCGATAGATGGCATGGCATAGCACAATAATTGAGTTCTTGGACCACACTCCCTCCACCCAAAATTAAATAACGTTTTTGGGATGGATGTAAAGACTAATAAAACTACCATAATCTATATATAAAATAGAAATTATTGTGGGTCCCATGAAATAGAACATGGGAGTGATTGTAGGGGAATTGGTTAATCACAACATTGAAAATTATTTTTTTCTATTTTCAATTTTTTTATTTTCAGTAAGGATTTTATTTTAAAATTAAAAAAATCAGAAAATATCACTAATACTTTACTGCTTTGGACTCTAAATTAAATTATTTAGGCGCAAATAACAATAATTATTTTGGTATTGCTTATGATAATAATAATAATAATAATAATAATAATAATAATAATAATAGAAATCATTGTGCGTCCCACAAAATAGAGCCAGGAGAGTGATTGTAGGGGAATTGGTCAATCACAACATAGAAAATTATATTCTTTTTCTATTTTTAATTTTTTTAATTTTCAATCCGGATTTTATTTTCAAATTAAAAAAAAAACCAGAAAATATCACTAATGCTTGACTGCTTTGGACTCTGAATTAAATTATTTTGGTGCAAATAACTGTAATTATTTTGGTGTTGCCTATAATCTATATATTATAAATTATAATAGAAATCATTGTGAATCCTACGAAATAGAGCCACGGAGTGACTGTAGGGGAATTAGCCAATCACAACGTAAAAATTTATTTTTTTTTGCTATTTTCAATGCAAATTTTATTTTAAATTAAAAAAAACAGAAAGTATCACTAATCCTTGATTGCTTTGGACTCTGAATTAAATTATTTTGGTGTAAAAAATAGTAATTATATTGGTGTTGCCTATAATAATCTATAATAATATAAAAGTAATATATTCGAGATTTGAAATACTCAACCCAGAGTGATTTTAGGGGTTATCGGCCAATCAGATTAAAGAAAAAAAATCGATTTAAAAATACAGTAAAAAATTCCCGCCCATGAAATAATAACAAAAAAAATCGATTTAAAAAATAATAAATGAGAAGTATAATCAAATTAAGAGTCTACCTTATCTAATTAGAAATCTGATTCCCAACCCAATTAGGATTCTAACTCCCACCCAAATCTGATTAGGATTCTACCTCTCACCCAAATCTAATTAGGATTCTCCCTCCCGACCTAATATATAAATATCAAAACATCTTTCATTCTCTTCCAATCTGTCAACTATTAACATTCAAGAACTATCAATTTCAAGAAATCTGCAAATACAAACAGGTTAGTTTTCGAAAAGTACTATCAATATATACCACATCTTTGCATGTTACAATTTTTTCATAAAATTTTGCATGATACATTGGATTTACATGGTGAAAAATATCAAAAGAGTACAATTTTATTCTCCTTGATATGCTTCTCCATGTTGAATGGTGGCCCCACATATATCATTGTGAGAGTGCGGAAAAGTTATATGGAGCTTTTCATGACGTTGAGCGTTGAACCTTGCTATGCAGAGTTCAGGTACACAGAGATAAGATGGAGCAACAAAGGAAACAGGATAAAAATCAATTGTGATGCAGTTGCCAAAACACAAACTGAGGAGGTGGTAATCAGGTGTGTTTCCAGGAGGACGGATGGAAGCCCTACTATCGGCAACATGTGATTTTGTGAAAGTCAGAAGACCATCAGATATAAGTATATAACTGAAGGCAAAGTGATCTAAAGGGAATTCTGCAACTTGTGATTTTTGTTTGATTTAATAAAATGTTTGCAAGTTCATTTATTTGCCATTAATATTATTTTTCTTTGGGTATTCTAATATTGTATTTGGATCTTCCCAGTTCGAGTCCTAAATGTAGATATTTAAAAATGGTGTATTTGGGAGCTCTTAAGACGAGAAGGCATATAAGGTGAGAATGCAACTTCACATCACATCACCTAGCAAGAGTAGAACTTAGCTAGGAAGAACAAATTTGTATTGACGTATGCCCTTATCAAATTGATGCGTATGTACTAATGGACAAATTGAGTATATATGGAATAAATTCGCCCATTTCCCTCAAAAAAATAGTATTATATTTATCGTTTTAACTTTTTAAAATTAAAATAACTATTTTATTTAAAATTAAAAGTAATATATTAAAGAAAAAAATTGATTTAAAATTACAGTAAACAACTTCCGCCCATTAAATAATAATAAAAAAATTGATCTAAACAAATAATATACAAAAAGCTTAATCAAATGAAAAATATACCTAATCTAATTAGAAATCTACCTCCCAGCCTAATAATTAGGAGTCTAACTCTCCCCCCTCAGATCTAATTAGGAATCTACCTCCCACCCAAATCTATCCATCAAATTGGTATTTCTTATAATTTTTTACACTATTTTTTAATAGTAAATATTAATTGTCAATTATAAAAACTTGGGATGCATAGGTTGTGTTAATGAGCACAAATGATACTCTAATCGAATCAACTCCTTCCATTAAGTTTATTTTAAGCAGTTTTTGAAATATAAAAAATAATATATAAAAGTATAACTTTGTTCAATTTATATGTAATCATATAATTATAGAATTCAAACATACCATTAAATTTCATCTTAATATATATAATATTATTTTAATATCAGGGCAGGACACTTTCCCAAGACTCATACAATTCAAAATGACTTCTTTTTTACTTGAATTGACAGTATTAACATATTTATGTTTATTTTATTTATTAAACTATTTAAATATCCCGTGCATCGTACAGGTTAAAGACTAGTAATTATAATAATAATAATAATAATCTATATCTATATATTATAATAGAAATCATTGTGGGTTCCACAAAAGAGCCACGGGATTGACTATAGGGGAATTGGTCAATCACAATTTATAAAAAAAATTTTCTATTTACAATCCGGATTTTATTTTAAAATTAAAAAAAAACTAAAAAGTATCACTAATCCCTGACTGCTTTGGACTCTGAATAAGTATACAACTCTTCCATAACCAACTTAATCGGTTGGGTCAATTACATTCATAACTTTTTAAAAACATATAAATACAATACATCTGTCAGGGATTAAACTATTTTCATCTACTATTCTGAGCAATCAACATCATAATTGTCGCACTTCATCATATTCGCCTTAATTGAGTACCATTCACAGTTCATACACTCAAGTTATCTTCGATAAGGCAAGTCACTATTATGTAGATTTTCAAACCTTTTTAGGTCTTCTTCGATTGCATTCACTGTTGTTGACGTATTCAAAAACTTTACATCATCATATTTGACATAATCGATTACCATTCACACTTCATACTCTAAGTCACATGTCACTATTATATGGATTTAAAAACCAGTTTAAGTATACTTTGATTGCATTCATTGTATTTAACTATTCAGTCACTTTGAATTATGTAGATTGACTTAATTAGTGACATTACACCAAATCAAATAAGGTACATACTATTATACCCTGATAAGTGTGTTGTTTAATCTTAAACTTTTCATTCTCCTTTGTTTATTTAATTTTAATCTCCACCTTTTATTTTCCTTTGTTTATTTCATTGCTTTGTACCCTCCTAAGTAAATTAGATTGGAATACTTACCTTGCCAGTTGAGTTACTTTCTGATGTAGCTCCAATTTGGAGCCAATGGCTGATTGCTTGAGCCATCACCGCAGATCCCATAGGGTCCTCCCCCCAAACCGTAATATCCTTACTCCCAACACCATTATTCACCAGTCCACACCCCATATTACAATAGATTTACAAAAGAAAATACATACATCACAATTGTTACATCATAAAAATTACATACACAAACCAAACCGCCTAATTCTCTGTCGCGTCCACTAACTTGATAACCTACAAAAACAGAAACCATTGAATCTAAAAAATAAATATATTCTAGAAGAAGAGAGTAATCAAAAAATAGATTTTCAAAAAATATGCGCATATTCTGAAACATTTATTGACCGACTTTCAGGGATTTATTGGCCAATTTTCCTGGTCTAAGAATATTTGTTAAATTTTAGATACATCTATGTAATTAACAATTCCCTCTAAAGGTTCAACAGACTAGAACCAAAACAGACCATATCAAAACCTAGCACTTTCAAATAACCAACCAAAATTTTAATTATAAACTTAAAAGATCCATATCATAAACCCTAACAATGAGTTTTGAACAAATAAATATATTCTAAAAGATTCATTGATGGGTTTGCAGAGTTTAAAGATATTACATAGATTTAAGAACTCTATGTAAATTACAATTTTTAGCAACTAATCTATAATAATATAAAAGTAATATATTCGAAATTCGAAATACTTAACCCAGAGTGATTGTAGGAGTTATCGGCCAACCAGATTAAAGAAAAAAAATTGATTTAAAAATACAATAAAAATTCCTGCCGATGGAATAATAAAAAAATCGATTTACAAAAATTATAAACATAAAGTCTAATCAAATTAAGAGTATACTTTATCTAATCAGAAATCTACTTCCCAACCCAAGTAGGATTCCCACTCTATCTGATTAGATTAAATCCCACGAAAGTCACGTATCCCAACACCACTGTAATTGTAACCAGCCATAAACTCCCAACAAAGGATTATATATATTTAGATTGCTATCAAGATTCATTGCTTTTGTTTTATGGTAAGCCCTCTTTTATCCGCTTAATTAAATTCAAACAATTATACAATGAATATACAATCAATTATTGCTACCACACCCACTCACCGTCATCCCCCCACTCACTCTCCAAGTCTCCATTATATGTGCAGTTCTAACCACTCATGCATACTATTTTTGCTTTTGATCTCATATAGAACTCTATAATCTCCTCCGCCAACTCTATAATTACCGAAGCTCTAAACTTGATTTATTTATAACTTTTTTTTGTTTAAATTGGCAGGAAACCTACCTAATTTCTTTCTGGTTGTGATTGGTGGTTGGAAGGTGTATAATGATGCAGAAGAAAGGAAGATAGGTAAGATTGTGTTTCTAATTTTTTTCCCCATTAAGTTCATTGTATGCATGTTTTAAGTGGAGTTATATTTTTGTTTTATCAATACTTCCTCCAAACTAAGCTTTGAATTTGCTATCTATCAATTGAAATCTCATGTCGCTTTGGTTAAGAAGATTTAATAGGAACCAGGTATGGGTATGGCAGGAAGACTGAGTCAATCGGGATGAGTGAGTGTGACAAACCAAGGCTAATAGTTAAGGTATGACTTCGACTATATTTAAAGTTATGTATGTATGTGTTGGAGATCTGTTAGTGTTAATATAATTTTATACTCCACTTAAATTTACTTCCATGGGAGCAATTAGCCAATTATCTCTAATGCAGCCATTAAGAGTCTGACAAACATTATGTTATACTCCAAGCCAACACTTTTGATACATGTATGAAAATGCATAACATTGAAAGAACTCATCGAAATGAGTTTATGCAGCATATTAATATAGCACCATGTGAAGGGATTAGAGGAAGGGCAACATATTATAGGGAGCATCACATAAAACCATGTCAAGCAAAGAGAAAACAATCAAGCAACGTGAGAGACAGAGGAAGCAGAGACCATGGTTATAGCATGTGGCAAACGGGCTTATTCTGCCAAAAAAATCAGATTTTGGAGAGTGATCTTATGATGCGAGGAGGAGGTTTTCTTGAGGATTTTGATCTCTTTTAAAAGACATTTTTATGTATAGTAATTCCTTTTAAGCATTGGTTTTAAAACACTTTTTTTTTATTTTTATGTGACCTATAGGTTGTATTCAACAAGAGAAATGAAGTTGCTCACAACTTAACTAGAATATATATTTCCTGTAAAAAAAAATCTAGAATATATATTGCCTAATATTTGTGGTGGTGTAATCTGGATGAGGTTTGCCCTTAAGAACTCAAGAAGTCCAATACTATGTTAACATAATATATATACACCCCTACTCTCTTTAATTTCTTCTTTTTTTAATTGTGAGTTCAAACTCCCTTTAATTTCATAAACGTGTATTAACAATCTATCATTGTATTTGTGCATTATCTATTTTTTTATACTCCCTCTACGTTATATTAATTATCACTTCATAAATATTATATACTTTAAGGTCTCTAATATCCTTCTCTAATTTAGAACATTTTAGATACAAAACAAAGAAGGAAAGTACATGTTAAGAATTTAGTGGTGAAAAATTTTAAAGTTTGATAAAATTATAAATGATAATTATCACAATTAAGCCGAAATGTACAATAAATAATTTTTTAATAAAAATTTCTGATTCCAAATATATAAATTAATAGTCACTCTATATAAAATTAATCTACACAAAATTATACATACTATGGTGGTGATAAACTTATAGCAATCTTTTTGTTTATTGTCCAACAGTATCAACAACTTATTATGAAATCTTTTTGTTTGATAATTCATTTATATTTTTCTCAAATTTGTACATATATACATTTACAATTTAGTTTCTATTTTTAATAAAATATTTGTTTTGTTATATCCCGTGCATTGCACGGGTTTAAGACTAGTTTAAAATAATTAAAAAAAAAGATTTTTAAAAAATATGCACATTCTGAAATATTTATTGACCAGTTTTCAGGGTTTAGTTATATTAATTAAAATTTAGACATCTTTGCAAATTACAATTTCTAAGAAACAGTTAAGGGAAAAATCTCTAAAGGATCAACTTCAAGAACCAAAACATACCATTTTTGCAAATTATAATAACAAATTCAGAATATGATAGAAATATAGTCACATACCACTTATATTACAATAAGGACACGTTATCATAGATAAACATAAGAAAAATTACATAGATTTTAGATAACTCTATGTAAATAACACTTCCTAGCATGCAAATTTTGAATAATTAAAAAACTTATTTTCAAAAAATGTACATCCTCTGAAATATTTATTGACCGATTTTCATGGTTTGGGGATATTAATTAATTTTTAGATACATCTACGTAAATAACAATTTCTAAGAAAAAGATAAGAAACCATTGAATCCAAAAAATAATTATATTCTAAAAGAAGAGAATAATTAAAAAATAGATTTTCAAAAAATATGCATATTCTGAAATATTTATTGACCGGCTTTCAGGGATTTATTGGTCGGTTATTGGGTTTAGGGATATTAATTAAATTCTAGATACATCTATGTAAATAACACTTTCTAAGAAAAAAAAAAACCCCTCTAAAGGTTGAACAGACTAGAACCAAAACAAATCAAATCAAAACCTAGCAATTTCAAATAACCAACCAAAATTTTAATTATAAACTTAACAGATCCATATCATAAACCCTAACAATGACTTCTGAAAAAATAAATATAGTTTGTTTCATAAAATTTTACCACTACTTACGATAATTTAAAATTGTAGGTTAACGTATAGGGAAGGATGATGCATCATGCAACTTGTCGTGGTCGATGTTTATTGTCATTTTAGGAAATTTTCTATCGCTAAATTACATGTTTTGTCGAAACAATTTATCACGATGTTTTCCATGTAACAATTTCATTAATATTTTGTTTCGTTTATTTGTATAGACAGTTACTTATCCATAACTTTTATAAAATTTCAAAAGTAACTAACTGAATTCCCTCCGTGCATTGCACGGGTTGAAGCCTAGTAATAATAATAATAATAATCTATATATTATAATAGAAATCATTGTGGGTCCTTCGAAATAGAGCCACAAGAGTTTATGATATAGCCCCAAGTAAATTAGATATACATACTTACCTTCACAATTGAGAAACGTTTATGATATAGCTCCAATTTGAAGCCAACAGCAGAATGCTTGAACCATTAGCGCAGAACCCATAGGGTCCTCCCTCCAATCTGTAGCCCCCTTACCCACCACACCATTATTCACAAGTCCACTCCCCATATTACAAAAGAAAATACATACATTACAATTGTTACATCAGTAAAATTACATACACAAACCAAACTGCTTTATAACCTCCAAAAACAGAAACTATTGAATCCAAAGGCATGAAAATACATGAAAATATCAATAACAAATGGTTACCATATTAAAAACCAAGGAAAGCACATCTATATCAAACTTAGATTGTTTTAGTTGCATATACAGACAATAACATACAAGAATATGCTCATCTTAGAAAGTCTACTTTTAATCTCAAATAATAATAAGTCATTAGTTGCTTAAAATTTGGCTTAAAAATATATAATCGCAAATTAAACCAGATCGAATTTTAGGGTTTAGGGATATTAATAAAATTTTAGCTTTTATATAAGATGCCTATGTTAATTACAGTTACTGAGATAAACTACTTAACATCAATAACAAAACCGACCAATGCAAATAAACTTAAAAAGAAGCTAAATAAAACCTAAAACTGATTTTAAAAAAAAATACATTCTGAAATAATTCCCAAAAAGAAGATAAAGGTAAAACTGATTTTTAGGGTTTAGGGATATTATATAGAGTTCACAATTTCTAGCAAGCAAATTTTGAATAAGTAAAAAACTGATTTTCTAATTAAAAGTTACAAACTATTTCTCATTAAACTTCTAACAAAATAATTAAAAAGCTGATTTTAAAACTAAAAACAGACCAAGTTTGCAAACATCAACGAACACAATTAATTACAAATCTTAACAATGACTTTTGATAAACTATATATATATGTGCAAAAACAAAGCCTTCAATTTTATGTCTAATATTTTTTCCTTAAAAAAGTATCCAATTCTGTGTACTTTATACACTTCTAAATCCTTAGGTTAAAACTATATAATCACAAATTAAACCTGTGGGATTTTTATGGTTTAGGGATATTAATCAAATTTTATCTTTTAGATAAGACGTCTATGTTAATTACAATTACTGAGATAAAGACAATGTGTACTTTTATACACTTCTTAATGCACAACTAAAAACTATATAATCACAAATAAAACCTATGGGGTTTTTATGGTTTAGGGATATTAATTAAATTTTAGCTTTTAGATAAGATGTCTCTATTGATCACAATTACTGAGATAAAGGCAAAAAAAAAAAATTGTATAGAGTTTTAACATCAATAACCAAAACTGACCAATGCAACTAATCCCAAATAGAAGTTAAATAGAAGCAAAAACTGATTTTAAAAAAATACATTCTGAAATAAATCCCAAAAAAAGTTAAAGATTAAATTGATTTTCAAAAATTATATATATACATTCTGAAATTAATTCCAAAAAGAAGTTAAAGATTTTTTTTTGAGATTTTTGAATTTATTAATACAATACATTCACCACGATCATCATCATTACAACAGTTCCATAACCCAAAAAATAGATATTCTAAAATTAACCCCAAAAACAGAATATACTCTAAAAGTTTCATTGATGGATAACTTTGAATAAGTAAAAACTTATTTTTTTTATTAGAACTTGCAAACTAATTCTCATTAAAATTCTAACAAAATAATTAAACTGATTTTAAAACTAAAAACAGACCAAGTTTTTCTAACATTTTTTCCTTTCAAAACGTATCCAATTATGTGTACTTTATATACTTTTAAATGCCTATGTTAACTACGCTTACTGAGATAAAGACAAGAAAAAACTAAACCTGTAAAGATTTAACATCAATAACCAAAACCGACCAAAGCAAATAATCCTAAGAAGAAGTTAAATAGAACCAAAGATTGATTTTTTTTTAAAAAAAAATACATACTGAAATAAATCCCAAAAAGAAGTTAAAGATTAAACTGATTCTCAAAATAAATATATATACATTCTGAAATTAAACCCAATAAGAAGTTAAAGATTGTCTTTGGGATTTTAGAATATATAAATACAATACATTCACAACCAACATCATCCTTATAGCTGCTCCATACCCTAAAGAAAAATATATTCTGAAATTAATCCCAAAACCGACCAATGCAAATAATCCCAAAAAGAAGTTAAATAAAAACCAAAAAATAATTTTTTTTTAAAAAAAATACACTCTGAAATAAATCCCAAAAACAAGTTAAAGATTAAACTGATTCTCAAAAAAAATATATATATACATTCTAAAATTTTCTATTACTGAATTACATGTTTTGTCGGAACAATTTATCATGATGTTTTTCATAGAACAATTTCATTAATATTTCGTTTGGTTTATTTGTATGGACAGTTACTTATCCATGACTTTTATAAAATTTCAAAAGTAACTAATTGAGTTCGCTCTGTGCATCGCACGGGTTGAAGCCTAGTAATAATAATAATAATCTATATACTTGTAATGACAATCTATGTGGGGCCCAACAAATACTGCAACGAGAGCGTTTCAAGGAGTTTCATCCAATCACAATTAAGAAAAATACAATTTTTAGAAATTTTTTTAATAATTTCAAAAAAACATAATAATAATCGATGAAAATCAAAACTTAGGTTGCATTGGACTCTGACCTCATTTTCAATAATTTTTTATTTTATTTTGAACCGGATTTTATTTGAGACCTTGACTGCTTTGGACTCTGACCCCACTTATAGCTATTACATAACTGTTTCGGATTTAATTTTATTTTAGATTTAAAAAAAGACTTTTACGAATCCCATATGGCTTTGGAGTTTGATCACGTTTACAACTGTTAAAATATCCAGCGCAACTGCAGCTAGGTTACGTTCATTGCTTTTTCCAAAACATATAAATAAAATATTTTCACATACCAGCCAGAATCACAATTGATCTTCGCCGTATTCGTCTCAATTGATTATTGACATTCTCAATTCATACTCTCATTAAGGTAAGTTTCAAGTCATTATTATATAAATATTCAAACCTATTGGGTTGTACATTGATTGCATTCATTGTAATTGATATATTCAAAAACTACTTTGAATTTTGCAGATTCAATTCACATCACCATTTTTGATATAATCTATATATTATAATAGAAATCATTGTGGGTCCCACAAAATAGAACAACGGGAGTGATTATAGGGGAATTGATCAATCACAACATAGAAAATTATATTTTTTTCTATTTTCAATTTTTTTAATTTTCAATCTGGATTTTATTTTAAAATTAAAAAAATAGAAAGGATCACTAATCATTGACTCCTTTGGACTCTGAATTAAATTATTTTGGTGCAAATAATATTAATTATTTTGGTGTTGCCAATAATAATAATAATAATCTATATATTATAATAGAAATTATTGTGGGTTCCAAGAAATAGAGTCATGGGAGTGACTGTAGGGGAATTGGCCAATCACATCGTAGAAATTTTTTTTTTCTATTTTCAATTTTTTTTAAATTTTCAATCCGGATTTTATTTTAAAATTAAAAAGACTAGAAAGTATCACAATAATTATTAACATATTTTAAAATTATAAAGACTAGAAAGTTTAGGGTTTAGGGCAACACCAAAATAATTACTGTTATTTGCACCAAAATAATTTTAAAATTGGTCAATGAGATTCATGAGTTGTTGTAGATATCTATATAAATATAACACATCTGTTAAAGGTTATATCTATTTCCCGGATATTAACCTATTATTGTGCATCTACTTTTATAAACAACATACTAAATATCCCAAAATTAAACCTTTTTCATTTACAGTCAAAAGCAAGCAAGATCAATCTTATCGCACTTCAGAATCATATAGACGTAATCCTTTACATTCCCCATTAATAAGTTTGACATTCATAAACGTTTTCCTCAATATTCATCTCTAAGTTTCACATCCATGACTTTTATAAAATTTCAAAAGTAACTAATTGAGTTCACTCCGTGCATCGCACGGTTTGAAGCCTAGTAATAATAATAATAATAATCTATATAATATTAATAGTAAAGTTTGTGGGTCTCGCTTAATGGAGAAAATATATTAGTTGTAGGGATTATTACTAATCAAAAAGTAGATAAATGTTGATTTAAATTATTTTGATGCAACTATCAGTAATTATAATAATTTTGGAATAATCATTCTAAATTATAATTATAATTTCTATTAAAATTTTGATTTTTAAATAACTATTTGAATATATTCTGTGCATCGCACATGTTGAGACCTAGTTATGTGGATAAAAGAAATTCAAAAAATTACTCTGAGGTACCCTAACTTTTGGTGAAATGTTTTTCTGGTACTTCAACTTTTCAAAACTAATTTTGAGGTACCCTTACTTTTTGGGTTAGCAATTATTTGGTGCTTTTCGGCCATTAATTTTATTAAGTGACCAAAATGCCCTTGTTCTTCCCTTCTTGAAGAAATACCCTTGAAGAAGAAGAATGAGGGTATTTCGGTCACTTAATAAAATTATTGGTCGGAAAAGTACCAAATAATTACTAACCTAAAAAGTAATGGTACCTCAAAATTAGTTTTGAAAAGCTGAGGTACCGAAAAATAGCTTCCCCAAAATATTGGGGTACCTTCGAGTAATTTTTTGAATGAAATTTGTATAATAAAATAGGTTGATCAGATACTTTTAAAAGTCGAGAGAGAAAATAGTAATACATTAATAAAAAATAAAATCAGATAAATAAATAAAATATGTGAGGATATATTATCATAATTTTGAAAACAAATATTATTGAAAAAATTTAATTATGACAAATAATACGGACTGAAGGGATTACCATACAAGAAAAGAATAATTTTGAATGCATTCAGTTTTCATAGCTGAATTATCGAAACCATTTCTTTAAAGAGTAACTCTAGTAACATTTATTTTTATATATTGAAGCCTTTTTCATCATCTATCAAAGATGGGTAATTGATAATTATAAAATTTTATGAAAAATGATAAATATTATGGAAAAAAAAAGTCGTGAGAAAATAATATGAAATGGAGTATTGCACAATAACAGAGTAACTTTTTAATCCATTCTATTTTTATACCCGTATTGTCGAATCATTTGTTTAAAAAGTCAATTTTCTTTTTATGAACTCTAGCTCATAGGGGAAGGTTGCCGACATCTAGATCCCCGACCATATCGCACTTCAAATGTGCTGATATGGGAATTGAAGTTGTTTTCTTTAAAAAGTCAATCTGCTGACATTTAGTTTTAGCTACTAATTGATCCGTGTCTTACTATCAATGCATGGGTAGTTAAAAGTTAAAAAAATTTAATTGATAATTTTTTATATTTAAATATTAAGTTAATGTCAAAAAGAAAACTTTATTTTCATATATATAAAAACAGAGAAAGTGATAAAATTCCACTAATAGTTTCCAATCACATATTATAATCACTAATATGTCCTTTTTTTCAATGGAAAATTGGATTCTACTCATCTCTATTTTCAACTTTTGTATGTCAATATTCATTACTTTGTTTTGTATTCTGGTGGTAAAAAAAATTAAAATTATATTGCGGTGAGATATTGCCAAGTGTATACCCTAAATTTCATAGATTTTAACTTGTATTTGATTTAAACTTATCACAACACTTCCCCACGATTTTTAATAAGTTTACAATGTTGTCCCAAATTTTTTCGATTTTTTACAATTTGTTCACTTTTATTTCTTCAAAAAAAAATCATAATAATTGCTCGAATTCTCAAAAAAGTAATTTAGGAATTCTTTTAGTAATTACACTTCATAACCTTTCTGGAGGCAGGAATAAAAAAAATAAAAAATAATATGGGGCAAAAATGAAAAAAGAAAAAAAAAGTGGAGGTAGATTCGATACCACTAGAATACAATTTTTATTTTTTATTTTGGAACAAACAGAATACAAAACAAAATAGAGACCATTGATCCACAAAAGCTGAAAGTGGGGATTACTAAAATTAATTTTCCTATTTCAATTGTTGTATACAGTGGTGTTGGCCTAGAATTTGTAATTTTATTTTTAATCATTTATTGAATATGAAAATTTTATTTCATATGACTATTTTTTTGGTTAGTTAAATAGTTATATGGATAAATTGGTAAAATGTGGATACTGTAGATTATATGGATAAAGGTGAATATGTTTGGTAAAGTGTGAGAATGGTGGATAAAATTTATAATTTATAATAAGACATTATGAGTAAGGTAACTCACATCAGCCATATCACTTACTAAAGTAAGGTAAAGATGTGTTGTCCCTGCTGATTCAGAGCGAACTTTTACAAACCCCATATGTACAAATTTGACTCATTCGCTTGGCGGTGATGACGTTCTTGGATCACGTGGTGGTTGTTTTACTTCTCCTTTGCGTTTTTATAAGGATGCCCTTTGTGATCATGTTCCTCTTGATAGTGAAGACACAGTTTCGATCAAATCTGTGTCTGATGTCTCTCCTGATCTTGAGGATTTTGTCTTGGTACTTTCAAAGGTCAATGCTAGGAGTAAAAGAAGAGGAAAGGTTGTGTTAAAATCTAAATGGAGGTTGGTTTTGGATGCATCTCGGAAGTCTAAATAGACGTCTTTTGAATCTTCATGGAAGTTAAAGGTCATTGAGGATGCTAGAGCGGTGATTGATCGAAATAAGGCTCCGGTGGAAAAGGTTTAATTGTGAGCTAAAGGTTACTCCATCCAAGAAGAAGTAATTTGTTTTTTCGTTTCTTTGGATGGTTTTCTAGTTGTTTTTAGGTGCTTTTTCGGGTTCTCCTAGCTGTAGTTTCTGCCTTTACTGTTTGTTTTGGTAGTTTGTCTCTGCTGTTTTTATTGTTTTGACGGATATTTTGTAGCATCTTTGATGCTTTATAACCTATTTGACTTTCAGCAATAAAAAAAATGAATTTTAAATATATAATATATATATATATGCATTATATATGACATGGTCAATTTATGCATTATATATTCTTCCACGAATCACCGCCTCCTCTTCTTCCAATGTCTCATCTCTCCTTCTTTCAATGTCTCGTCTCCTCTATAGACGGTGTCCAAAAAAGAATTCTCTTCTGTAGAGTGTAGACATGTGAACGTGTGTATTGTCCACCAAGATTTCCACCTTGACCTAAACGTCATCCTCATGGAGCCATAAGAAATGAAAATACATTGATAAAAGACTTGTTCGGTTACAAGATTTATTGAGTATTTTTTAGTCTTTTTGACACAGTAAGTTTTTTCACTGGTTAAAAAGTTGTTTTGTTAAAGTGTTTGATAAATAATTTTTTATATTAATTTTTTGAATTCAAAAAGTACTTTTCAAAAGGTTATTTGAGGGAGTTTTTATAAAGAAATTTGTAACTTTTTGACATTATAATTACTTTAGTACCGTTGTACTTTCAACAAAATTACATTAAATAATAAATTATTTAATTAATATATTTAATTATATTTATATTATTATTTTTTACAAACTTAGTAATGTGTGTTTGTGTATTATGTTTCATAATTAATTAATTTTTTAATTTAATTTTTCTTATAAATTAACAAATTATTAATTTTGTTAACTCTAACCATATAAAATGTCATAAATTTCAATAATTAAAATGAAAATTAAGTTGGCATTGAATATAATGGAAAATTTTAATATTAAACATAATAGAATTGTTACAAAGAAATAAATGCAATGGAACTTTTTATATCATAATATTTCAATAATTACTTTGAACACTTATAAAAACTGCAAATTTGTTACATTATATTAAATAAAGTGGAATTGTTACTATCATAAATTATTCTTTTTAGTAACCCTATGCATATAATGGAATTGTTACTATCATAAGTTCATACAATTACTGAAAGGAAACAAAATTTATGTTGAATAACAATGTAATTATTACATAATATTGAATATGACTTGAAGAATCAGATGCAAGGTCCTCCAACGTGGCACATCATTTTGATTGAAAGAAGAAAAATTGCAGCAACCATTTAGGGAAGTTTCTGAAAATATCTCACTAAGTATATTAGCATATTCCCTGTATTATTCTTCACTAATATAAACGATATTCTCCAGATTCTGAAATCCAAATATAACGGACTGAAGTTTCCAAACCAGTGAAGATTGAAGACTGAAATCAAGAAAGGAAAGCATCAAGTAGATCAAGGAAACTATCAACTACAAGCCGTTGTGCAGAAGATCAATGAGTTTAAAAGCAATGCCTCCCTCTGATTGTATTTATCGATTGCGTTGAAAAAAAAATCGAGTGTAGGAAATTTGTGAAAGAAATTTTTGAAAGTAGTTACTTTGTGTGAGTAGTGAGTTGTAACCAGTTAGTGAAAAGCTGGTGAGACTCTTGAAGGGTGTGTAGCTAAAGAGTGGAGTGTGCATCCTCTTTAGTGAGTTTGGTTATATCGTCTTTGCCTCAACTGTGAAGCCCTCTTTGCGGAACTTCAGACTAAGTTTTGCTCCCTTGTAAGCAAGTGTTAAGGACCTCATCTGTTCTTAACATCTGTTGAGTTAGAACTCTCCCTTTTACTGTCCTCAATTATATTCTAATAAAAGAACTATTCAGTTTTAAAAGTGCTCTTAACTATCTTGTGTCGTCATAAGTGCAGAAAATTCTTACAACCCTATTCACCCCCCTCTAGGGTTATTTCATGACTAATAATATACTGTAATTAGTAAAAAATATTAAATATCACAAAAGTATATTAAAGAAAATTTTATTTCATCATTATAAATATATAATTAATTTTGAAAACACATGCAAAAACACAACGAAGACTATTACATTGCTCGTTCTAAAGAACTTGTCACAAGGAAGAATAAAACTACGAGCTTGCAAATTGAATCATCATAGGGTCCTCAGGCTCATCTGGCGGACATGGTGTACAGAGTGGCTAAGTTTGGTTGTGGTTCGGGCTTCATTCGTGGGGACCCTGTCACTGTTGAAAAGCGGCTTTTGGAGAATTGGCGAAGAGATTGAAAATGTTAATTTTTGTTTTTTATTTGTGTTGTTTGTCTTTGGTTTGGTTGTGTAACTTCCTGTTGGTTGCTGTCTTTCCTCTGCGTTTTTCACAGTGCTGTTGTTGTACCTTTAGCCTCTTTTGGCTTTCAATAATAAAAAAATAACATTGCTATGGACATAAATGAATTTTTACAAACATACTTTTTCACCAAACATTTTTCTTCCAAACAACTAATCCAAACAATTACGTTAAATAGCTAATGCAAACATTAATAGCTAATAGCCATCAGCTAACTGTTACCAACTGGTGATCAAATAGGCCCAAAATGCAAGTAGAGATGGATAACTAAGCATATAGAAAAGGTGGAATAAAGTTTTAAATGGAAACTCTAAAATGGAATAAGGTCATTTTTCATAGTGTGGGATAGAGAGTTGGCAGGAAATGTGGAATAAAGTTCAAAATGTGGGATAAAGTGAAAGTAAGAGATAACATTTTGGAAGGTAAGTCACATCGATAGCATCATTTAAATAAATATTTTTTTAAATATATAGTTTATAATTTAATAAGATATTGTGAGTAAAGTAACCACATCAGTCATATATCACTTATTAGATATGTAAAGAAATATGAATAGTATGAAAAAAGTGTGATAGAGTGAAAAAGGTAGCATACAATGGAATAAATTCATCCCATCCTATAAATGAACATGACCTAATTAATGTTGGGCAACACAAAATTAAATAAAAATATTAGTACATTGAGGGACGATAAGTCGATAAGATATGAAAGGATAAAACTAAAAACAAAAGTTTACATATGGTTGGATTTAAGTCAAAATATATTGAGTCAAATGGCAAAAAATGATTCTGGGGTCCCCTTATTTTACGGTATCTATTATGAGGGCCCTCTAATTTAAAAACTAATTATGGGGTCCCTATATTTACTTCGTATCTATTTTTTGGGTTAATTCCGACGGGAAATTTTGAATTTACAGCTGAATCATTTTGCCGGAAACTTTGAAAATTAAATTGATTCCAAATTTACCCTTTACTAATTAATCTTCATTTTAGGGTTTCATTATACAAATAATAGAAACCATGTCGTCATTAATTACTCGGCGGGCATGAGAATGATCAGTACTGCTCTTGTATCCTTCAATGTCTGCTCCCACAATAGCTAAGTCACATCTCCACCAATCATGGTGTCCAATTGTATCTTTCAATGAACCAATTCCCATGTATCCTTCAAATTCAATTGCACCACTAACGTTTCACCCACCCAATTTCATTTCATTAAGCTACAGTGCTACACATTTTGTGATTTTAGTCTTCTAGGGTTGATTGATTATCAGTCCCAAATCTGGAATTCGTCCTCAAACCTTTTTTTTTTGTGCTTGAATTATCAGTTCCAGGGTTCATTTCATTAAACAAAGAACATACTATGGCGGCGACGACTATGTGATGATGCTTGAAGTCTTGTCAATAAATAGCATAATTTAGGAAAATTTGGGAGAAAATCAAACTTTTCCAGGGTCGTAGATTTTGGCTTCAATAGTTGCTATTTAGTTGCAATAGAACAAGAATAAAGTTGCTTGTAAACTACCAATTTGCCCAATTGACAATCAACTTGCAATATAAACCTATTTGTTGCGCAGACATTGAAGGATACATGAGCATCACTGATCATTCTCATGCCCGACGAGTAATTAATGACGACATGGTTTCTATTATTTGTAGAATGAAACCCTAAAATGAAAATTAATCAGTAAAGGGTAAATTTGGAATAAATTTAATTTCAAAGTTTCCGGCAAAATCATTCAGCTGAAAATTCATACTTCTCGTCGGAATTAACCCAAAAAATAGATACGAAGTAAATATAGGGGCCCCATAGTTAGTTTTTAAATTAGAGGGCCCTAATAATAGATATCGTAAAATAAAGGGGACCCTAGAGTCATTTTTTGGTCAAATGTTCTAAAATTAATATTATGTTAATGTCGATAATTATTATTGAATGGGTGTGAACATATGTAACACCCCCAGGTTACCAACCACTAGTTTAAGCTAAAGATACACCTAACCCAATGATTAGCAATGGGTGGACAAGGCTAAGACTAAAACCCAACAAAACAATCAAAACGTAAACTAACTTCGGACATACATCACCAAGACATAACTTAACTTAAACCACCTCAAAACAACTTAACACGACCCAATAAACTTATACAAGCCAAAATATCACAAATTTTTCTTAAATTTTTCATAAAGAGTCCTTAACCAACTCCAATCTCCTTAAGAAGCTCTAGGGATTCGTCCTTCCGGGGCTTTTCCCTTCTCCTTTGTCGACATTCCCAAAACGAAAACAAAAACTTCGCAAAGTGAGTTAAACTCAGTATGTATACCCTTAATAACGTAAGAATCTTTTCATAATCTGTTTTAGTTATTTAGCGCGGTTCCAAACATTAAAAACAAAACAAATAACAAACAAACATTAAAAGATAGCATAACTTACATAGCTTGACCATACTTAACTTGTACATGAGGAATATAACTTAACCTGTACTTAAATCACAACTTAAATGAAAAATACTTTTGAGTTCTTCCTTGTAAAAGTAACATACATAACCATAACCTTGTTTGAAAGCAACTTAAATCACGCATGACCTGACATGAACACACACACGAACCTTTCCATAAACATGTCTTTAAACTTCTAGAAAACGAGACTTAAAACCCTTGAAAAGTCACTTATAAAACCTTACTTTCTTTCCCTCTCTCTCTCTCTCTCTCTCTCTCTCTCTCTCTCTCTCTTAGAGACTTAGAGTACACAAAACTTAGTTGTCATATTATTATCTTGAAGGTCCCCTACTTGCGATCATCAGCTAAGCCTCCGTATGCGCATACCCGGACCGATCGGGAGATCCCGATGGTGGACAAGGTCCTATACTGGCCAGATTTCCATGGGGTGCACTTTAGGCACTATACTTATATGTTTTCCCTGGCGTGCACGAGGCACGGTTATCGTGGTGTGCACTACGGCACGGCTAACATGGTGCGCTCTAAGGCACGGGTTCCCTGGTGTGCTATAAGGCACGATTAAACTTATGCGGGACCTTTATTAATCTTATAACACTTGAAGACTTAAACCTTGATACCTTGACCCTGGATTCTTAATATAACCGAATCCTAAAACCACCTTTTTCGTCATAGCTTAAAATATAAACTTGTAATATCATTATTGACTCATAAAGAAAGTTAATTCATGAAATGACCTAAACATCCAAAGTATGGAATTATCGTAAAAGTTTCTCACATAGAGGGTACGTAACCTAAATACTTAGAAATAACTGTAAAACTATCTTGATAAATTTAAAAATCCATGAGAACTTGCATATTTTTTTTGAACATAACTCATGATACTTTACATATAAACCTGAATAATATAATATAAATTTAGAACTTAACACAAAAGATTAATTCATAATATTACGCACAAAAGATCAGACATTATACGTACCTGAAGATTTAAAAACACGTATTGGATGGGCAGAGACTTGAACAGTAGTGCAAAGATCTCTTGGATGGACTTTAAAAGAAAAGAAGTCATGAATTAGGATTTGACTTAGGAGGAAACATGGAGGAATAACTTAAATAAAATAACGCGACTTGCTAACGAACATAATTCTTAAGTCGCCATGAAAGGGTCATAACTATCTCTTTAGACATCGTATCAATGCATAAGAGGACTTTTCGAAAAGCTTGGAACATGCTCTATAGCTTTGTAGTTCACCCCGAGGACTAAAAACATGGTTAAGAGGGTCAAAATACTCAATTTCCCAAGCTGTCCAGGTTTTAAGCATAACAACTAAGCTTTTTCGGGCGATTATATCTCGAGTTATCCTACTCGGTTTAAGGCCTAAAAGCTGTCCACGGAAAGCTCGTGATTCATACTCCAAACTTTATTTTCATCATCACTTGATTTAAGCTTGGGAAATGGTCGAATTTTAGCCTAGTATAAGGGCAGCCACAATAGTATAATTTCTGGAAAAACTCAGATTTTTGTCCTTTAATTAAAAGCTTATAACTCTCTCTCCCGATATCCTATGAATGCATACCATGCCATTATGAAAAGCTCAGGATGTCCTCTAAAATTTTATGTTCAGCCCCTAAACCATAGCAATCTCTAACTAATTGAAAAACACTCATCTTTAACCTGACGTCAGAAGTTCTCAGATTCGCGCGACTTTACGATTTTGGTCATAAAACCTAATATACTTATCGAAACGACGAACCGTAAAAACCGGGTGTTAGCTAACACTTTTATCTACCTAATCATGCCATAAAATTACCCAGAATCACGTCCTTTATTTTCTGGAAAATGGAAAACCAACCAGATTGTAATCTTCCTTGCAATTTATTAACATGCACACTTGAATCTTTGTGATTTAACCTAAATCCCTCTTGAAACATAATTCGATTCCCACAATTACAATATCAAGACTTGAAAGGCCCAGAAAATCATCATTTAGGTCCATTTTAATTTCATGCAACACCACTACATCATCCAGTTCTACAAACCATCACCAAACACAACATGCACCCCTACAAAACTTTCATTCTTCTTATTCTATAGTTAATCTATAAACATGCACTTTGAATCCAACAAATTTCCATACTTTCACATAGGATTACTCCTTCAAATTCACATGCATACTCATTATTTGCAAAGAATTCACTTAATATACACTAAGATAACAAGAACTCAACATACTCACCCAAATTCTTCTCTTTGAAGTTTGAGCCCTTCACTCCTTCCTTGCTAACACTAGAACCACAAATTCTCACTCCTGAAAATCACACAAATCCTACTAATATTAAGATTTCAAACATGATTTCTATACAAAAAAAAAAAAACAAGAGGGAGATAAAGAAAAGAGTGTATACTTGCAAGAGAATGGGGAGAGAGATGGAGAAGGATGATGATGCTTGAGGTGTGGGGGGGGGTGCGTCTGGTGGCTGGGGTGGTCGCCGATGACGGCGGAGATGGCTGGCCGGCCGTCGGCAGCTGCTGGGCAGGCAGAGAGAGGGGGGTCGGGCAGTTGAGGGGACACAAAGGAGAGCAAGTGAGAGATTGAGAGTTGTGTTTGAATTAGAAGGAAAATAAACTCCCTCCTCATTACCATATATAAACAACTACCAAAATAACAAGGCCCACAAGGACCATCCTCCCCCCTTCCTCTTCTATGGTGGCCGGCCACTTGGGGCCAAATTAGCCCAAGTTTAGCAATTTTAATTCTTTCTCTTATAATTATATCTCCCAAATTCCTAAATTACCGAAATTTATTAAACCGTAAAAATGTCATTGGTAACCCAAATAAATATATCTATACACCTCCATGAAATTTCTTATAATTATAATCTCCAAATTGACTTGGATAAAAGAGGGACCCGATGTATCGGTATCGGCGAAAGAATTCGTATACTTATACGATCAGAATCACTATAAAATTATCGGAAGAGATTCATCAAGAAAAGAAAAAGTAAACTGAATCACTGACGATCGTTGCACTGTTCAAGTCCTGCAAAACATACACTGGGTTAGAAAAATGGAACACGCGCTTTAATTGTTCGTGATTTAATTTTATCCTTGATTAATTACATAATAAGTACGTATTAAGGGGCGATTTTCTTCGGGTTGTTACAACATACCAATGACTTTGATTATTTTGCATGTAGTTAAGTGCCTTGTACGTTGATTACTAGTGCATTGAAGGATAATTTTGGCATGTGATTCATTTCCACCTAAACAAATTAAAATCACGTGTGTTTGTTTTTCTTTCGTGGTAGTTACTTGAATATTGATTACTCATTTAATTTAGTTGTTTTAATAATTTTGTAACTACTATTTTTTGTAGTATTTATATATGTATATTAAGAGCACCTTCACTTATATTCATGCTTAAAATGTAAGAGTTTGTAACAGTTCTGTTGGGACTAGGGTCAATGATATTATCTCTACACTCACCGAGGCCCTCAGACAGAGCCTTGATGAGGACCTCAGACGAAGTTTTGATATGAAAGATAAAATCAAGAAAGCAAGAAAGAGAAGTATCTCAAGTCTCACACTATCCAAAAATGTATACCCCATCCTGAACCAATGTCTTCCACATCACACTCCAAGACGTCCTCACTTCATTCCTCATGGAGGACCTTCGCCTGAACTTCGGTTGAAGGGAGCAAAATTACGAATTCATTCAGGGAAGTATCTTGACCTTTATTTTTTCCATCATTTAGCATATAAAATCCATTATGCAATCCTCTTCCTATTATATGCAGAATATTTGAAAAGACTTTCCAATATGTGCTGATTAGGATCAAAACAAATAAGGCAAGGATCCACAAAATCTTAATCAAGATGAATAAGGCAAAAATCCACAAATTTGGGACAAATCTAGGATATCCTAGCCTCAATACCATTGCAACACAAAAAGGAAAGAATCAACAAAGCAAGGAAAGCCAAAGAAGAGTCGTTATGGCTGAAGATGTCGACTATAAAGAGACATGGCTGACCTCCTAAAAGAGTATTTGAATCCAGTGAAGAAAATCGAAGTATGAGGAAATTTTGGAAGAAAATTTCTGAGAGTAACCACTTGTGTGTGAAGTGGTGAGAGTTTTGTAATCAGACAGTGTTCTGGTGAGGCCCTCCAAATTGTTTAGTAGCTAAAGATCTGGTTAAGTAGTCTTTAGTAAGTGAGATCTTCATCAATTATCAATCAATTGATGAAGGTTACCTTCTGGGATCTAAGTCTTTGATCCCCCTCTGTAAGCAGTCTTGAGGCCCTCAAGTCTCTCCACTGCTGAGTTTATTTATTTCCATATTTCCATATGTTCTGTTTATTCATTGTGTTGTTGAATCTTGACAAAAAGTCAAGATTAGTTTTTCTAACATCCTCATTGAGTGTGCAGAATTTCAATAACCCTATTCACCCCCTCCTCTAAGGTTCTTTCAAGTTCTTTTGTAATATCTCATTTTTTACAAGTGGATTATTTCTCATTTGTCGTCTATATATGGTTTTTTTCCCTATCGATTTCACGTAAAACTAATATCTCCTTTAGTCTTTATTTGATCTTTCCTTTATACCATACTAATTTTCTTGATTGTTTCACCTTGTTTGCTCATAACAATCAGTATTAGAGTCCCAAGTTCAAAGAGGTCAACAATCATGAAAGTTCAAATCGAAAAGTTCAGTGGTGAGATTAATGAACTTAAATCTCTGAAAATTTTGGATGAAAGCAGCTATCAGTCAGCACAGGTTATGGACAATCCTTGATGGATTTCTCAAGAAACCCGTAGAGATGATTGTCGAAAAATGGGAGGTTAACAAGAAAAAGTTACATGGAACCATGACGATACGGAGTAACGAGATTTATTGTTAAAGGCTCTTTTAGGTATCTAACTTTTTCTCACTCCTAATGTTATTAAGGAAGTATTTGACAACGAGAACCCAGTGGATTGAGTCAGTTGAAAGAACTCTACATGTCGAGGAGCTAACATTGCCAACAAAATCATGTTGAAGGCAAAACTTTGCTCGTCTGAAAATGCCCCTATTCAACAACACTTGAGTAAGGTTTAATTCTATTATAGTTTATTTGAAGAGTCTTGATGAAAAAATTAAGGATAAAGATAAAGTTATTTTGTCAACTGAATCCTACGAAAATCGATCTCAAGGATATATTGATTTATAGTAGTGATAAAACTTTATCCTTCAATATGTTAAAGCTATTCTCATATCCAAAGAAAGATTTGACCTTGATGATAAATCCAATGGTGAGGGTGTGTTTATAAGGGAGAACAAAACCAACTTTAAAAACCGGAAAAAAAGTTTCTGCAACTATGGTGGCAAACACGGTCATGATATTACTGAATCTCGAAAGTTGAAAAAGAAAAAAGGAATAATAAGCCAAGAACGATTATAATCAAGAAAATTCTAAAATTGCTTTTGCAAAAGGTGTTGATGATGTTTTGTTTGCATTCTTTGATAAGGAAAGTACTGTTTTTTTTTTTTTCTGATTGGGTCCTTACTTCGTGATATACTCATCATGTGTCCTACTAAGGATTGGTTTTTAACATGTGATCTCATTGAATCTAGCACTGTTTATGTGAGAGTAATAATCCATGTAGTATTTTGAGAATTGATACTATTAAGGTCAAGACTTATGATGATACCATTAAGACATATTATCAAATGTTTGCCTTGTCCCTTACTTACAACTTAATATCATCTTCTTTGGGCTCTCTTGAATAAAAAAACGTACAACTTTCCTTCTCAACATAGAATTCTACATGTGATGGGAATAAATATTTGAATTCTACTTAAAGGTCACGAACAAAGAAATATATATCTTCCAAAATGTTCCAACAGAACAGGTTCGTATGAATCTAAAACTTGTGTAAACTACTCTTCATTGCAAATTTGAATTTACTTTTACAAGACCTAATCCTTCAAGATTTCTTAATGGTGTTGGATGAATTTTGACCCAAAATATCATTAAATGATCATGAACAATACACCAATGACTCATTGTTATACATGTATTAAAGTGTCTTGCATGCTTTGAAAGAAGATTTGTACATATGGTTCATTTTCATGTAAACAAATTAATAATTACGGCCCTGATCTTTTCTGCGGTTGACAAATTGCGGTACCACAGCATACCGCAGTTTGCCACAACTCACCACACTTTACCACAACCACAAATCATTACTTTTCTCTCTCCTCACTTCTCTCCTCTACTTTTTACATTATCTATCCTCACGTACCTCACATATCAATAACCTATCAAAATTCCACCACATTTACCACAACTCCACCATACCACACCCCAAAAATACCGGAGAAAAAACAGGGCCTACACACATTCATCTTTCTGTGGTGGTAGTTACATATGGAGGTCATCTAACTCAGAAACTACTATCTTTTTAATATTTATACTGCAAAATACTTGCCAATAAATAAACAGAATCAATTGTACGTGCATAAAAAATATCTTCACTTACATTCAGATCTAAATTTTGTAAATCTATAAGAATTTATAATTTTTCTACTGCTATATTATTTTTGTTTGTAGTGGGCTACACTACTAGAAATTCCTTTATTTACGACCACCCTGTACGACGGGGTCAAAATTTCCGTCGCAAATACTGTGTTATTTATGACGGGGTGTCACTTCCGTTGACAATAACGGATTTTAATGACAGGGTACAATACCCCGTCCTTATGCGCCATGGATATTTATACGCAATGGCTTTATGCGCCATGAATATTATCAATTAACAGGATGTACCTTTTGTGGGGTAATGGATGTATTGGTTTGTTGCATGTGTTTTGGTTATGTCACCGTATGCAAACTTGACGTTGTAAACGTTACATTTACGGTCTATGAGAATGACGTATGATTTAGACTTTCATATGTATTATATATATAATGTTTTATATGTGTGGTTGACAGGGACTAGATGATAATATTGACTGTTATTTAAATTTTTTAGGTTAATTTAGTAGGATAATTTAAAATACTATTTAATTAGTGGGCCAGCAATACTTTTGCGTCTGGCACAAAATCCGGTCGTAAATATTGTAAACAACGAATAACCAACAGATTTATACATGGTCAGTAATGAATGGCAATCCTGTCGGTAATGTTGACGAATAATTATGACGGGCAACAAAACCCGTCGTAGATAAGCGAAAAAAACCCCGTCGTAGATGGGCGTTAATTTTTAGGACGGAACTTCACACTCGTCATAAATAAACTCAGGTCTTTTACGACGGGCAACAAAACCCGTCGTAGATAAGCAAAAAAACCCCGTCGTAGATGGACTCCAATGGGCGTAGATGGGCGTTAATTTTTAGGACGGAACTTCACCCCGTCATAAATAAACTCAGGTCTTTTACGACGAAATGGTCGTAAATATCTTTTTACGGCGAGGCCTTTTGTGACGGCCGTCGTAAATGAGCTTTACCGACGTAAATGAGCTTTACCGACGACATTCCTTCCAATTGCGACGGTATTGCCCTTTGCAAAAGACAAAATTTCTAGTAGTGCTAGTAGCTCCTTTTTCATTTTTGGTTTATCTCCTTTGTCTGTGATATTTTCCCTTTGAGATTTTTACCAAAAAGTCGTAGCTGCTTTAGACTTTATTTAAGCTTTCCATTTTATTCCATACCAGTTTTCTATGCTGTTCCCTTTTTCTCTTTTATTTAATCATAACACAATAATCACCGGACTTCAATCAATCCAACCAAATTTTCTAACATTTGGTTTAGAAAAGAGGGCTCTACGGAGGCAATTGATTGTAAAATTAAGTAATCAAGACCAGATAGAAAGATTCAAGGTTGGATTAGTCACAAAAGAGTAGCACATAACCCATAAGCAACTTGACATTAACATCATTAATGAGAAACTACATGATATCAGAACGTGAACTATTTTATTCTAACAAACCCTAAACAGTGATCAAGAGTGACACACTGGATCCCCTCGATTAGATAATAGGACAGAAGATAAGCCACCTCATATTCTTGTAGCAGTAGCATACCATACTGATGATAGACCACACACTAATACAACCAACCCACAACTGCGATACATATAGGCTTAATTTAATGCTTCCATATGAGATTAATATGTCTCACTTGCAAGTGCATGGGTTGCATTTGCAGTCAGGGCCACACTTGCATCCATCGTTCTCGGCTGCTACTCCCATTTCTGATCCTTCCACCATGTACCTGCAATTTCAATTTACCCCAATTTTCCAGATTAATCTCTTATGATTAAATCAAATCTTAAAACCCTAAACAAGAAAAAAAGGGATAGAAACTCACGAGGCCTTGGGAGCAAGTCCATCGACAGGGGAGACAACAGGGCTGGCTGAGTTCTCAACCAAGTCTGGGTACATACTGCACCTGCATCATCAAAACCTCAGATCCATCAAAACCTCACATCGACGGAAATTCGAATTGATCTACTCAAAATTAAGAGGCGATTTCCCTCCTTTAACTAATTTTTGGGAAAACTGATAACCGAATATGACGGCAATTTCCATGCGATGAAATTGAAACTTAAAACTAACAAGACAAGAAACGATGAGTCCTTGAATTACAAACAAAGTTTTAATGGAGAAGAGATGGTTACCCTTTGCAGCCACTGCCGCAACCGCAGTTAGCTCCACAGCCACAGTTTCCTCCACAGCACGACATTTT
The DNA here is from genome assembly GCA_029582165.1 of Portulaca oleracea. NCBI lineage: Eukaryota > Viridiplantae > Streptophyta > Magnoliopsida > Caryophyllales > Portulacaceae > Portulaca > Portulaca oleracea. Next base: position 16,237,507 of record CM055875.1, read on the forward strand.
CTGAGCAGATGTAACTGATGATGGGAAAAAGAGAGAGGGAAAGAGAGTGTTTCGTAAGCGGAAAGTGGATAAGAAGGAAAGCACAGCCCGAATTTGTTGCAAGTGACTTGATTCAGCTAAGATAGGTCAGTATTTATAACAGTTATGAGGAGACAGAACGTCGTGCATCCACCGTTCACGTGTCTTCATCGCATGCGATGTGGCTCCCTACTATCGGAGTCCATCCAAATTGCGCATCAATTTCAACGGAGGCCATCATATCCACGTAATCTCTAAATTCTTCATAATATCTTTAAATATTTAAAATTTATCAAAATTGATTTAATAATATTTACTTTTGACTTTTGTATGTAAATGGTTCCTATTTCTTTTTTTTATATTTAATAATACTAAAAATTAAAAAAATTATATTCTAGTTGTATCAACTATCAAATGTTACGTAATTTAATTTGGTATTCCCCAAGCAAACCCTAGTGGCGACAGAGAAACCCTAGGAGTAGAAGCTGTGTGGTGAGGGCAGGCAGTTCCGTCCGTTCACGTGGTGGGGTTTGGTGCTCTCGGCGTCTGTCCAGGAAAGCTTTTAGACATTATCAGTCTTGTTGGAGTTCTTTACGTTTAGAGAAAAGAAGATTCTTCTTTAGCTTTACTTGATAATTTGATAAACCCTACCTTGTTTGACAAGAAACCATGGAAACTGGAATGGAATTGAATATGAGCAATCTAAAATTAGCGGAGGAAGAGGAAGAGATTATAGAAGTGGATGAACAAGTGACAGAAGAAAAAAAGGAAGAAATTGCGCTGAGTCTAATAGGGCATCTGTTTACGCAGAGTTCTTTCAACCCAAGAGTGCTGAAGACGGTGAAAAATATTTGGCGTCCTGGGAAAGGCCTAGTGGTAAGAGAATTGGCAAACAATTTATTCTTGTTCCAATTTTTCTCAGAGGAGGATAAACAATATGTTCTCAATGAAAGTCCTTGGACGCTCAATGGGAAGCTTCTTTTAGTTCAAGAATAGCAAGGAACGGAACAATTTTCAGAGATTGAATTCAAGACTATCCGACTCTGGGCAAAAGCATATGATGTACCAGCGGTACGACAAACTCCGGCCTTCACAAAGATTTTGGAGGACAAGATTGACACTTTTCTGGATGTGAGGAGGAGAATATGATGGGGGCGGATAGAAGTTTATGCTTTAGAGTGGAAGTGGATGTTACAAAACCTTTACGAAGGGGTTTAATGGTGAAGATTGGAGGAAAGTCCATCTAGATACAATTTAAATACCTTAAACTTCCTGAATTTTGCCATGGTTGTGGAAGATTGGGACATGTGCTATGGAACTGTACGAAGGTTGACCCAACAACATTGTCCGATCAACTGCAATATGGTAATTGGCTAAAGGCGTCCCCCATGAAGTCAAAGAGAAGAGCCGCCGAGACAGAATTGATAGAAGAAAGGAAATTATATATGTCCCTCAAAAGGAAAGACCCCTCAGAAAAAAGCCAAGAAAAAGCTGCAATTCCCGACAAGCAGGGTTCCAGATAACACAACAACGATAGTTGAGAAAGGAGAAAGTATGGAAGTAAATGTAGGATTAGAATTTTCAAAAGAAAGAGGGTGGAGGGGGGGAGCGGAGAGAGAGGTCAGGAGGGTCATGGCTCTCACAACACACAAGAAGAAGAAAACCATTCTACTATGTCACAACTGTCGGAGTCTAGGTGATCCCTCGGCAGTTGCGGACTTCTGTAAATTTTTACGGAGGAGATCACCTACTATTATCTTCCTATCGGAGACAAAAAGAAGTTGTGTGGAGATGATGGAAGTGAAAAGGAGATTAAAGGATTATGAGGGGATTAGTGTGGATGCAAGAGGGAGGGCAGGAGGTCTCGCTATGTTTTGGAAAAAAGGAACCCAGGATGCATTTATATCCAGTTCATTTCACCACATTGATATTCAAGTTAAGGAGAATCAAGGAGCAATTTGGAGATTCACAGGCTTATATGGATGGGCTGAAGGGAATCAAAAAACAAGAACATGTGATCTTATTCGAGACCTTCATACTCATTCTGATCTCCCTTGGATTGTGGGAGGTGATTACAATGAAGTGTTTTACAACTTTGAGAAGAAGGGAGGCCCTCTGAAGCCCCAAAGTGTGCTGGATAATTTTTGTGACACTATAGAAGAAGTAGGGCTGTTTGACTTGGGGTATAAAGGCTATGATTTTACTTGGTGCAACAAAAGGAATGAGGGGGGTTGGTGGAGGAAAGGCTTGACCGCTACTGTGCGACGAGTGAGTTGTTGGCAATGCACCCGGAAGCAACAATACATCACTTGAATGAGGATTTATCTGATCATCTCCCCATTCTTTTGAAAACAAAGGGAGATATAAGGAGGGGGAGGGAAAAAAGAAAACAATTTAAATTCGAGAATCTTTGGCTGGAGGATGAGGGGTGTAGAGAGACTATTCAAGAAGCATGGGCGGACATGGGGTGTGATGATGCATGGCAGAATCTGTTTACCAAAACAGCTCGATGTATTCAAGCGCTCCAAACATAGAGTGAGGAGAAATATGGGAGCATTCCCAAGAGAATAAGGGATCTCGAGTCTCATTGAAAGTGACGAAGAATTATGGGCGAAGAGCAGATATTCTGAAGGAGATTAGTGGTTTTGAGGAAGAAGGAAGAGATTTTATGGGCTCAACGGTCTCGGGTTCAATTCCTAAAACATGGTGACGCCAATACCCGATGGTTTCATGCTAGGGTGACTGCCCGACGTGTGAACTAACAATATCAAAACTCTTGAGAAAGAAGATGGCAATTGGGCAGAAGGGGGTGAGGAGCTGGAAAAAGTAATCTGAGACTATTTTACCAAATTGTTTGCAACTGAGGGTTGCGAAGGAATAGAGGAAGTCTTAGAACATGTGGATTCGAAGGTGACAGATGAGATTAACATGATGATGAATATGCCTTACTCCAATGAAGAAATTAAGGGTGCTCTTATGGCCATGAATCTGAACAAGGCCCCGAGTCCGTATGGTCTTAATCCTTATTTTTTCCAGAAGCACAGGGATATAGTTGGGGAAGATGAGTCTAAGGTGGTAAAACAAATCCTTCATGGGGGCAAAATTCCAGAAGGCTTTAATCATACTAATGTAGTCCTCATCCCCAAGGTAAACAACCCAACTTCTCTAACTAATTTCAGACCTATAAGCTTGTGCAGCGTTTTGTACAAATTAGTCACCAAAGCAATTACACATAGACTCAAAGCAGTGCTCCCTAGAATAATTGATGAGACTCAAAGCGCCTTCACTCTGGGACGTCTCATCACTGATAACATCCTTATAGCTTATGAGATTTTCCACTCTATGCATAATGACAAAGGAATGAAGGGTTCTATGGCAATAAAGCTTGACATGGCCAAAGCGTATGATCGAGTGGAATGGGCTTTTCTAAGGCAAATAATGCTCAAATTGGGATTCACTGTGAATTGGGTGGATATAGTAATGAAATGCGTAGAGTTTGCCACCTTTTCTTTCATTGTAAATGGTCAGCCAAGGGGATGGGTGAAGCCAAGCCGAGGACTGCGTCAAGGAGACTCGATTTCCCCCCATCTCTTCCTTTTCGTAACGGAAGGTTTGACGACACTTATGAAAAAGGCGGAGCAAGCGGGAAGAATTATGTAACGTCCGTACTTTTTTTCCCGTCCGTACTTTTTTTTCTTTTTTTTTTTCTTTTGTATGTGTCATGTTGTCTTAGTTACCAATTTAGTGTGTTTAGTAACATGAGTGCATATGGTCCATTTGAGTCTATATTGTCCATAAAAGTCCATGCATGTCCATAACATCCAAATGAGTCTATAGAGTCCATACATCATCAAGTGCCTTGGTAATGATCATGTTTAAAGATTTCTTAATAAGGTCATATTATGGATTAAGCTTATGCCTAATGGGGCTTATCTTACCTAGGGAGTAAAGTGGGTAGTCCTCACTACATAACTCCCAAGGAGATGCACCCATAGCTTGAGCTTTCTCCCTTAGTTCATTATAAGTTGATTTGTAGTAAGGGAGAGAAAGTAGTATTTTCTCATTAGTCACTTTACATGTAGGTTCTTTAGTAATGAAAAGTAAACTAGAGTCATGTCAAAGTAGAAATAGAAATTACATGTACTTAATTAATTTTAATCTTTATTCATGTCTTCTTGAAGTGACCCCTTGAATCCCTTCATCACGCCTTAGCCTCCATGCCTCCTTCTCCTTTGAAGATCTCTCAACGTCATGCCTCCTTAAAAGGATTGGTACCTAAGAGAGGGACATAAGCATGGATTAGCCGAAGTTAAGTATGGAGATTATAACTTATCTAACCATATATCTACTTACATAACCATACATGAACATATACATACCTAAACGTACCTAAACATACACACCCATAAATATAACCATACATAAATATTCTCATGCATAAACTTAACCATACATAAATATTCATCATCATTGATATACACACATAAACATGCATATATACAATATCATGATCCTTGTATGAATATGCTCCATGGCCTAGATGTCTAATGCTCATAAAATGGCTTGGCCAAACACTTGGATGTCCATGACGCCCCTATAGGATTTCATAGTGAGGATCCTCATACTATAAACCATGATGCCTACGGCACTTAGTGGTACCACTTATCATACTTTGTCATACTGCCCATGGGACTTGGAGAGTCATAGAAGAACCATAGAAGGTCCATAAAGGAACCATAGGAGGACCATATAAGGACTATATAAGGACCATAGAAAGATCGTGGAGGAACCATAGAAGGATAATAAAAGAACCATGGAAAGATCAGAAAAGGACTATAAAAGGATCATAAATGATCCATAGATAGCTCATAAAAGAACCATAAAAGGACCATAAAATGAGCGTGCCTTATAGACCATCACTCTTGCCCGGTAGGACTTAAAGAACCATATATCCAAGGGGACTTATTAAAGATGATTCAAGATCATCTTACTACATGTCATGAATGCGTGAAATGCTAGATGATGCAATGAACGCATAGAACATGTATTATAACTTTAATCGTTAGTTAGAACCATGAGCATCACCATAAGACTTGTCATAACAACTTAATATCTTGTGGTGACATCATAAAGTAGCATCATAAACTTAAATCATAAATATCATAAAGTAGCATCATAACCTTAAATCATAAGTATCATAAAGTAGCATTATAAGTAGTATTATAAACTTAGAATCATATATCTCTTTGTCATATAACCATGGTAACAACAAGATTATCACATAAATGTTAGAATAATATTAATTGATTTCATAAAATACTTTATCATGGACTTGGTAGCAAAAGTTAGTATCATCAATTTGTAATATCATACTTCACATACATCATGAATACATAAAACATAAATCTCATCAAGTGCAAGCAATAAACCAAATAAACATTATATAGATATATTGATTTTCAGCCCTTATGGCCCTCTCTTAGGCACTTAGCACACATCCATTTGGGGCTAAAAATCTAGATCTCCATACCTTGACTTCCTTGGTGTTTTTGGGTATCCTGAAAATTAGAGTATTTAATTATAATTAGAACCATAATCCTACATAAAAAGCTTTCATTAGCTTTTCATTTTAGTCACTTTTATTTTGTTTTGAGCTGCTGGAATTTTCAAAGAAACGATTCTAGCTTTTACTTGGGTTCTAGCAAAAGTGTAATTAAAAGACAACTCCCTTTTAATTTCAAACAAAGCTACTTTTAACATATAATTAACTCTTTGGTCTTATAAGTCTTTTACTAGTGGTTTTTAAGCTAAAACATGAATAACTCAGCTCTAAACCTTCCATTTCCATATTTGAGGCAAAAATCTTTTCGGGGCAGAAAATCAGCTTTTTACCCGGGTTTGTTTATTTTCGTTCTCCAACCATACAAAAGCTTTGAAGCTCATTCCACTTGGAAAAGTTCCGTTTATGAGTCTAGTTTAACCCCATATGTTTATTTTATTTTTAAGAGTTACCTATTAATACAGATTTTACAAAATTCTTGTTTATGTAATCTAACATGAAGGTTGAAACTTTTGATTAAAAAGAATACCTTTGAGAGTGATTTGAGTGGATAGAAGAGACTCCTTGGATGCTTGAGAACAAAACCATCATTTTTAACTCATTTCTTCTATTTTAATGAGGTTCTTTTTAGTGTTTGGGGAGGGGGTGTTGGGATATAGATGTCTTGGGCTGATTTGGAGTGAATGAAATTTAATATATTAATGGTGAGGAGGTGTGTTCATCCGTTGGAGAGAGAAAGAGGAAGATTTGAGTAGATTTTGAGTGTAAGAGTAAGTAAAATATAGTGAGGATTTAGTAGACTAAATAGGGGCCTAGGTGTAGAGCAATGACGATGCTTCTTGCAAGTTGGATTCTCAAATAAATTTAAATTGTTGGTTGCATTCTTGTTGGTGGTGGTGAAGATAAGAGGTTTTAGTGTTTGTTTTATTTGAATAGTAGCCCTAAATACCACCTACAAGCCATATTAACAATTTCCCTTTTCCTTTAATTAATTTGATGGGTGTTGAGCTGAATTTTGTTTGGTTTTGTTGCTACATGGGTGGTGTCATCTATAGGTATTTTTAGAAAATTTTTGCTCAATTCAAAATCACAAATTTCTTCGGTTGGTAAAATACTCGAAAACTATATTTTCATATTTTTATGTGCTTGTAAACTTGATCAACAAAGACAAGTATATTTTGCACACTTGACTTGCTTTTACAAATAATTACTACCAAAATGCTATCTCTCATTTGACTCTTATCACATAGTACCAATATTTTATGTTATCCTCCGGAACCGAGATTTTGATACACGTAAAGTCAATAAGTACTCATATAGAAATTTTTCCGTAAATTACTGATATTTATAATCATAGTTTAAATAAGAAATTTATTAAGAGGACGTTACAAATTAGAGGCCATAAACTGCCGATGATTCGATTTTTTTTCTGCAAGGCAACCATGGATCAAGCTGAAGAAATAAAGAAAATACTAAGGTAGTATGAGAAAGCAAGTGGGCAAAAGTTAAATTTGGGGAAGTCGACGCTTTCTTTCAGCAAAGGAGTTACAAACAATAGAAGACAACCTATATCACAACTGTTGGACATCAGAGAAGTGCTAGCTCAAGACAAATACTTGGGCATTCCTATCCTGATTGGGCGAGGGAAAAATAAAGCTTTACTCTCTATTAAAGATCATGTGAAGAAGAGACTCTCAGGGTGGTTAGATCGTTTCATTTCATGGGCTAGAAGAGATGTGCTAATAAAGGCGGTGGCCCAAGCAATTCCAACCTATACAATGAGCGTTTTCAAGCTACCTAAGGAGTTACGCGATTCGATATAATCAGTGATCAATCAATTTTGGTGGGGACAGGGAAGCGAAAGCAGAAAAATTCATTGGGTGAGTTGCTAGAGGCTATGTATGAAAAAGGAGGAAGGTGGATTGGGGTTCTGAGATTTGCATGGCTTTAATGAGGCTTTACTAGCAAAGCAACTGTGGAGGCTGAAGGGGGACAACACATCAGTAGTGGCAAGGGTGTTGAAGGCTCGCTATTATCTCGATGGTGATATTCTTAATACAAGGCTGGGTCACAACCCCAGCTTTACGTGGAGAAGCATTTGGGGAGTCAGGGACGTGGTGAAAAAAGGAGCCCGATGGCTGGTAGAAAATGGGAATTCGATCCGAGTGTGGTATGATGGTTGGATTCCTAGACCGTACTCTTTCAGACCCATTAGGCCTCGTCACCTAGAAATGGTCAACCAACACCTTCAGGTTGCCGATCTCATCAATAAGGAGGAGGGGAGATGGAGAGAAGACCTGCTTAATCAATATTTTCTGGATTGTGATGCTGAGTTAATTAAAGAAATCCCTCTGAGTTTGTCCTAGCCAGAGGATAAACTTACTTGGCATTTTGAAGCCAATGGCAAATTCAGCGTCAAATCGGCCTACCATTTACTTCGATCCTTGAAGGAAGAATCAGCTATCACATCCAACCAAAGTTGTATGAGGAAGTTCTGGAACAATCTTTGGAGAGAGAGAATTCCCCCTAGAATGAAGGTCTTCATCACTACAACAAAAGTGACCTATTGCAACACTAATTATAGTAACATTTGGGAAAAATGTTACTATAGAGTATCTATAGCAACATTTATAAAAATGTTGCATAAGATATAACCTAATGTAACATTTTTCCAAAAATATTACCTATACCAAGCTATTGCAACATTTTTTTACAGAAGTAAAAATAAAAATATAATTGAATTGAGTGGATGTTTGCCAAATCCTTTTTCATTTCCCCCCAACGAAATCCTTGGAAAAAAAATTCCCAAAATTTAAATTAAAATTCAGATCTCCCTCCCTTTCTCCCTTATACACACGCACTAAATAAAATACATTCTTATTTACATCTCCCTCCCGTGAAGCCCCAATTCATTCCCAACCCTTAATCTCCACCCTTCTCCCCATGAGCAACATCATGGACTTGTCGGAGCACCACAGATGAATTCGGTCTGAAAGGAGAAGATGACGAGATTAGCTGGCAGACGCGAGTGTTTTTCGCGGTGTCGGAGCGGGCGGAAGCCAGAATCGAGCTGCCATAATCGTTTTACATGCTGTCGTATGAGGATTCCCGGCGAGAGGCGGACAATCGCCGGAAAAAGATGGCGGATTAACTCCTCATTGTTCGTTCGATTAACTCTCAGATACTAATTTCTTTTCTTTTTCAAAATTTATTCTCAACCCCTTATATATTTGGGATCGTTCGATCCATTTTTAGGTTATTGAAATTCATTCTTGGCCAATCCATTTCCCAATTTTGATTATTCAACTGGTAAGTATAAGTTTTCCATCTAAGTTTGGCTGATTTCAAGCTTGTTGTCCTTGTCAACCGTCCGCCACTTGCAATTCGAGTCCATTCGCAACAAAGTTTGAGATAAACATAACCCTAATTTTGTTTCAATTCGATTGATGTTCAGATGTTATTTAGATTCTAGGGTTCATTGTACTGTTTCTACTCAATTTACTGAATTAGATTAATGCTTGCATTTGTTGGTAGATTCAAGGCTTAATTGTTAGATTATTGTTATTGCTTTGAATCCTAATGGAATTGTGAAGCTGATGTTTTTAGTTCGTGCTTCTTCTGTCCTTGCTTTTGTCATCTACTCTAGATTGGTGACCTCTTATTCTTTCTTTGGTTACCATCTTACATTTAGGGGCATAGTATTTGTATCTGTCAATAGGGAAAAGGAATTCTAGAAACTACAATTAATAAGTTGTTGTGTAATTCTCCTAAAAACAGAAAGGGCTAGTCAATGTGTAAACACTACAACATAATTGGGTTTTGGATGGCAGTTATCTAGCAGCAAATGTATAAATGTTGCCCAAAGTTTAAAATACAGCTCGAGTTAGGTAGTCTTTTGCAGCATTTATTTAAATATGTTGTGGCAGACCTATATTTTTCAGGGTCCCCAATGCAAAGCAGTTAAAATGAAAAGTTTCTAGGTCAATTCTTTCTCTGTAAACTCTTAGCCATCAGCCATAAGCATTTGGGTCCTCCCGCCTATCTTTCGACCTTTAACTTCTTTCAAATCTTTTCTCCCACAATTGCATTTCTCCATCACTTTCCTCCTCCTAATTGCTCAACCATAGCAAAGGAACTGTCTCATACTCTCTCTCTGAATCACAAAATCTCTTATTATTTGATTTTTTTCCTATTTAATTTTTGTTATGGTGATAAAATTGCATATATATTCGGTTTGCATATATGCAATATCCGACTTTTTTCAAGTCCTGCAATTTATTCTATTCAAATGCTAGAATATATGTAATGAAATTTCAGTGAACCTAAAGCTGAATGGTTTATATTTTATGATATTTTCTCTCCAATTTTGTTTGGGTTTGATGATATGAGAGAGAGAGAGAGAGAGAGAGAGAGAGAGAGAGAGGATTAAACATTACATGGGATTTGATAAATGTTGGACTTTGGATGCTGGATCCTATCGTACCTTGGACTAATGCATACTTGATGACAAAATTAGGTCTGGTAATGTATGCAATTAATTTTATTTCTCTTCTCCTCTATATATCCCCACTCCTGAATTGTGTCATATATCTTGTACTAACACATGAACACTACCTTACTTGGGCTACTATAGGTCTTTATGAAGGTGGAGTGTGGAAAATCTGTATTGAGCTACTAGATGCTTATCCATACAAGTCTTCTTCCATTGGTTTTGTTAACAAAATATTACACCCAAATGCCACGGTGAGTTTACTCTATCTCTTGAGCAGTTGGAAATGCATCCTTAGTTGTTGACAATGTTGAGCCTTCATGCTTACTGTGTCAAAAATGATCCTTAAAACAAGGTAGACTGCGTGTTCGATCTTTTCTTCAACAAATTTCCACGAATACAAATGCAATTTTGACCCTTTCCAATGTCGGAGCATTCAAGCTCCTCCTTAGCTCTTAACAAAACCAATCCTCTTGATCTTCTTTGAGCTTTAATATCTCAGAATTTTATGTCCTTCCCCCATATTGAGCACAATTTTGCTCATTGTGCTGAAGGGAGTGCATAATGCCCGATTGGCACCGGAATACTGAGATATTGCTAGTTGATTCTATCTTAAAGACTATTGATTATGTTAAACACTCATTATCGTGTAGTTTAAGGAGGGTAATTTTAATGTAGTTAAATATAGATCATGGTAATGTGTGATTTGGCGGCTCTAGGTTTATTCGTTGATGTTGTGGTAGACTTAGTACCATTCTAATTCTCTGTTTTGAGGACTTATGAGCTGCAGGCTTTCTAATAGCATTATAAAGTGAAAAATTTGTTCCTTTTTTCCGGGTTTTTGTGAACATAAAATGGAGAATGACAAATACCATTTGATATATCAATGTACACTGGTCTTTTTTATTCTAATTTGCAATATGTACCTTCCTTGTTTATGTGGATAACCAAAATATATCAGAAGAATACTTTTAGTAATTAATTCAATAATTTCATATGTGATTTTTTTTTTTTTTGCAAAGGAACACATTTGATATTGTAATATTTTAGATTTGTGCTAAAAGGATAACTCATGAGACAATTTTCACAATTTGTGAACATGATACTTATGTTTGTTATGTATTTTAGATTTGTGCTAAAATGCTACAATCCGCGGGGAGTATGAGAATGAACACACTGTCGGTCCTATAAGCTTTGCAACGAAATATAATGAATTGGTAAGTATGAAGGTCATGTGTTGATTGAATTTAAGTTCCCCATTATATGACTAGGTAGTTGCTTTTTACTTGGTCTCTATTTCCTTCTAGTGTCATTTCTACATGCCATATTGACTATATTTCTCTTGTTAATTCATACATTGAATTTAGAAAAATGAGGGCGATTCACCGTCAAAGACAAAAATGTTTGAAGCTACTCGGAAGAGGAAAGAAGGGCGTGAATATAAACATATTAATAATGATAATACGGTCAACAAAGTTGTAAGTGCTATGTGTAAGGTCTTTATATTCTGATTTTTTATGGATCTAGATTGGGTACCGAGGGTGTGGCTCGTTTCATACTCCGGCGTGTGGCTGTTGAGCTTGTTTTTTTTGTTTATTTTATATTATTTACAGGGATGTAAGGTTTAAGCCTGGTAAACGTCCATATTATAGACGGAACTCTGCCGAATTTTATCCAGAAATATTTGAGAATGAATTTTTTTCGCTTTCTTCATACCTCTGTTGACCATAATAAGATTGAACATTAACTAACCCTACTGGCTCCTTTAGGGGTCAGACTATTACACATGCAGATACTAGTCTGAATAGTGAAGGGAATGCTTTTACTTTATTTCTTGTGCAAAGGTTGTGACCATATGCTTGATTAATAATGTACTTTATTTCTTTATTTTGTAGGTTAACTTGGTTGATGCTGGATACACTTTTGCAACTGATAATAGAGGATGTTCAATGACAACAAGTTTCTGTATATACTTTTGGGTGAAGGAATATAAGTAGGATATGCTTTTAAGTGATGGAGTTCTAGTTATATACTTTTGGATGAACAAGTACAAATTATTAAGCTATATGCGAATCACTTGGATGATCTACAATGTAGTACTCTAAGCTATTTTAATGTAATATGTACTTTTTATGTCTCAATTATATTTTGTTATATTTTATGGTAAGTATTTTTATAAGATTGAGTGAAGGTAGCAAACTATGCATTACAAGTGAAATTAAAATGGTCATATAGCTCAAAAGGTCTTCTTTGATACCTAAGGCAACGTTTCTATTTGCAAGTGTTGCATTAGCTTAATGGCTAAGACAACGTTTTCATTTGCAAGTGTTACATTAGCTTAATGGCTAAGGTAACGTTTTTTTCCAAGTGTTGCAATAGGCTAAATATCTAAGGTAACGTTTTTTTTTTTACAAACATTACAATAGCCCAAAAAAGCGTTGCAAACCCTATTGCAACGCACACCTGATGCTACGTTTTGTAAAATGTTGCCATAGACCTATGGTAACACTTTTTAAGTTTTAGGTAACGGTTTTGGTGCGTTGCTATAGGTATAGTTTGTTGTAGTGTGGAGAGTTGCAAAAGGAGCTCTCCCAAACAAAGCTAATTTAGGAAGACGAATCCCGAGTTTCAACATGAAATGCTCTATTTGTGGAGCAATGGTGGATACAGAAGAGCACGCCCTTATAAGATGCCCTCTAGCATTGGAGATTTGGGCGAACAGTGGAGTAGCAGAGGAGATCTGGGCTCATGAGGCCCCCACAATACTCGATTACCTCCTGGAGATTCAAGGAAAAGGTACCGAAGATCAATTTGGGGAGTTAATCGTGATTCTACGGGAAATCTGGAATACGAGGAACCGGTTCATTTTTGGGAAGAAAGTAGGGCTTCCCTCAAATCTAGCTAGAAGAGTAGTGATCAATTATGTCGAAAGCTTCATATCCTTGAATATAGCGAAGACGGAGCCTCAATTGCGAGATAGATGCTGGAAACCTCCAGATCCGGGGGTGTTTAAATTGAACTTCGACTCCGGAAAACTGGGAGGAGTTGGAGCAGGCTGGGGCTTTGTACTACGAGATCATGTGGGGGATGTCGTTCTCTGTGGAGTGAAGCAATCGTCGAGGTTCACCAACCCAGAAACGAAGGAAGCTTTCGCATGCCTTTTTGCAATTCAAAAAGAGCTCGACTATGGCTATTCTCAGGTAGTAGTTGAAGGAGATAACCTCTCAGTAATATCCAAACTTAGGAGAAGGGAGAGATAAGACTCTTTTGTGAATTTTGTTTTGGAGGATATTAGAACCTTAATAGTTAATTTTTGCTTTATTAGTTGGGAACATATTAGTAGGGATTGTAATAAAGTTGCACATGATTGAGCCCATTTACAACCTATCTCCATTGAGGAGAGAGTGTGAGTAATAGGCTGGTCTGACATTGTTGAAGAATTGGCAAGTCAGGATTTGTGTAACTTTTTAAATACTTCATTAATATAATGGAAAATTGGAATATAATAAACCAAACTTTATATCCATTTTGATCTAACAAACCAAACTTAACTTTTTGCTTTTAGTGAACCTCCACCAATTTCCGGTTACCAGAAAAATGACAATAGCTGCTCGAGCCTTTCTTCCAACACATTGTTCATTTTAATTAGGTTCATTTCAATCAGGAAAAAAACCTTCATGTCATTTTTTCGGTAACCGGAAATTGGTGAAAGTTCACTAAGAAAAATATTATGTTAAGTACAGTTGTCATTAACAAAAAGTTAAGTTTGGTTTGTTAGATCAAAATGGACATAAAGTTTGGTTTATTAGATTCCAATTTTCCTAATATAATTCCTTATTTTTCTGTCAAAATAACAAGTTACAGAATTTACCGGAATCATCTTAAACGTCCCGGAATATTTTAGAAACATTCGGAATACTTCGTATTTTTCAAGAGAGCTCTAGAATTCTCTAGAATTCCCTAGAGTTCTCTAGATTATTCATGAAAGTCCTAGAATATTCTAAAGTACCTTACACTTGTATAGAATATTATATACTTGTATAGAACGATCTAGATTAACAATTTGGATCGTTGGACCAAATCAATTTCCACTATCCGTTAAGGAGGTAGAAGTGTATAAATACCCCTTGGGGTCTCATTTGTAATCATCCATCATTTGAAACAATACTTAAAGCATTCTCTAAACACACCTTTGTCTATCTATTTTGTCTTCAAAGTTTTCTTAATCTCTCATAATCTAAATTAAGCTTGTTAAAGGTTTACTAGCAAGCTTCTAAGATAAAATTGGGATAAAAATTGCTAGTATCGCAGGGGTGTTGTACAAATTAAAGTCAACCCGTGACATTTGGTATTAGAACCTCGGTTTTGAGAAATTCGTGTGTGGGAAAAGTCATGTCGAGTAGGGTCGAGCAAAGCTCCAAGAAGGGCAAGGGGAATGAGGAGAGCACAGAGAACCTAGAATTTGTCACTCTTAATAAAAGGATGGTTGAGGTGGAGGATACTATGTCCCACCTAGTGAAGGAAGTCGAGGCCTCGATGGGAAAGGCCGAAGACATGGAGGAATTCGCTTCTAAGGATGAGATGAAGGAATTCTAAGATGATGTGCAAGCGCCTTTGATTCTCTCAAGGCGAAGCTTGTTCATGGGGGACGATGCTCTCAAAAAGGAGTTGAAGGATTGCAACAAAGCCCTTAGCAAGGAGTTGGTTGATTGCAAGTCAACAATCGAGTCTCATTCCAACAAGGTGGAAGACCTAGAGTTGCAATTGAAGACTTGCATGACCGCGTTGGTTAATGGTGGAGGCGTTCGGGTGGGTTTTGTCTCCAAGAAGGATAACACTCCTCTTTCTCCTTTTTATAAAGAGCCGAGGAATGCACGAGAGATTGATGATGTCATTTGGAATGTGGAGTCATACTTTGAATCCAATGATATACTTTATGAAAGGAAGAAGGTAAACACCGCTTCCCGCTACTTTGAAGATGTTGCCTTAATAAGGTGCCGACGCAGGTGTGAAGATGCCACCACCGGCACATTCGATTCCATCACGGCATCACTACTTGGGATCAACTTAAAAGGGAGTTTAAGAGGAAATTCTATCTGGAGGATGTCGAACTCGAAGCTCAAACACGGCTTCGACACCTCCAACACAAGAATTGACGTATTCAGGAGTACGTCAAGGAGTTTCAAGAATCATGCAGGAGATTACCGACAATAGTGCCAAGGATAAGTTATTTATGTTCATTGAAGGATTGCAACGATAGATGGGCTAAGATAGAGTTGAAGCGACAAGGGCAAATGATATCGATTCAACAATTGTTGTTGTTGAGACCCTGCCTGAACGTAGGCGAGAGTTCTCCAAGGGACCAAGTAAGAAGCCAAGTAACAATGGCAAAGGTGGGGTAGATCGAGACAAGTCTCTCAAGAAGGATCGACCCTTCAAAAGCCACGATAAGGACAAGGGCAAAAGAGAAAAGGATGACATTCCAAGAAGGTACTCATGCTTCTTATGCAATGGACCACATCGGGTTGTCGATTGTCCTATGAGGGGAAAGATTGCCTCACTCGTAAGGGAAGATGAAAAGAAAGAAGAAGAGAAGAGGATATCTTCTCTAAAATTCCTTAGTGTTTTCCAAGTTAAGGTCGAGGAAGAATCTCATGGGCGCATGTACGTAGAGACACACATCAACGACAAACCTCTCCAAGCCTTATTGGACACAAGTGCGGACATAGTCTATATGGCCAATGAACTTTCTGATAAGGTGGGCCTCTCCTGCACCAAAACCAAGGGGTTTGCCAAGGGAGTAAATGCCGAAAAACTCCCGATCTATAGAGGCATGCCAAGGTCACCCCCGTTCACATCGGATAATGGGAAGGTAAGGCCAATATCACTGTTGCTCCCTTGGATGACAAGAAGTTCTATTTGGGAATTGATTTTTTTGTCAAGGCGAAGGCCTTCCCCATCCCCTTCGCCAACATTATGTGCATCATGGAGGAAACACAACCATGTGTCGTCCTGATAAGGACGGACATTGACGAGGGAAGGATGTTATCCGCCCTTTAACTCTCTAAGAAAGTGAAGAAGAAGGAACCTACCTACGTAGCCACTGTTAAAATGGAAGTGGATGACAAAAAAGAAGCTCAAGTACCCGATGTCGTTCAATAGGTACTTGAAGAGTTCAAGGACGTCATGCCGATGGAGTTGTCCAAGAAACTTCCTCCAAGAAGGGAATTAGATTACGAGATTAAGTTGGAGCTGGGGGCTAAACCACCTGCTTTTGCCCCTTACCGAATGACACCACCAGAATTGGAGGAGTTAGGGAGACAACTCAAGGAGTTTTTGTATATGGGGTATATCCGCCCTTCCAAATCTCCTTATGGTACGCCGGTCTTGTTCCAAAAGAAGTACGATAGGTCACTTCGGCTATACATTGATTATAGAGTGTTAAACAAGGCAACCATCAAGAATAAGTACCCCATTCCACATATTGAAAATCTATTCAATCACCTAGGAGGAGTAAGATATTTCACCAAACTTGATTTAAGGAGTGGGTACTACGAAGTTCGCATAGCTGAAGGAGACGAGGCGAAGACGACATGTGCGACCGCTATGGATCATATGAGTTCCTAGTCATGCCGTTTGGACTCACAAATTCCCCAACCACATTTTGCACCTTATGGACCAGGTACTTGCTCCATTCCTTGATCACTTTGTGGCAGTTTATCTTGATGACGTTGTCATATATAACAAGACTATGGAAAATCATGTGCAACATTTGAGGCAAGTGTTCAAGACACTTAGGGAGAATGAGCTTTATGTAAAAAAGGAGATGTGCTCTTTTTCCCAAGAAGAAGTACCATTCTTGGGCCATAAGTTCCTTGGCTTAGTGAACTATTACCGCAGATTCATCAAGGGATATTCTGCTATCGATGCTCCTCTCACCGACTTGCTCAAGAAGTGAAGAGGATGGGCTTGGAGCGAAGAATGCCAACAAGCCTTTAAAATTTTAAGGAAAGCTGTCACATAAGAACCCGTTCTAGCACTTCTGTTCTTGGCAAGCCATTCGAGTTACATACCGATGCTTTTGACTTTGCCATTGGTGGAGTATTGATGTAAGATGACCATCCCATTGCTTACGAGAGTCGAAAACTCAACGACACCGAGAGGTGGTATACGGTACAAGAGAAAGAGATGACCGCAGTTGTGTATTGCCTTTGAACTTGGAGACACTACTTGCTCGGGAATAAGTTCGTTATCAAGACATACAACGTTGCACGAGCTACTTTCAAACTCAAAAGAAGCCCACTCCCAAGCAAGCTCAATGGGAACACTTCTTAGCAGAGTTTAATTACACAATGGAATATAAGTCGAGTCGTGCTCTAAGTCACAAAGGATCGACATTAGCCAACCTCAAAGCAACCCACGTGATCAAATCAAGGAATGATTGGGGCATGATTCCTTTGAGAAGACCATCTCCAACCTAATCAAGAATGGCAAGACAAGGAGATTTTGGGTTGAAGATGGGTTGATTCTTAGTAATTAAAGGTTGGCGAGTCTACGTTCCTTCATATGGTTGCCTTAGAAGGGAAGTGTAACGCTCCGACCCCTCCCGGGCCATGGACATTACCAATAATTGCTTCAAGGATCGCTCATTGGCCCCACAAATCACGAGTCTTTCCAGCGTGTTTTGTCCTCGCTCACACGTTGCTTGAAAAGACTTCCTAAGAGGTTACCCATCTTGAGACTATTCCCAGCCAAACACGCTTAACTAAGGAGTTCCCCACGGATGACCTACCATAAAAAAAAAAAAAGGTGCACCTTGGTGATATAAGTAGTCATTTCAATCCTTTTAAGCCACACTTAACTATATAACCAAAGTGTATAGTAGTAGTATTAAAATACATACATGACATAGAAACTTATTTACTCCAACCCTTATTATTTATTACCTTTAACTTAATATATATTTTAATATGACATTTCAACATTGAATTTTTAGCACAATATATTTAAAAATATTATTTAAGTTTATATTTTATATTTTAAGTTTCTGCATACACTAAATAATTCATAGTTAGAATGTGTAAAATTTATGGGTAAAAAATAGTTTGGTAAAAGTTAAATTTTGGTATTTTTTGATAACTTTTGATAAATTCACGCTAATACATCGAAATTTAAAAAAATTTATTTTTTAACTTTGATAATTTTTTATAATTTTTGATAAATTTAGATAAAAATTAATTAATTCTAATAGATTAAATTTATTCATGAATTTGACTTGCTCTTGATCCAAAGTAATCGAAAAAAAAAATATCATAACGTGAATATGAAGGTTATTTTTGGGTGAGGGGCCGCTCGAATGTTCTCGAAGTTAGCAAATCCAGTTGATCCTTCATTCGTTGGCATGACAACAATAAATATCTTACCTGATTTTTTGCTAGAATGAACTAGAATTATTTCCAGTTAATTTGGTGGATTCACGGCAAAATTAGCACCACCCATGTTGGAATTGACTTAACCCATATACTCCCTCATTCCCACTATTATACTGACAATTTATTTCTATAATACCTATCACCTTATAATTCAATAATATATTAATCATTAATTTATCAAATTAAATTAATTAATTATATATATTTTTTATTTTATTATTTACCATTTTTATATTCACCATCTTATTCAATATTTTTACATTTAAAAAAAAATAGATTAATACAAAGTAGAAGTTATTTAAATTTTATAAATTATATTTAAAGTAACAAATAATTTGAGATGAGGGAGTATTATCTATTACTAATTTTGATTCACATGATGCATGCAAACATTCAATAAAATATGTAATAGGTAGAAATATAGTATTATATCTCTTTGACATATATATATATATATATATATATATATATATATATATATACCTTGCTTTTTTTTAAGAATTATAATTTACCCATTGGGTGTTTAAAACATAAACTAAAGGAAATTTTCTATATCTCAAAAGGTTAAATTTTAAATATGAGAAAAATGTGGATAATTCATTTCAGTAAAAATAAATTGGAAAAATGGTCATAAGACTAGGAAAATGATTTACTAAACGTCTGTTTATTTATTTTCTAGGTGAAATAAATATTATTTATTCTAAAAATATTGTAATAAGTTATGTTAATCTTCTTGTTATTGGATAATCTAATTGACATTTATTTCGAAATATATGATGTCATATTTATGTATTTTCCAGTTTATTATATTAAAAAAACATTTAAAGGAATTTTTTTTATAAATGTCAATGTTAACATTCACTTGGCTTGGAAACTGTTGCACAATTCTGAATACGGAAAAAAATATAAATTAGCAAATATTACATACTAAAAAAATAAACAGAGTATATAAATGTTATGAATAATTCAATTTATGAAAATAGAAATAACGATTTTGCAATCCTTTGTTTATACATCAATTTTACAATCTATACTAAGCTACTTTTTTTACAAAAATATCTAATTATGTCCAATACATCAACTACATCTATGCCTTCATACTTTATAATATAAAATACTCTCTTTATAGTTTGTACCGATACATTTGCCGTCGAACTTCAAAATGACGCAAAATGCTAATACCAAGGTCCAACTGAATAACCACCTCAACAAATCAATTGATGGAGAAGGATGATCAAAACCAAGAAATCCTAATTTAAGCGAGATAAGGGACCCAACGTGTATGATGTGGCAGGACATGTGGAGTTTGAAAATTTTAAATTTTTCGCTTGCTTGCTGTCTGAGATGAATTAGTTTCGGGAAAGAATGAAAAAAACCCACCAAATTCTTTCTTTATGCTTTTCTCTGTTGTTGTTCATTATGGTGCTTTAGAAAGATCCGCTATTCATCTTTTCATTCTTCACACCTTCATTCTTCCACATTTCTTCATCTCTAAGTTCTTATCCTCGTACTACCATATCCAGCACGAGAATGCAGTGACAATTCAAAGTAAAGACGTGAATTTTCGCCATTGATACCAGTCAAATAGCGGGCACGACAAAAGTCTCAGATAATTTTATTAAAATTCTATGTTAGGGATTTAATATTTTAGTCATCTATCTGGTTGTAAAATGTCAGACATGTATGTGATTATGTGTGAATATGATAGTGTGAGTGTTGTAATTTTGTATTTTCATTTTGGAAGATCTAGAGGTGGCTTTGTGAAGGTCGTTGACAATGAATAATAAGTATGGCAATGGTTTACATTGTATGTATTTTTTCGGTTGATTGGGATGTATCTATGTGAAAGTAACCCTGAATATTCTGTACATGTAACCATGGTAAGCATGTCATGGTAACCATGGATAATGCTATAGACCGTGTAATAAGTACAGCAATGTAACTATGTGAATGTAACAATGGATATCTTGTAAATGTGACCATGGTATTTATGTCACTGTAACAATGGATTGTGTTTTATGTATTTTTTACATTTGATTCGGATGTAGCTATGTGAATGTAACGCTAGATCTCTTGTAAATATGAGCTTAGTATACATGACACGGTAGCCATCGATAATGTTGTACACCATTCTCCGAATTTTGTTAACATCATGCTTATTTTTTCAGGTCATAGAATGACAACAATGGGTGGAGAAATGTTTATGTACCCGACATGGGGTGGATGTGTGGTGGACATGGAAACGGGTTACAAAAGTATGAGTGTGGTATGTTGAAATGTTTTTGGATCGCCAAGGACATTGAGATGAATGACCTGTGTAAGATAGTTGAGGAATGTAAGGGTGATGGATTAAGTGGTTGGAAGATGTGGTTTAGTGTGAAGTTTGATAGAAGCATCATCGCACCATTGGAAGACCCTTGGATTTGATTCACTTTGAAAAAGGGTAATGATGAACATGGATTTTTGTATGTTGGAGGGTGTAGGACCCGGGAAAAAACTTTCAATGGTGTCTTACGCGATGTTAGGTGAAACGAAAGAGGTGTCTAGTCTTTAAGGGATTTAAATTGAATTTTTATTAATCAAAATGTTCAAACGCAATCTTGAATTTAATTAATTTTATTACCAGAAAATGTCATTGCTCAGAAAATAATATAACACAAAAAACGAGGAGAATCAACGGTGAATCGAGACCTCAATTTTCTGATTCGTTTCTTTCTGTGATATTACTTCTCGTGCAATTGAAATTTTCTAGAAATAAAAAGTAAAATTCGAAAAGAAAGCGAATGAATCAAATTGAATGAATTATAGAGTCGCCAATTAATTTTTGGTGAGAATTAATAAACTCAAATTAGACTCCGCAAACCGTGAACCATAAGATTCGGATTCGGGGGTAAGGTTACGAATTCGAATGTAAAAACCTTCGAATCCGCCCGTTCAAAGAACGGACTCTACTAAATCGGTTCGTTAAAGAAGAGAGTAGAAGAGGAGAATTAATTAGATTAATTTAAATTATTTAGATGCATGCAAAAAATTAAAGTGCGAAAATAAATAAATAAATGGGATAAATGAAACATAAAAAAATAAAAAACGAAATTGAAGTTGCAATTACATGTAATCTGATTTAGATTAGTCGCAATTAATATTTAATATCAAGATTACAATAATATAAGTGATTACAAGAAAGTAATGCAAGAAAAAACGCAAAGTAAATATGCCAAATTGCCAAGAGTTAATGTATGCAAATTATGAAGAAAGGAGGAGGAGAAGAAGAATGAAGAGAGGGAGAAGAAGAAGAAATCACATAGTGTCAATACTCCTAGGTGATTCGGTGTAAAAAAAAATGATGAGAGTGAGGCTGTATTTATAGGGGAAATGGAGTGAGGAAACTAGGGTTATGAAATAAAGAGGGGTAGCTGGGCCATTTTGATCAGCAGGAGGCCCAGTATGTTGGAATGAAATGAAGCGAGCCACTGCGGACCAGTGTGTTGGGTTATTTTGAGATGCCTAACTTCAAACGACCATAACTTTCTCATCCGACCTCCGATTAACTTGATTCAAGTGTCGTTTGAAAGCTTGTAATGAGTACTTTTAGCTCCCAAAATTAGGAAACTCATAGTGGTCGGTGGAAAGTCGGTAATTTAAGAAAAGGCTCAGGTACATGAATAAAGAGCTGAGTTTTTGGAATATTTGAACGCGGATGGGCCAGAAATGGAAATGAGCTAATGTGAAAGGCTTATTGTAGAGGAAAATTTATTTGGGTTTTTTGTGGACTTTTCATCATTTATGCATTTCAAGAATACTTGGCATTTAATCCTAAAAAATAAAAATGCTCAAAATAAATTACATAATTACAAAGCTGAACTACGACAAAATTCAGCGTCAACAGAGGGGATCTCGATTGTCTAGTGAGAAAGGAGGTAGGGTCGATTTCAAGTGCGCAATTTGGCAGTTTGGATACAGAAAATGTCGTTGCTCTTAAGGCCAAGTGTACAAGGTAATGTACTAGTCATAATTTATTTCGTTGAGTATAGGTGAATGACCTTGTAAATGGCATCTATGTCAGGGGTGAGGGCACAACTATAAATGGGGAGGGTGTTGAACAGGACGCTGTTGGTAGATCCAAACCCGCCTCGGACCTATCGAGTTCAAAAATATCATACCAGACCGTCCGGATCCGTGGTCCAATGGGTCCTACGCAGAAACAAGTCCAACATTATAATATACTTTTTTTTATCAATTTACCAACTTTTCGGGTTAATTTCTACTTGCACACATGTATAATACTGAGAATTTTGCCTAAATGCAACTTTTTGTCAACATAATAAAGATATACAGGTATCACAATGGTCTACCAACTACTAAATTCACAAACAAAGTCAAAGATAAAAAAATATTACAAATGTCGATTAATCTACAAAGCTTGAAATGCAAAGAAAACAAAAACAAGTTCATGGTTGTTCAAATTTCAATTTTTTTCACATTAGAATTTATGTATACTCTTGAGTCAGCGGATCGTGTCCGTGGGTCCAAACCTAGCCCTAGATCCATCGGGTTAAAAAATAATGGACCTAGACGTGCCTAAATGGGGTGGGTCTGGTAGTGTTGGGGAGGTTACAAGACTCACTGACATCTCTGGTTTTGTTCAATGGAAAAACAATGGGCAAACATCTTCACCAAAGCATTTTTGAAGTTCAATTACCTTCACGAATACATCAGAGTCCAAGATTCTTCTAGGCTAAGGGGGAGTACTAAAAAAGGAATAATTTAGAAAAATCATGGAGAGAATGATTAGAAAATCTATAAGAAAATCCCAGATAATTTGTGAAAATATTATTGTAAGATGTTATAAATATGCCTAGGTATTATGTATGAAAAACTAGAAAATAGAAAAATGACAAACTAATATACTAGTTCAAAGTAGATATTTTCTACCACCACCTTCTTTCAACTAGTATAAATATAAGTGGTGGGCATTATGAATGTGCATCAACAACTAAGTGTTGTAAGTCATTCCAAACTGCTTGTTTTTGCTCTCTAGAGTTTCAAATTTCAAACTGCCCCGTAGAGGCTTGTTGCCCTCTCTCCGGCCGTTGGGATCGCCGTCCTGGTTCTCAGTGGTCGTCATCTGTCTCCCGAGATGACGGTGCTCCGGTAGGCTAGTCGTGCAGTGCCCTCGGTCATCTCCGTCAACGGTTTCTCTGCTGTTTTGGAGTCGTCCTCCTGCTTAGCTCCGGGTCTGGCGGTCGACGGTTTCTGCCTGCCCTTCTGTGGTGTAGGGGGTCTGGCGGTCGATGGTTTTTCTTTCCTTGTGGGTTCTCAGAAATTTGTGGCTGTTGAGTTTTGCTAGTATTAGTGTTCGTTGTGTGTCTCGGTTGGGCCTCGTTCTGGATTGTGGGTTCTGCTGGGTTGTCAAGGCTTCGGGTTTACGATGGTTTCTCGGGTCTGTGTGTCTCCTTGGTGGCTGTTTTTTCGAGTTGTTCTTCTTGTGTGTCTGAAGGTTCTAGTGGTGAACCGAAGCCAAATCCAACTAAGGTGCTCTGATTTGAAATGTGAGTTATCTTTTATTATATCCTCAATTTCTGTTGATGGTGACTGTCATGATGTGGTTTTCTTTACCGCACTTGCAAGGGCTGGTGAAATTTTATCTATGCTTAAAGAGTTTCTCGGGCTAATTAGGGTCTCCAACACCCCGGTCACTTTACCGGTTTTGGATGATGCGGATATACCTGCTCCCTCTTTTGTGCCTGCTGATATTTCTTCAAACCCTCCTTCTTATCCTTTTGTCCCTGTTGGCTCTCTTGGTGTGGTTGGTCACCTTTTCTTTGTGTTTGTGGAGAATTTTCCCTTTGGTTTTGATGCTTTGGTGCTGAAAAGTCTTTTTATGGATCTTGGTAACGTTGTTGATGTTTACGTTCTTGAAAAAGAAGCTAGGAGTGGACGAAGGTTTGGTTTTGTTCGTTCCTTAGTAAAAAGGAGGGTGCAATTGCTATCAAGGCCCTAAATGGCAGTTTCTTTATCAGTTCCGTTATTTCTGTTTCATGGGCTAAGTATAGTAAAAAACAGAGGGCACATCTCTTCTTGAGGAGTGCGTCTAGCAAGCATGTTTGGGTCCCAAAAGTTGTGCAAAATGTGGGGATTGAGCCTCGAGAAGATATGGTGGATGTATCAATTGAGGTGGGTGCTTATAACCTTGCGAACTCTTGGATTAGTCCTAGTGTTGTTCACTATAAGGTTCCACATACGGATGGTTTTATGGATTCCAAAAGCATCTTTTCCAACCCAATTTGTGTTGTTTTGAGTCATTTGGGTAATGCTTCAAGTGTCCTTGATTGTGACCTGATTGATAGTGAGGAGACTGACTCTTAGTCGGTTCACTCTGAATCTTTTAACTATACTGATATTGAGGACTCGATCTTGGAGGGTGTTCGGTTGTGGTAAATTGGGGTAAAGAGTAGGGGTTGTCGTATCCACATGGATGGTGTGTCAGGTTTTTAGGGAATTGGTTTGGTAAGGTTTCAAATTGCAGGAAGCAGTAAATAGTTTAAACTAAACTAATTATAAATTGAAAACAATGGAAAGAAAACATGAAATTAAAAACAAAACTTTTTTTCTTTTTTTTTTTGGAAAAACTAGTAAGTCAATTCCAATAACAAAACAGAATTATACCCTAACAAAGGGGAGAGAAAAACAATCTCAACCCACAACAACTAAGCAGCACCTCATACATCAAAACAGCTAAGGAGACAAAACACAACTCATCTAAGTTTATATAGCACATCATTAGAGATTAAAGCAGCAATACTAATAATCTCTCTTTCCACATTCTTGTAAACTCTCTGATTTCGTTCATGCCAAGCATGGTAGAAAACCACAGCATAAATTAAGGAATGAGTATCCCTCTGATTCCTACTCAAACCAACAAACCAGTTAAGATCAACAGCCCTGTCAGGTTGCTTCATCTTCAAAACCCCATAAACCTCCTTGAAAATCTTCTGGATAAAAGTGCAATGAAAAAGAAAATGGGCATTCGATTCCTCCTGCACTTTACAAAGATAATATCTGTTTGCCAAAGTTGTGCCAAACTTTTGAATTCAATCCAAAGTCATAAGACTCTGTAATATCAACATCCAAAATACAAAGGAGAATTTTGGAACTCTTCTCTTGTGCCATACAAGAGAATGCCAAATGACCTCTTCCTTATGTTCTTTGATAAATTGATAAACTTCCTTGATCTTATAAGTGAAATTGCGACGGGATAAATCCTGAAAAAGCAGCTTCAAACCATCCCTTATATCAAGTAAACGACGCCAATACCAGCTTACATTTTGTTTGACAACACAATCCCAAATAGTCTGTCTTCTTAAATACAAGGAATTAACCCATCTAACCCATAATGCTTCCTTGTTCATCACAATCTGCCATAGTAAACTACCCAGGGCAGCTCTATTCCAATTAAAAGCATCCCTGATGTTGAGACCCCCCTCTTTTTTTTCCAAGACAACAGGTTTTCCAAGCAATAGGAGGGATACGAGCTTCACTACCAACCCATAAGAAAACCCGACAAAGTTTGTTGATTGCATCAATCACACTCACAGGAATTATGAAGATCTGTGGCCAGTAAGTATTAATTGCCATAAGAATACTATTGACTAATTCAATTCTTCCAGCATAGGTTAACTTGTTCACAGCCCAACCTTGAAGACGTTTAGTCATTTTTGAAAGTAATAAAGCACAATCGTGACGATTAAGTCTCGTAGGTTTTACTGGCACTCCAAGGTAGCGTAAAGGAAGGTTACCTTTAGAAAGACCAATAATAGATGTTGCCTGTTCAATAAAGTCCTCCGAGACCCTTGTAAATGTGATATCAGATTTTTCCAAATTCGGGTGAAGTCCTGAGCAATATGAGAAATGATGAACAACATCCAGCAAAAGCTTAATACTCGTCAAATCACCATGGCAGAAAAGAAGAAGATCATCCGCAAAGCTGAGGTGGTTCAATTGGGGATGTTGCAGAATGATGGAACTTAAAATCAGGATTTTTCGCAACCTAAAGAAACAAGAACAAGAAACTAAACAAGAAATCAAAGGCATAATCAAGAAAGCAATTAAAAACTATGAAAGTAAAGACTAAACTAATTATTGAATTGAAAGAATGAAAACATTAACCTGAATTGTAAATTACTTTCTACCGATCTTCTCTTCTTAACCTTGAACCACGAACTTTCTCCCGAACAAACAAGAAAGGTATGATTTGGATTACTAAGACTGCTCGAATCCTCACCTGAAGGGAGAATTCAAGGAACCTTAATCCACCTCTTCACTAAAAATCAGATTTTTGGTGGAAACTAATTCTAATGAAATTTAATTAGCGAGACAATGAATAAAAGTGAGAAGGAAACGAGAATTGAAAAACTTGAATTGAATTGAAACTTGAAAGAAAAGTAAATTACAATCGAGGAATTCAGAGAAAAACTAAAGAAAACTTAAAACTAAAATTAACCTAAACTAAATTAAACTAAAATAAAAACTAAGTTACGATAAGAACTCCGTATTTCTAATAAGGTATCATGAGGTTTATATAGAATTAATTAGGAGAAAAATAAATAACACTCAAAAACCCTACGCGTGACAAGTTGGCGGCGCCCAAAGAATTAGACAAACGCTGCGTGCGGGTTAGGAAACGCTGGCAGCGGGTAGCCCTCTTGATGCTACTGACTTGGACGCTGTTGGGGGGTTCTTGGACGCTGCTGGGGGTACCCCCTAGTGGCGTCTAATTACCCCCTGGTGGGGGGTGTTGATCCTTCTTCCACCTTTTCTATTATTTTCTTCATTTCTTTCCTCATTTTCTTCATTTTTCTTGGCTTTTCTTCACTTCACTATGAATTCAACAAAAATCTGTAAATCACACTAATTTTCCAATCAAGTGAAAAAATCACAAGCAAAAATACTTATTTTAAGGTCTTAATTAGGCTCAAAATGAGACCTAACAGAGGGTTCCAAAGCTTTTGTTAGAAAAAGGAAGAAGCGGGTGGCTTTTCCAAAGTTCAAGTGACATTTGGTCAGCCAAGCTGCATGCAAGAATGTGAGATCTTGAAGAGGTCGGGGTTCCATTCTCCGCGCTTGTGATCTCCGCCAAGCGAGCCGCCACGTCCAATTCGCGCCTCGAGCTACAATTCTCGGTCACTCCCGGAATTGTGAGGGTAGTCTCGGCCATCCAATGGATGGACTCGGGACCCCTTAAGAGGGCTCGCTTGATGCACCGACCCCAGAGGCCTTGGGACCGGACCGGGTCGTCTCGAGAGTGGAGAATAGGCGGTATCGGGGTTCGGGTGTAACCCCCGGAAACAACAAAGTCAAAGGAAGTGTAAACGCCAAGCAGCAGCTGCGTCGCACCCGCTACGGCTATGGTCGCGCCCGCGACGAACCAACCCAGGTGGTAGCGCCCGCTACCCTCCCCGGGTAGCGCCCGTGACCACGCTCGGCATTTTGGGGGAATTTGGGGAAAATATTCGTCACGCCCGTGACGATCCCTCGTAGCGCCCCCTACGATCGCGCACATGCTGAATCGCCTGATGTTTTCGCTCCGGTAGCGCCCGTGACATTCCCAGCTCGCGCCCGTGACGGTGTCTTTCCCAGGTCGTCACGTCCGTGACCAATGGACGCTGAGTTTTATTCATTTTCTTTACTTAGTATAAATACTTGTTTAGCACATTTTTCAAAGCAGCTTATGTGATTATGATATGTTAATGAATGAGTGCCCCCCAAGCCTCTTCTTCCAAATCTTGTTTACTTTGCCCAAGTATTATCGGTGGTGTTCAAGTCATTTTTTTAATGGTTGATGGTGGATTACTCCTAATTAATCATGGTGAAATGTTAGACTAAGGTGGTGGACATTCCTTGCCAAGGTCTTCTATTATTTCCATTGTTAGTCAAGCTATTATTATTATTATTATTATTATTATTATTATTATTATTATTATTATTATTATTATTATTATTATTATTATTATTATTCATCACTCAAGCAATCAAACTCCCTCCACGCGATCAGTAACGCTCCAGATCTAAAGACCATGTCAGAAGAAAGGGCAATAACGTGAGTTTGCTTATTGAATCTTCAGAGCGTCCTCTAGTTCAGATGGAGGATATGGCGCTCAGAGTTGCTAAGTTTGGTTGTGGACCTTGTGGTTCTAGCTTCATTCATGGGATCCAGGAACTGCTGAGAGCGGCTTAAGGAGAATTGACGAATAGAAAGAAAATGTTAATTCTAATGTTTTATTTTGCTGTTATTGTCTTGTTGTTTAGCTGTGGTGCTTTTTTGTTGTTTGCTGGCTTTTGCTGTACTTTTCTCTGCGGTTTTCGCAAAGCTGGCGCTGTCTCTTGAGCCTCTTTTGGCTTTCAATAATAATAAAAAAAAAGTCATTCTCCCTCCATAATAACAAAAGCACTTCTTCGTAGAAACCCTTCCGCCATTTCCTTTCCAATACCCAAAAAACTAATAGATTCAAAGGGACTCAAAATTTTAGGAATTTATGAAATAGAGTCATATGAGGCAGAGCCAAATAAGCAAATAAAACCGCCCGAAATTAACTGAATAATTTGAAATGGGAGCAATGAGTAGCAATAAAAACCGTAACAGTTGATTAATCGAATGAATCAAAACTAGCAAAACAAAGGGGAGATATACAAAAGTAGAAAGTAATGGAATCGATGAAAGATATGCATAGAGAATCAAGAGAAATAAGGACACAAAGACAATCAAGACGACAATGAGAGAAATTTAGGATTTTTGTCATGTAGTTAAACATAATGTGCTTATCACCCACCACCCCGTCACTTATCCCCGAGTCTCTTAAAATCACTCCAGTGTGTCTTCTCAAATGTCTATAAAGGGAAAATGTGAAACTATGGTTCGCTTTTTAGATGTCCACGGACATCTACAAAAGCGAACCATGGTTTCCCTTGCATACATCCGGAAAAGACACATCGAAGTTTGAGAGAGTTTGGAAGGGCTCGAGAAGAGCGAAAGGGGTGGTCTGGGCGTCGGTCGCCGGTGCTGGGAGTAGTCGGAGGTGGTTTCCGGCGCCAAGGTGGTGGGGGACGTTAGGTGATGGTCGGACGATGGTGCTGGGAAATTGAAACAATTAAGTAGTGGTGGACAATTGAAATTAAAAAAGAAAAATAATCTTCCATAAATTAAACCCTCTTCATCCTCCACATGCTTAACAGCTAGATGTGTTTTTGGATCATCCTTTTTAATCAATTACCCAATATTTTAATAGTCTAACAGGTCCATTTCTCCAAAAGCAAGTCTAATAAAGGCCAAATATACAAAAGTAAAAGGCAAATACGTGAATAAAAATTGGGATAGCCCTTCGTTCACTTTTTAGATTTTAGAATGGTATAAATAAAAAGATAGAAAACTAACAAATGAAATTTAAGCTAATTTCTCATTTAAAATAGGATCTTTGGACGCTAATATATTGAGCTTTTGGGATATTGAACAATAATGCACTGAACTTTGACATTGGATAATAATGTACTTAACTTTGAGGGGTGTTGAATAATAATGCACTCGAAACAATTTCGATGGTGGCTGACTTTGTAGCGATCTTATGTGATAGATGGAGAAGATAAATAGGCTAAATAATATTTAAATTTATGGCATGTCAGCTAATTTACACAAACAAAGGTGATTTTATACAACTACAACAATCTCTTAGCGAAAACACGTTTAAACAAATGTGATTTTATGTTTTTTTTTTTTTTACTCTTTTCAAAGTTGCTTCTCCTTGCTTATGTATGAACTAGCTAAATTTGAATATTTTTTTACCAATTCATCTCCTCCACCTGCTATGTAGGATTCCCACCAAATTAGTCATTGTCGAAATCGTTCTAAGTACATTATTGATCAATACCCCCAAAGTACAATGTATTATTGTTCAACGTCAAAGTTCAGTGCATTATTGTCCAATACCCTAAAAGTTCAGTATATTAACATACCAACCAATAGCATTGTTAATTAGAAATAAAAATAAGGTTTTGTCCGAAAACTGCCTACATTCTTGAACTATCCCTCTAAAATTACTTATTTTAAATTATAAATATGTTAAATGGCTCCGTTCTTTTATGTTGTAACTTGTTATGCGGTATCGCAAGTTACCGCACCACAATTAACTGCAACTTACAGCAACCTATCGCAATCGACCGCAAATTACCATTTGCCTTTTTATTTAATATATTTCCACAAAATTATTTAAAATCCACAAATTTTTCCACCAAAACTTACCGCAATTTACCGCAGTCCACCGCAACTTATTTATTATTTAATATATTTCCTAATAAAAATATTAAAACACTTATTTATTATTCTCACCGTAACTTACAGCAATCAAACGTAACTCACCACAATTTACCGCACCACAAATTCACCGCATAAAAGAAGTGGGCCTTATACAACAATAAATATATTGTTAGGTTGACCTATTAACTACTACATCTGTTCCAAATTATTTGTCATTTTATCTAATTTCTTTGTCTCAAAATATTTATCCTATTTGCAATCTCAAGAACTATAATTCATTTTCTACCCGTAATTAATAAATTCATTTATAATTTTTTACAATTCCAATAACTATTATCTTCAATTAAAGTATGGGAAGTTTGGGTAAATTACTAACTTTTTACCTCAATTTTCAATATACAATGATCTTCTCAAGTCAGAAAATTAGACAAATATAATGAGACAGAGGTAGTATATAATTAAAGAAGTTGTTAAGGTACATTTTCCAGTAAGTTTTGTATTACAAATCATAACAATAACCTATCTAATTAAGCAAGTTGCTCGTGTTGGCTTATTTCACTAAACGGGTTAAAAATTAGAGATCTAAACACTTGAATTCGGATTAGATTCAAATTGATCCCGGCGCGCAAGAATCTTGGTGTTTAAACCCAGCAAACGGGTATTTCGGGTTAGGTTTGGATAAAATTAATGTTAGTTTTAAATACATTTCGGGTATAGAATATACGGGTCTGGTATAAGTTCAGTTTAGTTGAAGTTTGGGTTTACATCATTTTCAGTTGTGGCATGTGTCGGTTGGGTCCAGGTTCGGTTAGGTTAAATTTGGTCGAGTGTATTTCGAATGTGTTACAGTGACTCGGCTCCGGGCCGGGTATAAATCGGTTTAATTTGGTTTGAGTATGGTTCGGTTCAATTTTCAATTCGACCTTGTGTTGGCTCTGAAGTGGTTTGCTTATAAATGAGCTCAGTTGGTGCAAGGTCAATGTTAACCAAATAACCGGTTACATTATGGATCGGGTGGTACTGAATTATATGTTGGGTTGGGTCCTAATTGGTTCAAGTAAAAATAAACTCGCTTGATTTTAGATCTATGCTACTTGATTATTGTATGGGTTTGGATATGATTTGATTCAATGCCCGATCAGATCAAATTGGCCTGGGTTAATTTGAAAACAAGTTTTTTGACGGCCAATAAAAAATATATTTTAAAATTAACTAAAATTATTATCCCACGTTACAACCCATAAAAGCAAAGGCTTCTAAAATTTTGACAGTTTTCTTGTTATCTAACCCGTTCTTTTATCCGGTGGGATCCTTTGTGGTTCCATACCGCACTGTAAATTTCCATTTTCCACCACAACTGACCATAACTTTCATTTCTCTTTTTATTAAACGTGAAAACTTTTCAAATAAAAAAGGATTATTGGATAATACATTGAACTTTAGGGGTATTGGACAATAATGCACTGAATTTTTTTTGGACTTTAATATATTGAACTTTGAAGGTATTGGACAATAATGCACCTGGAATAATTCTGGTGGTGGTTGACATGGTGGCGACTCTACTTTTATGTGTCGTTTTTCTTTTTTTCCAGAAAAAAATATATTAGTCATCATGCTTATCAGCTTATGTGTATTTTCTTACATGACAAAAAAAATTTCTGAAAAAATAAAGAAAAACAACACCTCAATGTAGGACCACCACCACGTCAACTACCACTGGAATTATTTTAAGTATATTATTATTCAATACTCTCAAAGTTCAGTGTATTAGTGTCAAAAAAAAAGTTCAGTGCATTATTGTCTAATACATATAAAGTTCAGTGTATTATCATCCAAATATCCAATAAAAAATCAAAACTTTCACTTTATTTCCACCTACCATTATTTTCAAATTAAAATATACCAATTTACCTTCCATTATTTCCACTACAACTTTTCACATTCCACCACAACTTTTCACATTCCAGCAACCAATCGCACAATAACCACACCGTAAAAAAGAATGGGGCCATATCCACTTTAAAGATATTCAAATTTTCACGTTCTTCAATCTTAACTCATTTCCCTCACGATATAATAAGTTAACTTAGCCTCATTAGTACAATAACTTATAGCTTTTAAAGATACTATTACTTTTCATGAAATAAAAATAATATTAAATTATATACAAAACTTACTCAATGTATTTTGAGGCGTTGTTCGAATTTGGTTGACAATGGATTGGATCAATTGGACATATGGCAAAATGAATTATGAGTTGGGTTGGGTCAAAAGCAATTTTTCGTTTGAATTGAATTTGTGTTGTTCGAATTCAATTCACTTCAAATTTGGTTAAATGTAGGTTTGGTCATTTCGAATATAGGTGACTTTGGTTTCCCCCATATTCAAAGAGTCATTTTGGTTTATGTCAGAGGGTATGGATCGGTCGGTTATGGTTATATTTTTTCTCTATTTGATTTATTTCAGGTTAGATCAGTTTGGGCAGGGTTTGAATTAGACCGGGTCATTTTGACTATCGGCAAGTTTAACTTATAATATAAATCTTGGGTTCAGTTCAGATATGAGGTTTGGTCATTTCAGTTACTCGGATCCAAACTAGTTAACGTAATTTTGGATGTCGGTTTGAGTTTGGGTTCAGGCAAATCGGCTCAATTTTCGGGTCTCAAATAAATTTTGCCAGGTCTATTAGTGCTAGAGTTACTAAAGACGTTTTGCCACTCAACTGCACTTTTGAAAAGTCGCAAGCCAAAACTATCAAGCAGGAAGCCTTTACCATTTTGAACACAAGAAGATACAAACGTATCATTGACTTGCACACAAGATTGTGACGCAATGTACAAACATTTCAAACCCTTCTTTTTTTCCTTCTGTAGTTCTGAGTGCACATTCTGGCTGGTGCTTGAAATCAACAACATAACTAGTACATGGAGACTACAATCTACATCAACAAGAGGTGGATGTAATCCCCTAATCATTCAAATATTCCCTTGGCTGCTTTGGTGAACATGTGCATAACCTGCATCATAACATATCAGCATTCTAGCAAACCCAAAGATCTTTTGTTTCTGTATTTAAAAAAAAAAAACAAAACAAAAAAAATGATTTGGAAAGAACGGGGGCAAGACAATGATAATTCGAACCTGCTTGGATGTAAGACCAATCTTCTCCAGATCACTCAACTGCAACATTTAAGGAAAGATAAGTTAGCTATTAAACCCATGATTATGATTATGACTATAAAACAAAAATAGTATATGAGAAGAAAAACAATATTTTACCGATTTCAAAGGACTCGTTTGTCGGAGCTCAATAATATACTCTGCTCTTTTTACTCCAATTCCCTATATTCATGAAAATTGGTTAAGAATGATCAACATGGTAAGAGAGCCTTGCAGCAGTACATTTAAAAATAAAAAATTTAAAAAAAATGACGAGGGTTGATGAATAATGTGCATTTAATCTGACGGAGAATGTACCTTTAACTTCACTAGTTCCTCCCTGAGAGAAGGCCAAAATAAAATAAGACGGGAACACTGTAAATTGTATAAAAGATCAAACTTTTGTATATGCTTCTGGAATACAGAATGTGGAAACATACCTAGTTGCAGTGTTTAGAAAGTCAATGTACTCTTCGACTAGAAAACTCTGGGACATTTAAAAGTGAAGGATACTCAGAGAGATTACTAAAGAATCAACCACATGTGCTAGATAAAAGAATTGTGCACATACCTTCAAATTATTAGTGCGTATGCTAAATTTATCCAATGGATTGTCGAAGTCTTGAAACTTCTCGCGGGTAACAACGAAAGGAGTGGTTGGAGTTCGTGATTCTGTGAGTTCTGAGAGGACGTTCTCTTTTGAAGAAAACTCTTCAATTTGCATTCTATTTAAATTGGGGTTAATGGAAGAGAGAGGTGTCCTTAATGGACTCTGACATGGTTTTATTTCAGGTCTGTTAGGCAGAGATTGATGTACAGTGAGTGCTCTATCATTTGCCTTCAGGACTTCATCTGTGACACAGAATGTACCACAACCTATGATTTTTAGAACATCCAATTCT
Organism: Portulaca oleracea; assembly: GCA_029582165.1. Lineage (NCBI taxonomy): Eukaryota > Viridiplantae > Streptophyta > Magnoliopsida > Caryophyllales > Portulacaceae > Portulaca > Portulaca oleracea. The sequence goes on from CM055875.1 coordinate 16,272,370, forward strand.
TTCTCAATAATTACTGCATAATGTTACAATGCACAGATGACAAAACATCTTACTTGGTAAACATGATGTTGATTGCATTGTAGTTCCATCTACATTACATTCATTTATAATCACCTTGGTATCGAACTTGTGCACCTGCCAAGATAATAAGTTTGTAACCACCAGGAAACCCAGCAAATTAGAATTTAATATCAGTGAGTGTGCTTTGTAAAGGGACAACATAAACCTCATTTGAGCAGTGATGAGAGTCGTTTAAGTTTGCAGACAATAATGAATTTCCCTTCAAACATTCATCTTCAGCAACCATTGAAACCTCATTTGTGCCACTGGCACAGTCTTTTATGTCATTAAACTCCTGCAATGTGGTTGAAGACATCATTGAAACTGCTAGCAATCCTGACAATAATTGAAATTGAAGGCAGTAAAACCTTCACTACTTGTCCTTGTACTCACATCGTTGCCAGAAGCAGAAGAAGCATCGGCATCAAACAACTTTCTCTGAGGCACTGATGTGAACCTTCAAAAGAACGGAACAGAAATGAGAAGAATTTACTATGAAGAGACTCACTCAATTCATTCTGTTCCCCTACCTACCAAAAGGAGAAAAAAAAAGGCCAATTGACTTTTATACCTGTCCTTCAGAAGAGCAGTTCCACTATTTGCTGCTTTTGTGGTCAGAGAACCATGGCGTGCAGCTTGTTTCATCATCAAGCTAACAGACCCAGGAGTTTGAGGAAATAATGGGGAACCGAATGCTCCCATTCTTTGAGTAGCATTTGTCTTTCCTTTTGATTCAAGCCAAGTTCTCAATTTTTCTTCCATATCAATCCTTACCTTTGGAGTTCCCTGTTTTTGGGCTGAGGGAACAACATTAGAGATTTGCCTTGAGCGAGCTGCTAAGCTGACTGTATGAATTGATTCTTGATAATCCCCAGGGCTCTGATAGTCAAAGAGAAGAATTATCTAAAAATGCCCTTACTTTTTAACAGTTGAAACTAGAAAGTTATTATTCAAATACCAAGTACACACCAGACAAGCTACCATAACGGCATGATTAGTTCCGCCTAGGGAGTCCTGCAATATTCGAGTTAGTTTGCTCTCTCTATATGGAACCCATGCCTTGTTATTCAGTGCATATATGACATTGGATAGGGCCAAAAGTGACTGATTAATCTTAGCACTCTCTAGCATCCTGATTCCTTCATTGCCAGACCTTCTGTTGTCTTCATTGCCTGTTTACAAGCCAACCACAGTGTTGAATTCGCATCAAGAATGGAACCAAAAAACAGGGCATATCGTTCACAATGGAGGAAATTAACAAAACTGTCTGTTTGATATATATCTCTAACCTGCTAAATCTATTAGGTTCAACTTCCCAACAACAGTGACCTCGGATCCACTATCAGAGGGTTTTGACACAGTGATAACAAGCACCCCATGACTCCGACTAGAAACATCATTAAGACCAGTATGAGCAACTTTTCTTCTCAATATCCCACGAGCAAAGATCTCATGAAATTTTGACATTGAATTCACCAGAACTTTAGACAGTCCTCTTAGATGGATTCGCCCCTCCTTGTCATCCAACACTGGCAACGAATTTTCTTTCAGGTCCAGTAGATCATAACACCTATCCAGATATACCTCATAAAATGATATCTCAGCTATGCACTCTGTATTCTGGCACAATGACAGAATATTTGACATGGCCAGTGGCATCATGCCTGGCTGTTCATCAGTCCCCTGCAACAAACTCACTTTAAGTAACAAAACTACAATGTCTATTGTCGTTGGAAAATTTAATCCTAGGAGTTTTTAAGCTGGCAGAAAACAAATTTGTTCAACATTTCTTTGCATGAAAATTTGTTTCCACAATTCCACCTCAATATAGGAAATGGGAAGGGGGGGGTTGTTAAGATTCCCTTCAATTCATAGGTTATTGATGGCAGCTAAAAACAAAGAAATATCACATTCTTTCTTCATACGGGGACCCATAACAAGGCCAGGTAATTGTACAAATAAAAATCAAACTCCTGTGGATGAAATATTCGGAAATAAGAACCATAAGATTTAGACTCCAAATAATGCTTGGGGGTGACTTGTAGCTTTTGGACACAATTCTATCACTCTTGCCTAGTTGTTGGAGTTTCTCATTAAGAGGAGCATTGGAGAGTATAATCTTTACTCCCAGATCCTCTTTACCCTTATACTTCTATCTCCAATTGCCATACCATTCAAACACTAGGCTCTAGGTCCTAAATAATATATTTATGTGCTTGCTCTTTGTGTTGTTCTTTAACCTATGTAACCCAAGCAAGCTACGGTCACTTGGTTTAGATATGTAGGAATCAGAATGTAGGAGTTATTGCAAGAACATGAGGTCATGGCACCATCACGGTGTTCTTTACGGTCGTGGAGTTGCCGGCATTGAGTGGGGACTGAACCACGGACAACGGAGGGGGCCAACAATTCGCCAGAATGGTGATCCAAGTTAGATGTAGATTTGGTCCCAAATATACATCATGGGAGCCAAATGCTTGATTACATACAAAAGAAGCTTGAATCACTCATGCCTTTCACAAGTCCAAGTGACTTCATCAAGGGTAGATCGGTAATTTGCTCTTTATCTCAAGAACCATGAAGATATTGAGGAAGTCATCCTAGGGTCAAATGATCTACATCAAAGGAGCTTCACAATGGTTTTTGAATCTTTAAGTTTGGACAAGAATTGAGCAAGTTATCATAGTTTTAATCTAGCTTATGTATATTTGTTTCTTTATGATGTCACATTTGTATAGAATGATGTAAGCTAGGAAACCCTTGTATTCTTTCATTCCACACGCCAAGGGGGCCTTCATTTAGTATAAATAGACCCCTTGGGTGCCTTGTAATTCATTCATTACCATCATATCAAATACAAAGTAAACACATGATGTTGTTTTCTCTCTAGCTTTTGTGCTAGTCTTTTCGTTTCTCTTGAGGGAGTTTCGATCATCTCTACTTCTAGCCTTGGGTTGGCATCCCTTGGTGGTGAAAGGTAGAATTGAAGAGTTCCTAGAGGTGGTGTGCCTATATCCTCTTGAAGTCTTCAAATGCCATTATCATTCCATTCGTTCATTCAAGCGTTCATTCAATCATTCAAACATCAATCGTCCATCATCATTTGGTAAATGAAATCTCAATCTTTGTTTCGTTTCCATCTTCTTTTCGTTGGATTTAGTTGATCCTTAGAACTTGGAGAAGAGATTCTTATCTAGTTCATAAAGATCCTGAATTCTTTGTGTAATGAGATCTCTTTGATCCCATTATACATCACAAGTGACGTTGCATGTGCCACAATTAAGCTCATGCTAAATGCTAAATGGGAGTTTCATCTCTTCCATATTCATTTCTTCTTTATCATCTTATATAATCAAGGTCTCAAGGTCATTGTTAAAAACTAGACTAGCTCACTCAAGTGAGTTATATTACTCACATGATAAATATGATATTGACATATAGCATATCTTAGTGAATATTGTGTACTTAAGTAATAAGTCACTAATATAAGTTAAACAGTATGCATATATATGAATTATCAATCGGCAAAATTACTCCAGTTTACACACAAGCTCAAGCAAGTTTCGCCTTATCCTTAATGTTAGGCATGGTCCTAAAATTTACTTTATCATGATAACCTTAACCTCTCTATTCTTTAGTGTTACCTAATGACAATGGGCAACCCCTTCTTCATCATGATAATGTGCAACCCATTCTTCATCATGGTGTATATAGTAACTTGATTCAGTTGATTTTTGACCATTTAAGATAGCAATTGAGATTTGAGACGCTATTAGATTTATTCTGGTCATTTATTAAGAAAGTTGATTTTACTAATGGAGTCAAGAGTCATTTTGAGCCTTCTAACATTTATCTATTCATATGGCAATTCTTCCATCATTTCAAGTGTCACTATTTCTCACCAAGACAATGGAGTCAAGAATCATCCTGAGCCTTCCAACATTTGTCTATTTATATAGCGGTTCTTCCATCATTTCAAGTGTCACTATTTCCCACAAAGAGTGGCTACTGTGTGTGCCTTCAACATGTCCTAGGAGGGAGGTACAACATTCTTACCACATCTTCTACCTTAATATGCATTAGATAGAATTGTGAGGATATCATTAGAGTGATTTGTAACCCTCAGATCTCTTCTAATGACTAGAAAGTCTTGAGACAACTTTGACTAAACTCTCTCACTTGCCAAGCATCTAAGTATCAGCAGAAGAATTGTACTTTAGCTGGCCCTGCATTACTCTTGCTCTCTCTTCCTTGTCTTAAGTCTTGTTTACTTGAACGTTTAAACTCCCTAGTTTACTCTACTACCCTGGCCAAAATAAGGCATGGACACACTTATGCTAAGGTCCTATGAAGCACGGACACTTCTATCAACCTCATGTATCCGTGTCGGATACATATCTGACACCGACACTCTCGGACACTCCTCGAATACATTTCAGACATGCGAAAAAAACGTGTCCCCTAAATAATTCCCAAAATAAACATTCGACACTTGAAGGACTCATGGTGGACACGCGTATCCCAACCTTAGGACACTGCCGAATCATTGGCAGGCATCACATTTTCGGCTAGCCACATCCATAGACATCCTCAACTATGATCTCCTTTTTTCATACATCATTGTTTTTTTTCCTATTGCTTAACCATTTTACATATACCTCCGTCCCTCTTTCATATAACTTTGTCCGTCTTCCATTATTTTATAAGATTTTATGTTTTATATATATAGTTTTACGATTCATAAACTATTAAAGAAAATATACTCATTAACAAACATTTTTAAAATAAAATTTGATATTTTTTGAAGTACTATATAAAATTAAGGTACGTATCGGACAACGTGTCATGTCCTTAATTTTTCAAAAATTGCGTGTCCCTGTGTCCGTGTCGTGTCATATCCGTGTCTCGTGTCTGAGTCTGTGCTTCTTAGCTAAGGTCTATTCAATGGCTACCTGATCACAAAGATGCGTGTGCAAACACAGCTTCCTTCCATCCATTTATTACACAAACAGGAGTATCTTGTAGAATGTAGATCATTCCCAGTTACAGCAAGAGAGAGAAAGAGAGGTGGGTACCTGCATTGTGTACGTTTTGCCACTACCTGTTGCCCCATAAACAAACACAGTGGCATTGCTTCCATGGAAGACGCCAGGAATCAGAGGCCTCACTTCTTTTTCAAAAATCATGGCCACATTGTTGTCGTCTGGCCCAAAGAAACCATCTAACTTGTAGCATTCATGACGACTACACAAACCCCAAGCCCCCAATTTCAGATAATATACAAAGACTAGCTGGCATAATAATCAAAATTGGAGCAGAACAAACCTGGTGTCTTGATCTTTGAGATGAACTGATACTTCATTGGGAGATTCAAACTCAGCAGAGACAACAGGAATTGGATTGGCGTTCTTGGATACCATCTCATGAGCAAGGAATGGACGAACCCTAACGACCACCCGCACCTTCGATACTGTCCCCAATTTTGTTGGTTTTGCAGGCGTCTTCAAATTACTCGCCATTACTACACAATTATCACGAGAGAGAGGGGGGAGGAGACAGCAAGTTGGGAGGGAAGAAGAGAAGACGCGAGAGAGACGGAGACAAAGACACACAGAGCAAGAGAAGAGTGGACGTTAGTGACTGAGTTAGAGCGGTTGTGTAATATTAATGCGTTCATAGGATGTCTGGCTCCGGGACCACCGCTGGTTTTGAATTTGGACGACGCTACTGTCCGGTTTGAATTCCAGGAAAGCGTTATCAGTTAATGCGTTGCTTTCTTTCCTTATTTTATTTGAATTCCAGGTTTATACCGTGATTTTTTTTGCTCGTGACAATCTATACTTATTTAATGTGTCAATCGGAGCACGTGGCCTTTTAATTCTATGTTATCATTGCTAATGTTTTCCCCCATAATGTAAGTGTAAGGTGAATAATGTAAGTTAAACGATAAAATAGAATTTTTAAAAAATGACGTGGCATACTTTTAATTAAAAGAAGACGCGTCTTCATTCTACATCAAGATTCCGGTCGAATTTCAATTTGGGATGCTATGAGAAAATAATGAATAAGTATAGACTGCCACCAGCCAAAAAGTCACTTTGGATTATTCTCAATCACAAGGCCCTCAGTATGGATTTTTCCCAACCAAAAACCCCTTTTATTTATATATACTTTTGATTTTTCACCCAACTTTTTCAAGAAATTTCAAATGGTGGATAAAGTTTTACCCATATGTCCTATGAATATTATAAAGGGAAATTGAATTCTAATAATAAGAACTTTTGACCATATAAGAACATGTCTGACTTTCGATTTGGTGATTAATAATCTGACGTTGTCATTTGCAACAACATGACACCGAGTTAAGATTAACTTAACTCGATGGCGGCGGACATGTGTGACTGTGGTGAGTCTAATCAACTTTGACTTGTCCAATCAGCATTATTTGTCCACGTCGGCCTCTCTCTCTCTCTCTCTCTCTCTCTCACACACATTCCCCCTTTCTTCGTTTAAGATTTACACCCCCCCCCCTCTCTCTTTCACAATCTTCTTCTTCTTCCTCCCTCTTTCTCGCTCTTTCTCTCTGGCTCAATTTCATCGTCCTCCTCCTTTTCCTCCTGTCCCTCTGCCTCAAGTACCCAGAAGCATAAGAACCTTGATTTCTTCTTCTATTCAAGCTTGAATTGAAACCTTTCATACTGACCTTCACCACTGACGCACCACCTTTCAGCCACTACAAACACCACCATACCTCCATTAATTTGACCTTCACCATTGATGCACCACCATCTCAAATTGATATTTTGGGTTGCTGAACATGGAGCCCAAGGAAGACGGGTGGAATTGGGATAGACATAATTAAAAGGTCTGCTGCCTAATCTCTCTCTTCCCCCTTTTTATTTGGATGCACCGGTGAAACAAAGAAGAAGGGGACCAAACAGGGGGAGGGCGTCGATGGTGGTTCTAGGCGGCGAGAAACAACAACTAAGGGTGGCGGCCGAGTCGGAAAATCCAGCAGGAGCCGGATCTTACACCGGCGACGACGAGGACCATCGCGGCAGGGTGGTTGTGGGGGTCCGAGTTGCGAAACAAAGGAGGTCTTTTTGTGGCGATTTTCGGCCGATAACTGGGTGTTTTCCAGTGGATTTAACGACCAAATTCGGTAAATATAATCATTAAATTGATGAATTAGAGTTGCGGTGTGAATGTTTGAATTAATATTCGGATGGTTTTGGTCTGTTTTTCGTGGGTATTGGCGGGTGTTTTGGGGCAGATGGTGGTGGAAGTGAAGGTGGTTGGGTGGTTTTTTTGTGGTTGTGATGGTGAGGTGTGGTGGTAGTAATAGTGGTTTGAAAGTTTTGTAGTGGTGGAGATGGACGAGGGTGATGATCGAAGAAGAAGGAAGAAGAAGGTGAAGTTGAAGAGAGAAAGAGAGAGACAGAGGAGAGAGAAAGAGAGAGGAAGAAGAAGATTGTAAAAGAGAGAGGGGAGCTTGAAATCTGAAACGAAGAGAGAGAGAGAGAGAGAGAGAGAGAGAGAGAGAGAGAGGGCTGACGTGGACAAATAATGTTGATTGGGCAAGTCAAAGTTGACTAAACTCATCCCAGTCACACATCTCTGCCGCCAGCTAGGATCGCCACCGAGTTAAGTAAATCTTAACTCGGTGGTGTGTTGTTGAGGGGCAATAGGGGATCAAAGTTCGTATTATTAATCACCAAATCGAAAGTTCGTATTATTAAGTCTTATATGGCCAAAAGTTCGTATTATTAGAATCCAGTTTCCCTATTATAAATGTGAGTCATCACTCACTTGTAGGTAACGTGTTTTTGTAATGTTTGGTAAAGTTTCACCCACCAATTCTATAAATTAATTCTTGAATCTACTTTATTTAGATTTTTATTTTTCAAGCACATTTGAGAAGGTAAAATAGTATTTAATTGTGGTGGTGTCACATAAATTTCTCACCAAGTGACTTATTTGAATCGGTAGGGAAAAGCATTTTCACCCACTCTTCAAACTTTCTTAGTTTTGTTAATTTTTTTCACCCACATTTGTCTTTTGTTTTGTTTTTATTTTTTTGGGTCACTTGTGCCTCACCATTGGTGATGACCTTAATATGGTCAATCCATCCATAAGAGGCCATCAATACAAATTGTATAGAGAAAGGAGTATGGGTGAGTGAGATCGAGATTCTGGTAATTTTTCAAGGTCTCTGTCCCGATTGTGACCGGGAGCAAAGATTTGTTCCCAGCCCCGTTCCCACCAGTAGCGAAAAGTCAACCTGGAATCTTTGGGTCAAATTGAATATGATGAACTGATCATTGGATTTTAGACTCAACGAAGCATAGTTAACATTATATTAGATTGAATGAACTTTCACGAATTTCAACTCGTCGAAAAAGTGATTTGCGGTGGTAATCGAGGTGTTTTGTATTTACGTTTCACCCTTTAAATAATTTACGTAAGCAACCACCTTTGTCGGGTCACTTTTCAAAAGAGTTGAAATCGGTGAAAGTTCGCTCAATCTAATAATATGTTAAGTATAATTCTTCGATTCCAAATTCAAGAGGTCAGTTCATAGTATCTAAATTACCTTAAAAGTTGGATGATAATGATGTGTTTGGTTGGAAGGAAAATGATTTCCGAGGAAATCGTTTTCCAGAAGAAATGGTTTTCCATATCAAATTTTCGCTTGTTTGGTAGGAGACAAATTGTTTTCGAAAAATGATCATATATGTTGACATAAGTAGCGATATATGTTACAAGTGAAAATATTTGTAACTTAAAATTCATATTTGAATTTTTTTTTAAATCATTTATATCGTATTGTAAAGTTTCGAAACAAACCGATGAAGACCTTGTTCTTTGGATTGGTTAAAATCAAATTTGGATGGATTAGATTGTAGTATTGGATTAGTTATGATGTTTTTTTGGGGAATTGTGTTTTTAGAGAGAATGTTTTTTGGGGAATAATGTAAGGTTTGGATTGGATTTGATTGATTAGAGATACAAATCCAAAGAATAGAGCCTTGAATTTTGCTTTAAAATTTCAATCATATCTAATAAAAAAAAATGTTGACAAAAGTGGTGATAAATGTTAGAAATCAAAATATTTGGAACTTAAATTTCATATTTGAGGTTTTTTTATTCCATACTATCAAATCATAAAGTTTCGATTCAAACAATTAAGTTTGAATTCTTTCAAAATTTCAGTTAGTTTTAGCGTCAAAAAATTCTGGTATATGTCACGATATATGTCATCAAATAAAAATATTTTGATCTAAAAATTTATATTTGAACTTTTTTTAATAAATTCTACCATATTATAAAATTCCGAGCCAAACTATTGAAGTTGAATTTCACCCTCAAATTTCAGTTGTAGTTAGTAGTGAAAATCGATCCAACAATCAAGGGTGAGAAATATTTTCTAGGTTGAACAAAGGAAGTCAATTTTCTTATTTTTAGGTGAAAATGATTTCTTTAAAAGTGATTTTCCAAATACTTTTTTTTTTTTGTACCAAACACTAAAAAATTAGAAAAATATTCCAAAACAACACACCCTAAATTTCAATAATCCTTTTATTTAAGGGTTTTTGGCCTCCAATAATACGTACTGAGGGGCTTGTGACTGAAAATAATCTAAAGTAACTTTTAGGCCACTGGCAGTCTGTACTTTTTCAATATTTTCTCGTAGCAGTCCAGATGAGGTTTCCGGTGCCGAAAATCTGACGTGACCACCGGAGCACGTGGTCCTTAAATGAAAAGCATGTCAACTCAGATTTATGTATTTGTTTCTGATTTTTTTAAAGGTCAATTCCATTGTTTCATTGCCAAGTCATAAGGATTGTTTTTTATTCAGAAAATGAAATGGAGGGAAGGTAGAAGCATTAAGTAAGGTTGATTTGGGTTTTCAACTTGGAAACTGAAAGGCTTTCATCAGTTCCCTCCATTCTCAGCTTCACCCCAACCTTCAACTCTTCTTCTTCCTCACGCTTTCTCTGGAACCAGAAGCACACATACTCGACGAAACCCTAAACCCTAAAAATGGAAAACCCAAAATTACCCAGCAGCGATTGTGAAAGACGACGACAAGTTGGTTGGAAGAAGCTGTAGTCGGTGACAGGGATGTCGCAGTAGTCGATCAACTTCTTTGGGACACATCTTCGGATCAACCCACTTCCACACTTCAGAAAGCAAACCGCCTCAGGAGATTTGTCTCGGTCATCGATTTCAGCACAACCGCCGCCCTCCCACAATCGCATCGAGGATTCTTTTGTGAAGTACAATAACAACTCACACAACTGAAACGGTTCATTGCTCCTTGCTGCGATGAGGAGGACATTTTCAGAAACAGGAGAAAGAAAAACAGGGGAAAGTGAGAAAAGTGGAAGATGAAGAAGAAGAAACGTTGATGGAGATGGGGGATGGGGCTTGCTGAGGAAGTTGAGTGGTAGGTGTAATGGAGAAAATCAGTGGCAGGGAAGTGAAGAAAAATGAGCCCTTCGTCGATCAGGGCAATTATTATCAAGTTGTTTTTTTTTTAAATTTAACTATTATTAAGTTGGGTTTCATTTTTAATTTTTAGGGTTTACCTACTATTGCAGGTTAAGAAATGGGTTGAGTGGCATTTTTTTTAAAATTCCAAGTTAAATGCTTCTACCTTCCCTCCATTTCATTTTCTGAATAAAAAACAATCCTTATGACTTGACAATGAAACAATGGAATTTGCCTTTTAAAAAAATCAGAAACAAATACATAAATCTGAGTTGGCATGCTTTTCATTTAAAGACCACGTGCTCCGGTGCCCACGTCAGATTTCCAGTGCCGGAAACCTAATCTGGACTGCTATAAAAATATATTGAAAAAGTACAGACTGTCAGTGGCCTAGAAGTCATTTTGAATTATTTTCAGTCACAAGCCTATCAGTCCGTATTATTGGAGGCCAAAACCCCTTTATTTAACGGAGATGGAGCTTACTAGATAGGTCTGGATAGTGGGCTTTTCTGAAGAAAGCGGGAGTCGCAAATAGGGTTTGTATTTGTAACAACATTTTTGTTTCTGGTGTGTGGGCAACGCAGACGCATTTCCATTTCCCTTCCTCTCTCTGGTTTGTTGTTGTTGTTGTGTTGTCATCACTGCAAAAATGGCATCATCAGGGGTAGACGGCCCGCAGCCACCAGTGCCGGTGGCGGAGCCAAACATGGATCTGAAAGAAGACCAGCAATCGAGCATTCCTCTATACTCTCGCATCCGTCTTGCCACCAAATCCGACGTCCCCTTCATCCACAAGCTCATCCACCAATTGGCCGCCTTCGAGAAGCTTAGCCACCACTGCCAGGCCACCCCTGAGTCCCTCTCTGCCACCCTCTTCAACTCCCCTCCATTCCAGTCATTCACCATCTTCCTCCTGGAAGTCTCACCCACTCCACTGGCCCTCCACCATCCTCCCACCATCTCCTTCTTCAACCCCGTCCACAAGACATTCAACCTCACCCACCCCATCGATGATCCCGAGGCTTCCGAGTTCCTCCCCGAAGGCCCTGGAGGCCCTGTCATTGCTGGCTGGGTCCTCTTCTTCCCCAATTACTCCACCTTCTTGGCCAAGCCTGGGTTCTATGTCGAGGATCTCTATGTCAGGGAGGTTTATCGGAAGATGGGGTTGGGGAAGCTTCTCATGAAAGCCGTCGCCAATGAGGCTGTCAAGAAGGGTTATGGGAGAGTCGAGTGGTGCGTCATTGATTGGAATGTTAACGCCATTCGCTTCTACCAGATGATTGGTGCTGATGTTCTTCCCGAGTGGCGCATCTGCCGACTCACTGGTGATGCTCTTCTTTCTTATGGCCAACCTAACTTCTAATAATCAGTAGTCATTTAAGGTTTTAATGTTGGTTGTCCTTGTGGATGGAAATCAATGGTCAAGTTGGTATTAACATCAGATGTTTGTTTTCCTCTTCTCTGGAATCTATATCCTGGTTAATGTTAGCTCTACTCTGTATTGTGTTTAATATATCATGAATTCATCTTCTATTATGGTGTTCAATCCTATCCTTTTCATCTTTTGAAACAATTATTTCCATTTTATGGCTTAGGTTATTGATTTATTCTGTAATTTTACATTGCGTAAACAATTTAATAAACAGCAGATTTAAGAGTAGGAATAATATCGATGGGTTGCTTGTATGGTCAAGACTGGATTGTCATCCCAGGTGCAATGCCAGCAGGGGAGCCTGGTATGTTGTGCGCCCAGATATATGCATCAATATCATACTTTTTTTAAAATATTTTTTATCGGTGTTCTAAGGTGCATTTTGAATCAATAATTTCTCATATTATGTTTTTATATAAAAAAATAATATTATATTTTTTAATAGTATTTTTTATTAAAAATATAACGATATTGTGTTATCAACTTGGTTGGATGAATTTAAAATAGAAAGTGAAGTAGTAGATGAGTTTTGTGCATCTAAAGGAGTACTACTAGCTAGTGGCCACGGCATAGGTGGTGAGAGGGGTGGACGAAGCAATTGACTCTTTTCATCTAGAGCTGCAACGTGTAAGGTTTCATTTTCATTTTTAAGTTTTGGAAAGTTCAGTACAAATGTTGACTGTTAAAAGGGTTAGCAAAATTGGATTCTAGGAAGTCCTGTTGGGATAATAATCTTCTTTTATTTTATTTTATTAAATTTTAGAATGACCACCCTCAGGAACTCTCCCGGCCCTCAATGGCACAAATCTGTGCATTCCCTTCCATCCATCTGACAGTTCCATCCCCAGAGCAAAATCTCCCGATATGGCAATATATATTACGTCCACCTAGAGCATATGTTCTAGGTGAGTATAAGGAAACAAATATATTATTGGGAGTGAACAACAAGTATGTATGAGTGAACAATAATGTTATTGAGAGTGAACAATATCTTACTTTCTGATTTGGGATTAATTGTTCATATCTACTTTTGTTGGATGTTTTTAATTTTGTGCATCTTCAATTCATTTTCTGATTTGGGATTACGAAATCTCTGAAGAGGCCTTGAATGTGAGAAACTTCCACTCCCATAACTCCCCCCTCCTCCATCCCATTCTGATATTTTCATTTCTATTGTAACCTCTTCACCCTAATTACCTGGAAATATTTGAAGCTCAACATCTTACTTTCACTATGAAAACTGGAGAGGGAGATCAAGGGTAAAAGGGTTAATATTCATCAAGGGGTTTGAATTAGAAAAGATCAGATCTTGGAAAATCTGCTTTGAAGTAGTAATTGGGTGATGATTATGAACATTGATACTTAAACCACCCACCCATGCCATGAATCAACCCAGTTATCCAGAAGAATTGCAGTATAGAGAACACAAACCACCAATTCATCGACCACCGCTTCTTTAATCATTCATCTCTTTCTCCCTGTTGTATAACTCATCTCTTTCTCCCTGGTGGTTGAAAAATGAAAACGAGCCCTCTCTAAATCAAGCTTCAAGGGACATGTCAGACCCATTAGATTGATTGGTAGTGTATTGTTACTAGCACTGTAGCTTAGAGATAGAAAGGCTTATGGAGACACTATAGAGAGAAAGAGAAAGAGAGAGAACAAGAGTGAGATGAAAAGAAGAGCAAACTAGCAAAGCCCTTGAGTAAGTTTAATGTCCTCCGGGAATAGTAAGTTAAATTAGAGAGAAAAATAAGGGCATTTTCGTCATTTTCAATATATTTCGTCGAATTTCAGTCAAAATAACCGGATTGTCACCCCTCAGCCACTTAAGTAAGTTTAATGTCCACCGCGAATGCATTAAAAAAAAGTTGTGACCTGCGAGTCAATTAAAAAAAATGTGTGGCACCCCAGCAATTTTTTGTGAAACTGAAGTATAGGGTTTTTGATGGATTTTTGTAGCGCTGCCAAATTTTGGTTCGACCCGAATTACTCGAATTGTCTGACTCGGAAAAAACTGGGTCTGTACATAGATTTTTCGTCCGAATTTTTATATTGACCGAATATTCGGATAAAAATTTCTCTTTTTTCTATTGTCAGAACCCGATTTTTGATTTGTCTGAATTGTCCGACCAGGGGTCCGGACATGAATTTCTCGTCCGAATTTTGACATTGTCTGAATTTTTCCGACCTGAATTTACCCGGACCCTAACTTTTGCCAGCGCTAGATTTTCGGTTCCATGTCATTATATATTTCTCTCCCCCTGTTCCATATTAATTGATATATATTTCAAAATTTTTCATATATTAAGGTTTAAGTAAAAAAAACTATCCATATAATTAAATAGTACTTCCTTTGTTTTTTTTAATTGTCGTCCCGTTTTTCGTGTCATCAACTTTGACTATTGATTTCTTAGTATATATAATTATTCATCGTACAAAATTAATATCGTTAGGTTTATACTCAAAAATACTTTTAGAAAATATAAAATTAATTTTTTTTGATAAAATATTACGTGAAAAATTATTAAAGAAAGACAAAGTTTGAAAAGCGTGAAAGAAAATTGTTTAGAAAGGAAGGGAGTATTAATTTGCAAGGTGTTTTTTTTCGAATACTAAGGTATAGCTAGTGAAGTGACAACCTATAAAAATATACTGTACACTGCAATAGGTGCAGAGGCTAAATAATGTGAAAAAAACAGAGAAATTGCCTAAGATGTAGTAAAAGGAGTGATGGCAGCCATGGATGAAGAAGAGAGTGACGTAAGAATACTTGAGCCCTATAACTAGCTTCAAGTGAAAATGGTTGAAAAAGTGGTTGATAATTTAACAATTTCTCAAATAGTAGGAACAAGTTGGTCGGGAAAATTTCCCACCATTTGAACAAAAATTATTGAAAAAGATAGTTGATAATTATTATGACATTTTTTATTTGTATTTAATATTTTCTTATGTAATATTTTAAATATTTTTATTATTTATATCTTTATTTTTTTATTCGTTATCTAAACAACACCCCTTCGAAAGAAGAGAAAAAACTAATAAGTTAGAATTTTAGAATTGTGCCGCAATAGGATCCTATTTGTTGGATTTGTTAATTTTTTTTTTTGATAATTAGCGGTCAAAAGATCCTTTTTTATTAAAAAGACACAAAGTGTCAAGAAAAAGCCCCATACATATGAGAAAATACAACAATTTCGAAATGATAAAACCACAATGAAAGAAAACAATCCCAAATGATACAAGAAAGAACAAAATTAAGTTAGTGTAGACTTGGAAACTGTAACCACCGAAACTGTGAACCAACACCAACAAACTTCACTCTCATGTTGAGCAATGTTGAGGCAAGTTACTGGAAACATTTAGCAATGACATCAAACCCATTAGTGCCAACACACATGAGAACCACTAGCCACCTACTGCAACAGCACCTTAAAAGCAAACCCATCAAAGCTTAATTTAATCCCATTATTGAGGCCACCACTGGAGGGCATTGCCAAATCAAGTGAAGATATTTAATGACAGCAAACCCACCCATAGCACTTCAATCGCACAGGATCACACTCACAGAGAATGAAAACGCACAAACATTAGACATCAGACATCTCCAATTGTACAATGTGTAGACCACAATAATGAAAGCCACCAGAAGATTGTACAAACCAGATTTATTGAAGACATTTTAGACCAACTATAGCTGACTCCATAAAACAGCCTGATCCCAAGAACATTCATCAGCAACATTTAGACTGCCCCCCAAACAGTAAACGATAGCAGCCGCAAAACCCTGGGACATGACACCATATGAGTGATCCCAACTCAAGAAGATTGCCAAGACCTTCCTTCAAATGCATAATGAGCATAGCTAAAGACTTATCCATCTTATTCTACAAAGCACAGAGAAAAACCCCACAAAACCAGAACTATCAAGATTACAACACCCACCATACAACCAGAACTATCAAGATTATTTAACCTTGGCAACCTTACAACACCCACCAACCAAAACTCCACTCACACAATCATTAACAGTCCATAACACTAATTTGAACTGAAATACCTTACTTTCAGAAGGAAAGTGAAGCCGAGGACAATGTACTCCCACCGTCCCAAATTAATTGACATCGTTAATTATTCACAAATTACAATGAATTATAATATAAAATAAACTCCATTGTAATTTTTAGTAAAATATTATTCTAATGATGATAATTTCATATTATAACTCATTGTAATTTATGAGTAATTAACAGTTAAAATTTAGTCAAAGTGTCAATTAATTTGGGGCAGAGGGAGTAGTACATCATTTGTTTCATATTAAAATTGTCCTTTGACATTATTAATTTCTTAAGATATATGTACAATATTTTACATCATTATGAATATAATGAAAAATGCTATCATAAGAATATAATGTTGTAATTTTAAAATAAAATATGATATAAGAAATTCTTAGTAAAAAAATGACATTGGGACAAAGGCACCGTTCTTTTGTGCGTTAACGCAACTAACAGCAACGCAAATTATCGCAAATTACCATTACCTTTTTACTATTTCCACCGCAACTAACCGCACCTAACTGCAATGCACCGCACCGCAACGCAAATATGGAATGGATGTAAAAAATTGTTTGGAGGTGACATGGTTCATATGGATCTTAGTTTACTAACAATTTGGTCCTAAGTTTTCAACAATATATTCTAAGGCCCCATACTTCGTTCTTTTGTTGGCTCTGCGGTGACAAATTGGTGAGTTTGGCTGATTTTTGACCAAAATTTCTAAAATGACAAAATTATTCTTATTTCTCAATTGAATTTTCCCTTCAGTGCTCTTTTTTTTTGTCTCTGCTTCTCAACTCTCTCTCTTCCATAAGCTCTTCTTCTTCCTCGTGCATTTACTCTTTATCAACAACCCTTAAGAGCATATTCAATGGCATTTCCAATTTTTTTGAATGTATATGAGGGTCCACATCTTTCACATCATTCATCATTCTTAATTTTGGAACTCTATTTCATTTATCCTACAACAATAAGAGTTCGTTTCTATTTTTTTACTCTAAAATAATAATTTGTGGAGCCCATTTTATCTTAATATAAATTTTTCCTTTTCTTCTTATTTTTGAGGTCTCAAGCAACACTATTTAGGTAAGGAAAAAAATAAAAGAGAAAATGAATGGTGAGGAGGGAACGCTGTAACGTTCAAGGAATGAAGTTTCCTCAAATTAGTTCCTTGCTGTAGCATAACGTATCCCACATGCACATATTCCCAGGAAAAAAAAGACCGCTGCACTTGCTCTAAGACCATCCAATTCATCATTCTTCTCCAAATCAATAACTTCTTAAGGTTCCAACACGTTGGTTCCATCAAGAACATCTTCAACTTATGTCTCCTCCACCTTAGATGGGTTAGGCGTAGACTATTCAACGGGCCAGGGACCCTCCCAACCCGACCCGAAAAGATCCAGGTGAAGGCCATGTTTTTAGAAGATGACCCCGCTCGACCCGAAACAGTTGGGCCCCAAATTATGATCGGGTCGCGCTCAAACCAAGAGATTGTGTGACTCAGCCCGACGACCCGACTAAGTACATAAATTTATTAAAAAAAACTCATAAATTAGGTTTTAGGTTTTTTTTTGTGGCCCGACCCGGCTTAATGACTTAACTAATAAATTAAATGTGTGAAGTGTTTTTAGGTTTTTTTTTTGTATAGGGGAAAAAAACGCATCTTAGATAGTTGTCGACTCGTTGACCCGACCCTAGGTGAGGGCTCAAAAACTTCCGACTGTTGAATAGATCTAGTTAGGTGCAAACAATCATTAACAGGTTAGCATATAAGCACATTATCATATACATATCATTACTTTCTAAAATGCAACAAACATAGGGTAGTGACAAAAGAACATATACCAAACCATCACCATAAACTTCATATAACACAATCAATCATTTGCTAAAAGATTCAAAACATACACATACGATATATCACAAGTGTTATAAGATAAACAATGAGACTAACTCAGTCATACATGTCCCATACAAGGTTGTTAGAATCAGGATCCTAGTTAGGATCGATTGGCGTAGTTGCTAGTTAGGATGAAAATCGTAGAATCGGATCGAGGATCGTAAGATTCTAATACAATAGGAAAGTATCAAATAAAGTTATATGATAGTTAAAATCTTAACATTTTATTCACTAGGAATGAAACAATACGTTAGATTGTATATCAGTTGATTCAATACACGATTTAAATTGTTATGACAAAATTTTAAAGATGATATTGTGCGGAAACATTATCAAATGCAGGTAGGATCTATTAGGATCGAAGAGTACTCAAACTACCACAAACAATATGAGATAAGAGCGGAAAAGAAAATAAGAAATTTGACACTGGAGGTTTAACGTGGAAACAACCCAAAGTGGGGAAAAAAAAAACCACAGAATCGATGCACTAGTAATATGAGGATTACAATTACACAGGTTGTGTTTCTCTCTGTCTCACCACTCTGGGATATTCTTTCTGGGATACATAATAGGAAGAACCTGAAGCCAAATATATACTAGAAGATACAAGGGAATACCTAGGTTACATAACCTAGAAAAATCGCCGCACACAAAAACAAAGGAATGTGGGCCTTCAACCACGACCCAATCAGAAAACGCGCAGTCGTCATCAGGCGCTAGCAGCGGGCAGAAGCGCTGGCAGCTTGCGTCACGCTGCACTTCCTGAACAAGGCACTGGCAGCGGGTGCTAGACGCTGGCAGCGTCTAGTTGTTGCCTTTCGTTCTTCCACTTTTCTACTTCTCTTTGTTCCTCCCTTCTTCCTTCTCCTATATAGTCTCTACACCCAACAATATCCCACTTGGAGACCAAACCTCAACCATCCTCAACTTTCTACACAAGTTTCCCTAGTGCATCGACCGACTTCTTTCTCAGTCCGAGAGGCCTCCTAAGACCGCACCCGACCTCAATTTCCCAACATCCACCGGCTTACCCTTGATCCTGTAGACCCACTTCTTCCCGACCTTCTTCCCCGCAGACAATCTCACCGACGTCCAGGTTCCATCAAGTGACGCAATCTCATCAACCATTGCGTGCTCCCACTTGAACTGAGCCTCCGCCTGCACAGCCTTACTATAGGTCCTTGGCTCCCCAACATCTCTAGTAGCCCTCCTGGATCTCCTCACAGTGGATGGTGCACTGGAGCTTTAACCTAGCTCTTGTGGTTCAGGTTCTTCAGCAACTTGTGGAGCTTCCTGTGGTTCCTCTGTTTCCTCCCTAGGCACACCAGGCCTAACAGAAACCTCGACCGCCTCAACTCCCACTGGCTTCTTGTCACCTGAGTTACTCCATACCTCCTCAGGTTCCCTTTCAGTTTTGGCGAAACTGACCCTCTTCTCATTCCTGCAAAGCCATAAACTAGAACAAGAAGCATAAGAAATCATGTTAGTGCTTTCCCTGGTAGAGTACAACGTACCAAATCTCAATCCCTTCGCCACTACCATAACACCCTTCATGGTCTTCCGAATCCTTTCCCGAAGCCTGCAGTGTAGCCCATCTCATCGAGTTGATTCACTGAAATTAAATTCCTCCTAATTCCAGGAATATACCTCACATCCTCCAACTTTCAAAGGCTGCCATTAGCAGTCTTGATTGTCACGTCTCCTGTACTTGTTATCTCATAATACTTGTCATTGGCAAGATATACCTTGCCAAAATTCCCACTCTTGAAATTATGAAATAACTCCCTATCTGAGGAAACATGAAAGGATGCGCCAGTATCAAGACTCTTCAGGGCTAGACACACTCAAGACCAGGGCTTCACAAAGATCTTCCGCAGAGTTGACAGAGTCCCGGTCATCATTACCCTTCCCCTTCCCAAGTCTAGGGCAATCCCTCTTAAAGTGACCCTTATCAACTTAACCATAAACACACAACATTGCTCATGTCCCTAGGTTTGCCTCCCCTGGAACTATTCAAATTCCTATTGTTCTTTCTACCCCTGACACTTAACGCAATTCTCGAATCCTCACCAGAATTCTTCCAACGAAGACCCTCATTAAGCAATATAGACTTGACCTCATCAAATTTCATCTCGTCAGTATCCTTAGCACTATTAACAGCAGTTACAAGGGTTCTCCAAGACTCAAACATAGAAGACAATAATATGCAAGCTCTAACATTCTCAATAAAAACCATCTTTACTGAAGCAAGTTGTGATAAAATTTTAGTAATCTCATTAATATGATCAGCCACGTCCCAACCTTCAGCCATCTTACAGCTGGTCAATTTAGTGACATCCTGATCAGGGACATCGCTGTCTCCATCTTTACTGGGCTTCTCATACATGTTCTCCAGTGCTTTTAGCAGTTCCTTGTCTTTTTCTCAATGACGTTAAACCTGACGTTTCGAGCAAATGACATCCTGATCAGGGACATCGCCTATTGATCCAGCAGATCGTACTCAGCCTGCTCCATCTTTTCAGGTGTCTCCAGCAGCGGAACATGCAGTGACTTCGCATACATCAGATCCTCAATCTGCAACTTCCAGTAGGTGAAGTCAGATCCATCAAATTTCTCAATTTCATACTTATCTCTTGCCATTGTTTGAAAGCGAGTTCTCTTTCACCCACCCTGCAAGCTCTGATACTAGTTGTTAGGATCGAAGAGTACTCAAACTACCACAAACAATATGAGATAATAGCGGAAAAGAAAATAAGAAATTTGACACTAGAGGTTTAACGTGGAAAAAACCCAAAGTGGGGAAAAAAAAACCACGGAACCGATGCACTAGTAATATGAGGATTACAATTACACAGGTTGTGTTTTTCTCTGTCTCACCACTCTGGGATATTCTTTCTAGGATATGTCATAGAGAGAACCTGGAGCCAAATATATACTAGAAGATACAAGGGAATACCTAGGTTACATAACCTAGAAAAACCGCCGCACACAAAACAAAGGAATGTGGGCCTTCAACCACGACCCAATAAAAAAATGCGCAGTTGTCATCAGGCGCTAGCAACGGGCAGAAGCGCTGGCAGCGTGCGTCACGTTGTACTTCCTGAACAAGGCGCTGGCAGCGGGTGCTAGACGCTGACAGCTTCTAGTTGTTGCCTTCCGTTCTTCCACTTTTCTACTTCTCCTTCTTCCTCCCTTCTTCCTTCTCCTATTTGGTCTCTACACCCAACATGATCGTGGATCGAATCGCAGGATCGTAGAATCGTATTGTGATTCTAACATATAATATTCAAGCAAAACTAAGATCGTACCATCCTAACTAATTTAAGATCCTAGTAAGAGTTGGATCGATAGAGGATTTTTGGATTGTAAACTCGTAGAATCGTTGATCCGGATCAGGATTTTAATAACTATGGTCCTATACCATGTACGATTTAGGGCTCTAGCTCTCACTAAAGTCCCCAAACAACTCTACTGTTAGTTTATTCGCTAAACTATCCCTGGTTGTCCCATACCAACCATGTCCTTTGGGCTCGCAGTCCTATCAAATGCAGGTAGGATCGTGGATCGAATCGCAGGATTGTAGAATCGTATTGCGATTCTAACATATATTATTCAAGCAAAACCAGGATCGTACCATCCTAACTACTTTTAGATCCTAGTAAGAGTTGGATCAATATAGGATTTTTGGATTGTAAACTAGTAGAATCATTGATCCGGATCGGGATTTTAATAACTATGGTCCCATACCATGTACGATTTAGGGACTCTAGCTCTCACTAAAGTCCCCAAACAACTCTACTGTTAGTTTATTCGCTAAACTATCCCTAGCTGTCTCATACCAACCATGTCCCTTGGGCTTGTAGTCCTCACTCGAGTCCAAAAGGAACTAAAGACTACTAAACTAGACCAATAACTCAAATATAACCATAACTCATAAATACATATCACATAATTTACATAAACGATCACATTCTTATCCAAGTCATATCACATTTCATAATCAAAGTCACACATAATCACGATCTTCCAATTTCGGAAATCTTAACACAAATCATAACATAGCACAATTTTCTCAATCAATTAAAGTAACTTGTGGTAGGGGAACTCAACTTATAACTCACTTAATGGACTAACACATATATATCACAAGGGTCCCAACAACATCCTGGTGGATCGGGCAATGCCCACTCAAGGTACCTACCAGGGACCCATCACTCTAGAACGCAGATATCCTCAATTCACAAACTATGGAGTCATATTCACATCCTAGTGAACCGGGAAAAGCCCACTCAAGGTACCAACTAGGGACTCACATAGATCAAAAACAAAAAGACCGAAAATCACATCCTGGTGGACCGGGCAGTGCCTACTCAAGGTACCTACCAGGCGACCTGACACAAAGACACTACTACTATAGCCATAGTCCTAGAACAACACATAAGTAATAGTCCAAAGTAAAACACAAATCTCATTCCCAAAACTTAGATTAATTACATCATTAACAAGAACAAGCTCAAAATATGATTTCTCTTGAAGGTAAGTAAAATCATAATAGTCAACAAGATAAATATCCACAAAGGCATAATATATATATTCTATATCATAATACTTGACATACCTACTGAGTTCAATGCATAATACGTTTTATTTTCACAATTGATAACTCCACTTAGCATATAAACAAGCTCAATTTACATTAATTAAGCATATATATTCAAAACTCTATAACTCTTAAAATAAACATCCTAAATTCTTGAAATCTTAAACACACATACTATATATCATCCATATCCTACAGTAAATTTTATAGACATGAAATCAAAACATAATTCACGAAAAATCACAAAATTTCATCAAATTTGAAGTGAAAAGCAGGGCAGTTTCACTCTAAAATTCATATCTCACAGAGTACAACTCTAAAATTCACGAAACTTTACCAGAAGCTGTCTAATAACAAGTCAAACCTACAGTAAAAATTTCGTTCAATTTGAACGTGCCAATAATTCAAAAAAAAATAATCAAACAGTGACTCTGTTACTGTTCATATGAATTTTCTCCCAATATTCATCCATAATTTTTATTCTCCAAACCCTAAAAGTCAAGAATCAATCAATCATCTAATGCATGCAAACTCAAATTCACATCATAACCAACAAATTTCATTCAACCAACAAAATCAAACAATATAAAACATGCAATTTAGGGGTGGGTTTCTAAGTGCTCAAATTTGAGTTTTCTACTCTTTTAAACCCTAAAAAAACTCAAATTCATGAATTCAATCTTTAATTTCAACATGAAACAACAAAAATTAATCTTCCCCTACCAATTTTAATCAAAGAAAAGACTAGAATTACTCACCTAATTGAAGAATCAAAGACCTAATCAATCTTCTTCTTCTTCCTCTTCCTCTTCCTCTTCTTCTTGTTCTTCTCTCTCTACCCCTCTCTATATGAAAGTGTGTGTGTGTGTTTTAATGTGATAAACTCAACCCTCTCCCCTGATTGTGTTTTTCTTTTTCTTATTCCTTTTCCTTTTTCCTTTTTCCATTTTCCTTTTTCACTCTTATTTTTTTCCCAGCATATAATTTTTTTTTTGAAAACACAAACCAAGACCAAATTTATTCACCAGAAACTCCACCCTCCTCAGTTACTAAATCTGCAACTTTAGGAGGATAGACAGTGTTCCAAGTACAGTCAAGTTGTTTACTAACAGCAAGCCTTGCTAAAGTATGTGCCACTCTATTGCAATTTCTCTTGCAAAATATAAATCTAACTGAGAGGAAAACAGGTATAAAACTCCAACAGTCCTTGATAATTCTTGTCGCTTGAGGGCTTGCAGTGCCCTTTCCTAGGAGGCCTTCAATCACTTGATGACAATCAGATTCAATTTCCACTCTGCTCCAACCATTGTCTCGCGCCAGTTTGAGTCCACATGTAATTGCTCCCGCCTCCATTGTATCAATACTCCATGATGTCTCCACATATTCCATCTTTGCTCCTACCAATTCACCTAGGTGATTCTTAGCAGCAACCCCCCATCCACCTTTTCCTCTCTTTCCAATTGATGCATCTGTATTTATCTTTATCCATCCTTCTGTCGGAGCTTTCCAGCATTGATGTTGTTGTTGTCCTGTCTCCATCACTTCGACCTTTTTCTTGTGCCAATAAAAATCTGTGTTGTGCCTCCACAACACCTATTGCCACTGCCAGAGGGTCACTGTACACACCATCAAAAACTTTCCTATTTCTTGCCCTCCAGATTGCACCAATGATCATTGCAAGAAAGCCTCTCCCTTCTTCATCCATTTCCTTAAGATAAGTTTCCACCCATTTTCCAGCATCTTTAATTTCCCGCTTTTGCACATCAAAGCGGAGAAAGCTATGTTTCCACACCAGTTGTGCCCAGCTGCAGTCCAAAAAGACATGGTCATTTGTCTCATAAGCTTCTCCACAAGTCATGCATATGGGATCTATATCCACTCTTCGTTGCACTAGATTTGTTTTTGTCGGCAGTGTGTCGTTCCACATTCTCCACAAGCAATGCTTTGTTCTTGGCATTGTATTTATCCCCCACAGCATCTTGCCCACACCCGTTTGTCTTCTCGATCCCTCTCCCAACTCTCTTTCTTGGGCGAATGCCATATTGATGGCCAAATGATAGCCACTTTTAACGGTATAATTTCCGCTATGGGTAAATTTCCAGACAATTTCATCAACTTGAGCAGTCTCACTAATAGGAATGGAGAGAATATGAGACACTGTTGTAGAGTCAAAACACAGCTCCAACACATCTTTCCTCCAGGTTCGTCTTTCTTCATCAATCAGTTCTGATACACATGCCTCCTCTTCCAACATAACCGGTCCAGAAGGGATTAAACTATCATGCCTATTTGAAATCCACTTCTCTCCCCATATTCGCACAGATTTCCCATCGCCGATGCTCCACATCATCCCATTCTGTAGCAAAGGTCGTACTCCCACAATGCTTCTCCAACTGTAGCTAGGTTGATGACCTAACTTGGCTTGCCAGAAATTCCCATTTGGGAAATACTTTGCTTTGAGAATCCTCCCTGCTAATGACGTTGGACACTGAACAAGGCGCCATGCTTGCTTAGCTAAAAGAGCTCTATCAAAGCACTTAAATCTTCGAAAACCCATCCCACCAGTAGCCTTGGGTTTACACATTTCACTCCAAGCTTTCTAATTAATTCCCCCCTCATCTCCTGAGGTTCCCCACCAGAAACGTCTACACGCACCTTCCAAATTATTGCATATCAATGCTGGGAGTTCAAAGCATTGCATAGCATATGTCGGTACTGCTTGTGCCACTGCTTTGATGAGTACCTCCTTACATGCCTTTGATAGAAAATTTTCCTTCCATCCCTTTAGTTTCTTCCAAACTCGGTCTTGGACTATCTGAAACACTGCCTTCTTTGATCTTCCTATAAAAGTAGGCATCCCCAAATACCGATCATGAGTCTCTACTGCTTTGAACCCTAATCTCTGTTGGAGTGTATTTTTCGTTTGTTCGCTCACATTCCGGCCATAGGAGACTTCAGATTTATCGATATTTATCATTTGCCCCGAATCCCTCTCATACAACTTTAGGATCTCCAAAACCTGCATGGCTTCTTCCTCCGTTGCTCGTACAAATAGGAGGCTATCATCTGCAAAGAACAGGTGGGTAACCAAAGGCGCAGTCCGAGCCACTCGGATTCCATGGATGAGTTTTTGTTCCTCCCTATTGCAAATGAGAGCTGATAGCCCTTCTGCGCACACCAAAAACAAGTAGGGTGACAACGGATCTCCTTGACGAAGTCCCCTTTGAGGAAGGATCTCCGCCGAGGTTTGACCATTAACAAGCACTTGATATGTAACCGACGAAATCAACCTCATAATCAGCTCAACAAAGCCATCT
This sequence comes from Portulaca oleracea, assembly GCA_029582165.1. Taxonomy (NCBI): domain Eukaryota; kingdom Viridiplantae; phylum Streptophyta; class Magnoliopsida; order Caryophyllales; family Portulacaceae; genus Portulaca; species Portulaca oleracea. The sequence continues at coordinate 16,298,234 of CM055875.1, forward strand.
TCAAAGCCTAGGGCTTTCAACATGCACCTAATAAAACCCCACTCCACCCTGTCATAAGCTTTACTCATATCAAGTTTCAGGGCCATATGACCCTTTTTAACATGCTTTGGTCTTTTCCGAAGGAAATGGAAGTGTTCAAAGGCCACAAGAATATTGTCTGTGATCAGATGACCAAGTACAAAAGCACTTTGTGATTCATGGATAATAGAGGGGAGCATAGATTTTAGCCTATTTGCAACTGTTTTCGAAATGAGTTTGTACACTACATTACACAAGCTAATAGGTCTAAAATCTTTTGTGGACAGTGGGGCTTTTATTTTGGGAATGAGAGCTATAAAGGTATAGTTTACACTCTTAGGGGATGCCCCATTATTCAGGACATTAAGCACATACTCCACAATGTCATTTCCTACAACATGCCAGTATTTTTGAAAAAAGAGAGCAGGCATACCGTCAGGCCCAGGGGCCTTTGTAGGATGCATCTGGGAAAAGGCCTGATAGATTTCCTCTCCAGTGAAAGGCTGCCTCAGATTTTGGTTCATTTCCTCCGTGACCCTCGGAACGACAAGATTGGTGACCGGATTCGTATCCATGTTCTCCTGGGAAGTAAAGATATGATCAAAATACCGCACAAAAACTAGCAAAAAACTAATTAATACTACAAGAAACTAACACAATTAAAATAACCCATCAATATGTTACATATATATAATTTAAACACTTAAATATATCACAAAGTCAAAGTTAGTCAGTTAAAAAAAAAGCGTGGTGTTACAACTTGTTGGCAAACGTTTTTCTTTATTGAGCAATGCCTAACTTGTCAATTTCCCCAACAAATCATCCTCAGCATTAGATGACCATTAAACCCGCTTCTGAAAACCTAGACCCTCCTCAACAACTCCTCTTTTTTTCGATGAGTACACTAAACAATGAATTCTTGCTTACGATCAACTTGCAGTTTGAATAAATTGTGAAGAAATCGGTCAAATTTGTCAGATTGTCGCCCTAGAGTCAGCAAAACAAAAATGTATGAGATATTCGAGTACATTAGTTGTTGTAAACCGAACTCCATGCCATTTGTTAGCAATTTTCTGGAACAGAGGGAATAAAATTTCTCTCCCTCCGTCACACAATGATAGTCCTTCTTAAGAAATGAAATTTTTTAGGGGAGTATCATTTAATGCAATGTTATGTATTAGTTTTAGAGGACAAAGAAGAATTTTAATACTGGATATAATAAAATGAACAATCATTTTAGGACTTCCAAAAAAAGGAAGAATGGACTATCATTATGGGAAGGAGAGGGAATACTATCTTATGGCTGGGACTTATGTTACTCACAATGTCTTATTAAAAAAAATCTATAAATATACATTTAATAATAATATATTTAAGTAATGTGATTTATCTTATTTATCCTTATGTATCTCTACTTATCTTACTTATCTCACCTTTCACTTACCAATGAAAAGAATATGATCTAAGTTGAATTATTGAATCCTTAGATTTCAGTGCACTGTCACCATATTTTCCTATGTGACATTAAAGGAGGATTCTTTTCCTATGTGACACTTATAGTAATCTTGATTTTTAATATATTGAATTGCAATTGTCCATAGTCTTCCAAACTGACTAGTAGTATTCTATGCTAATTAAATAGAGACCACTCTCCTTCATTTCAAATGGGAGTTGAAAAACATTAAAAAAAAAGACTCACATACGCTCTCTCTCAAAGACAAGAAGCACAACAAAGCTTACGCTCGTATCGTTCATTCGTGAGAGATCAAACCGCTTTTTCTTGATCGGGATCAAGTCTCTAAGACCCTTTTTCAAAACCACATTCGTCCAAGAATATATTCCCTCAAGACTATACTCATTCAAGATTATATTCATCCAACACCATACTCATTCAAGACTCGTCCAAGTTCATTCAAGGAGCTCGAACCGGAGGAGTTACATTTTCATTTTATAACAAATATATAGAGATTATACCCACCTTTGAAATTAATATAATTATATTTGTTCACAAATTTCTTGTGTTTATTTATTTTAGGGCCAGAAATTTGTGTTTACACACATATCATAAGAAGTCCTTCTACCTTATTTTTCATTGAAAACAAACATACACAAGTAGGTTGCATTGCTATTTTGCCAAAAAAAAAAAGTGGGTTGCATTGCTATGATAAATCAAGGAAATTATGTGGAAAGTTGTGATTCCAAATTTAACTTTAGTCAGGCAGCTCTACCGTGTGTCACGGACTTTTCCGGAACTATCTGGAATGTCCCGGAATATTCTAGAAACATTCGGAATATTCCGTATCTTTCATGAGGTCTCTAGAATTCTCTAGACTATTCTAGAATTCCCTAGAGTTCCCTATACTACTCCTGAATGTCCTAGAATATTCTAGAGTACTCTACACTTATATAGATTATTGGATACTTGTATAGAAGGTTCTAGAGGCACAATATGGACTGTTAGAACAAATCAATCTCCACCGTCCATTGAGGAGGTGGAAGTGTATAAATACCCCATTGGGGTCTCATTTGTAACCATCCAACAATTGGAAGCAATACTCAAAAGAATTCTCCCAAACACACTCTTGTCTCTCTTCTTTGTGTTCAAAGCTTTCTTAGTCTCTTATAGTCTAAGTTAAGCTTGTGAAAGGCTTACTAGCAACCTTCTAATATAAAATCGGGTTAAAGTTTGCTAGCGTCGCACGGGTGTTGTACAAATTAAAGTCACCCCGTGACATTTGGTATCAGAGCCTCAGTTTTGAGAAATTCGTGTGCGGGAGAAGTCATATCGAGTATGGCCAAGCAAGGCTCCAAGAAGTGCAACGGGAATGAGGAGAGCATGGAGAACCCAGGACATGTCACTCTTGATGAAAGGGTGGCCGAGGTGGAGGACACCATGTCCCACCTAGTGAAGGAAGTCAAGGCCTTGATGGGAAAGGCCGAAGACACCGAGGAATTCGCTTCTAAGGATGAGATGAAGGAATTCCAGGATGATTGTGCAAAGCGCCTTTGATTCTCTCAAGGCGGAGCTTGTTCATGGGGATGATGCTCTCAAAAAGGAGTTGAAAGATTCCAACAAAGCCCTTAGGAGGGAGCTGGCTGATTGCAAGTCAACAATCGAGTCTCTTTCCAACAAGGTGGAAGAACTCGAGTTGCAAGTGAAGACTTGCATGGTCCTGTTGGTTAATGGTGGAGGCGCTCGGGAGATTTCCGTCTCTAAGAAGGATAACACTCCTCCTTCTCCCTTCTATAAGGGGTTGAGGAATGCACGAGAGATTGACGACTTCATTTGGAATGTGGAGTCATATTTTGAGTCCAATGACATACTGGACGAAAGGAAGAAGGTAAACACCGCTTCCCGCTACTTCAAAGATGTTGCCTTGATATGGTGGTGGCGCAGGTGTGAAGATGCCACCACCGGCACATCCGATCCCATCACTACTCGGGATCAACTTAAGAGGGAGCTTAAGAGGTAATTCTATCCAGAGGATGCCGAATTCGAAGCCCGCACTAGGCTTCGACACCTCCAACACAAGAATGGACGTATTCGGGAGTACGTCAAGGAGTTCCAAGAACTCATGCTGGAGATCACCGACATGAGTGCCAAGGAAAAGTTGTTTATGTCCCTTAAAGGATTGCAACCATGGGCTAAGATGAAGCTGAAGCGACAAGGGGTGAATGATATTGATTTGGCAATTGCCGTTGCCGACACCCTACCCGAACGTAGGCGAGAGTTCTCCAAGGGACCAAGTACGAGGCCATATAACAATGGCAAAGGTGGGGGAGATCGAGACAAGTCACCCAAGAAGGATCGACCCTTCAAAAGCCACAACAAGGACAAGGGTAAAGGCAAAAAGGATGACGCTCCGAGGAGGTACTCATGCTTCTTATGCAATGGACCACATCGGGTTGCCGAATGTCCTATGAGGGGAAAGATTGCCTCCCTCGTAAGGGAAGAAGAAAAGAAGGAAGAGGAGAAGAGGATATCTTCTCTAAAATTCCTTAGCGCCGTCCAAGCTAAGGTCGAAGAAGGATCCCATGGGCACATGTACGTAGAGACACACATCAACGGCAAGCCTCTCCAAGCGTTGTTGGACACAGGTGCGGATACGGTCTATATGGCCAAGGAGATTGCTGATGAGGTGGGCCTCTCCTACACTAAAACCAAGGGTTTTGTCAAGGGAGTAAATGCTGAAAAACTCCCGATATATGGAGTTGCCAAGGACACACCCATTCACATTGGGCAATGGGAAGGTAAGGTAGATATCACTTTCGCTCCCTTAGATGATAAGAAGTTCTACTTGGGAATTGATTTCTTTGTCAAGGCGAAGGACTTCCCCATCCCCTTTGCCAACGTTATGTGCATCATGGAAGAAAAACAACCGTGTGTTGTCCCGGTAAGGACGGACATTGATGAGGGAAGGATGTTATCCGCCCTTCAACTCTCTAAGGGAGTAAAGAAAAAGGAGCCTACCTACTTAGCAACTCTTAAGATGGATGAGGGAGATAAAAAGGAAGCTCAAGTACCCAAGGCCGTCCAAGAGGTACTTGAACAGTTCAAGGACATCATGCCTGCAGAGTTGCCCAGTCAGCTTCCCCCAATAAAGGAAGTAGATCACGAGATCGAATTGAAGTCGGGGGCTAAACCACCCGCGTTTGCTCCCTACCGAATGGCACCACCAGAGTTGAAGGAGTTAAGGAGACAACTCAAGGAGTTGTTGGATGCCGGGTACATCTGTCCTTCAAAGTCTCCTTATGGTGCGCTAGTCCTACTCCAAAAGAAGCACGATGGGTCACTTCGGTTATGCATCGATTATAGAGCACTAAACAAGGTAACCATCAAGAATAAGTACCCCATTCCCCGTATTGATGATCTATTCGATCAACTTGGAGGAGCAAGGTATTTCACCAAACTTAATTTAAGGATTTGGTACTACCAAGTTCGCATAGCCGAAGGAGACGAGGCGAAGACGGCATGCGTCACCCGCTATGGATCTTATAAGTTCCTAGTCATGCCGTTTGGGCTCACAAATGCCCCAGCCACATTTTGTACCCTCATGAACAAGGTACTTGCTCCATTCCTTGATCACTTTGTGGTGGTTTATCTCGATGACATTGTCATATATAGCAAGACTATGGAAGATCATGTGGGGCATTTGAGGAAAGTGTTCAAGACACTTCGGGAGAATGAGCTTTATGTAAAGAAGGAGAAGTGTTCCTTTTCCCAAGAAGAAGTACCATTCTAGGGCCATATTGTGGGAAAAGACAAGCTACGCATGGATCCGGGCAAGATCAAAGCGATCCTTGATTGGGAGCCACCAACCAAGGTCATTGAGCTAAGATCATTCCTTGGCTTGGTAAATTACTACCGGCGGTTCATCAAGGGATATTCCGCTATCGCCGCTCCTCTCACCGACTTGCTCAAGAAGGGAAAAGGTTGGGCTTGGAGAGAAGAATGCCAACAAGCCTTTGAAATTTTAAAGAAGGCTGTCACGGAAGAACCTGTTCTAGCACTTCCCGATCTTGGCAAGCCATTCGAACTACTTACCGACGCTTCTGACTTCGCCATTGGTGGAGTATTGATGCAAGATGGCCATCCCATTGCCTATGAGAGTCAGAAGCTCAATGACACCGAGAGGCGGTATACGGCACAAGAGAAGGAGATGACCGCAGTTGTGCATTGCCTTCAAACTTGGAGACATTACTTGCTCGGGAGTAAGTTCGTTATCAAGACAGACAACGTTGCAACAAGCTACTTCCAAACCCAAAATAAACTAACTCCAAGCAAGCTCGATGGCAAGACTTCTTAGCGGAGTTTGATTATACAATGGAGTATAAGCCGGGTGGTGCTAACTTGGTAGTGGATGCTCTAAGTCGCAAAGGAGAGCTTGCCGACATTAGCCAACCTCAAAGCAACCTACGTGATCGAATCAAGGAAGGATTGGAGCATGATTCCTTTGTCCAACCTAACCAAGGATGGCACGACAAGGAGATTCTAGGTTGAAGATGGGTTGATTCTCATTAAGGGCAGACGAGTCTATGTTCCTTCATATGGTGGCCTTAGAAGGGAAGTCTTAAAGGAATGTCACGACAACAAGTGGGTCGGGCATCCAAGTACGCACCGAAAACTAGCATTGGTAGGCGATTCCTACTATTGGCCTCAGTTGAAGAATGATGTTGAGGCGTATGTCAGAACTTGTCTTGTATGCCAACAAGACAAGCTTGAGCAAGGAGTACCTGCGGGACTCCTCCATCCACTTCCCATTCCTGAGAGACCGTGGGAAAGCATTTCCATGGACTTCATCGTGGGGTTATCCACGAGTGAAGGATATAATTGGATCCTTGTGGTGGTGGATCGATACTCGAAGTATGCCACCTTTATTCCTGCTTCCAAGGAATGCACCGCTGAGCAAGCCGCCCAACTCTTTTTCAAGCATGTTGTGAAGTATTGGGGCTTGCCTCGCTCGATAGTGAGTGATCGAGACACTCGCTTTATGGGGCGTTTTTGGATGGAGTTGTTCAAGCTCATGGGTTCCGAGCTTAACTTCTCAACCAGCTTCCATCCTCAAAGTGATGGACAAACCGAGAGGGTGAATACACTTTTGGAGTTGTACCTCCGACATTTCGTGAGTGCTAATCAAAGGGATTGGGCAAAGTTGCTTGAGTAGCCCAATTTTCCTACAACTTGCAAAAGAGCGAGTCTATGGGCCAAAGTCCATTCGAGATTGTCACAGGACAACAACCACTGACACCGAGCACCATTGCTACAGGCTATAAGGGTCCAAGTCCACCCGCATTTCAGTTTGCCAAGAATTGGAATGACCAACTAGGGGTGTCACGAGCTTCCTTGGAAAAGGCTTCCGAGAAGATAAAGAAATGGGCTGATAAGAAGAGGTGCCCGAGGGAATTTCAAGTGGGTGGCCTCATGCTTGTTAAGCTCTACAACCACGCGAGGTTAGAAGGGCGACATCGGGGTCTGCTTCGAAGGTACGAAGGACCATTTCCCATAATCAAAAAGGTCGGAGCAAAGGCTTATAAGGTGGAGTTGTCTCCCAGGATCAAGTATCATCCTGTCTTCCATGTAAGCTTACTTAAACCATACCACGGAGACCAAGATGATCCAAGTAGAGGCATATCTCAACGGGCACCAATGGGTATCAAGGTCCAACATGATAAGCAAGCGAAGACGATTCTTGCCAATCGAGTGGTGCGCCAACCAGGTCTACCTCCGAGCAGGGAGTTACTTGTCAAGTGGAAGGGACTTCCCAATAGCGAAGCAAGTTGGGAGCCTATCCAGAACTTATGGCAATTCAAGAAGCAGATCCAAGCATACGAGGATTTGAAGGCAACGAGGACGTCGCCGGATTAGGCGGGGGAGAATGTCACGGACTTTTCCGGAACTATCTGGAATGTCCCGGAATATTCTAGAAACATCCGGAATATTCCGTATCTTTCATGAGGTCTCTAGAATTCTCTAGACTATTCTAGAATTCCCTAGAATTCCCTAGAGTTCTCTAGACTACTCTTGAATGTCTTAGACTATTCTAGAGTACTCTACACTTATATAGATTATTGGATACTTGTATAGAAGGTTCTAGAGGCACAATATGGCACAATATGGACCGTCCATTGAGGAGGTGGAAGTGTATAAATACCCCCTTGGGGTCTCATTTGTAACTATTCAACAATTGGAAGCAATACTCAAAAGCATTCTCCCAAACACACTCCTGTCTCTCTTCTTTGTGTTCAAAGCTTTCTTAGTCTCTTATAGTCTAAGTTAAGCTTGTGAAATCAGGTTAAAGTTTGCTAGCGCCGCACGGGTGTTGTACAAATTAAAGTTACCCCGTGACACGTGTCATGCAATACATTTGGAAAGAACATCGGGTGTTAAGAAAATATGCTCATATTACTTCCCGAATTTCAGGATTTGTCATGTACATCAATTCAATTTTATTTGGGGTGTGTTTGGTCGGGATGAAAATCATTTTTTGGAAAATGTTTTTCTTATTTTTCAGGTGTTTGGTGACCGAAAAATAGAGAAAATCATTTTCTAGGAAAAATGATTTTCGTCCACTCCTTTGTAAATTATTTTATTGACTCCAACCTAATGAAAACCATTTGGGTATTGCTTAACGTCGCCCCCCTTTTTACTAATGTCGCCCCCCCAAATGACTATTTTACCCCTATGCTTTTTCACTCCTCTCTAACTCCTCTCTCCTCTCTAATTTCTCTCTCTAATAATAATAATAATAATAATAATAATAATATTACTAATAATAATAATAATAATAATAATAATATTCACAAAATTTATAAAAAAAAACTGAAAATACGGTTGTGGCATGAAACGTGCGGCGGCACAGCGGTGGCTGCCGCACGTCGATCGCGGCACCGGCCGTGGCTTCGCCGCGATCAACATGCGGCAGGCACGGCGGTGCCGCTGCACGTTTCGTGCCGCAATCGTGTTTTCATTTTTTTTAATAAATTTTGTAAATATTATTATTATTACAAAAAAAACTAAAAATACGGTTTGGCAAAGAAGCGGCGGCACGCGGTGGCCGCCGACGTCGATCGCGCACGCCGTGGCTTTGCGCGATCGGCGTCGCGGCGACCACGGCGGTGCCGCGCACGCTTCATGTCAGAACCGTATTTTCAATTTTTTTTTAAAAAAATTTTGTAAATATTATTATTATTATTATTAATATTATTATTATTATTAATATTAAATGGAAATGTTATTATTAATAAATTAACGGTTTTTGAAATTCAACCTAAATTTAATAATAACATTGCAATTTAGGTTGAATTTCAAAAACTGTTAATTTATTAATAATAACATTGCAATTTTAATATTAATAATGATAATAATCTATATACTTATAATGACAATCTATGTGGGACCCAACAAATACTGCAACGAGAACGTTTCAAGGAGTCTCAACCAATCACAATTAAGAAAAAACGGACCCAATTTTTAATAATTTTTTATTTTCTTTTCAACCGGATTTTATTATAAACCTAAGCTGCTTGGGACTCTGACACAAATTACAGCTGTTCCATAACTATTTTAAATTTCATTTTATTTTAGAATTTAAAAAAACTATTACAAATCCCATACGGGTTTGGACTTTGATAACGTTTCCAACTGCTCCATATCTATATATAATAATAGAAATCATTGTGGGTCCCGTAAAATAGAGCCACGGGAGTGACTGTAGGGGAATTGGTCAATCATAATGTATAAAATTATATTTTTTTTACTATTTTTATTTTTTTAATTTCAATCCAGATTTTATTTAAAAATTTAAAAAACTAGAAAGTATCTCTAATCCTTAACTGCTTTGGACTCTGAATTAAATTATTTCGGTGTTGCTTATAATAATAATAATAATAATAATAATAATAATAATAATAATATTGATAATAATGATAATAATAATAATAATAATAATAATAATATAATAATAATAATCTATATACTTATAATGACAATCAATGTAGGGCCAACAAATACTGCAACGAGAGCGTTTCAAGGAGTTTCAGCCAATCACAATTAAAAAAATACAATTGTTAGAAATTTTTTTAATAATTTCAGAAAATTATAATAATAATCGATGAAAAATCAAAACTTAGGCTGCATTGGACTCTGACCCCATTTTCAATAATTTTTTATTTTATTTTATTTTGAACCGGATTTTATTTGAAACCTTGGCTGCTTTGGACTCTGACCCATTTACAGTTGTTACATAACTGTTTCGGATTTAATTTTATTTTATAATTTAAAAAAAACTTTTACGAATCCCGTATGGTTTTGGAGTTTGATCACATTTACAACTGTTAAAATATCCAGCGCAACTGCAGCTAGGTTACGTTCATTACTTTTTTCAAAACATATAAATATAATATTTTCACATACCATCCAGAATCACAATTGATCTTCACCGTATTCGTCTCAATTGATTATTGACATTCCCAATTCATACTCTCATTATGGTAAGTTTCAACTCATTATTATATATAGATATTCAAACCTATTGGGTTGTACATTGATTGCATTCATTGTAATTGATATATTAAAAAACTACTTTGAATTCTGCAGATTCAATTCACATCACCATTCTTGATATAATCTATATATTATAATAGAAATCATTGTGGGTCCCACAAAATAAAGCCACGAAAGTGACTGCAGGGGAATTGACCAATCACAACATAAAAAATTTTATTTTTTTTTCTATTTTGAATTTTTTTTAATTTCCAATTCGAATTTTATTTTAAAATTTAAAAAACAGAAAGGATCACTAATCCTTGACTCCTTTGGACTTTGAATTAAATTATTTTGGTGCAAATAATATTAATTATTTTGGTGTTGCCAATAATAATAATAATAATAATAATAATAATAATAATAATAATAATCTATATATTATAATAGAAATCATTGTGGTCCATTTAAATAGCCACGAGAAATCAGAGTGAATTGGCCAATCACATCGTAGAAAATTATATATTTTTTTGCTATTTTCAATTTTTTTTTTAAATTTTCAATCCGAATTTTATTTTAAAATTAAAAAGACTAGAAAGTATCACTAATCCTTGACTCCTTTGGACTCCGAATTAAATTATTTTGGTGCAAATAACAGTAATTATAATAATAATAATAATAATAATAATAATTATTATTATTATTATTATTATTATTATTATTATTATAATAGTATGTATCTATATAATATTAATAGTAAAGTTTGTGGGTCCCGTTAAATGGAGAAAGGAGATTAATTGTAGGGATTTCGACCAATCAGAAGATAGATAAATACTTAAATAAATTATTTTAATCCAAATATTAGCAATTATTTTGACAAAATAATAATAATAACAATAATAATGTCAGTAATAAAAAAATAATAATAAATAATAATAATTGAAATCATTGTGGACCCCATGAAATAAAGCCACGGGAGCGATTCTCGGAGTCTAAACCAATCACAGCGTAGTAAATTGTATTTTATTTTCAATTTTTTTTCCAAATTTTATTTACAATTAAAGAAATTAAAAAAATATTCTTAATCCACGTCTGATTGAAAATAGTTACATTAAAAAACGAGTCCTACTAAATCTCAAACAGTTGTGTTCAATTTAGATTTAAATTGTATTTTATTTTCTATTTCTTTGCAGATTTTATTTACAATGAAATAAATTAAAAATTATATCGTTAATCCACGTCTGCTTGACAACAGTTACATTCGAAACAAGTCCTTTCAAGTTTCAAACGGTAGTATTAAATTTTAATTGAAATTGTATTTTATTTTATTTTCTATTTCTTTCTAGATTTTATTTACAATTTAAGAAATCAAAAAATATATCCTTAAACGAGTCCTACGAAATCTTAAACAGTAGTATTTAATTTTAATTTAATTACACCACTAAAACAAAACTGTCCATAAATAATGACCTTAATATCCGAAACACTTCAAAACCATTACCAATTTGATTATTAATGTGACCCTTGCGGTTAAGTCAATGAGATTCATGAGTTATTGTAGATATCTATATAAATATAACACATCTGTCAGAGGTTATATCTATTTCCCGGATATTAACCTATTATTATGCATCTACTTTTATAAACAACATACTAAATATCTCAAAATTAGACCTTTCTTCATTTACAGTCAGAAGCAAGCAAGATCAATCTTATCGCACTTCATAATCATATAGACATAATCATTTACATTCCCCATCAATAAGTTTGACATTCATAAACGTTTTCCTCAATATTCATATGTAAGTTTCACATCCATGACTTTTATAAATTTCAAAAGTAACTAATTGAGTTCACTCCGTGCATCGCACGGGTTGAAGCCTAGTAACAATAATAATAATAATATTAACAACAACAACAATAATAATAATAATAATAATATTAACAACAATAATAATAATAATAATAATAATTACAATTTTTTTTAAAAATTTAAATATTATTATTATTATTATTAATTTTTTTGTTAATATTATTATTATTATTATTATAAGAGAGAGAAACTAGAGAGAAGTTAGAGAGTGAAGAGTCAAGTGCGATATTGAAAATTATTATGAAAAAGTGGGCGACATTAGTAAAAAAGGGGGCGATGAAAAGCAAACGGGATTTTCTCCCTCTCTCCCCTACTCTCTCTTCTTTCGTTCTCTATCTCTTCTTTCTCTCTCTCCACCATTCTCTCTCACACATCGATTTGACTATCTCTCTCTTATTTCTCCCTCTCCACCACTATCTCTCATGCACCATTTTTAATATTTATCTCTCTCTCTCTCTCTCTCTCTCTCTCTCTCTCTCTCTCTCCACCACTATCTCTCATGCACCATTTTTAATATTTCTCTCTCTCTTCTTCTCCACCTCTCTCTCTCACAAACGCATTTTAATGTCTGTCTCCTTATTGTTAAACATGTGAATCATATTCCAAGAAAATTATTTTCCTGTGTACCAAACACGGAAAAAATATTAAATGAAAATGCATTTTCTAAAAAAATCATTTTACAAGAAAAATCGTTTTCCTAGAAAACAATTTTTCTTTGCACCAAACATACCCTTTATGTGTGGTTTGGATAGTTGGTTCATATGAACTATTATACCTTATACTTTAGGAGTTTTTTTATTAATAATGAGATATGCATGCGAATACATGTAAGTTGATTATCAAGAGTCTAAGCAAACTAAATCTTACACTTTATGAACGATGCTTTTTAGCAGTTTCTTTTGTATTTAACTCCAAACCTACATGCGCATAACGTATTTTTTGGTACTCTAGTATGTAACAAATCCACAAACTTCATATGTAACAAAAATTATTTGTGCACGGTAATACACTCTTATATGATATATTTGAATACTCCTAATGATCAGAATGTGCATGAATTGTACATTGTTCAAACCTTACACTAAAGTGAAAAGTGTATAGTTTCTACTCAAAAACACTATCTTGTCAAGAATTGCAAACATAAGGCATTGTATTTGATGTGTTTGTCTAAAAGAGATTTGTTCCAACCTTGACAGGGAGACCAAAATTTTGATATGTTCTAATCTCTCCTCCTAGGCCAGCAGTGACAATAACCAAACCCCATGCTGTAGCATCGGCTCCACCACCAGTAGCACGACTAGGAGACCTCGTGGGTGATGCAGATGGATTGTAAGATCTAGAAGGTGAATCAGCACCCCTAATTGATCCTCCTATAGATGATTTCTCTAATGATTCACCATCTCCAGATCCCGATTCACCATCCCTATTGTTGTCGTTATGATCACCATTATCATTGCCATCAGTCTTTTCCGTGGCGCTACCATTTTTCTTGTTGTTAGGTAAGGGAGGAAGTTTGTTCTTGTTCTTATTGTTCCCTTCATCCCTCATTGGTGACCCAATTGGAGAAGATTGTAGATTTGATCCAGTTCTATTGTGCTTATTATTATTATTATTATTATTATTATTTCCTTGTTGCCCTGTGCATGATTTAATGCTTCCTGGCCATGGAATTGCCACTGAGACATCCTTGCATTGGAAATGCTCATGAGCATTTGTCTCAATCGTTGTCTTTGTTTTTCCATTTCGTTGCTCCTGTCGTTTCCACAAGTATACATTCGAGTCTTCGCTAGCAGATATCACATATTTCCCTTCTGGACTGAAACAAGCCGCTATTTGACTGTTTGTATTTCGAAATCCTGTTTAACATAAATGTGGATTAATTATTGTTACTTTCTTTTAGGATTTATAATAGAGTCAAGTCATATTAAGAGTCTATAAATAGTGTTTTCTATCATTAAGAAAATGAAAAAAAATGTACCTCTAAACTTTTGAAGAACATCTATCCCCTCATATATTCTCACTCTCGAGTCTGCAGATGTTACAAGAACTTCACTAGGTTTATCTGCATTAAACTACCAATTCATACGAATTTTTTTAGTATAAGTTTTCATCTTTCACATCCAAAGAACGATTTTCGCTTACATGTTAAACTAAATGACTAATTACTACAAGGTAGGGAAATATACCTCGAAACCTGTTACCTTCTTGGGTGTAGTTTTCTTCTTAGTAGGAATGTCAAATTGACTTGTTTGACTCAACTTTCCATCTATAAAGCCAAAATTACCCCAAAATCAATAAATGATCTGCTTGAGAGTTGAGAGTAACAAAACATCTTTCAATTCAATTTTTATTTTGTTATAATACTTCGAAATACACAAAAAGTAGAATGTCCAAAACAAATCAAGTTGTACCAGTTATACTATACATGCGACAATTCCCCTTGTGAGTGCCTATTGCAGCACCCTGCACTTGCAAAAGTTACTAACATTAAATTACATTTCGATGAGGTTAACTTATCAATGAACATAGCAACTAGACAGAAAACAAGTTAGATGTCAACAAACTAAATGAGGTGGAGAAATTACTAGAACCTGGCCATCAGGAGTATAACATGTAGCAGTGACCATTTCATGGAGGTCAGTCCAGTCAACAACCCTTCTTCCAGATACACTCCAAACTCGAACTTTTGCATCTAATGAACCACTGATGAAGTAATCGTCACTCACGGGGTTGAATTGTATGCAAGTAACTATTATAAGCAGCAGTCGAATAAAAAGAAAAGAAAAGCTATTAGAATGTAAGAGGACACCACAAATTATATGGAAACATCAAGTGGTGAAAAAAATGAGCTCTATTTACCATAATCATTATGTGCAAACAACCGTAGACAAGCTTTTTTCCCCAAGTCCCATAGCCTCACTGTCTTGTCCATCGAAGATGAAAGCAAAAGCAGCTACAAAATACATGAATTGAATGATCCGTATGATGTATGAGTGATATTAGAACATGAGTACGTAGTATATTATCTACTAGTATATATTTAAGATGCTGATAGTAGGCTTGTTTGTTACCTGAGATGTTGACCAAGAAAGGTCTAAAACATCATCCAAATGGCCTTCAAAGGAGCAAATAGGGTCATTTGATAGGGCAAAGACTGTCTCAGGCAATTGAACATAATCAGGCATGATACTCCCTCTTCTACTTGCAGATTTCCCTTTCTTTTTCTTCTCCAATGTAGAAAGATCTGGGGCCAAAGGGGGGCGATCCGGAGATGGGCAGAACATAGGATGAAGAGGGGTGGAACCACCACCTTCCTCAGGTGGTTTTAATGAGGCAATCTCACATTCTTGAACTTCCCAAATGTGAATCACCTTGTCCTCTCCCGCGCTTGCTAGATACCTTCCATCATAATTAAATTTAAGCGCCCAAATTGAGCCTTGATGGGCTTGTATCTCTTGACAGAACCTCAATGCTGTCAATTCCTTTTGGTTCTTTCCTTGCGCTCGCACCTTCACCCATTCGGTATTCGTGTTATTTGTACTAGTAGTATTCCCATTGCTTTTTCCACCCTTTTGTTGTTGTTGTTGTGTTGGGTGTTCCTGATGTGCAGTTTGATTTTCTTTCTCAGTATCAGTATTTGATCCTGACCCATGGACAGAGTGCGAAACTTTCCTGCTCATGTTCTTGATCAATGACTGACTTTTACGCTTGCTATATCGGAAGCTCTTAGATAGGATAGCATTCACACTAGTCTTTCTTTCAAGCCCATGATGGTTCCCATGATCACCACGCCTAACTTTCTCTCTTCTCATCAACTCCTTCACTAATCTAGAATGTCCAACAGATTTCTCAAACTCCTCCATTGTTAGTTGCTTCCCGGTTTGCAAATCACTCAACCTATTCCACATCCCATCCTCAGCAAATTCCTTCACAATGAACTCTTTACCAGTATCCAAATTCTTTATCAAGAAGAATGCACCTACTTGGCCACTACAACTAAGATTGTTGGATGTTGACACTCTTTTACGCCTTCTATCACCGTTTTTACTTCTTCTTTGCTTATTACTACCACCATCACTATTATTACCGCTATCACCTTTTCCATCCACTGTGTAATTGAATTTGCATAGGCGAGCAAATGGTGCTAGTGTTGATAATGTTCTGGTGATCCTCTGCTTTGAAACTTTTCCTATTAATTCTTCTTTGCGTCGCTTTGTGTCAACTGAGAAAGGAAGAATGTCACCATCTGATCGAGATCTTACTAATAAAAAAGGGTCAATATCGGTTGAAGGAGAATCAGGTTGTGGGTCCTCATTTTTATTCTCATGAGATTCATTCTCAAACTTGTAATCGTCTTTCTTCTTGATAGAAGTTATTGAAGCATATGCTGCTGCTTTGGATTGAGAAGAGGGAGGAAACGGAGGAGCCACTGATGATCTCCTGGGCTTCATGCTTGCATTGCCATACTTGGTTGACATGGCTAGGGTTCTAAGCCGAAGAAGCTCTTTGCTGCTATTGAGTCCCATTCCTTGAAGTAGTCGTCGTCTTCTCTCATTTATGGAGGTTGGGGCTGCCATCCATAGATCATAATTCTCCATTGCTGCTGCTGCTACGGCCCCTGCTGGCAATGGTCCACCTACATTAGATAGTCGAGGAGGTGCCCCATCTGAAAATGAAATACGTGGATCCGAAAAAGACATTCGAGGATCTGAAAAAGACATGCGAGGATCAGCGAATGACATGCGAGGATCCTCAAATTCATCATCGGAGGACCCAGATGAGGCACCGTCAACAAAATCGATGGGAACTACAGCTGAAATACGATTGTTCGAATCGAAGAAGTCATCATCGTCATCGCCCAACCCATCCCAATTCATTGTCATTGTTCGCTTTGGTTGCATCATCTTGACGTCTTTTGTGGTAATGTCGTCTTTGATACTCAATGTTCATTTAGCGAAAATTTACCTACAGTTTTAGAACCGAAAGGTTCAAATTGGTGATGATTAAACAAAATAACAAGGGTATGTTATCTATTTCATTTCATTAGAATTTTTGCACTTCATTTTCTTTGAAAGAAAGCACAAAAGTTTGCATGACAAAGATGATAGATTACGAAAGAGAGAAAGAGAGAAAAACAAGGAATAAATGATTGGTTCATTTTTCCTATGAATGATAGATATACATAAAATATTTTTAGATTGTTCTGAATCAAAAATCGCTACATACTAGGCAAAACCGATTAAATGTACTACAACAATTCATGTAAATATACTCACTAATTAGTACTACCTCCATCCCATATTGTTTGTCCATCTAACTCTATTTAAAAGTCCAATGGTCATGAGAAATAGGGTGAAAAATGTGTAATATATCAGAATTGCCCTTACTTTTCTCATGGTGAAGAAAAATAAAAAAAGAAACAAAAGAGTATTTATTAAGGATATAATAGGAATTACAATCATTGGAATTATAAAATAGACAAACATTTTGGGGCAAGGAAGTTAGGTAGATGGACAAACAATTTTGGACGGAGGTAGTAGCTTGTTTTTTTTTTATTTTTTTTATGAGAAGAAAGGTAGTAGCTTGTTGACGTTTCTTTTTTTAATATTCCTTTATGTCAAAATTTTCAAAATTAACAAGCTCATTTAGGGAAGAAAGGTCTTTATAAAGCAATGTCAATACTATTTTTTTTTTTAAGGTCATCCATGTGTTACAATAATATATAAATTAAATCTTATACCCCTACTTCCTATATTATTTGTCACTTAAGATGACATGATTTAGAAAACTAAAAAACCTCCACTTTACATTAATTTATTTCATCAAAAATGTGAAAATGTTGAATAAAAAAAAGGAAAA
This sequence comes from Portulaca oleracea, assembly GCA_029582165.1. Lineage (NCBI taxonomy): Eukaryota > Viridiplantae > Streptophyta > Magnoliopsida > Caryophyllales > Portulacaceae > Portulaca > Portulaca oleracea. Next base: position 16,315,966 of record CM055875.1, read on the forward strand.
ATGTGAATAAAAAGGGAAAATAGAAGAAAAAGATGTAACTAATAAGATTAATTTGATAAATTAATAATTAATGTGTTACTGAAATTTTAAAGTGACAGATATTATAGAAAAAGAAAGTTAGTTAACGTGACAGATGATATGGTAATGAGGGAATATTATCGTATTATTCCTTTTAAGCTCCATGTTGTTTACGATTTAACTACTACTTGTATTAATCAATACCAGTGGAGATTCGGAAGTAGGGATTGAATCTACCCAAAAACATCGACTAAGTTTTAATGTGAATCATATATATATATATATATATATATATATATATATATATATATATATATTTGAAAAGATGTGATATAAATTCAAGAAACAGGGAAAATCATATTACAACCTAAATGCACAACATATCTATGTAGATTGAGCTCTTTCCTGAGTTTTTTTGTAAGGAAAAGCGTTATATCCCTAAGATGATGTTTAATGGTTTGAAACACACTAATTGGATCCTTCCTAACATTCTTGAAAGACAATGTATTCCTCGCATGCCATATGTTGTATATGTAAGAAACATAGACGGCAAACACAATCTGCTTCCGTATCTTAGTGTTCTTGAGGTTAAGCATTTTCCTACTCCATTGATCCCAGCTTGTTGCGTTTGGAAGCTTGATCCACTTGTTCAGTTGCTCTCTCGTCTGCTGGGCGTATGTGAATTCATACAGGAGATGCTCTATTGTCTCTTCATGGTTACTACACATTGGGCAATTTGGTTGAATGTTAGTAGTGTGCAATCTGGTTTTCACTTGAAGTCTTCCATGGAGCGCCATCCATGCACAAAAGGAGTGTCTTGGGGTATTGTTCTTGTTCCAAACAATCCTTGCCCAAGGCCATTTGGCAGTTTCTTTGTCTAGAGCTTTGTAACCCATGGTCACTGAGTAATGAGTTCAGGGGACATTTCCTTCATTTAGCTGTTCTTTTACATCACAAAGTTTCTTGAAGTACCAACACGTGTCCCCCTTCGGTTGGTAAGTCCATCAGTCTTGTCTTTGGATGTATTTTTCATGAATCCATTTGACCCAAAGGCTTTCTTTTTGATCGACGATTGTCATAATTTGCTTGGCAATCAAGGCCGTGTTCCAGATCTTCAGATTTTTAATGCCCAGTCCTCCAAAAGATTTTGGCCTGCAGATTGTGGCCCAACTAATTGGGGGGGGGGGGGGTCTTAGAATAATGGATATCAGCCCCCCAGAGAAAATTACGGCAGATCCTTGTGATTTGATCAATGACATGTTGTGGGATGATCAGAATAGATGCCCAGTAAGAGTAAACACCCATAAGTATTGTGTTGATGAGAGTAACCCTTCCAGCATAGGAGATATTTGCTGTTCTCCATGTTTTGATTCTCGCTGTGATTTTTTCAACCAGTTTTTGACAATCCATCTTGCTCAACCGACCATCAGTAATCGGCATACCAAGGTAGTAAAAAGGGAGATCTCCTTCTTCGAAATTTGTAATCCGTAGGATATGTTCTTTGATGCATTGTGTTGTACCACTGATCATGACCTTGGATTTGTTTGCGTTGGAGGTAAGCCCAGAGACATGTGAAAAATGAGACAGGGTGTTTACTATTCTCTGAACTGTAGAAGGATCTGCCGCTGAGAATATCATCAAATCATCCGCAAAGATCAGATGTGTAATATTTAATTTCTTACATCGAGGGAAGAATTTGAAATCTGTCTCTTTAGCTGTTGCACTCAGGCTCCTTGAGAGATATTCCATAGTAAGGACAAAGAGGAGCGGGGATATCGGATCCCCTTGTCTTAATCCTTGGGATCCTTTGAAATAACCATGTGTGCCTCCGTTGATCTGAACTGTATAAGAGGTGCAGCTCATGATCCACTAAACAAATTGTGGGGGAAATTTATACCCAAGCAGAGTTTCTTGGATAAATCCCCAGTTGACACTGTCAAATGCCTTTCGCAGATCAATTTTGAAAATGCATTTTGCCTTGGACACTTTCCTGCGAAAACCTCGGGATAGTTCATGGCACATTAGAACATTATGAAGGAGTTCTCTCCCTGGGATGAATGCCGTTTGACTTTCATTGATTAGATGAGGAAGGACTGCCTTCATTCTTGAAGCTATCAATTTAGAAACTGTCTTGTAAAAAGTGTTGCAGCAAGAGATTGGCCTGAAGTCAGCTGGCGTAGATGGGTTGTCTGTTTTGGGAATGAGAGCAAGGGTTGTAGAGTTCAGTGCAGGTATCATCTGTCCTGTCTCAAAGAATTCATTAATTGCCGCACAGTATAATTCTTCTAGCTGGGGCCAAGCATTTTTGTAAAAACCACTAGAGTACCCGTCAGGACCAGGAGATTTAGTATTCGGGATCGAGAAAAGGGCTTCCTTAATATCCCTCTTACTGAAAGGCATGCACAAGCTGATCTGTTGTTGTAGAGACAAAAACGAGAAAAGGGCTTCCTTAATATATATATATTTCTGGGCACAAGCTATAAAGGATAAGGTTAAGCATTTTTGAGGTTGAATGGGGTATTTCTCGAAAGTTTTAACTATTTATTTATATTTTTTACCAGTTAACTATTAGGGTAAGTGACTACTATAGGTAATGATTGAAATATTTGTACTTTGAAGAGGATACTATTGGAAAGTAATAATTAGTCAATTTTATTTTTCTTTTATAATTATTTTATACATATTAATAGTAGAATAAGCTATGATAAAATGTTAGAATACTAATTATTATTTTTCTTTTAAATATATATATATTTTGATTGAAACAAGGTAATATGATTATGTTGGAAAAAAAAATTTAACGTAGATGTTAAACTATTTAATAATGATGATGATGATGCTGATGATGATGATGATGATGATGATGATGATGATGATGATGATGATAATAATAATAATAATAATAATAATAATAATAATAATAATAATAATAAAATAAATAAAAATAAATAATTGCATCTTCATGTTAATATTTCATAATACTCAAATTTTCAAGAGATTATGATAATAATAGAAATTACAATGGCTCTAACCCTATGTATTGTCAATGCTAATGCTAACATTTAGAGTATGTCGGGTTTTATTTTGATAAAAATAAAATATTTCTTTGATTATTGTTTTAATTTTATGCATTGCTAATTTTATTCATTGTTATAATATTTATAATTTTTTTAGGGAATAACGTGTATAAGTTCTCAATTCAATTTGAAACATTATTTAATTAAAAATAAGTTAGGTTCAAACATTCATACAAGAGTTATCATCACATTCATGACCGTGAAAAGTCGAAAGACTTTTCGTGGGGTGCTACTTAAATGTGATTGAGAGTCGACTAAGATTACTTAATCCTTAAATAAGGATGTTTTTATTTCAAAAGAAAACTTTTTCGATTCTTTAAATATCCTAGGCTTGTACATTCATTTAGAGACAATCACTTTGGTTTGAAATATCCATTTGTAATCGACCCGAGACATCGATCTAAGATATAAATGGGAAAAAAGGCATTGGATTGGCCCTATAGGCCAATCGCCTATACTCGGGTCAAGATAGTTGCCTTTTGGACCCATTGACTAGAAAAATGGGTTAGGAATTGAGCATGGCCAGATTAATTTCTGGACCATTTGTTGTCCTTTGACACTTTGATTTTAGGCTCAAGGCATGTAATGTTTGATTTATCGGACCAATGAGGAAAGTCAGAAAATGAATTATGCAAGTTAGGATAGAAAAGGAGTTGCTAGTTGGTTTAAGGCAATCAACGAACCAAAAATGAAATGATGAAAACTCCGGCCTACGAACCTGAATTCTGAACCCGGGGGTAAGGTTACACGTCCAAGAGTTAGAAAACTCTTGGTCTCACCTGTTTTAAAATAGACTCTACTAGAATCGATCTTGAAATGAAAAGAGCGGGGAGAAGTTCAAGCGTTTAACAAGTTTTCATTCATGACATGGAAATGTAACGATTTTTATATAAAGTTTGTGTGCAAATGCATCATCGAAGAATAATTGAAGAACACAAGCTATATAACCTCACTTGACACAAAGTATGCAAATGAGAGAGATGGGATATGAGAGCATCGACGTCAATGCGTTGGGATTCCTTCGTAACACAACCGGAGCTAGTATCGGGACTCTTTTGAGAGTATGGGAGGGTGAGTGAGAGAGTTCACTTTGGGGAATTCTTGGATGATTTTTAGATGTCTTGAATGGTGGAATGAGGGAGGAGGTATTTATAGGTGAAGAAGGGGGGTGCGTGAAGATGGAATGATCAAACACGATCCACCATTTAAGCTCCTATCCCCTAAGGAAGGTCGTTTGGCCTTGATTTCTGCATGGGATGATCGCGCAGAAGCATGTATCTTGGGATTGCTTTAACTGAAAATTGGCACGGATAACAAATGTGGCAAAAAGCAAGGCCAGACGGTCATCCTTGTGTTTCTTTCACGCAGATTGGTGACGTGGCGGATTGATGAGGCGGTTGTGGGTTGAGGAAGAATGAATGACCTTTTTTTTCCATGCCTTATTTTAGACCATGTTGCTTTGGGCCCAACACCTAGAATCAAAGTATTGTCCAGTGGCCTTGCTTTGTTTTCTAGGCTTGGTTATGCTTAGGCTTGGCTTCTAGAAATATAGCAAGGCTCACACTACGAGAAAAATGTGCAATAACGATGGGAGTTCCCGTCGTAAAAGGTGTTGAATCCCATCGTAAAAGCACATCTATGACGGGTACAACACCCTTCGTGGTCCGCCGTAGAAAGCTTCGTCGTAATGATCTATTACGACCAACCTGTTGTAGATTTAGTTTACAACAATTACGACGGGTAATTTATCCCGTCGTAGATGTAGTTTGCAACAATTACGATGGGTTTTTTTTTATCCCTTTGTAGATGTTATGTCATCTACGACCGGTTCTACTTCCCGCCGTAGAAGGTAATTAAGACAAGTCATTTCCTGGTCGTAGAAAATTGGTTATCGACGATGATTTTTCTTGTCCGTCATACATGTCTCTTTTATGTATTTCAGGCTTTTCAACAAAGGTAACATAATTTTCTCCTCCATCTTAACCATTAAGATGACTACTTATAAATATTTTTGAGATACTAGCTTGTACAATCTAATTAATACTAGAATTCCATTAAATCGTATAAATTGACAAGTATCCCAACCTGTAAAATAATAATAAAAGTCATCCAAATGATAATAATGTATACAAATATATAAGCCAAATATGAGTGACATTTTCTTAAAAATAGTAATGTCTTACAACACAAAGGAACACAATACATTGGATATAACAAGTCTTAGGTTTGTGTGGCCCATTGGATCCTCGGGGTCCAGTGTGAGGGAGGAAGAGCAGGGCACCACCAGCGTCACATGGGACGCTAGCGCGTCGCCATCGGTCACGGGATTCAGGCGCTACTAGCGCCACTGCCGGTGCTACTAGCGCCTCTCAATACCGAAGATGAGTTCAAATGCTACCGGGGAGGGGAGATTACGCTACAGCTGTCTTATCTTGAGTCTGTGGTAGTGATGAGGTTGTACTCCTCCTTTCTCATAATGGATTATTGTAATCTCCTTTTTGGATCGCATACACCCTGTGATAGTGATGAGGTTGTACTCCTCCTTTCTCATAATGGATTATTTTCTGGCAGTCGCCGTCCGTGGCTTTTTCTTCGAATTCTTCGGTTTCCCACGTAAATCTATTGTTTGATTGTATTGCTTAATTCGGTCCTAAATTTTGTCGTAATATCCGTCATCTCAGTTTTATATTCGCTTCCGCTGTTACCTTGCCTATTTACCTCTAACAAGTGGTATCAGAGCAAGGTGGACATGGCTTCAATAATGAAGTGTGATATTCCAAAATTTGATGGAACGAGGAGCTTTACCATGTGGAGACTGCAAATGAAGGCAGTCCTGATTCAGCACGGGTTATGGGATGTGATTGAGTATTCCAACACGAAGACTGATGTGACAATGAGAGATGACGAATTCAATAAACTTTAGAAGGACATCAAGGGCAATCTGACTCCAAGGGAGTGGAAGAAGCTGGAAGATAAGGCTTTGGCAAGAATTCAGCTGTGTTTGGCGAAGCACATCCAGAGAGAGGTGATGCATATCGAGAAACCTCGAGAGCTTTGGACTAAACTGGAAGAGCTGTACATGCCAAAGAGTCTTGCAAACAAATACCAAATGAAGGAGAAATTCTACAGGTTGCGAATGCCCCAAGGTACTTCTATTCAAGCACATCTTAGTGAATTTGATTCTATGATTACTGAGTTAGAATAAATGGATGTGAAACACATTGATGAGGATAAGGCTTTGCATTTAATTCTGTCCCTACCTACATCACATAAACAATTTAAGGAAACCATGTTGTATGGGAATCATGGTGTCCTTAACCTTAGTGAAGTAAAGGCTAGTTTACTGTATAAGGAGAAACTTGATACTTATGGCGATGACCAGGGTGGTGATGTTATGGTTGTAAGGGGTAGAAATACTGAACGTAAGGGAAACGAGTCTAGAGGGAGGTCTAAATACCGTTCAAAGTCTAGGAATCCTCACAAGAATAAGAAGTGTAACTACTGTAGTAAGATGAGGCATATAGAGAGAGATTGTTGGACAAAACAGAGAGACCAGAAGCAGGAGAGTAAAGATAACCACACCAAACCTGGTACCTCAAACTCTGTAGAGTCTGAATCAGATGGTTATGGGTTTCTAGTTATGGATGATGCCTTGGCTACCACATTGAGTAGGATAACTAGAGGTGAGCGGGTTCTTGACATGGGATGCACCTATCATATGTGTCCTCGTAAGGACTGGTTCGAGTCTTATGAGAGTGTTGACACCGGGGTCGTAGTCATGGGTAATGACACAGCCTGCAAGGTCAGCAGAATCGCGAGATCAAAATCAGAACTCATGATGACATCGTTAGAACTCTCAAGGAGGTTCGTCATATCTCTAACATGACTCGAAATTTCATTTCTTTGGGTACTCTTGAGGCTAACAGTTGCAGGTACAAAGGAGAAGATGGTGTTTTGAAAGTGTGCAGGGGTTCCATGGTTCTTATGAAGGGAACCAGGAAGGGCAGTCTGTACATCCTACAAAGGTCTGATGTGAAGGAAGCTGGCGATCCTAAATCTTGATGAGTCCGACATCACAAAACTGTAGCACATGAGACTAGGCCACATGGGAGAGAAGAGAATGTCAATGCTGAGCAAGAAGGGATATCTTGATGGCGGAAAAATCGGCAAGTTGGAGTTTTGTGATCACTGTGTCTATGGGAAACAGAAGAGGGTTGGCTTTTCATGGGCTAAACATACAAGTACAACAGCAGGGATCCTTGATTATATTTATTCAGATTTGTGGGGTCCTACTAGAGGGCCATCACTGGGTGGCAAGTGCTACATGTTGACATTCGTGGATGACTTCTCGAGGAAGACTTGGGTTTATTTCCTGCGGCACAAGAATGAGACATTCTCATACTTCAAGAACTTCAAAGCATTAATGGAGAACCAGACAGGAAAATCAAGAAACTCAGATTGACAATGGGTTGAGTTTGTTGATTCGAATTTACTAAATTCTGCGAGAACATGGGATTGCGAGGCATCGAACCTGCCGGTAAGCTCAAAGAAACGGGCGTAGCCGAGGAATCAACAGACACTCTTGAGAAAGCCCACGCATGCTATCCAACGCAGGCTTTGGAAGAACAAATCGCTCGGGCAGGTGATATCTACCGCTACCATCGAACAGATCACCTCATGCCTCTATCGAATACTAGATTCCAGAGGAAGTATGGACAGGTAATCCAGTTAATTATTCTAATTTGAGAATTTTTGGATGTCTTGTATATGCTCTTGTGAATGATGGGAAGCTGTCACCCAGGGCTGTTAAATGCATGTTTCTAGGTTATGGGTCTGAGTCTAAGGGATACAAAATGTGGTGTCCTGATTTGAAGAAAGTTATACAATATAGAGATGTAACCTTTAATGAAACTGCTATGTTATCTGGAATGGAATCTATCGGTACTTCTAATGATGCAGGAAATAAGGAGAAGGACGCATGAAGAATGGTGTTCAAGGTGGAGCAGGCTCAAGGTGGAGTTGTTGGAACCTGCAACCAGGAGCGAACTGCTGACGATGCTCCTGAACCAACTCAGGTTGATGAGCCTGAGACTGAGACTGAGACTAATGTTTCTCAAGTGGAGGAATAACCGAGCATAGCAAGAGATCGTCCCAGGAGGGAGATCAGGAGACCAGCGCGATATAGTGAAGAAGATGATGCTATGATTGTATATGCGCTGAGTGTTGCAGAAGGGACTCCTGAAGTTGCTGAACTTTCTACCTATCATGAGGCCATCTCCTGTCCGAGTGCCTCAAACTAGATAGGAGCTATGAAAGAGGAGATGGAGAGCCTGCAAAAAAATTATACATGGGAGCTATGTGAGTTGCCTAAAGGGCAACGAGCTCTTACTGCAAAGTGGGTGTACAAGAGAAAGGAAGGTATCCGTGTTGCAGAAAGTGCAAGGTGAAAGGCTAGATTAGTGGTAAGGGGTTGCAACCAGAAAGAAGGAATTGACTACAACGAAGTATTCTCGCCAGTCATGAGGTATACTTCCATCCGCACCTTGCTAACCTTCGTTGCTCTATTTGATTTGGATTTTGAGCAACTTGATGTGAAAGTAGCTTTCCTCATAGCGAGTTGGAGGATGAAATATATATGAGGAAACTAGAGGGTTTCATCGTTCTTGGTAAACAGGAACAGGTGTGTAGATTGAAGAAGTCCTTGTATGGACTTAAACAGGCACCAAGACAGTGGTGCAAAAGGTTTGATACGTTTATGGTAGGGTAAGGGTACACAAGAAATCACTATGACAACTGTGTGTACTGCAGGAAATTTGAAGAAAGGCCTTTCATTTATTTATTATTGTATGTTGATGACATGTTGATTGCCTCAAGGGACATGTCACTTATAAAGAAGCTGAAATCTCAACTCAATCAGGAGTTTGAGATGAAAGACCTCGGAGTGGCAAAGAAGATTTTGGGTGTGGAGATCCAAAGAGATAGAAAGGCAGGGAAGCTGTTCTTGTCTCAGCAGAAATATATGGAGAAGGTGTAGGACATATTCAACATGAGAAACTGTAAAGTAGTTTTCAAGTTGTCTAGTGAGAACTGTCCTAAATATGATTTGGAGGTAAGGAGGATGTCTAATATTCCCTATGCTAGTGCAGTTGGTAGTTTGATGTATGTTATGGTGTGCACTAGACCTGACATGTCCCATGCAGTTACTGTCGTGAGCAGATATATGCAGAATCCAGGGAAGGAGTAAAGTGGATCCTTCGCTATGTGAAGGCTACTTTGGAGAAGGGCATCCTGTATGATAGAAGTAGTACTGCAACATTGTAGACACCGAGATTTTGACGCATAAAACAATATAAAAAGAAGAGCGGGAGAAATAAAAAAGATTTAATAAATGCACGCATTTTACATGTATTTGTTCACCTAAAGTCACATGCATGCTCACATGTGGTCCATTCTAGCTACATGCGCATCTATATAATATAATGGGAAAGTATGTGGGTCCCACAGAATTCTCAAACGAGAGGAAAAGTAGGAGCTGCAACCAATCAGATTGAAGTAAACTTATTTTTTAACCAATTAGATTAAACATAATTCATTTAAATTTTAATTAAATAATAAATCTTCTATACAAATTAAATAACCGTTTGATATTAACTACCACCCATTTGAAATATTTTTTTCATTTAGAATTTAAAGTCCCACATCTCCTTTCCCGTTTATCAACTGCCTCCCACGATAATCACGTCCAAATAACCGCATTAATATTTGAGCGCTAACCTACCTATATAATAGGATAGAATTCACCATCATATGTTCCTGCTATTATCATAATAATTGGTTTTACTGCTTTATAATTGGCAGGTTAATTCAAGTCAAAGAAATAACGATAGTTTTGCACTTTTGATATTGCAGGCAAGCGCCGCTTTTAATTGTAAGCAATTGAAAGTTGCAGAGTCCTATTGGATTTTCATTCCAACGTCAGAAGATGATTTAGGCCTCCCTTAAAGTTTCTGCATGAAACTTTTTGTCTGTGAGTAATTTTTTTTTGGTTTTACTTAAGTATTTAAGTTGATTGGATCTTTTTTGTAAAATTTTGAAGTTATCATTTTAATATTCCTCTCTGGAAATTAATTCTATATTTTTGAGCAAGATTTAACTGGTTATCAATTGGATTTTCAAGGCATGCAAAGCTGACTAGCGGACTAGGTGGTGGGGAGGAGATATGTTGGGTGGCACTGATGAGGTTGCTTTGCTTACCAATTGTAGAGAGAGAGAGAGAGAGAGAGAGAGAGAGAGAGAATCACTTCTTTCCTAAGAGTGCAAGAGACTTGTCTGTTCAGTTTCTTTAAGTATTAAAGTTTTAATCATTTTCATCCTGTTATGTTCTGCTCACTAACTGTTTGTGTTATTTCCTCATTGAAGATCATAGGATGTGATTAATGTTGAATATATTGTTGATAAAATTTGATAGTAATAATGCTGAATATGATTAATGTTGAATATATTGTTGATAAAATTGGATGGTAATAATGCTAAATAGCTTCCTTTGGCTTGAATTTTCCCAATCGTTGTAGGCATAATTTTTATTGCTATTATGCTTTTCATTAGTAGCAAAATAATTACAATATATGTGTCTGAGTTATTGCTTTAATGTTAGTACTTTGAAAATGTTGCATGATAAATGTCTTTGGCATTTCTTAAAGTGTCAGTAAAATGTCCTTTTGTAGGGTATAATTATTGATGTATTCCCAAGGCATATGGTCATTCCATCACACTAGCGTTATCAAAAATCGGGTCCAACTATATTTGGATCAATTAATTTAGATAAAAAGAAATCGATAAACTGACTCTTTTTTGAGTCGAACTGGGTCTAAAATTTGAACATGGTTAAATTTGGGTCAAAATTGAGTCTAGATAATAGAAAATAGAGAAATATTGTATCCGAATATTCCGTCAGTTTCAATAATGCCAAAATCAGGCTTAGACAAAACAAGGCCGGGTATTTAGGTCGGATAAAATTCTATCAGTGTTATATCATGCTCAACATCTTCACAATTAAAATGACAATAAGTAATATTTTTGTGAGTAAAAATAATTTGGCTCTTGAAACACCGAACACAATAAATTTATATATTATCATATGTTAAATTGTAAATTGAAATAAAAATGAATAATTAAATTTTATGGCACACATAAATTGCATGATCACAACTGTGGAACATCAGAGACGAATTTGTCAATGAGAAAATGTTTTGTCGTTGTATAGTTGTGTGAATGATTGAAGATTGCTCTCGGTAATTTTATTTGATCAAGTCCGTCATTTGGCTCTTTAGAAGGTCTAGCTTGATTTCCATCACAAATTGTTCAGGTCGATTGTGTCAAATTGTTTAAAGTCGACATCTTATATTGTTGGTGCTTTGATTGATGGTTGATCTCTATTTTTTTATTGAATAATCAAATGATGTTTGCATGAACATATAAACAAAGAGATGTTGTCTCTTTGAATGGAGTTGAGAACTATATGAGCATTGTAATTACATTGTCATAATAGAAGGTACAAATTATACATGTAATATAAATTTTAATAGGCATGTGTCTTTTGAGGTGGGTTGCTACTGTTTTGTATTGTGGTTTTACTGTATTTTGCGAACCTTTAAACCTTTGGCTTGCAATAATCGGGAAAAAAGTATAAATTTTAAATAATTTAATTTCTGATCTTTTTTATTTTCACATAAAATCCTTTATGGATATTGTACAATGCAATTTCAAAACACAATTAATGTACATTGCAAACATAGAAATTATCATTATTTAAAGTCATTAGTCTTCATTCATGTTTTAATCTTTATAATTTAGAGATGTAATTATAATTTGACTTTTTGCTTTCTTTTTTTTAAAAAAAACTACTTTGTCATGCACCGTACATCGCACCGGTTTAAAAAAACCAAATTATATTAACATGAGTGAATATAAGATTATAACCAAAATAATATCTATAAGGCATATATATTTTATACTCGAATTTTTGTATCTAAATTGATAAGTGAAGATAGAATTGTTGGCTCCATGCATTTTTTATTTTATTTTATTGATTCCTTATATGGTATCTTTTCATTTGATAATATGATTAATGCTTTTTTGTTTGTAATTTGTATCTACATTTAGCATTTATTTTGCTAAATTAAAATAACTATTTAATTAGGCTCCGTGCATCACACGGGTTGAAGACTAGTTTTTTATATAAAAATGGAGACATGCAAACCCTAAAAGCAAGCGCCGGAGATCACGAGATCGAATCCTCACAAAAGCACTCGAAAAACACTCTCAAAAGCTAAAACAAACACGTGCTCATTTCGTCCAGTGTGAATGTCAGCTTCCCTAGGTTGGTTGACTTGACACTCCATCGTCCATGCATGCATAGACGAAGCTGGTGCCTCCCCCCTTGCGTAGTGGCCGGCCGGCCTACACACACCGACCACACGTGGTCAATTGACCACGTGCTGCTGTCCACTTCCATACACTCCCCCTACTGCCTTGGTATTGTGCACAGCTCCGGAGACTACGAGGTGAGTACCCTCTCAACACTTATTTCACTCACCAATTCATTCATCATCTCTCCCTCTCTACTCATTCTCTTACTCTCTCACTCATTCTCTCTAATCTCTCCTACAATCTTTATCTCTATTACATTCTTCCTCACCATCTTCTATCCTATCCACTTTCTATTCTACCTTACCACCATAATTTTCATCCTTCTTCCATCACAAAAATCCTAAGTACATATCCTACCTCATCCATCCTAAACTCCATAAAAACCCTAGCCTAAACACATTCATAACCACAAAAAGGAGTCTTCTTACTACTCTCTTCCACCCTTTTTTTTCCATCATCTTCCATCATCTTTTCTATCACAATTTTGGTACTTTGAGAGGAGGTTTCTAAGGCATCAAAGAGGATTCTTCAAGCACCAAGAGGCTAGGCAAGGCTTTTCCCAAATCAAAGTAGCAATGTAAGCTCTAAGTGTTTTCTCTTTTGTACATAATCGTGAATTTTGTATCTTCTTTTATCTTGTCTCTTTTATTCTTTTGCATGTTCAATGAAGTAATTCTATAAAGTATTCATTCATATCCCTTCCAAACTTTATTCAAAGCACATTTTAAAATTTTAGTAGAGTCTTTCCTTTTGTGAGAAGCGAACTCTTAAAGTTTACTTTTCGAGTTTGTAGCCTTACCCCCGGATCCATTCTTGGGTTTCGCAGACGGAGTTTTTCTTTCTTTTTCTTTTGGTTTTGTCTTGCTTTTCCCTTAAAAAGTCGGGTGGCGACTCCCATTTCGAACTAAAACACATCGAGGATTGCATAAACTATGGCTAGCATGGTTTTACAATGTGATGCACTTTAGGGTTTCTTTCTTATATTTCTAAATAATGTCTGCATAAATCACTCTCTTCCGAGTTTGGAACAAGTGGATGTTCACTCTTAAAGGTTTAATTCAATGACTCATAAAATGCCTAAGTAAATGGAAAGTGATTTTACAAAATATTATTCATGAAATGTACGATTAATTTCTTAAAGAGTTTTCAAAGGTTAAACCCCAACACAAATCATCAAATCACATCCCCTATCCAACATGGACGTTCCGAACCCCGAACGGCAAGGAAAAATGTCCAAGGATTTTTGGCGACTCCACTGGGGAGTTTTTCTAAAGTGGGTAAAACTTGAAAAAAGTTTGTGTGCTTTAAATCTTTTGGAAGGAAAATGAATTTTTTTACTTTATATTATTAAGTCATTCTTTTAGGCATAATGCATTGCGTATACCGGGGCACTCCATTGACATGTAATATGTCGTAGGAGCACATAAATCGGCAGTATTAGGTTTTTTCTTTTTAACCATAAAAATAACCCATGCGATGCCGGACTGGCCATACTCAATTGGTGCATTTACACCAAGAGAGCATTGGTCACCACATCCACTCATGCATCACTCTACGAGGTCTCCACTCGAGCCTCCAAGAGCAACACCCCACACATTCAAGTTGCCTTTACAACAAGAATGCACCGGGGCGAGTACATGAGCCGTTAAGCCTTATCCAGCCAATAAACCCTTTTTGCACATAGAGCCTTGGTTTAGGATACCCCTTTGTTCATATGTATGCTATGTGCTACGTTTTTAAATTCGTTGTAAAAGAGTCGACCCAAGTTTAGAAGTGTTGTTCTAGTCCATATAGTAGTCATTGGGCTGAGAAGAGTCATGTTTAACATCTAAGAAGTCCAACCTTAAAAGTTATGGTTAACCCAGTGGTCGGACCCATTTATCTATAAAGGTTGATTCTCTTGGTTCATAAAGTAAACTCAACTCGCCTTCGATGATTCTATATGGCCCTTTATAACATTTTCTCAACAAAGGTACAATAAACCTGCTTAAAAGTCCAACAAAAGAAAATGGGTAAAGTCTTAGACTGCATAATAATCACCAGGTTTGAGTAAATTAATTTATCGAGTTAATTCTTGAGTCCATCACATGGCCGACCCGTGGTTAGGCCCAACCATGTTGGATTTATCAATTAAATCCATAAGTTAATTATAACTCACCCGTCGTTGGTTTTATCTAGTCCTTTACGATATCCGATCTCCTAAATAAGTAGAGTAAAATAAAAATAAAATGGAAATGCATCAGGCGGTCAGTCTTATTGATCATCATTTTAGTCCGCATAATAATCAGTACAGCTTGAGTTGGCACAAGTAGGGTGTCTAAGTTACGGATTCTCCTTAAAATGGCCAACCTGTGGATGGGGCTTATCTGAATTGAGAAACACTGACTTGTACCCCCGTACTCGGTCTTGACTCGCTGTGTTCTGTTTTATTCGACCCTTTATGATGATCAATGGTCTTTTAGGGTCATGTAGAGTTAGGATCATGCAACCCCGTGTCCCGAGTGAGTCACCTTGTCCAGTCAGCATATAGATTGTGCATATTAGTAAGTCTTATGTAGGTCTACTAGGTCATGCATTCATCAGGTCGGGTTTTGGGGTCAATGAAAGGTCAATCTCTGAACTATGTGTGGTTTTGCTGTAGTCAACATAGGAGACCCGAGTCTAGGTTGGATCCCCGTCCCAACAGGTCGTTTGATCCGTAACCCGGTTTTCGTTCCGTCAGCAACCAGGTCCAAAACCTCCTGTCGTCTGCAATTCGACATGTCTGCCGAAGAGAATCACGAGGGCAACCAAGTCCAAGAGGCCTTAGTCAAACTTCTTGAGGAGAAGTTCAAGCAAGTTGAGGGCTCAATCACTTTTGCTACCTTGCAGCAAGAGAAGAAAGCCGATGAGCACATCGCTCGGCAGCGAGAACTCATCCAAAGGCAAGATACTCGCATAGAGTAATAATTAGTCAATTTTATTTTTCTTTTATAATTATTTTATACATATTAATAGTAGAATAAGCTATGATAAAATGTTAGAATACTAATTATTATTTTTCTTTTAAATATATATATATATATTTTGATTGAAACAAGGTAATATGATTATGTTGGAAAAAAAAAATTAACGTAGATGTTAAACTATTTAATAATGATGATGATGATGCTGATGATGATGATGATAATAATAATAATAATAATAATAATAATAATAATAATAATAATAATAATAAAATAAATAAAAATAAATAATTGCATCTTCATGTTAATATTTCATAATACTCAAATTTTCAAGAGATTATGATAATAATAGAAATTACAATGGCTCTAACCCTATGTATTGTCAATGCTAATGCTAACATTTAGAGTATGTCGGGTTTTATTTTGATAAAAATAAAATATTTCTTTGATTATTGTTTTAATTTTACGCATTGCTAATTCTATTCATTGTTATAATATTTATAATTTTTTTTGGGAATAACGTGTATAAGTTCTCAATTCAATTTGAAACATTATTTAATTAAAAATAAGTTAGGTTCAAACATTCATACAAGAGTTATCATCACATTCATGACCGTGAAAATTCGAAAGACTTTTCGTGGGGTGCTACTTAAATGTGATTGAGAGTCGACTAAGATTACTTAATCCTTAAATAAGGATGTTTTTATTTCAAAAGAAAACTTTTTCGATTCTTTAAATATCCTAGGCTTGTACATTCATTTAGAGACAATCACTTTGGTTTGAAATATCCATTTGTAATCGACCCGAGACATCGATCTAAGATATAAATGGGAAGAAAGGCATTGGATTGGCCCTATAGGCCAATCGCCTATACTCGGGTCAAGATAGTTGCCTTCTGGACCCATTGACTAGAAAAATGGGTTAGGAATTGAGCATGGCCAGATTAATTTCTGGACCATTTGTTGTCCTTTGACACTTTGATTTTAGGCTCAAGGCATGTAATGTTTGATTTATCGGACCAATGAGGAAAGTCAGAAAATGAATTATGCAAGTTAGGATAGAAAAGGAGTTGCTAGTTGGTTTAAGGCAATCAACGAACCAAAAATGAAATGATGAAAACTCCGGCCTACGAACCTGAATTCTGAACCCGGGGGTAAGGTTACACGTCCAAGAGTTAGAAAACTCTTGGTCTCACCTGTTTTAAAATAGACTCTACTAGAATCGATCTTGAAATGAAAAGAGCGGGGAGAAGTTCAAGCGTTTAACAAGTTTTCATTCATGACATGGAAATGTAACGATTTTTATATAAAGTTTGTGTGCAAATGCATCATCGAAGAATAATTGAAGAACACAAGCTATATAACCTCACTTGACACAAAGTATGCAAATGAGAGAGATGGGATATGAGAGCATCGACGTCAATGCGTTGGGATTCCTTCGTAACACAACCGGAGCTAGTATCGGGACTCTTTTGAGAGTATGGGAGGGTGAGTGTGAGAGAGTTCACTTTGGGGAATTCTTGGATGATTTTTAGATGTCTTGAATGGTGGAATAAGGGAGGAGGTATTTATAGGTGAAGAAGGGGGGTGCGTGAAGATGGAATGATCAAACACGATCCACCATTTAAGCTCCTATCCCCTAAGGAAGGTCGTTTGGCCTTGATTTATGCATGGGATGATCGCGCAGAAGCATGCATCTTGGGATTGCTTTAACTGAAAATTGGCACGGACAACAAATGTGGCAAAAAGCAAGGCCAGACGGTCATCCTTGTGTTTCTTTCACGCAGATTGGTGACGTGGCGGATTGATGAGGCGGTTGTGGGTTGAGGAAGAATGAATGACCTTTTTTTTCCATGCCTTATTTTAGACCATGTTGCTTTGGGCCCAACACCTAGAATCAAAGTATTGTCCAGTGGCCTTGCTTTGTTTTCTAGGCTTGGTTATGCTTAGGCTTGGCTTCTAGAAATATAGCAAGGCTCACACTACGAGAAAAATGTGCAATAACGATGGGAGTTCCCGTCATAAAAGGTGTTGAATCCCATCGTAAAAGCACATCTATGACGGGTACAACACCCTTCGTGGTCCGCCGTAGAAAGCTTCGTCGTAATGATCTATTACGACCAACCTATTGTAGATTTAGTTTACAACAATTACGACGGGTAATTTATCCCGTCGTAGATGTAGTTTGCAACAATTACGATGGGTTTTTTTTATCCCTTTGTAGATGTTATGTCATCTACGACCGGTTCTACTTCCCGCCATAGAAGGTAATTAAGACAAGTCATTTCCTGGTCGTAGAAAATTGGTTATCGACGATGATTTTTCTTGTCCGTCATACATGTCTCTTTTATGTATTTCAGGCTTTTCAACAAAGGTAATATAATTTTCTCCTCCATCTTAACCATTAAGATGACTACTTATAAATATTTTTGAGATACTAGCTTGTACAATCTAATTAATACTAGAATTCCATTAAATCGTATAAATTGACAAGTATCCCAACCTGTAAAATAATAATAAAAGTCATCCAAATGATAATAATGTATACAAATATATAAGCCAAATATGAGTGACATTTTCTTAAAAATAGTAATGTCTTACAACACAAAGGAACACAATACATTGGATATAACAAGTCTTAGGTTTGTGTGGCCCATTGGATCCTCGGGGTCTAGTGTGAGGGAGGAAGAGCAGGGCACCACCAGCGTCACATGGGACGCTAGCAGTGCCCGTCACTGAAGTCACGGGATTCAGGCGCTACTAGCGCCACTGCCGGTGCTACTAGCGCCTCTCAATACCGAAGATGAGTTCAAGCGCTACCGGGGGGGGGGGGGGGAGGGGGAGATTGGCGCTACCAGCGCTGTCTTATGCGGAGTCGGCAATTGAAGACGCTACTCCCTGTTGTCTCTCGCTGCCAGCGCCACATCCAGTGGCCATGAATCACACGACGCGGCCAGCGCCTGGAGGGCGCTGCCAGCGTCTCCAAGGGGGATTTCGTCCGCGAAAAATTTTGTTTCAAGTGGCCGTAGGTATTTGTTTTTAACCTAATTTCCTACCCTCGCCACTACTATAAATATTGTACATGTTTCTCCACCAAAATCATCGGTAAACACAAAGAGCTAGAGAGAGAGAAATTATTGAGAGAGAGGGAGTCTCACCAATATTTTCCCAAGTGTATTATGAGAGATTGTGAGTTGAGAGTTGAGAGATTGTTATTGTAATCTCCTTTTTGGATCGCATACACCCTGTGATAGTGATGAGGTTGTACTCCTTTCTCATAATGGATTATTTTCTGGCAGTCGCCGTCCGTGGCTTTTTCTCCGAATTCTTCGGTTTCCCACGTAAATCTATTGTTTGATTTTATTGCTTAATTCGGTCCTAAATTTTGTCGTAATATCCGCCATCTCAGTTTTATATTCGCTTCCGCTGTTACCTTGCCAATTTACCTCTAACAAGTGGTATCAGAGCAAGGTGGACATGGCTTCAATCATGAAGTGTGATATTCCAAAATTTGATGGAACGAGGAGCTTTACCATGTGGATACTGCAAATGAAGGCAGTCCTGATTCAGCACGGGTTATGGGATGTGATTGAGTATTCCAACACGAAGACTGATGTGACAATGAGAGATGACGAATTCAATAAACTTCAGAAGGACATCAAGGGCAATCTGACTCCAAGGGAGTGGAAGAAGCTGGAAGATAAGGCTTTGGCAAGAATTCAGCTGTGTTTGGCGAAGCACATCCAGAGAGAGGTGATGCATATCGAGAAACCTCGAGAGCTTTGGACTAAACTGGAAGAGCTGTACATGTCAAAGAGTCTTGCAAACAAATACCAAATGAAGGAGAAATTCTACAGGTTGCGAATGCCCCAAGGTACTTCTATTCAAGCACATCTTAGTGAATTTGATTCTATGATTACTGAGTTAGAATAAATGGATGTGAAACACATTGATGAGGATAAGGCTTTGCATTTAATTCTGTCCCTACCTACATCACATAAACAATTTAAGGAAACCATGTTGTATGGGAATCATGGTGTCCTTAACCTTAGTGAAGTAAAGGCTAGTTTACTGTATAAGGTGAAACTTGATACTTATGGCGATGACCAGGGTGGTGATGTTATGGTTGTAAGGGGTAGAAATACTGAACGTAAGGGAAACGAGTCTAGAGGGAGGTCTAAACACCGTTCAAAGTCTAGGAATCCTCACAAGAATAAGAAGTGTAACTACTGTAGTAAGATGAGGCATATAGAGAGAGATTGTTGGACAAAACAGAGAGACCAGAAGCAGGAGAGTAAAGATAACCACACCAAACCTGGTACCTCAAACTCTGTAGAGTCTGAATCAGATGGTTATGGGTTTCTAGTTATGGATGATGCCTTGGCTACCACATTGAGTAGGATAACTAGAGGTGAGCGGGTTCTTGACATGGGATGCACCTATCATATGTGTCCTCGTAAGGACTGGTTCGAGCCTTATGAGAGTGTTGACACCGGGGTCGTAGTCATGGGTAATGACACAGCCTGCAAGGTTGCAGGAATCAGCAGCATCAAAATCAGAACTCATGATGACATCGTTAGAACTCTCAAGGAGGTTCGTCATATCTCTAACATGACTCGAAATTTCATTTCTTTGGGTACTCTTGAGGCTAACAGTTGCAGGTACAAAGGAGAAGATGGTGTTTTGAAAGTGTGCAGGGGTTCCATGGTTCTTATGAAGGGAACCAGGAAGGGCAGTCTGTACATCCTACAAAGGTCTACAGTGACAGGAACTGCAGCGGCAGTCCTAAATCTTGATGAGTCCGACATCACAAAACTGTAGCACATGAGACTAGGCCACATGGGAGAGAAGAGAATGTCAATGCTGAGCAAGAAGGGATATCTTGATGGCGGAAAAATCGGCAAGTTGGAGTTTTGTGATCACTGTGTCTATGGGAAACAGAAGAGGGTTGGCTTTTCATGGGCTAAACATACAAGTACAACAGCAGGGATCCTTGATTATATTTATTCAGATTTGTGGGGTCCTACTAGAGGGCCATCACTGGGTGGCAAGTGCTACATGTTGACATTCGTGGATGACTTCTCGAGGAAGACTTGGGTTTATTTCCTGCGGCACAAGAATGAGACATTCTCATACTTCAAGAACTTCAAAGCATTAATGGAGAACCAGACAGGCAGGAAAATCAAGAAACTCAGGATTGACAATGGGTTGGAGTTTGTTGATTCTGAATTTACTAAATTCTGCGAGGAACATGGGATTGCGAGGCATCGAACCCTGCTGGGTAAGCCTCAGCAAAACGGCGTAGCCGAGGGAATCAACAGGACACTCTTGGAGAAAGCCCGCTGCATGCTATCCAATGCAGGGCTTTGGAAGAACAAATCGTTCTGGGCAGAGGTGATATCTACTGCCTGCTACCTACTGAACAGATCACCTCATGCCTCTATCGAATACCAGATTCCAGAGGAAGTATGGACAGGTAATCCAGTTAATTATTCTAATTTGAGAATTTTTGGATGTCTTGTATATGCCCTTGTGAATGATGGGAAGCTGTCACCCAGGGTTGTTAAATGCATGTTTCTAGGTTATGGGTCTGAGTCTAAGGGATACAAAATGTGGTGTCCTGATTTGAAGAAAGTTATACAATATAGAGATGTAACCTTTAATGAAACTGCTATGTTATCTGGAATGGAATCTATCGGTACTTCTAATGATGCAGGAAATAAGGAGAAGGACGCATGAAGAATGGTGTTCAAGGTGGAGCAGGCTCAAGGTGGATTGTTGGAACCTGCAACCAGGAGCGAACTGCTGACGATGCTCCTGAACCAACTCAGGTTGATGAGCCTGAGACTGAGACTAAGACTAATGTTTCTCAAGTGGAGGAATAACCGAGCATAGGAAGAGATCGTCCCAGGAAGATGATGATGCTATGATTGTATATGCGCTGAGTGTTGCAGAAGGGACTCCTGAAGTTGCTAAACTTTCTACCTATCATGAGGCCATCTCCTGTCCGAGTGCCTCAAACTAGATAGGAGCTATGAAAGAGGAGATGGAGAGCCTGCAAAAAAATTATACATGGGAGCTATGTGAGTTGCCTAAAGGGCAACGAGCTCTTACTGCAAAGTGGGTGTACAAGAGAAAGGAAGGTATCCGTGTTGTAGAAAGTGCAAGGTGAAAGGCTAGATTAGTGGTAAGGGGTTGCAACCAGAAAGAAGGAATTGACTACAACGAAGTATTCTCGCCAGTCATGAGGTATACTTCCATCCGCACCTTGCTAACCTTCGTTGCTCTATTTGATTTGGATTTTGAGCAACTTGATGTGAAAGTAGCTTTCCTCATAGCGAGTTGGAGGATGAAATATATATGAGGCAACTAGAGGGTTTCATCGTTCTTGGTAAACAGGAACAGGTGTGTAGATTGAAGAAGTCCTTGTATGGACTTAAACAGGCACCAAGACAGTGGTGCAAAAGGTTTGATACCTTTATGGTAGGGTAAGGGTACACAAGAAATCACTATGACAATTGTGTGTACTGCAAGAAATTTGAAGAAAGGCCTTTCATTTATTTATTATTGTATGTTGATGACATGTTGATTGCCTCAAGGGACATGTCACTTATAAAGAAGCTGAAATCTCAACTCAATCAGGAGTTTGAGATGAAAGACCTCGGAGTGGCAAAGAAGATTTTGGGTGTGGAGATCCAAAGAGATAGAAAGGCAGGGAAGCTGTTCCTGTCTCAGAAGAAATATATGGAGAAGGTGTAGGACATATTCAACATGAGAAACTGTAAAGTAGTTTTCAAGTTGTCTAGTGAGAACTGTCCTAAATATGATTTGGAGGTAAGGAGGATGTCTAATATTCCCTATGCTAGTGCAGTTGGTAGTTTGATGTATGTTATGGTGTGCACTAGACCTGACATGTCCCATGCAGTTACTGTCGTGAGCAGATATATGCAGAATCCAGGGAAGGAGTAAAGTGGATCCTTCGCTATGTGAAGGCTACTTTGGAGAAGGGCATCCTGTATGATAGAAGTAGTACTGCAACATTGTAGACACCGAGATTTTGACGCATAAAACAATATAAAAAGAAGAGCGGGAGAAATAAAAAAGATTTAATAAATGCACGCATTTTACATGTATTTGTTCACCTAAAGTCACATGCATGCTCACATGTGGTCCATTCTAGCTACATGCGCATCTATATAATATAATGGGAAAGTATGTGGGTCCCACAGAATTCTCAAACGAGAGGAAAAGTAGGAGCTGCAACCAATTAGATTGAAGTAAACTTATTTTTTAACCAATTAGATTAAACATAATTCATTTAAATTTTAATTAAATAATAAATTTTCTATACAAATTAAATAACCGTTTGATATTAACTGCCACCCATTTGAAATATTTTTTTCATTTAGAATTTAAAGTCCCACATCTCCTTTCCCGTTTATCAACTGCCTCCCACGATAATCACGTCCAAATAACCGCATTAATATTTGAGCGCTAACATACCTATATAATAGGATAGAATTCACCATCATATGTTCCTGCTATTATCATAATAATTTGGTTTTACTGCTTTATAATTGGCAGGTTAATTCAAGTCAAAGAAATAACGATAGTTTTGCACTTTTGATATTGCAGGCAAGCGCCGCTTTTAATTGTAAGCAATTGAAAGTTGCAGAGTCCTATTGGATTTTCATTCCAACGTCAGAAGATGATTTAGGCCTCCCTTAAAGTTTCTGCATGACACTTTTTGTCTGTGAGTAATTTTTTTTTGGTTTTACTTAAGTATTTAAGTTGATTGGATCTTTTTTGTAAAATTTTGAAGTTATCATTTTAATATTCCTCTCTGGAAATTAATTCTATATTTTTGAGCAAGATTTAACTGGTTATCAATTGGATTTTCAAGGCATGCAAAGCTGACTAGCGGACTAGGTGGTGGGGAGGAGATATGTTGGGTGGCACTGATGAGGTTGCTTTGCT
The DNA here is from genome assembly GCA_029582165.1 of Portulaca oleracea. Classification (NCBI taxonomy): domain Eukaryota; kingdom Viridiplantae; phylum Streptophyta; class Magnoliopsida; order Caryophyllales; family Portulacaceae; genus Portulaca; species Portulaca oleracea. The sequence goes on from CM055875.1 coordinate 16,339,411, forward strand.
TACCAATTGTAGAGAGAGAGAGAGAGAGAGAGAGAGAGAGAATCACTTCTTTCCTAAGAGTGCAAGAGACTTGTCTGTTCAGTTTCTTTAAGTATTAAAGTTTTAATCATTTTCATCCTGTTATGTTCTGCTCACTAACTGTTTGTGTTATTTCCTCATTGAAGATCATAGGATGTGATTAATGTTGAATATATTGTTGATAAAATTTGATAGTAATAATGCTGAATATGATTAATGTTGAATATATTGTTGATAAAATTGGATGGTAATAATGCTAAATAGCTTCCTTTGGCTTGAATTTTCCCAATCGTTGTAGGCATAATTTTTATTGCTATTATGCTTTTCATTAGTAGCAAAATAATTACAATATATGTGTCTGAGTTATTGCTTTAATGTTAGTACTTTGAAAATGTTGCATGATAAATGTCTTTGGCATTTCTTAAAGTGTCAGTAAAATGTCCTTTTGTAGGGTATAATTATTGATGTATTCCCAAGGGATATGGTCATTCTATCACACTAGCGTTATCAAAAATCGGGTCCAGCTATATTTGGATCAATTAATTTAGATAAAAAGAAATCGATAAACTGACTCTTTTTTGAGTCGAACTGGGTCTAAAATTTGAACATGGTTAAATTTGGGTCAAAATTGAGTCTAGATAATAGAAAATAGAGAAATATTGTATCCGAATATTCCGTCAGTTTCAATAATGCCAAAATCAGGCTTAGACAAAACAAGGCCGGGTATTTAGGTCGGATAAAATTCTATCAGTGTTATATCATGCTCAACATCTTCACAATTAAAATGACAATAAGTAATATTTTTGTGAGTAAAAATAATTTGGCTCTTGAAACACCGAACACAATAAATTTATATATTATCATATGTTAAATTGTAAATTGAAATAAAAATGAATAATTAAATTTTATGGCACACATAAATTGCATGATCACAACTGTGGAACATCAGAGACGAATTTGTCAATGAGAAAATGCTTTGTCGTTGTATAGTTGTGTGAATGATTGAAGATTGCTCTCGGTAATTTTATTTGATCAAGTCCGTCATTTGGCTCTTTAGAAGGTCTAGCTTGATTTCCATCACAAATTGTTCAGGTCGATTGTGTCAAATTGTTTAAAGTCGACATCTTATATTGTTGGTGCTTTGATTGATGGTTGATCTCTATTTTTTTATTGAATAATCAAATGATGTTTGCATGAACATATAAACAAAGAGATGTTGTCTCTTTGAATGGAGTTGAGAACTATATGAGCATTGTAATTACATTGTCATAATAGAAGGTACAAATTATACATGTAATATAAATTTTAATAGGCATGTGTCTTTTGAAGTGGGTTGCTACTGTTTTGTATTGTGGTTTTACTTTATTATTATAAACTTTAAACCTTTGGCTTGCAATAATCGGGAAAAAAGTATAAATTTTAAATAATTTAATTTCTGATCTTTTTTATTTTCACATAAAATCCTTATGGATATTGTACAATGCAATTTCAAAACACAATTAATGTACATTGCAAACATAGAAATTACCATTATTTAAAGTCATTAGTCTTCATTCATGTTTTAATCTTTATAATTTAGAGATGTAATTATAATTTGACTTTTTGCTTTCTTTTTTTTAAAAAAAAAACTACTTTGTCATGCACCGTACATTGCACCGGTTTAAAAAAGCCAAATTATATTAGCATGAGTGAATATAAGATTATAACCAAAATAATATCTACAAGGCATATATATTTTATACTCGAATTTTTGTATCTAAATTGATAAGTGAAGATAGAATTGTTGGCTCCATGCATTTTTTATTTTATTTTATTGATTCCTTATATGGTATCTTTTCATTTGATAATATGATTAATGCTTTTTTGTTTGTAATTTGTATCTACATTTAGCATTTATTTTGCTAAATTAAAATAACTATTTAATTAGGCTCCGTGCATCACACGGGTTAAAGACTAGTTTTTTATATAAAAATGGAGACATGCAAACCCTAAAAGCAAGCGTCGGAGATCACGAGATCGAATCCTCACAAAAGCACTCGAAAAACACTCTCAAAAGCTAAAACAAACACGTGCTCATTTCGTCCAGTGTGAATGTCAGCTTCCCTAGGTTGGTTGACTTCACACTCCACCGTCCATGCATGCATAGACGAAGCTGGTGCCTCCTCCCTTGCGTAGTGGCCGGCCGGCCTACACACACCGACCACACGTGGTCAATTGACCACGTGCTGCTGTCCACTTCCATGCACACCCCCTACTGCCTTGTTATTGTGCACAGCTCCGGAGACTACGAGGTGAGTACCCTCTCAACACTTATTTCACTCACCAATTCATTCATCATCTCTCCCTCTCTACTCATTCTCTTACTCTCTCACTCATTCTCTCTAATCTCTTCCACAATCTTTATCTCCATTACATTCTTCATCACCATCTTCTATCCTATCCACTTTCTATTCTACCTTACCACCATAATTTTCATCCTTCTTCCATCACAAAAATCCTAAATACGTATCCTACCTCATCCATCCTAAACTCCATAAAAACCCTAGCCTAAACACATTCATAACCAAGAAAAGAAGTCTTCTTACTACTCTCTTCCACCCTTTTCTTTCAATCATCTTCCATCATCTTTTCTATCACTATTTTGGTACTTTGAGAGGAGGTTTCTAAGGCATCAAAGAGGATTCTTCAAGCACAAAGAGGCTAGGCAAGGCTTTTCCCAAATCAAAGTAGCAATGTAAGCTCTAAGTGTTTTCTCTTTTGTACATAATCGCGAATTTTGTATCTTCTTTTATCTTGTCTCTTTTATTCTTTTGCATGTTCAATGAAGTAATTCTATAAAGTATTCATTCATATCCCTTCCAAACTTTATTCAAAGCACATTTTAAAATTTTAGTAGAGTCTTTCCTTTTGTGAGAAGTGAACTCTTAAAGTTTACTTTTCGAGTTCGTAGCCTTACCCACGGATCCATTCTTGGGTTTCGCAGACGGAGTTTTTCTTTCTTTTTCTTTTGGTTTTGTCTTGGCTTTTCCCTTAAAAAGTCGGGTGGCGACTCCCATTTCGAACTAAAACACATCGAGGATTGCATAAACTATGGCTAGCATGGTTTTACAATGTGATGCACTTTAGGGTTTCTTTCTTATATTTCTAAATAATATCTGCATAAATCACTCTCTTCCGAGTTTGGAACAAGTGGATGTTCACTCTTAAAGGTTTAATTCAAGGACTCATAAAATGCCTAAGTAAAGGGAAAGTGATTTTACAAAATATTATTCATGAAATGTACGATTAATTCCTTAAACAGTTTTCAAAGGTTAAACCCCAGCACAAATCATCAAATCACATCCCCTATCCAACGTGGACGTTCCGAACCCCGAACGGCAAGGAAATATGTCCACAGGATTTTTGGCGACTCCACTGGGGAGTTTTTCTAAAGTGGGTAAAACTTGAAAAAAGTTTGGGTGCTTTAAATCTTTTGGAAGGAAAATGAATTTTTTTACTTTATATTATTAAGTCATTCTTTTAGGCATAATGCATTGCGTATACCGGGGCACTCCATTGACATGTAATATGTCGTAGGAGCACATAAATCGCGATATTAGGTTTTTTCTTTTAACCATAAAATAACCCATGCGATGCGGATGCCATACTCAATTGGTGCATTTACACCAAGAGAGCATTGGTCACCACATCCACTCATGCATCACTCTACGAGGTCTCCACTCGAGCCTCCAAGAGCAACACCCCACACATTCAAGTTGCCTTTACAACAAGAATGCACCGGGGCGAGTACATGAGCCGTTAAGCCTTATCCAGCCAATAAACCCTTTTTGCACATAGAGCCTTGGTTTAGGATACCCCTTTGTTCATATGTATGCTATGTGCTACGTTTTTAAATTCGTTGTAAAAGAGTCGACCCAAGTTTAGAAGTGTTGTTCTAGTCCATATAGTAGTCATTGGGCTGAGAAGAGTCATGTTTAACATCTAAGAAGTCCAACCTTAAAAGTTATGGTTAACCTAGTGGTCGGACCCATTTATCTATAAAGGTTGATTCTCTTGGTTCATAAAGTAAACTCAACTCGCCTTCGATGATTCTATATGGCCCTTTATAACATTTTCTCAACAAAGGTCCAATAAACCTGCTTAAAAGTCCAACAAAAGAAAATGGGTAAAGTCTTGGACTGCATAATAATCACTAGGTTTGAGTAAATTAATTTATCTAGTTAATTCTTGAGTCCATCACATGGCCGACCCGTGGTTAGGCCCAACCATGTTGGATTTATCAATTAAATCCATAAGTTAATTATAACTCACCCGTCGTTGGTTTTATCCAGTCCTTTACGATATCCGATCTCCTAAATAAGTAGAGTAAAATAAAAATAAAATGGAAATGCATCAGGCGGTCAGTCTTATTGATCATCATTTTAGTCCGCATAATAATCAGTACAGCTTGAGTTGGCCCAAGTAGGGTGTCTAAGTTATGGATTCTCCTTAAAACGGCCAGCCTGTGGATGGGGCTTATCTGAATTGAGAAACACTGACTTGTACCCCCGTACTCGGTCTTGACTCGCTGTGTTCTGTTTTATCCGACCCTTTATGATGATCAATGGTCTTTTAGGGTCATGTAGAGTTAGGATCATGCAAACCCGTGTCCCGGGTGAGTCACCTTGTCCAGTCAGCCTATAGATTGTGCATATTAGTAAGTCTTATGTAGGTCTACTAGGTCATGCATTCATCAGGTCGGGTTTTGGGGTCAATGAAAGGTCAATCTCTGAACTATGTGTGGTTTTGCTGTAGTCAACATAGGAGACCCGAGTCTAGCTTGGATCCCCGTCCCAACAGGTCGTTTGATCCGTAACCCGGTTTTCGTTCCGTCAGCAACCAGGTCCAAAACCTCCTGTCGTCTGCAATTCAACATGTCTGCCGAAGAGAATCACGAGGGCAACCAAGTCCAAGAGGCCTTAGTCAAACTTCTTGAGGAGAAGTTCAAGCAAGTTGAGGGCTCAATCACTTTTGCTACCTTGCAGCAAGAGAAGAAAGCTGATGAGCACATCGCTCGGCAGCGAGAACTCATCCAAAGGCAAGATACTCGCATAGAGCAACAACAAGAGACTCTGATTGGTGTTTTAGAGGCTGTGCAACGTATCAATGTGCGAATGGGAATTGCGGACAATGATGAGATAGAAGTTCTTCCTAACCCTACGGGTGACAAAGGCAAAGGGAAGATAGGTGAATGTTCCAATGCTGGAGTGATCATAGAAGTGCCTGATGATCTAACGCCAAGGTCGCCGCCGTCAGTGACTGTTCCTCAAACTGTCCCGGTCAAGGCTGAGTTACGTGATGACACTGTCATCCAAGACATAAAGGTGCAACTGAATGTGTTCAAGGATGATGTGAGCCAGATGCCGACCTTCACCAGTCAGTTTGTCGAGTTCGAACCCCCCGTTGAAATCAATGCTAATATAGTGGGAAAGATTGAGATTCCGTTGAAAAAGTTCTACCCGTCTGAGAATCTAACCCATCATGTTTGGGAATTCAACCAAGTGATGCCACTTCGAGGTGTCGCTACCGAGCATTACAAGCAAGTCTTCCCATCATCGCTAAATGATGAAGCACTAAACTGGTACTACACCTTTCCTCTAGAGGTACGTGGAGATTGGGCTGCTTTGCGTAGGGCATTTATCGAGCATTACAGTAAGATCCAGAAAGATAAGGTGACCCTGACAGACATCATGGCTATTCGACAAGGAGAAAATGAGTCGTTCATAGCCTACTATGAGAGGTGGCATGCTAAGTTATCTCAGGTGACCAACATTATTCCCACCGAAATACAGTTAGACACATTTGTCTGTGGGTTAAAACCGAGTCTGGCTCAACAATTGGACTTTCATGTAGTTGAGAGTTTTGAGTACTTGAAGAATTTATGTCCTAAGCTAGACGCCCGCAAGGAAAGGATCATTGCATGCCAGAATTGGAAAGGCAACAATGTGGGAAGAAGGACCACCAATGCTCCTAAGGTGGTTGAGACAAGCTTTGTACAGAATGTGAATCGTGGTCCGCCTCCGAAGACGACCTACTTCCAATATGATTCATATACCCCACTTGATATGACCTATGCCGAAGCTTTGGACCGATTGCTAAAATCAAACAAGATCCATTTACCAGTACCTAGACCTGAACCTGAGACTAAGGGACTAGGATGGAACAACAATGCTTACTGCAAGTACCACCGGACCAGAGGTCATGACACTGAGCGATGCTGGACACTTAAGAAACAGATTGAGAAGTTGATCCATTCTGAGGCGTTGCCGATGCCTAAAGTTGCAAACAAACCCAATAACAAAAGAAATCCTCTCCCAAATCATGCCATCTTTGTGGGAGAGGGCACTTTTGATCCATCCGAATGTATCACCAATGAAGGAGCACCAACACTCCTTCCTGAAGATTTGACAACCTTTACTGTCAACGGTATTTGGGTTAGTGATGAAGAAGATGTGTATGAAGAAGGTCCTGATGATGATTTCTGGTCCGATAAGGAAGAAGAGATTCCACCTAGTGCTGCAATCTTAACTAGGTCAGAAAGGCACAATCAGGCGAGGGCTGAACCTGTGGCTCCTCCATCAAATCCAAGTCCTACGAGAACGGAAGTGCCTACCGCTCTTGAAGATCCAACAACCCTTACCATAAACGGCATATGGGCTAGCGATGATGAAGACAACTATCACCATAGAGGAGTGACTCAGCAGCGCTTAGAAGAACTGAGGGACAATCTACAAGATATGGTCCTACATTCGGTCATTCGCCATGAGAAAAAGGTCCGGGAACACCTTGAGTTTCAGGACCAATAGATAGAACAACAACGAGAGGCTATGGACAAAATGTTGGAAGAATTTCGCCGTTTAAAGAAAGATTCCGACCCATAAGCCTTGAGGAAAAAGGGGAGGACTCGTTGGTTGCTGTGTTGTCCAACTATGAATTTGACCCAAGCGCCATGATCTCTGCTGACGGAGACTGCCACAAAGTGACCTGGGTCGATGCTATTAATAATAAATGTACCCTAGTGTTAGGAGAGCCTTGCGAGGTCCAAGCTGAGTTGAGCACTAGTGAGTCTGTAATCGAGTCTAAGTCAACTGGGATTAGCCCCAAGTCTGATAAGTTTGTATCCGTTGTTGCATTAAATGAAGTGAACATTTTTTAGTATCTCTGTTCTTCTTCTCTTCTCCCTAATTGTTGTACTAATAACTATGAATTTGATGCTGAACCTTTAAAAGACTTTAATGAATTAACACAAGCCGTGAACGACCACGAGAATCACATGGCACCTGTTGAAGAAACCATCGCCATCAATATGGGGACACCTGAAACTCCCCGGGAACTGAAAATTGGCAAATCATTAACCCTGGAGGAGCAACAGGAGTTCACCTCGCTTTTAAAGAAGTTCGTAGATGTCTTCGCTTGATCTTACGAAGACATGCCCGGAATCGACAGGGAGATCGCCGAACATGCCATTCCGCTCTACCCGGATGCTAAGCCAGTACAACAACGACCTCGCAGGATTAAGAATGAGTGGTCAGACAAAATTCATGGTGAGATTAAGAAGCAGTTGGAAGCTAAGTTCATCAGGGCAGTAGAATTCCCGGAGTGGGTAGCTAACATTGTGTCTGTGCCGAAGAGAGACGGAAAGGTTCGGATGTGTGTTGATTTTCGAGATCTGAACAAAGCTAGCCCAAAGGATTGCTTTCCTTTGCCACATATTGACGTTTTGGTTTGTCACACCTGTGGACATGAGCTGCTGTCGTTCATGGATGGGTATGCTGGTTACAACCAGATCAAAATGGCCGAAGAAGATATGGAGAAAACGCCAATCATCACTCCGTGGGGAACTTTCTGTTACACTGTTATGCCCTTCGGGCTGAAGAACGCTGGTGCTACTTACCAACGCACCACCACTACCCTACTGCATGACATGATCCACTTAGAGGTCGAAGTATATGTGGATGACATGATTGTCAAGTCGAAGAAGCGTGAGGATCACATTCCAAACTTACGCAAGTTCTTCGTTAGGCTCCGCAAGTACAACTAGATTGAATCCACAGAAATGTGCATTTGGAGTGACTTCGGGAAAGTTGCTGGGTTATATCGTTAGTCAACACGGGATAGAGGTCGATCCATCCAAGATCAAAGCATTCAAGACATGCCTCCGCCTCGGACACAAAAGGAGATTTGTGGTTTCCTAGGACGGGTACAGTATTTAAGTAGATTCATTTCCAAACTCACAATGACCTGTGAACCGTTATTCAAGAAGCTGAAGAAGGGAGCGACGATCGAATGGGATGACCAGTGTCAGGTGGCATTTGAGAAGGTTAAAACTGACTTAACCAATCCACCAGTACTAGTCCCGCCTATCTCCGGAAAACCATTGTTGTTGTACCTCACTAAGGGCCCGTTTGGTGAATAAAACAAGAATGGAATTGAGTAGGAATGGGTTCTAGTTTCTGTTTTTGCTGTTTGGAGAACAGTTTCTGGAATGGAATTGCAATCCCTAGGGATTTGCTATCCCTCCCAAATAGGGGGATTAGAAACCTCCCAAATGTGGGGGGAATAGACTATCCCTTTTCTTTCACAACAACAAAAAATCCAATAATAATAATAATATTAATATTAATAATAATTATTATTATAATTATTAATAAAAATAAAAATAATTATAATTATAATTATTAATAATTATTATTATTAATAATTAATAATTAATAATAAAAATTATATTTATAATTATAATTATTAATTTGTAACAATAATAATAATAATTATTAATAATTAATAATAATTATTATAATTATAATTAATAAATTAATAATAATTATAATAATAATTATAAAAATTGATGATAATCATATTAATAATTATAATAGTTATAATAATTAATAATAATAATCATAATAAAAATAATTAATTATTATAAATGTAAATATTAATAATTATTATTAATAATTAATTATTAAATGGTATCAATTAATATTAATTTATAATAATTAGTAATATGAAAATTAGTAATTAATAGTTAATAATTAATAATAAACATATATATTAATAATTAATAAGTAATTATTATAATTATTTAATATTAATTGATAATTATTAATAATCAATAAATAATTATAATTATTAATAATTAATACAATAAAATTACTAATTGAGACAAATGTCAACAAGTAAAAATTAATGAATTATTATTATAGTTAATTATTTTCCATTGATAATAACTATTAATTAATAAAAAACACTTTCATTTCAGGGTTCAAATTCCATACCCAACCCCCTAGGATTCTAATTCCATACCTAACTCATTCCACTTTTCTCTCCAAACAAGCCCTAATAGTTCAAGCGTTGTGGGTGCTATGCTAGCACAAGAAAGTGATGGTCTTGAGCGAGCTATTTATTACATTAGCAAGAAGTTTCTGGGGTGTGAGTCTCGCTACTCAGAGATTGAGAAGATAGCCTTAGCGTTGGTATGGTATACAAAGAAGCATCGTCACTATATGCTCTCACGCATTGTGTATGTGATTGCGGCATGTAATCCAGTCAAGTACATCATGGAACAACCTACTATCAACAGCAGGATTACTCGATGGGTGATTATGTTGTCCGAGTTTCATTTGCACTTTCGACCACAGAAGTCCGTAAAGGGACGTGCAGTTTCCGATTTTCTGGCTGAGTTTCCTACAAGAAGCCCTGACACTGGGGGCTTGGAGTTTAGTGATGAACAAATATTTCAAGTTGAAGAGGAAACCTGGAAGTTATACTTTGATGGTGCTTCTAATCAGATGGGATGCGTGGCCGGAGCTCTGTTGGTTTCCCCCGAAGACATACACTTTCCTTTTGCAGTCAAACTTGACTTTGAGGCTACTAATAATGCTGCTGAGTATGAAGCTTGCTTTTTGGGCTTGCGTGTGGCCCTGGAGATGGGAAATAAAAGGCTACGAGTGTTTGGGGACTCCAGTCTGATCGTCAATCAAGCTACTAGTGTATGGATGGTAAAGAGCGAATCCTTGGCACTTTACCAGCAACATTTATCTAAGTTAGCTAAGAAGTTCAACCATATTGAGTTCAAGTATCTACCGTGAGGTTATAATGAGTTAGCTGATGCGCTAGCCTAGCTTTCATCAGCTAATGATTGGTTCAATCAGTACCGATGCATGGTTCTTTGATATTTATACATTTCTGAAAGACGGTTCATACCCGCCAAATGCCGAGCATCGATCCAGGAGGGCTATCCGGCTAGTGGCTTCTCAATATTGCATTATTCAGGAACGTCTGTACAACAAGACTTCTACAGGGATAAACCTTCTATGTGTTGATAAGGAGGAAGCTGAGGAATTAATGAAATCCACTCACGGAGAGGAGTGTGGACTGCATGTGAACGGCAGAATGTTGGTTAAGAAGATCCAGAGAGCAGGGTATTTTTAGTCGACTATGGAGTCCGATTGTCTCCAATTTGTGAGAAAATGTCAGAAATGTCAAGAGTATGCTGATCTCAAGCATCAACCGTCATCATATTTGACCACTTTGGCCTCACCTTGGCCATTTTCATTATGGGGAATCGACATTATAGGGAAGATTTCACTCCAAGATACAGGAGGACATGAATATGTGTTGGTAGCATTGGAGTACTTTACTAAGTGGGTAGAAGCTGCCTCATACTCAAAAATCACTTCGAAGCACGTGGCTATGTTGATGCTGAGGAACATCATTCGTAGATACGGGGTGCCACATGAGGTGATCAGTGACAACGGGAGCCATTTCATGGGCGAGTTTGCAGCTCTTTTGGCCAAGTACAAAGTCCGACATCATCATGTTTCTCCTTATCGGCAACAAACCAATGGAGCGGTAGAGGCTGTAAACAAAACTCTGGTGAAAATCATCACAAAGATGGTTGTCACTTATAAAGATTGGCCCGAAAAGCTTTCCTTCGCGCTATAGGGATATCGAACGTCAATTCGGACTGCAATTGGAGCTACGCCATACTCTTTGGTGTACGAGATAGAAGCAGTCTTGCCGGTAGAACTTGTCGTTCCTTTCTTAAGAATCATTGCTAAAAGTCAAATCTCTGAGGCTGAATGGGCCCGAGCTAGATATGAGGAGTTGGGTTTGTTGGATGAAAGACGACTCCGTGCAATATCCAACTTTATCAGAGCCGGATTTCCCGAGCATTCAATAAGAAAGTCAAAGATCGAGATTTAAAGGAAGGAGATCTAGTATTGCAAGAAATGAGAGCAGCACGTCAGGATCCTTGAGGCAAGTTTGCCCCAAACTGGAAGGGTCCCTACGTCATCATTTCTGTCACTCCAGGGGGCGCCGCCCGATTAGCCACGCCCGAGGGAGAAGAGCTCACTGAGCCTGTGAACTTGGATCAGTTGAAAAGATATTATGTTTAAGCCTCTAAGGGTTGGTATCCTTAGCTACTTAGACATGCACTATCTTATAAAAGCAAGCAACCGAACTGCCAACAGGCCACTTGCTTGTGAGAGAAAAGAAAAAAAAAAAGAAGAAAAGAAAGAGGCTGACTTGAAAACCTTTTTGAGGCAGGTCAGGCAAAAGGAGAGTAAAAAAGAAAGAAAGAAAAGGAAAATGAGAGACTAACTTGAAAATCCTTCGGGACGAGTTAGGTAAAAGGAGAGAATAAAAGTGTCGCAGCTGAAGTTGTGTTTCCGGAGAGCGAAAAGAAGAACATGGCTTGTGTTGATTCTTGTAAAACATAAATGTAATACTTTACTTCTTATATCAATAAAAGGAGTACATCCTTTAATACATTTTTGTTTTATCAATTTTCTAAAGGAAAAGCATCAAATAATAAAAATATATAGCATACGCATTTCTTTCATTACATTTCTTTCTCTCCACCCTACTTATTTAAGCATTAAGTCTAGTCCTAGTTGAGTTGGAGTCGGTATAGGCTCATTAGTGCTCATTCGGTCGAATTTGCTTGTTTTTCCTTGCTTGAGTGCGTCTCTTCTTTAGATCCCGACCCAGGATCGTTAGCCATGATGATGCTTTTCAGCTTCGAGGTATCTCGAAGAGGTGAGCGCGACATTCTTTCACGCCAATTGATAGCATCGATAGTAGTATTGATCCAGCTACGATAGGCAGCCGTCGAAGTAGTGGAGATACGGTTAGGTGCATGTGCTTCCTTTCCGGCCCGTTTTTTCCAATATTTGATCCACAATTTAATCACAGACTCTGGGAGATGGGTAAGGTCGGGAATCTCGCACGGAGGAAGGGGAATGTCTTGAAGATGCCCCATTTGCCGCATGACTCGATTAGGGAAGTAATATGTAAGCTTCGTAAGGCCAAGCAGAGTGATGTGGGCCGCCTTACGAGAGTGGCTCGAAAAACATGACACTTTCCACCATTGAACCCACCAACGAATCTCCTTGTGATTCTTGAGAAAAATGACCCATTCATCGAAATTGCGGCGGGTGTCGAACTTCCTTTTGCGTTGGCAAAAGTTCGCTAGTTCCGAAGAGGTGATGGGAGAAAAGACCATGTCTAAATACTACGTAAGCCACATCTACAGGTGGAGGAAAGGAAGTGAGAGTTTTGGTTGCACAAAAAATATTACAACCAAAATATAAAAAAAAAGAAAGAAAAAAATCGACACATGATTCCACATGGATCGCTCGGATGATCCATGCAAAATCAGGAAAAAAAAATAATAAAAAAAAGAGAGAAACAAAAAAAAAGAAAAAAAAGAGGACAAAAGAAAGAAAAGAAGTGTAGATACTCACTTGAAAAGCAAGGGGACTTCTGCAGAAGGTCTGCTTTGTAGTCCATGAATTGAGACCGAGAAGGGTCTCATCAATCATCATCGGAGCAGGATTATAACCCCGTGACATCTCATCAACGACATGGATGAGAGAGATAGGTGCAGAACCCAAACCACCGTGATAAAATAAAAATTCAGAAAGAATGCAAAAGACCAAACCTTGCACTCGCAACGCTGGGTTGAGTCTAAGCGCCTCAGGTGATTGAAAGAATTCCACTAGAACTTGCAAATTGACTGTGTTGCCAACCAAAATGTGTCCTAATGCTCGATGATTGAAGTTTGTCAATTCCTCGAATCTTTTTGCAGTGGTTGTGAGCAAGAGAATGAGTTGTTGGTGGAGCATAAAGATCGAGCTTGAACATACAAGCCCACTCTTCAGGAAGAGGGAACAATTCGTTCCAGGAAAAGCGAAAGACATGGAACTTAGGATCCCAAAAGGTCAAGGCCGCTTTGAGGAATACCCAACCGATTTTCACTTGCTTCAGACTTAAAATCAAGGACAAATTGTAGTAAGTGAGAAGCTGTTTTTCGGGCTTGATGAGTGTGTTCATCCATGAGCTGAGTTTCCTTTCGAAGGCCATAGTTGCAAGCAAGAAAAGAGGGGTTTGAAAGGGAACAAGATTGGGAGGAAGGCTCAAAAGGACAAAGCAAGCTTATATAGCCCAGTACACAGTTGCTCAACTAGATGAAGGGGGATGTACATGGCGTCTGGCAACACGCATTCGGGTGAACCGCGATGGCTGTCACCGCGTGTAGGCAGACCGGCCACTAGGCGAGGGGGATGAACTCGTTTTGTGAGTTCACACCCCTATGTGCATGCATCCAGAAGAAAAAGATGCGTTTGTGCATGGTTCCTACGTGTTTGTATAGTATTTTATTTTTCCTTTATGTAAAAATGTAATTTTATTTTCTTCCCCTTCTGGTTTTAGAAATTGTAATTTCTGTTGTACATTATTCTTTTTCTTATTTCTCCTTTGTAAACAGTCAGAGGTTGATTTAGAAGATGAATAAAAATGGGAGCCTGCATGTCGCATCATTAGAGAGTCAAAATCACATAAAATTGAGTCTGTCTGATTGCATTTAATTGCGCATTTCTTTACTACATGGCATTTCTTTCACATTGCATAAAAAAGAAAAAAAAAAGAAGAGAAAAGATGGGAAAGCCTTGTCGCAATGCCTAGAAGTTCCCACCGAAATCGCCGCTACCAAACAAGCTCCTGACCGCATCAGCGAAGGAGTCCGACTGAGGATCGTCTTGAGTACCAGAAGGGCCGGACAAGAGTTAGCTGTAAGGCATACCACGAAAACTAGAGCCTGGATAACCCTGGCTAAAGCCAGCGGGTGACTGAAAGGGACAATAGATTGAGCATGATATTGAGGCGCCCATGGACTAGGCACTCTCTCCATTGAACCTTGGAATCCACTAGATTCCGAACAGTCTTCCACCGTGAACTCCGGGATATCAGGAGACCTTCACCGCGAAGAGTTGGCATAAGGATCGCGTGGCACACTCATCAGATCTTGATCCCTGTGCCTAGATGGTCCTGCCCCTTGGTCTCCGCGAAAACCTCTGTTACCTGTTTCTCCTGCTGAAGAGTGGTGAGGAGGATGTCCTGACGAGCTCTCGGAACGTGGCAAACTCACATGGGAGTGAGCCTCGTTATCTTCATCACCAGCAGCCGACATTAGACCTCGATATTGGCCATTTTCGAAGTAATGATCAATGAACTCCCGAGCCGTGATGCCTTCCCTTAACAAAACGCGGATATGGGCATACGCTTGCTGCACGAAAGGAAGATCCATAAAAATCAATGGTGCAAGATAAAGGGTGGTCAAGTATGCAACTTATCGGGTGTGCATCAAAGAACTGCAACACTTCATGATCGTTAGGCACGAGCGGGATAAATCCAAACTGTATATCTTCAGCTCCCGCTTGCTCAGGTTCCTCTGCATGCTGATCCAGAAGAGGATCATAATATCCTCCCAGGTACAGAAGGGAAAATAATGTCAGGATGCCAGAAGTCCATAGTGTTAATGCAGAAAAAACAGAGGAAATGCTAAAACTTGAGCAAAAGCAAGGTGTCCTCTATGCTGAAGAGCCGCTTCTTCCAAGTCATCCGTCGGTACAACGAAACTGACCGCTGGTTCACCGACCATCAACCGAGCTATTTCATCCGCCACCAAGGCTTGCCTATCAAAGATGAACTCGGGAGGATCCATGGGAACTCTTGGAGGCCATTCCCCAGTATGCTGAAAGAAGAAGCGTTCCCCTAAATAGAAAGTGAGACCAGAAGGACCTTCCAACAACAAGCGATGCTCGCTTGCTTCCCTTGCAAGGCGTGCCCAAAAAGAAGGGTGTGTTCTTTTCAAGGATCGAAGCATCCATTCCCCAAAAAGGAACAAGTCCCGACGGCTGTGTACCCCCAACCTGATAAGTGCATTATTTGCACTTATTTCTATGTGTTTTAGAAGCATAATCATGGTAGATTTAGGCTAAAAATGTGTTAAACCTTCTCCATTTCTCTATTTACGCTTGGTCTTTGTGTTTTTGGTATTGATTTGCAGGTTCAGGGCCAAAAAGGTTGATTTTTGGAGCAAATTTGGTAAGGCCAAGGGTACCACAGGCATCAACTACTGTTGATCATACCGTTGTAAATATTTCAACAAGAAACGAGCAAAAATTGGCCGGACAGCGCCAACCACGGGCTGCCCGTGGTGACAGCCACGGATCGTGGTGGCCGCTGTTTCCTCGCTTTGGCGGTTATTTTTGCGGAAATAAATAGGGGAAAGAGTTAGAACGTCGTTCATCATTCATTCGGGGCATAAAAAGAGAGAGCTTTTAGAGTAATTCACCACCAACACACCTCCATTCATCAAGAATCAATCCGAAGAACTTTTAGAATTGGAATTCGAGAAAAAGCACGCGACACTCGTGAAGTATTTTCCGCTCGGAGATCGAGAGATTCTACGGAATTCCTTCTAGTGTTTGCTTTACTCTTCTCACATTTTCTTTCTTAGTCTAGAATTGAATCATGTTTAGGACGTATTTCTTGTTTTCAATGAATATTTGTTAGTACATTTCGTTCTTCTAGGGTTTTATGAACAAACATTATGGTGTTTGATTAGAAATGTTTTAGTTTGTGCTTGAATTCTCGATCGAATCAATAGAAGGTTGTGTTTTTCAAGCTTACGAACGTTCTTAAGGCCTTGGAGGTTTGTAATTCTGAGATTAACCTGAGAGGTACCGAAAGGTGAATTAGGGGAATTTGACTACCAACCTGTCTACCTAGGCTTACGAAAGTTGAAAAAGGAGTAGTAAACTAGGGAGTCATTAGATAACCGGACTTTTTGAAACCTTCAATTCTGTTTAACCTGAAAGGCAGACGAAAGTTGTTGATTAGGTTAGTCTGGATAATTCTATTTAGCATCGAAAGGGCGATAGAATTTAGAGGTTATCGATTCTTAATTCGTTTGAGTTACTTTCTTGCGCATGCTTTAACCTGTCTTTCAGACCCTGTTGTTAGGTGAGTAAAACCCTAGAAGCTTTCATCCATTGAATTACCTCAAGCTCAACCTTTCCTGTCGACCTTAGTTTTAGTTAGTTCGTTAGAAGTTATTAAAAATCATCAAACCCGATTGGCTTAGCAATTAAGTAGAGGGATAGTTCACTGCGTTACTAGACTAAGTCCCTATGGGATTGACCTTGACATTGCTACAATAGTACCCGTGCGCTTGCGGCCCTGTCAAGTTTTTGGCGCCGTTGCGGAGGCTTGTCAGCTTACTTGGCGGGAAATATTTGTTAAGAAATGCACTCGCCATCTGATCGAAAGTGGTGATGGAGTTCGCCGGAAGGGAGTCTTCCGGCACATTTAAAGTCAACGAGCAGCAACTAAAGCCCTACATCACGGGCCAAATTGAGGAGAAAGTTGCATGTTATGCGCTCGCCGACCCCGTATGACTTGAGGTAAGTATATTCTAGCTTAAGATGTTAAACTAGCGCTTCTTGGGAGGCAACCCAAGCTTTTTAGTTACTTTTCTTCCCTTTTCATTCCTTCAGTCTTTTATAGGAGTTTGTTTTTCCGTATTTTTCATTTCTTTCCCCTTTCCTAGTTTTCTCGTTTCTCTAGTTCCTTTCCCTCTTCTTTTAGTTTCTTTTCTTTGCTTTTCCTCTTGTTGTTTCAACCGTGTGCTTTTTCTGTATAGTGTGAGTGCATTGAGAAAAAAGAAGAGAAGAAAACAGAGTGAGAGAGTGTGAAGAAAAGAGAGAGTTTGAGGGAGTGAAAGAGTGGAATTCGAGCGAGAGAATTAGCATGGAGGGGTTAGATTGAGGGCGTTTTGAGAGTTTAGAGAGTGAAAAGGGCTTTGAGTGAGAGAGAATGAAGAAAAGAGAGAGTTTGAGGGAGTTAGGGGAGAAAAGAATTGAGAGAGCATGAGTGAAAATGATAGAGGGAAGCAGTGTGGAAGGTGTGCTTCAAAAACCAGCTCAATATGAATTTCCAGCGCTATCCTCGGTCTACCCAAGGTTCTCACCACGGGCTGTGGCCGTCTGGGTTTCATCCACTCAGGAAAAATTCCCAGAACCAGCGCCTGAGGTACTGACCACAGACCGTGGTAGCCGCCCAATCCTTCCCTACAATTTCCTCCCAAAAATTCCCAGAACCAGCGCGAACCACGGTCCGACCGTGGTCCAAATCACAGACCGTGGCTCTCCCTTTCCTTCCTCCAAATGTTTCCCTCGAAAAACCCCTTTCCAGCGCCAACCACGGGCTGTCCGTGGTGGCAGCCACAGACCGTGGCGGTTGGACTTCACAGAGTTCTCATTTTTTCCCCCTTTCCTCACTAAATTCCTTCATTCTTCCACTTCTCTTCACCCCTGCGCGAACCCAAACCCTAACACCCTAGCTCTCCATTCTCATCCCTTCTCTCCATCTCCATTCTACTCCTTCTTCCTTCCTCACAATCCATAAGCCCTAATTCCTTTTCACTCACTCATTCCTCACTGATTTCCTCACAAGACCCAAACCCTAACCACCATTCTAGCCCCACTCGTCCCTCACACTCGCCAAACTCACCTCACCATTCGACCACCCTATCCCCCACCTTCACAAATCGCGCGTCCCGAACCCTCGCCACAGCACCACTTTTAACCTTAACCCTCGCCCCACATTCGACCTTCACAACCCCCATTCCCCACCACATCCACCAATTCGAACCACAACCACCACATTCAACTTCACCCTTCACTCTCATTTTTCCACAATCACCATTGTTGGAGCTTCAAGTTGCAATGGCACCCAAAAAGAGAAGAACCGATGCTGTCGGGCCCTCCAACGAGCCGAATCCGAGTGAGCTTCGTGCTCAGCGAGCCGCCAACTGCGCTGCTATGGAACAAGGTAACGATCCTAACCCTTTTCACTTTAATAGCCCTATGCATACCGCTAATTACTTGCGTTTGAGATCCCGTGGATTTGTTGCTACTCGTTATATTGATGATGTTTTATTGCAGTCCATGGGTATTTTAGATGATATTAAATGGTTGTTTGCTAGAAGGGGGATGGGTGACTACCTAAACATCAAAGAACCCTCCTATTCGGACTTGACCTTAGAGTTTTTGAGTACTCTACACACTGGGGTTCAAAATGGACGAAATTGTCAAGAGGGGGCCATTAGGTTCCGCTTGCGTGGCCAAGATTATCAGTTGAACTTGAGTGCCTTCAATAGCATTTTCCACCTCCCGCCTCCCCTTGATGTGAGTGAGCGTCGTGTGCCTCCGAGTTATGACCCGGATCCCTTCTGGGAAATGATCACCGGGGAGCCACACTTTGACTCTAGTAGATCAAAAGCGACCGAAATTAAGAACCCCGTGATTAGAGTAGCTCAACGCATCTTGGCGACAAGCTTTTTCACGAGAGATGACAGTATGAATATGCCTCGGATGGCGGAGTTGTTTTTGATGAGGAAAATGTACGAGGATAGACAAATGGACCCAGGCTCCTTCTTAATAACGCATCTACAGGAGATAGCTAATAGGAAGAAAGGTAAGATTACTTACGGGGGGCTGTCACTAGGATTGCAAAGTCTCTAGGAGTCGTGCCGAATGAGGAGTTTAGGATTCCCGGTTCTGAGAGGCTTGATCACAACACTTTGACCACCATGCTCTTTATTGTTTCTAGGGGGGTAGGATTTACTGGAGGTACCCTAATAGGCAGCTCATGCAGTTGCCCAATGTGGCCCGAACGACGATCCAAAACCGAGCCAACTTCTGCTTTCTACCCGGGGGGGATGGTGATCTGGTTCACCTAGACCTTATCGAGTATGAGCCTGACTCCGACCATGAGCAACCCCAATCCCCTCATTCACCTGGCCCTTCATCTTCTCACGCCTTCAACATGGATGACTTCTATAGTGCATTTCGCGAGATCCGCGACGAGCAAACCTCCCTTAGGGAGTATGTCCAATCGTAGCATACTGAGCTTCGGGGCATGATTGTGTCGCAAAACCAACACGTGTCCAACATGAGCGAGTGCTTATCCACGATGCGTGGTTGGTTTAAGAGCGATGGAGCCCAGATTCCTTACCCTTACCCTCCGCCTCCTCCTGATGCGGGATGATGTGATCATTGACCTTTCTCCCTTTCCCCCCTATGATGTTTGCTTCTTTTTAGCATTGAGGACAATACTGTGTCCTAGCATGGAGGGGTGGGTTTTGAGTGATTTGATTGTCTTGTTCGATTGATTTGGTTGCCATGTTTGATGTTTGGTGATAACTTTGGGAGAGTGACTTGTTTGCATATACATTTGTACATATTTTGCATCATGCATATAGTTTGCACAGCATATAGTTATATTTCAGAATCTAGTTGTGTCTTTTCTTTCGTTTATTTTTCTTTTCTCTTTTTAGGTAGTTACTTGAGCATATAGGTTGCATTTAGTTTAGTTTGCATTTAGTTTCTTTGGTAAAAAGAAAAAAGAAAAAAAGGAAAAGCTGAAAAGAAATAGAAAAATCATGAAAAAAGAAAAAAAATTAGAATAGCTTTAGGATTAGGATAGGTAATCCTGTGATGATTGTAAGCTAAGTAGTATTTCTTGTAGCTTTGTTTAGCCTTTGCATAGCCAGATTGTGATTCAAAGTTTTGAAAAGAATTTTCGAAAACATCTTGATTTGGGATTGCATCTTGATAGTAAAGATTGATTGCGCTTCTTGACCCTTTCATGTGAGCTTAGCTTTTGAATGTTTATGTTCTCTGATTGGTTGTGGAGCACAAACCCGTGAGACCACTAAGCCAAAATGACTAATCATTGTTATTAGTCTCATATTCCCATGTGTGATTCAACCTTGGTTGCGATCTCTAGAACTTGCTTTTCATCTCTTTGAAACTGCATTTTGCATCAAGCATTGACAACATGATCGAGGAATTCATTCGCACTTATTGTAGCTACATAGCCAGATAGCCACCCGAATAATGTAATTTCCCGCCTTTAACCCTTCTTTTAGCCTTTGATTACTCCGTTTTTCTTGATATAAACCAAAATTATAAGCCTTGGTCGATTACATATCTTCCTACCTTAAGCCATTGCTTGGAGTATATTGAGTGTGGTTAATGAGGTTACTTGTGAATACATTCGCAAAATGGTGTGTTGGGAATGTCATGAATAGGAAGTGATGGGTTGTTCCCACTTATGTAGTATCAATATAGTTTGATTATGTTAGTAAAACTCCGCCAAGTTTTGTGCTTAATTTTGTATATGATCTTCACTTGCCATTCACATGCTTCGGAAAAAAAATAAATAAAGCAAAAATTGAAACAAAAACAGAAGAGAACAAACAAACAGAAAACATAGAAAAAAAAGAAAAAAAAAGGGAGCACAAGGGTGACGGCAAGTGAGGAATCTAGTATTGAGGCGGTTTGCTAATAAATGTTTCGGGATTATTATGATTCGTTATGGGTGAGTAAGGTTCGATAACATTGAGTGAATTTGGCAAAGTAAAACTCCAAGCTTGGCTTCGAGCTCCACTTATCCAAACATTTTCCGTCCCTCACCCCTAACCTTAGCCCCGTTACAACCCTTTCAAAGACCTTTTGATTGTCAATTGCATTTCGCATATAGCGGTAGAGAATTGAGATGATCATCAAGCATATGGTAGATTGTTTCCTAGGCTAGAGTATTGAGAGAACCAAACATCGGCTTCATTTTGAAAACACGTGAGAGGAGTGTTTCCACATTCCCAAGAGTGAGGATTTCTCTCAACTGTCTTAGTTTCATACTCATACATGTGCTTTCTCGCTAATTTGGTGACGGAAGGGGTGATTAATTTGACCTTGATGGAGTAACTCCCCTAAAATCCTTTTCGAAAATTTCCCTCTATCTTTTGCTAAAATGTTTTAATCACTTTTGGGCTGTGTTTTGGTTAGACCTAATTGCTTGAGAGCTCTGCTAACGCTTACCTGAGGGGGCGTGTACATAGAATGTTCGAGTCTTTCTTTCATTTTTCTTCTTTTGAGTCCTTTTTCCTACTTTTGAGTCTAGTACTTGCTTGGGGACAAGCAAGGATTTAGCATGGAGGGGTTTGATAAGTGCATTATTTGCACTTATTTCTAGGTGTTTTAGAAGCATAATCATGGTAGATTTAGGCCAAAAATGTGTTAAACCTTCCCCATTTCTCTATTTACGCTTGGTCTTTGTGTTTTTGGTATTGATTTGCAGGTTTAGGGCCAAAAATGTTGATTTTTGGAGCAAATTTGGTAAGGCCAAGGGTACCACAGGCATCAACTACTGTTGATCAGACCGTGGTAAATATTTCAGCAAGAAACGAGAAAAAATTGGTCGGACAGCGCCAACCACGGGTTGCCCGTGGTGACAGCCACGGACCGTGGTGGCCGCTGTTTCCTCGCTTTGGCGGTTATTTTTGCGGAAATAAACAGTGGAAAGAGTTAGAAAGTCGTTCGTCATTCATTCGGGGCAGAAAAAGAGAGCTTTTAGAGCAATTCACCACCAAAACACCTCCATCCATCAAGAATCAATCCGAAGAACTTTAAGAATTGGAATTCGAGAAGAAGCACGCGACACTCGTGAAGTATTTTCCGCTCGGAGATCGAGAGATTCTACGGAATTCTTCCTAGTGTTTTCTTTACTCTTCTCACATTTTCTTTCTTAGTTCTATAATTGATTATCATGTTTAGGACGTATTTCTTGTTTTCAATGAATATTTGTGAGTCGATTTCGTTCTTTCTAGGGTTTTATGAACCAACATTATGGTGTTTGATTAGAAATGTTTTAGTTTGTGCCTGAATTCTCAATCGAATCAATGGAAGGTTGCGTTTTTCAAGCTTACGAACGTTCTTAAGGCCTTGGATTTTTGTAATTCTAAGATTAGCCTCAGAAGTATCGAAGGGGAATTTGACTACCAACCTGTCTACCTAGGCTTACGAAAGTTGAAAAAGGAGTAGTAAACTAGGGAATTATTTGATAACCTAACCTTTTGAGACCTTCAATTCTGTTTAACCTGAAAGGCAGACAAAAGTTGTTGATTAGGTTAGTCTGGATAATTCTATTTAGCATCGAAAGGGCGATAGAATTTAGAGGTTATCGATTCTTGATTCGTTTGAGTTACTTTCTTGTGCATGCTTTAACTTGTCTTTCAGACCCTGTTGTTAGGTGTGTAAAACCATAGAAGCTTTCATCCATTGAATTACCTCAAGCTCAACCTTTCCTGTTGACCTTAGTTTTAGTTAGTTCGTTAGAAGTTATTAAAAATCATCAAACCCGATTGGCTTAGCAATTAAGTAGAGGGATAGTTCACTGCGTTACTAGACTAAGTCCCTGTGGGATCGACCTTGACATTGCTACAATAGTACCCGTGCGCTAGCGACCCTGTCACAACCCGAGGTAAGTTTCCCGGATCAAAATTTAAAATCCATCAAAACTGACGAAAACTATTTTTGTATTTTGCTGGAAAATAAGGGCCACGATCAGTGAAGTCCCTCGGCATTGAGTTGTTATCATCCTCATCATAGTCATCATCATCATCAATCCTGAGCCATTGGCAAAGTTTCGGTGAAGTCTCGACAACCAGGGCCATCGGCAGAGTTTCGATGCAGTCCCAATCCTGAGACATCGGCAGAGTTTCGATGAAGTCTCAACCCCCAGGCCATCGACATCGCGATCGATGAAGTCCTTTGGCATTGAACATGCCAACAATCATCAACATCGACACCGGGAAAGACTGGAACCGACACTGGGAAAGACCAAATCAACCCCAAGAGCCATCAGCATCATGACTGATGAAGTCTCTCTAGCGAGTAGAGCATCATTCTTGCTCAAGATCACCTATCGGCGCAAGTTCGCCAACCGCGACACCGGACCTAGCTTCTAAGTCTCAGCCCACATCTTCAAGTAGGATGTCATCAAACGTTCGAGATCATATGAAGTAGGATGTCATCAAACGTCCGAGATTGCTTCGAGTAGAGCATCATTCTTGCTCAAGATCACCGATCGGTGCAAGTTCGCCAATCGCGATGCAAGACACAACTTCCAAGCGTCACTTCAGGCTTTGCATTCCAAAGTCATACCTTCAACCGGTGTCCATCAAATCAAGACTACTATGATTCTCATCCTATCTTCGAACTCAATCAAAGTGGGGGCTCCTGTAGACACTGGGATTTTGACGTATAAAGAAATATAAAAAGAAGAGCGGAAGAAATAAAAAAGATTTAATAAATCCACGCATTTTACATGTATTTGGTCACCTAAAGTCACATGCATGGTGACATGTGGTCCATCCTAGCTACATGCACATTTTTTGTATAAAAATGGAGCCATGCAAACCCTAAAAGCAAGCGCCGGAGATCGAATCCTCACAAAAGCACTCGAAAAACACTATCAAAAGCTAAAACAAACACATGCTCATTTCGTCCAGTGTGAATGGCAGCTTCCCTAGGTTGGTTGACTTCACACTCCACCGTCCATGCATGCATGGACGAAGCTGGTGCCTCCCCCCTTGCGTAGTGGCCGACCGGCCTACACACACCAACCACACGTAGTCAATTAACCATGTGCTGCCGTCCACCTCCATACACTCCCCCTACTGCCTTGGTATTGTGCACAGCTCTGGAGACTACAAGGTGAGTATTGAGCATGCATGTATCTCTCCTCTCCTCTTAGCCTATAAATACTACCCCTCTCAACACTTATTTCACTCACCAATTCATTCATCATCTCTCCCTCTCTACTCATTCTCTTACTCTCTCACTCATTCTGGAGCGTGGCGCGGTGGGAGAGATTGAAGACTTAGCTTGAGTTGTTGTTGTAGAAGAGATGAGAGAAATCCATGAACAATAAAATAAGGGGGAAAGATGAATATGTCAATCACCCATGCTTGAACTTCTCAACAGTAGCCTTGATCTTGAATAATAACAAGAGTAATAACCAAAATCAACCAATATCAATAACCTTGAACACCAAAGGGATTGGATACGACCTTGGATAAAGGAGATTCCACCACCAAAGCCTAACACCTCACCATGACCATCATAAAGGAAGAATCCACCAAATGATCAATAAAGGAATGACTAGAAACACCACCATTAATCAATGGATAAAGTAATCTAGATTTTGAGAGAAAACTTAGGGAAACCCTAACCAATGCATAAGCATGTTCATAATCATCAAAAGCTTCCTAGAAAATAAGCTAAGGGGGTATTTATACTAATGGGGGGTTTAAAACAAAACACATTCGTTTAACACAATAATACGCGCAAAACAGTTTTGTCACGGGCGTGACGACCTGGGCGAGCAGGGTCACGGGCGTGACCATTGGTTGTCGCGGGCGTGACGGAGCTTCCGGAACAAAAAAATGAAACTGCGGTGAGTTGTCACGGGCGTTACCACTGAGGGTAACGGGCGTGACGATCTGGGCAGTTTTACTGCCGTCTTCAAATGTGCATAACTTCTTCATCTGGACTCCGTTTTAGGCTCGTAAGATATCATTGGAAAGCTCTCAGTGTGTACTTTAAGCTCCCAAAATTTGAGACCCATCGAAGTTATATTGAAGGAGTTATGACCCAAAGTGTAAAGGCACGTCCATTCCGACAACCCACGCTGACTCGTTTGCACTTATTCTTGCCGAAGAACTCCGAACCCTTTTAAAGGCCCGAAGTAGGTCCCGATGAGGCCCATAGCTCCACTCCCATGGTCCGGGGTCCCATTTGAAGTGGATGCCACACCCGATGCCGATCAAACCACGCCTCCAAGGTCTCGGGTCCACCTTAAAATGCACCCCACACCCGACCTTGAAGTGAGTTCGCTCGTGATTCTCAAAGGTAGTGTGGGAAAGTTTTGGAAACACATAATTTGAAGTTTGGGTCCTCGCCCGATACGCTCCATACTCCCCTTCTTGAAAAAGAGTTGCCCTCAACTCTTGGGAGTGAAAATCGAGGCCCTCTCCACAACTTGGTACCCTAGAGCTCCAAACATCCTGACCGCCATGAACAATCACACGAGGCACCCAACAAGCTTTGGAACCCACTATATACCCATCATCCAAATAAAAAATGCAGGTTGGAGGCTTGTTTTGTGGAGGTGAGGGGTTAAGGGACGGAAAAGGGAATTTTTGTGGTGTTTGGGAACTCTCATTCTCACTAGGCTCACTACAAGGCAAAGACAAAGCAAGAAGGAGCTCGTTCTCGCCAAGAGCACGCTCTTCCCATGTTTCGCTCATCATGAGAAGGTTCCTTAACTCACTTCCCACCCAGGTTTTATTTTTATGTAGGATTAAGGGATTCATGCACTCAAGTCCAAGTAATTAATCTTCGCTCAACACACAATGCCACGAACATTGCACACCAAATTTCCAATAACACTCATTCAACGATAAATCCTCAAATAACCAATGTCGACCAAACAACATGTATGACTCGTTCAAAAAGTTCATGACACAACGACCAATATGCGAGCAATATTCATCGAAGGACGACACAATTAAAAAGCTCAAAAACTTAGGTTGAACTAGAATCAAGGCATCTTCAATTCCAAATTCGCCACTAAACACCAAAGGACACCAAGATTCTTAGTATGCCACTCAAAACATTGGGAATTTTCAACCGAGGACTTCACATGCTCATCATGCAACTTATCTCGCCAACAAACTTCATCAAACAACCAATGTCTCCCAAAGATCATGCACGACTCACCCAAAGACTCTACACCACATCGTACATCTTTCAAGCATGATTCAATAAATTTCAAAGGAGAGTCTTCGGTTACCTTGTTCTTCCCATGGAGAAGAATTTGGGTGCCCACGGATGGAAGGGAATGGGAGTCATCGCCATTGTTGTCTGATTCCTTGGTTGGTGGCAATGATAAACCCAAAGGAACTTCTTCTTGGGCCTCTTCAACAAGGATAAGAGGAAGGGAAAGATCGATGTTCTCAACCACCTCTTGGCTTTGAACTTCAACAATAGCTTCGGAGGCCTCACAAGGTTCAACGGAAGCTCCCTCGTCGGGCAAGGAATCGACCTTTGCTTGCTTAGCCTCTTCTACCATGTCACTTGTATGCTCTTCCACACCAAAGGATTCTTCAATCCAAGCTTCAACCATAGCCATTGTTGGACATTGCAAAGAATCGTGTCCCACACGCCGACATTTGGCACACTTCCGGGACGTGACGATCGTTAGCGGGGAATAGTAGAATGGTTCCTCAATAGTGTCCCATCGACGATTGCGTCGAAGCGAATTTCTATCATCATCACTCGACTCGTAGGAGGGAGGAGGACGGATAGGACTTCGTGCGGGTCTACGACGTTCATCTCGGGGTTGTCTTCGATACTATTGGGCTAGGTTGTTCACTTTGACCTTAAGGTTCTCAAGAGTTTGCTCGATGGTGGAGAACCGGTTCTCGTAGGTGGAGAGTCGGTCCTCGTAGGCCGAGATTCGATTCTCGACAGTTTGAACTCGAGGACTTTGGCGTCGGCTTGATTCTTTCCGATTGGAATTATTTTCACCATCCATATCGAGGGAAGGGTATGGGACGGTATGTGTTTGGGATATTTTGTGGAGTTTGGGGTTTTTTTTGTGTGGTTGGCTTGTGTTTGGCTAAGGGTTCTTTGTGTTTTTCTCACTTGGGCATTTTATCGAACACCTTGCGAGCACAACTTTCCAACTCTTCCTCAAAGCTCCAATATGCATCAAAATCAACAAACACAATAGCAATAACAATTTCTCCAACACACTAGGAGTCACAAGGGATGGGGATCAGTCACAAGGGATGGGGATCAGTCACAAGGGATGGGGATCACCAATATACAATCAAATCCAACAAAAGACAACTCTACTAGTAATGAACAATGGAGGAATGAACAAAAACTCAAGCTAATGCAAACCTTGAGCTCTGATACCAAATGGAGCGTGGCGCGGTGGGAGAGATTGAAGACTTAGCTTGAGTTGTTGTTGTAAAAGAGATGAGAGAAATCCATGAACAATAAAATAAGGGGGGGAAAGATGAATATGTCAATCACCCATGCTTGAACTTCTCAACAATAGTCTAGATCTTGAATAATAACAAGAGTAATAACCAAAATCAACCAATATCAATAACCTTGAACACCAAAGGGATTGGATACGACCTTGGATAAAGGAGATTCCACCACCAAAGCCTAACACCCCACCATGACCATCATAAAGGAAGAATCCACCAAATGATCAATAAAGGAATGACTAGAAACACCACCATTAATCAATGGATAAAGTAATCTAGATTTTGAGAGAAAACTTAGGGAAACCCTAACCAATGCATAAGCATGTTCATAATCATCAAAAGCTGCCTAGAAAATAAGCTAAGGGGGTATTTATACTAATGGGGGGTTTAAAACAAAACACAGTCGTTTAACACAATAATACGCGCAAAACAGTTTTGTCACGGGCGTTAGGATGCGTCACGGGCGTGACGACCTGGGCGAGCAGGGTCACGGGCGTGATCATTGGTTTTCGCGGGCGTGACGGAGCTTCCGGAACAAAAAATGAAACTGCCGTAAGTCGTCACGGGCATTACCACTGAGGGTAGCGGGCGTGACGATCTGGGCAGTTTTACTGCCGTCTTTAAATGTGCATAACTTCTTCATCTAGACTCCGTTTTAGGCCCGTAAGATATCATTGGAAAGCTCTTAGTGTGTACTTTAAGCTCCCAAAATTTGAGACCCATCGAAGTTATATTGAAGGAGTTATGACCCAAAGAGTGAAGGCGCGTCCATTCCGACAACCCACGCTGACTCGTTTGCGCGTATTCTTGCCGAAGGACTCTGAACCCTTTTAAAGGCCCAAAGTAGGTCCCGATGAGGCCCGTAGCTCCACTCCCATGGTCCGGGGTCCCATTTGAAGTGGATGCCACACCCGATGCCGATCAAACCACGCTTCCAAGGTCCCGGGTCCACCTTAAAATGCACCCCACACCCGACCTTGAAGTGAGTTCGCTCGTGATTCTCAAAGGTAGTGTGGGAAGGTTTTGCAAACACATAATTCAAAGTTTGGGTCCTCGCCCGATACGCTCCACATTCTCTCTATTCTCTCCTACAATCTTTATCTCCATTACATTCTTCATCACCATCTTATATCCTATCCACTTTCTATTATACCTTACCACCATAATCTTCATCCTTCTTCCATCACAAAAAGCCTAAATACATATCCTACCTCATCCATCCTAAACTCCATAAAAACCCTAGCCTAAACACATTCATAACCACAAAAAGAAGCCTTCTTACAACTCTCTTCCACCCTTTTTTTTCCATCATCTTTTCTATCACTATTTTGGTACTTTGAGAGGAGGTTTCTAAGGCATAAAAGAGGATTCTTCAAGCACCAAGAGGCTAGGCAAGGCTTTTCCCAAAACAAAGTAGCAATGTAAGCTCTAAGTGTTTTCTCTTTTGTACATAATCATGAATTTTGTATCTTCTTTTATCTTGTCTCTTTTATTCTTTTGCATGTTCGATGAAGTAATTCTATAAAGTATTCATTCATTTCCCTTCTAAACTTTATTAAAAGCACATTTTAAACTTTTAGTAGAGTCTTTCCTTTTGTGAGAGGCGAACTCTTAAAGTTTACTTTTTGAGTTCATAGCCTTACCCCCGGATCTCTTCTTGGGTTTTGCAGGCGGAGTTTTTCTTTCTTTTCCTTTTGGTCTTGTCTTGGCTTTTCCCTTAAAAAGTCGGGTGGCGACTCCCATTTCGAACTAAAACACATCGAGGATTGCATAAACTATGGTTAACATGGTTTTACAATGTATCGATGCAACTTTAGGGTTTCTTTCTTATATTTCTAAATAATATTTGCATAAATCACTCTCTTCCGAGCCTAACATTTAAATGAGCAAATTGGGTTAAATTTAGAAGAGTTTAGAACAAGTGGATGTTCACTCTTAAAGGTTTAATTCAAGGACTCATAAAATGCCTAAGTAAAGGGAAAGTGATTTTACAAAATATTATTCATGAAATGTACGATTAATTCCTTAAAGAGTTTTCAAAGGTTAAACCCCAGCACAAATCATCGAATCACATCCCCTATCCAACGTGGACGTTCGGAAGCCCGAACGGCAAGGAAAAATGTCCACAAACGTTTGATGTTGCAGGTTATGTTGATGCTGATTATGGTGGAGATCTGGATAGGAGACACATAATTTAGGGTATGTGTCCGTCATATGTGGAGAAGCAATATCTTAGAAAGCTTCACTTCAATCTATAGCAGCCATGTCTACTACAGAGGTTGAAAGTATTGCTGCAATGGAAGAGTGAAGGAGGCCATCTGGTTGAGGGGATTGGTCATGGAGCCTGGAGTATCACAGGCCGAGAACGTGGTTTATTATGACAGTCAGAGTGCTATACATCTGACTATGAATGACACTTATCATTCGAAGTCCAAGCATATAAGCGCCAGGTATCACTTCATCGGAGATACAATTGTTGCAAGAAAGATTGTGGTGAAGAAGGTGCATACTTCTGATATTCCTGCATATATGTTAACCAAGCCTCTATCTATAGCTAAGTTCGAACATTGTTTGGACTTAGTTGGTGTTTCAAGCATGTGAGAGCCCTACGGGGCCATGCGCTGCGGAGGGGGCGTGTTGATGGCGACAGTTAAGACGTTTATTCTGGACAGGTATCTCAGATCATGGTCCAAGGTGGAGATTGTTGGGTATGTGTGGCCCATTGGATCCTAGGGGTCCAATTTGAGGGAGGAAGAACAGGGCACCACCAGCGTCACATGGGACACTAGCAGCGCCCCTCACTGAAGTCATGGGATGCAGGCGCTACCAGCGCCTCTCAATACCGAAGACGAGTCCAAGCGCTACAGGGGGAAGATTGGCGCTACCAGCGCCTTCTTATGCGGAGTCGGCAATTGAAGACCCTACTCCCTGTTGTCTCCCGTTGCCAGCGCCACATCCAGTGGCCATGAATCACATGATGCTGCCAACGCCTGGAGGGCGTTGCGGCGCTGTCAGCGTCTCCAAGGGGGATTACGTCCGCAACGGATTTGGTTTCAAGTGACCGTAGGTTTTTTGTTTTTAACCTAGTTTCCTACCCTCTCCACTACTATAAATATGGTACATGTTTCTCCACCAAAATCATCGGTAAACACAGAGAGCTAGAGAGAGAGAAAATATTGAGAGAGAGGAAGCCTCACCAATATTTTCCCAAGTGTATCCTGAGAAATTGTGAGTTGAGAGTTGAGAGTTGAGAGTTGAGAGATTGTTATTGTAATCTCCTTTGTGGATTGCATCACATCCTGTGATAGTGATCAGGCTGTACTCCTCCTTTCTCATAGTGGATTATTTTCTGGATGTCGCCGTCCGTGGGTTTTTCTCCGACTTCTTCGGTTTCCCATGTAAATCTGGTGTTTGATTTTATCGCTTAATTTTCGTTCCTAAATTTTGTCGTTATATCCGTCATCTCAATTTTATATTCGCTTTCGCTGTTACTTTGCTATTTTCTATAACAACAAGAGATCCTGGTTTGCTAATAGTTTCCAACTCCAAGTTCCTTTGATGCCCTCACACTATAATGTACAAAGAAAGATTGATCACATTTCCACACAAAATCGGGCAATTATTTTATATCTAAAGAAGGCCTCTCGCTCAAATATAAATAAAAAAATAAAAAAGCTACTGTAGAAAGCACCACAACTTGTCATTGTAACCATTCAATTAGAATTTCTATACACAGAGTACAGCTTGCAAAGGTCACCAGATTGCAACATTGAAATCGATTGCCACCATTGCATTCCATCCTTATAAGTTCACGTTGTAAAAATGAAAAGGTTATCAAGCAAAACTAATATGAAATGTCGGAGTAGGCAGTTTGGAAAATACAAAGAGCGGGGAAAAATGATACAACTATTGAATGACATAATGAGTAACCAGGATGGAACTTACAAAACTGATTAGTGGCCTTGCTTTTATTTTAGACCATTTACTCTTTTCTTGTGCGTTGCTCCCGGTTTTATCCTTGTACATCTTTCCTGATACAGAATCTGGTGTCTACTTCAACAGAGATTAAAAACCACCAAAAGAAAATTGCAATAATAAACATGCGATAATCAGTCGAACTCAATTAAATGATACTCCACAAAAGTAATACAATTTGCATAAATTGCTCAAATGCAAAGAAATTTTCTCAGATAACGTTCAAACAGACCATCCAGATGATACTCTAACAGAACTTAGTCAGATGGGATTCAAACAGAGGTATGTGCATCAGACACTTGCAACTTTCCTCATGGGTTATACCCAGTTCTCATATACTCAACTCAACCCATTCGCATGTTCAAATAAAAGGCATTCACTGAGTATAGATATAGTTAAATGCATAGATTCACTTGTATGTACATATCAGCATGAAGTAAGCATAAATGAGACCTAGAATCGTAAAATACAACATAAAATTCACTCCAAACATTTAAGGGCAAAAGATATAAAAATGAAATAATTACAGATCAAGTATTTCCCATACCATAGTAAGGTCGACTTTCCCAAACAACACTTTGTCAGTGCCAACAATGATTCATTAACTTCAGCGGGTGACCTGCCAAAAGTCTTTAACTTTTCCAATTAACTTCACCAACTTGCATATACTTACAGCTACATTATTCCAACTTAGCGGCAAATACCCTCAATCTTTATGTAAATATTTTTTCTTCCGCACAACTCCTTACATTCCCTTCTTGAAAGACCTCCATAATATGTTGGAATTATTTCAAGAGTATAAGAATTTTATATAGCATAAGGAATCGTGTGGAACAAGTATAAGGATCATATATAAGATAAACATCAATAATATGATCAACACTAGCTCATAAGAGACCAACACGGTTCGTGTTCGTCTCCAGAAAGCAAGAAAAACGATCCTGGGCTCAAAACGGGTCGTGTTGAGGCAACACGGACCGTGTTGAAACCCAGAATCTATTTTAATGACTAACTGCTATATAATCTTAAGTATTAAGTGTATGATATCAATATTAAGTCCGATATTATATGTATTCCAACAACTATATTAGTTGACCAAGTCAAGGTCATAATCCATCATTAAGGACCTTAATTATGTCTTTGTTTGACTAAGGGGTGTAATTAGGGTTGGATTAGGTGCGAAAGTCTCCTATAAATAGGAGACATTCCCAAGCCATTTGAGAGACACACAAGCATATATTCTATTCTATAATCACATCCTCTCAAGTATAGACTGCAGCTGTACTTGAGAGAATCAAATGCGAAACCTATGTCTTGAGTGCGACAAGAGCTAAGTTTTATCCCTTTGAACATCTACAGTATAATAAATAGTTCTTAAGGAAAGTGAGGACTAGGCCACGACTCTTAGCGTTATCCAAACAAGTTAACCATTTGGTTATTAAGTCATATCTCCATCTTGTCATACATACCGGAAGAAGATCAAGAAGCCAAGCCAAGTGAAGATGATGAAGATTCAAGCCTGTCAAATATCAGTTTCCAACAATCTTAAGAACTATTTTACAAGACAAGATTGGAGGAGGCTAAGAGTTGAACATCCAAGATTCAAGAGGGATTACAAAGATAAGTAATTTATATTTTACAAGTTTATTAATATCAATTTTTCATACAAGTTAATAAAGTTTTATAGAGTAAGTTTAATGGTTAAAAGTTTATTAATCATTTGTTTATCTATATGTGTTTGGTATAGATGAGAAATTGATACACAAGAGTGGCAATACAAGTACAAGATCTTGATGTTCGCGATGGGAATTGTTGCTGGAGTATGCAATGAGGTTTACATGGATTAAGGGCAAGGTAACAACAAGTCATTTACAAGGAGGTCAAAGGTAATTAAGTTGTTGTTTATTTGGGGGTTATATGCTTGTGCATTTACCATGTTTAAGTTGGCTCTTAATATTGTCAAGTTAATACCAATGGCATGAATGTGTTTCACCACCTTTGACATGTTTAATTGGTTTATAAGAATTGCCATTAAGGATAAGTTTATTGAAATCCCATGATAAGGTAGTGGTTGAAGGATGGTGCAAAGAAAAAGTCAAAATAACTATTTATATATATTTTTATTTATATATTATTAAGTGCACCATTACACCTACATAAGTTACAAGTTTATTTAGCCATATGTTTTAAGTTGGCTATGATAT
Organism: Portulaca oleracea; assembly: GCA_029582165.1. Lineage (NCBI taxonomy): Eukaryota > Viridiplantae > Streptophyta > Magnoliopsida > Caryophyllales > Portulacaceae > Portulaca > Portulaca oleracea. The sequence goes on from CM055875.1 coordinate 16,372,903, forward strand.
TAAGTTACATGGAAGTTTCATACTAGTAATAAGGATGAGGTTACTGTCATTAAAACGATTCTTTGGTTGGATGTTTTAAGTTACAAGTTTTTAAGGTGTTTAATGTGGAAATTCATTGTGACGAGATTATAATTTGCTTCTTATAGTCTGAATTTTTCCATGTTTATTCACATGTTTAGCTATCATTAAGTTTATTCTGCCTATTGTTTTTTATATTAATATAAAGGATAAGTACGAGTCGATTAGACCTTTTATCATGATTGAAAATTTTATTCCATGTGTATAAGTGATAGGTATGAGTGCTTTCATGATTGAAATTTTTTGCTTATTGTTATTCAAGTATTGTTTAATAGCATGATTAATAAGTTGATTTTATGTTTAAGTTTGAAGCATGAAAATAGAATATAGTATTATGTTTTTAATTTATAAGTTGCCATGAAATTCTATTTGGTTATCTCAAGTTTATGATTCTATTCTTGATTATTACAATGAGTTTATGCAATTGAAAGTCAAATATGAATTTGCTATTAAGATAAGCTTTGCATATGAATATAATTTTTATTAGAATTATTTGAATGCATACAAGTAGCTTGTTTATTGATTCAATTTTTTTTGAGAAATCCACTATAAGTTATGTGTGCATCAAGGTTCAAATTTCATTATTATCAGGAGTATATATTTCTTATTATGCTTATAAGTATTGTAATAACTAATAAGAAAAGCATAATAAGTTATTATTATCATTATTTTACAAGTACATATATATGTGATCATATATGTTAATAAGTTACTTGGCAACATTATGTGGTTATTAAGATGAAATAGCAAGTTTGTGTACAAGAAGTCATATAAGTAATTATATATGAGAAATCATATGTAATTTATTTTGTACAAGTTTGTAAATGTCTAATATAATTTCCTATTGGAAATTTAAGAGTACACAAGTTGATAAGAAGGACAAATGATTAATCATGTTTATATGATTAATGGTATGTATAAATATAAGGTACATATACACAAGTTGTCTAGGCTATTTCAAAATATGATTATGAGATGTTGCATAAGTAAGGACTCATGATTATTTCTAACAAGTTGAACCTATAAGATTATTTGGCTAATTGTCTTAGCTAATTATGCAAAGAAAATTTCATATGACTTTTGTTGAGTTTTTGTATTAAGTTTAAGTCAAGTATGAAATTTAGTTAAGTATTGATTTTCATGCATATTTACAAGTATCTTGCCATGTGATTCATGTTTATCAATGCATATAGAGTTTTATGATTTATTCAAAGCATGCCAATAGGACTTAAGTTTTGGTTTGTTTGATTAAAATAAGTATTTGACTCTATGTTGTTTATGGCTTGACAAGTTTAAGAATAATCACTTGATCCTACAAGTGTTTAAGGCAATTTTGCTTGATTTTTCTATGTGCAAAATTTATTCATGTGATTGTATGAGTGTGTAGAATCATAAGTTGTTAATTTCTTTTTATTCATGGAAATACAAGTAGACAAGAACATGCTTTATTCTTGACAAGGAAATATGAGTGGAGTTTTATTCATTTAATATTTTATTTATAAGTTTGATCATGCTAATAGACTTTAAGTATGACCTATTTTACAACATGCTGATTTAAGTAGTTGTAAGTCATGTACTTGTAACTATGTTCTGAGGCAATGTAAGTTATTCATAAGTAACATGGACATAAGTTTATCTTCATATTTGATTGATGGTTGTTTCTCATGTTATTCAATCATATTTTAGTATGATAAGAGTTTATTAAGATTTTGTGCAAGTTCACTATAAGAAAAATTTCTTTATGAAATAAGTGAATGGATTGCCTAAGATACATGAGAAGATTTCATACTTTTGTATGGTTTATGTGTCAATATGTATATGTTTACATATATGTATTCATTTAGTAATGGCATATAAAGCATCAAACATGATTAGATAAGTATAAGATTGAACATGATTACTCATGTGTTTTAATGTATTCATAAATATAAGTTGAATACATGTTTGTCCTTGTTAAATTTTTTCAAGTTTATAAGAGCATGTAGTTAGGGTTGTTCATCGGTCTGGACTAGACCGAACTGGACTGGATCGAATTGGACCGAAGACCGAACTAGAGGACTAAGCTGGACCGAGGACTGGACTATACATAAGGAAACCCTATAATTTTAGTAACTTCAGTCCTTCAGTTCGGTCCATGAACTAAACCGAGGACCGAACATCAAATTTTTTTAGACCGAGGACTGGACCGAACTTCCCTCGGTCCAGTCCAGTCCAGTCCGGTCCAGTCCCATTTTCGGTCCGGACTGGACTATAAACAGCCCTACATGTACTAGAATATAAGGAAGTTTTCATCATAAGGAATTATGCATACTTACGATAGACTATAGTTCATGATTATGGAAATGATTATTCTTTGAGGTTTTACAAGTTCATAAAGTTTAATTTATGAAGTTTTCGGATAATCAGGATTGAGAATAGTCTACGTTGTTTGCATAAGTTTATGCATATATCAAGTTTATTTGCTATATAAGAAGTGTATAATTTTTTGTACATTTGATTATTCTAAATTCATGATGATATATATATTTATCAATGGATTTGGAAATGACAAAGTTTAGGCATTATGTTTAAGTCTTCATAGTTATGTGCTTTGAAGGGTAGACTTAAATATAAAAGCAGAGAATACAACCAAGGTAATATAATGGTTTGTTCATATTATGTTGAAGATATATGATGGTTTGTTCATATTATGTTGAAGATATTCTTATTAAGGCCATGGTAAAGATATAATTATATATCTAGTGGACCTTGTTGTTAGAGATGAGTTAAGTACTTCACAACAATGACTCAACTTTACGAATTGGAATACCACCAATTTATAAAGTTCAAATGAGTACGGAGTTGTCTAAAGTAGTAGAAAGCGTCGATTTTATACATCTCAGGTTAAGTGATGCTTAATATCTGTAATGACAAGAGGTTGAGTGGTGACACTCTTAATAGACTTTGGGGAACCTAATTGCATGGGCAGTAAATTCCGAAGACTGCCTATGTAAGTGTGATATGTGGCCGCTGAAAGGAACTTAAGGCTAAAGTTCCGAAACACTTACTAAGGATAAGGATACAAGGCCGGATAATAGTGTCAAAGTTTTAGCACTTAAGATTTAAAAACAAAAGCATGTGTATTACGAGTATAGTTGATCAATATAAATCCAAAGTTCAAAGACATGTCTACTTTGTGATTTGGATTCAATTTTGGCTTGTATATACTAAGTGAAAAGTTCAAGAAGCAATCTACTTTTCATTACGCATATGTTTGTGGTTTCTCGGGTGATTACAAGTTAAGGTATATCTCAAATGGCGGGGGTGTTAACTCCTTAAGTAAAGTTATTACAAGGGTTTTACATACTCTTGAAATAGCGGGGGAATGTTGGAATTATTTCAAGAGTATAAGAATTTTATATAGCATAAGGAATCGTGTGAAACAAGTATAAGGATCATATATGTAACGCCCCGGAATTTCAATTCTAAACTTAACGGTCAAAATCAAACGTTGACTAACATTAACAGCGGAAGACTCGTTTTTTTTTTCTTAAACTTTTTTTTTTTACTTGGGCGTTACTGCCGTACCTCCGAAGAGATACAAGGCAAGAACAGGAACTAACAGAACAAACTAAGAACTTCAAGTTTTAACAAACAAAACAAACTTCGAATTCTAGAACAACATAAACTCAACATTTACTAAACTTCAAGTCTAAACGTAAACTAAACTTTATTCTCAGACGGCTAACTCCAACGTCCTCACTTCTATTGTCCGTCCCCATCACATAATTGATCTTCACCTGAAAACAAAACATTCACAATATGAGGGGGGGAACCTCAATAATGTATACTCCTAACTGTCAAAACAGTTCAGAAATCTTTTTAAACCATTTAGGCCATTTAGGGGAGGGGAAAGTCAAACCCTTTCACAACTCATTTGAAACCCAACCCAGAATAACCAGAGTTCAGAAATAACAAACTTATAAACCAATAGTACCAACTTTCAACTCAGAAAACAAAGAAAACTCAACAAACTTTTCAATCTCAGAATCAGACATCAGAAATCAGAAATCAGAAACAGAGTAAACTTTTCCTTAGAAAACATATCAGAATTTTATTATGCGGGCGGGATTTGCCTATCCCCAGAATATCAGAACTCGGAATCAGAACAGGATCTCAGATCCTCAGAATCATAATGGATGGCCAGTCCCAGAAACATAATCAGATGTGTGCACAATCTCAAAAATAATATCGGGACTCCCCGATCTCTTGATAACTCCCCTGCAGGAACAGATCCTGATCTAAGGGTCGTTACCCGCAACCCGCTTATGGTTTCACTTTGATTATTAGTATCTTACGAATTATCAGAAGTCAGATTTCAAATAAAACCCAACCCAGTTTCCAAAACTGACAGAATAAAACTCAGAGTTTAAAAGACTGTCACGTTTTACTCAATTCAGAATAAACAACTCACAGACATACAAATCAGACAGTCTAACTTTACAGAAAGTCCCCACGCGGGATGCAAGCTTCATAAAACAGATTAAAATCACAAAACAGATAAAAGAGCATCCCAAAGGGGATTAGGACATAGACATTACCTGCACAACTTCTCTTTACATCACACTTACACACGGGAGCTACTATTTCGTCGTCTCGTTCGGACAATGGGTCCAAGCTAGAAGAGGTGGGTCCGGTAGCTCGGGGCGGCGGCTGGGGGTTCCGGCAGCTCCTGGGTGGCGGCGGTGGTCGGCGCGAACTCCGGTGGGGCGTCGGTGGCGGCAGCGGGGTGGTGTGGTGCAACTAGGGCAAGAGGGAGGAAAGGGAAAAAGGAGAGAGAGGGGGTTCGGGGGTGGTGTTTTGGAGCGGTTTCCGGCGGCGGTCGTGCTGCGGTGGTGTACGGCGGACTGGTGTTGGTGTATGGTGGCGGAGTGAAGTGGAGCAAGGTGACTAGGGTGGTGGTGTGTTGGGGTGAATGGGAGGCTGGGGATCGGTTTCTTGGCGTCGGTTGGCGGCGGAAAAAGGCGGCGGTCGGCGGGTGGTGGTCGGAAAAAAGGAGGGGAAAGGAGGAGGAGGTCGAACGAGGGGAGGAGGGTGATGGTGGTTGTGGGTGGTGCCTGGCGTCGAGCAGCAATAGTATTAGAAGAAGAAGAGGAAGGAGAGAGAAAGAGAGAGGGAGAGGGAGGGAATAGGGGGCTGACAAGTGGCAGCCTGGGATTGGGGGGTACAAGGTATACACGGGTAGTGGGGGAATTGCAACCAAAATCAGAATCCGTTACCAAAATCAGATAATTTTTGTAGGTGATGTCACCCTCAATGACATCATAAATCACCCAAAAATAAAGGAAAAATATATAATGTATATCCATTAATTCATTTCAGCAAAATCCCAAATAAACAGATAAAATAATTCTCACAACTGATAAAAGATTTTTTACCCGATATCCCAAAAATTCCTAACTGATATTTTTAGAACTCTAAAAATTATTACGAAAACACTCGCGGTCCTAAAAGCTCCGCGTGATAACAGATAAATAAATAACGGGATTAAACGCTCGTTGGCAAATTTAACGGTAAACGCAAAGGCATTTTTCGGGGTTTTACAATATATAAGATAAACATCAAGAATATGATCAACACGAGTTCATAAGAGACCAACACGGTTCGTGTTGGTCTCCAGAAAGCAAGAAAAACGATCATGGGCTCAACACGGGTCGTGTTGAGGCAACACGGACTATGTTGCATCAACATGGACCGTGTTGGAACCCATAATCTATTTTAATGACTAACGGCTATATAATCTTATGCATTAAGTGTATGATATCAATATTAAGTCCGACATTATATGTATTCCAACAACTATATTAGTTGACCAAGTCAAGGTTATAATCCATTATTAAGGACCTTAATTATGCCTTTGACTAAGGGCTGTAATTAGGGTTGGATTAGGTGTGGAAGTCTCCTATATATAGGAGACATTCCCAAGCCATTTGAGAGACACACAAGCATATATTCTATTCTATAATCCATCCTCTCATGTATAGACTACATCTGTACTTGAGAGAATCAAATGAGAAACCTATTTCTTGAGTGCGACAAGAGCTAAGTTTTATCACTTTGAACATTTACGGTATAGTAAATAGTTTTTAAGGAAAGTGAGTACTAGGTCACGACTCTTAGCATTATCCAAACAAGTTAACCATTTTGTTATTAAGTCATATCTCCATCTTGTCATACATACCGCAAGAAGATCAAGAAGCCAAGCCAAGTGAAGATGATGAAGAGTCAAGCCGGTCAAATATCATTTTCCAACATAATATAGCTTGAGATCCCTATAAATAACATACTCAAAAATCATGCTTAGCAACCTCACCTCAAGAGTATTCACCAAACCTTACTACTTTAAAACCAAAGTTAAGACCCACTTTGCTTGTAGTCACATACTTGATATCTAAAGGTTAAGTTTAAACATGTGATCGCCCACGACATCTTCATCTCAACTATTGATCTCAATACCAAATTTCCTTTTTCCAAATAAAATAAAATAAAATAAAACGATCGTTTAAACTGAAGACCTCGCCCAAAACCACAATATTACTCTTAGACTCTTCCTCTAACCTCGATACCTAAGGACAAATTCTAACTGAACTTTTCTATAGAAAACCTTCATGTACCTTTCAGTCCCTCAAATTAATGTTATACCAAAAGGGACCTTGGAAACAATGAATGACGTGATGATCCATATTCTCAAAAGTTTAGAGGCAACATACTATAGTACATTCCTACGTTCCTCCAAACCTATTACTCTTCGTTGATCCCCTTCACCATAATTCATACTCCAACTGCCTAATAAACATAATACGAAGCCTTAATCAACCCAAATCATCTAATTAGAGATACTCAAGAGATCCGCCCCAAACATCATAGTCTATACCCCAATATAGAAAAGTAAGTTGAAGTCTTACCTAATTACACCCAAAGTGCTCAAAATAGAGATACCCAAAATATTTACACTATAGCTAAAAAATACACACATAAAATAATAAGAGTAATATTAGTTAGTTACGTAAAATCACAAATATACCCCTGCGAGTCCCTCAACGGTCCTACAAGCTCTAGTGTTAACAGATAATTTCACATAAATAAACGGAATCAAATAAAAAGTTAACGACGTAATGATATACACATTTAGAACTTTCGTGGTTTTACAATTTATTAATGGTGAATATTTGCTCATCTCATCATCTAATGAAAACTTTCATCACAGTGGAGTCATTCCCGAGTTTTAGATATTTAAATACATAAATTTTTTATTTTTTACTTTTTTGTTCTTAATTTTTTAATTCCTAATTTTTAATTTCTAATTTTTAAATATTAAATTTTTAAATTTTTAAATTTTAAATTTTTAAATTTTTAATTTTGGATTTTTGAATTTTTTATTTTTTAGTTTTTTTAGATATTTAAATACATAAATTTTTTTGTTCTTAATTTTTTAATTCTTAATTTTTTAATTCTTAATTCTTAATTTTTAATTTTTAATTTTTAAATCTTTAATTTTTTAATTATTTAATTTTTTAGATATTTAAATACATAAATTTTCTAATTTTAAATTTTTTGCTCTTAATTTTTTAATTCTTAATTTTTAATTTTTTAATTTTAAATTTTAAATTTTAAATTTTGAAGTATTTAATTTTGAATTTTGGCTTTTCAGAATTATTTAATTTTTTAATTTTTTAATTTCTTAATCTTTTTAATGTTTTAATTCCATTTTAGTTTTTAATTTATAATCGCATAACCTTTTTATAGTTTTATATTCTATAATTCTTTAAATTTTAAAATTTTAATTTTCTAATTTACATTTAAAAATGTTTATTTTTATTCTATTATTCAATTAATTTTAATTTTTTAAGGTTTATAATTATTTGTTTTCTAACATTTTTATTTTAGTATTCATATTTTTGAAAAGAATATAATTCAAAATTTAAATGAAAATAAAACAATTAAATAATATTAAAAACATAAAAGCCGAAAAATAATAATTGAAAATTAAAAATTAAAAATTAAAAATATAAGTAAACAATAAAAAATATCAAAAATTTAAGAAATTAAACTAAAAGCAACAAAAATATAAAATAAAAATATATATAATGTGAACATTTATAAAATTATATTTATATTATAAATTTAAATATTAAAAAGTTAAAAATTTTAAAATTTTAAATTTTAAAATAAAATTAAATAATTGAAAATTGAAAATTAAAATTTTAAAAATAATAAAAATAAAAAAATAAAAAAATGTTAAAATTTCAATAATAAAAAATTAATAAATTTAAAAGAAAATAATTTAAAAAATAAAAAAAAGTTAAAGTTTAAAATATTTCATAAATTACCAATTAATTGAAGTTAAATAATTTAAAATTTAAAAATTACCTAAACTTACCAAAATTTTTATAAATTTTACCAAATTTTTTCAAAAATTATGAAAATTTACCAAAATTACCCGAATTATTAAAATTTACCTAAATTTAGCATAAATAATATTTACAACACCTGTAGTTCACCACTGACATTTACTAGCCTTACGGTTTTGGTGGTGAGTAGGATGGTTGAGTTCTCGGAGTAAATTGCTCTTGTACTTGTTCAAAATGTCAAAAGTATCCTTAAAAAAATTTCAGTTATAAAAATGTCATTGTAACCGGAAAACGAGATTAAAATGTCCTTTAATGACTAGTAACCGATTATATCAATAAAATTATATTTGGTTATTTTTTTTCCATCTTCTCTCCCCTAATCTTCTCCATCCATCATCTTCTTTTCCTTCTTCAACTTTTTCATCTCACTAAACCCAACCACCACCACTCTCTCTTTTCCCGTTTAACCCTACCCTTCCTTTCTCTCCTCCCCTAACTCCTCCCATTCCCCTCAAACACCCATCCCCTCTCGATCAACTCCCCCCCCCCCCTCTCATCTGTTCCCATGTCCACAACAACCATGGAATCTAACATGAAGCTCTATCTCAAACGGTCGCTGCCAAAATTTGGTCCCTTTCTCAATCTCTCTTTCATCACCGACATTTAATTACCACCGCTGAAAGTCTAAAAAAAACGTTTAGTGACTTGTATGTGACACCACCATCACATAGATCAACGAAAAATGAGAGGAGTGACGATGACTACGCACGCGATGCGCCGCTTTGGTGGGTCATTTTTCATCGGAGAAACCTTAGATCGAAATCGTGCAAGGTGGATGAGTGAGGAGAACAAAAATAAAGAATCGACCTGATGATGAATAGGATTGGTGAGGACAGAGATGATGAATATGGATGTGATGCGACAACCCATTCTTTCCGGCGGAAGTGACCGAGCAGGAAGGGCGTGGCAGTGGCAGTGGTGGCAATGGCGGTTGATGAGAAGGGTCTAAGGTGGAAGAATTAATTTATTCATATATATATATCTAATTAATATATTTTTAATGAGTTTTTGGATGCTAATATACTGAACTTTTAGGGTATTGGACAATAATGCACTGAACTTTGACCTTAGACAATAATACACTATACTTTGGGGGATGTTGAACAATAATGCACTCAAAACGATTTTGACAGTGTCTTACTTGGTTACAATCCTATGTAGCACGTAGAGGATATGAATTGATCCAAAAATATTTAAATTTATGACATGTCAGCTGATCCACACATAAACAAAGAGAATCAACTGTGAAAAGAGTAAAACAAACATAAAATCACATTTGTTTAAACATGTTTCCGCCAAGAGATTGTTGTTGTAGTTATATAAAATCACCTTTGCTTATGTAAATTAGCTGACATGTATAAAAAAATTTTTTTGAAATCAAACATAACGATTTCATTAATAGCAAGTCATACGACACTTACAATGAAAATCGTGATTGAACAATTGTAGATCTAAAACATAGATATGAAATTCAACTTTCAAATAACTAATACTAATCTTACTGACGTTCGGCTCCGATTTCTTCGATGACTCTGCATCTTTACCATTGACGGAGAACCTCACGACCCGTGCTATAGCGATTTGAAAGTAGATCTTCATCCAACGTATTAGACCACACCAACTGAATAAGAACTCTAGAAAGAGACTAAGAACCCTAAATAAGGGTACAATAAAAACTCTAGAAAGAGACTAAAAACCCTAAATAATGGTACAATAAAACTCCTACAAAAGAAGAAACTAGCTTTCTTTGCGTAAACATAAAACCAAACTAACAATTGGAGTAGAAATCAATCAAATTGGGGCTTACCATCGACAAAAGAATCGATGGCAGCCTCTTCAAGGAAGTGGAGGCTAGGGTTTTTTTAGAGAGAAAAAGAGAGACATGTATAAATTTAGATATTATTTAGCATATTCATCTTCTCGGTTTGCCACGTAAGATCCTCACCAAGTTAGGCACTGTTAAAATTGTTTCGGGTGCATCATTGTACAACACCCCTTAAAGTTCAGTTCATTATTTTCCATGGTTAAAATTCAGTGCATTACCGTCCAATACCCCAAAAGTTCAGTATATTAGCGTCCAAAAATCAGTTTTTAATTAACCAAGTGTTAATTAAGGATAAAGAATTATTAATCTTTCTTTAACTGATTAGATCGACTGCAATAGGTCACAGAGACAATTTTGACAAAATTAGCCGGTTACCAAAGTTGTTAGAATCGAGACCCTAGCTCGCATCCATGGGATAGTTAGGATTGAAATTAACCCATCATGGATCAGAGTGTAGATAGTAGAATCGCATCGAGGATTTTAGATTATAAAATCGTAGGATTGTACATCATGATCGAGATTTTAATAACTATGCAGGTTACAAACACATATTTTAAATAGAATAATTTTGGGTTTTTGGATGCTAATATACTGGACGTTTCGGGTATTGGACAATAATGCACTGAACTTTGACATTGGACAATAATACACTGTACTTTGGGGGGTGTTGAACAATAATGCACTTAGAACGATTTCGGTAGGGGCTGACTTGATTGCAATTCTGCGTAGCAGGTGGAGGAGATCAATTGGTCAAAAAATATTTAAATTTATGACACGTAAGCTAATCCACACATATGCAAAGAGAATCAACTTTGAAAAGAGTAAAAAAAAAAACATAAAATCACATTTGTTTAAACGGATTTTCGCTGAAAGATTGTTGTTGTAGTTGTATAAAACCAACTTTGATTGTGTAGATTAGTTGACATATCATAAATTTAGATATTATTTAGCCTGCTCATATTCTCAATCTGCCATGTCACATCATCATCAAATCAGCAACCGTCGAAATTGTTTCAGGTGCATTATTGTCCAATACCCCTCAAAGTTCAGTGCATTATTGTTTAATGTTAAAGTTCAGTACAATATTGTCCAATGCCCCAAAAATTCAGTATATTAGCATCCAAAAATCCAATAATTTTCAATGATAATTTGGACATAATACAATGTCATAATTCAAGAACTCTAGGATGGTTGGTAGGGAGAAAACAGCCCCATAAACTATAACGGTGAAAACTGAATAGAGGAAGATGTGTTGTTGAAATTCTAAGTCAAGTCTTTCCACATTTGCATGACCTGCTGCCTTGATGGTATCGCTTCCAATCTCTTACATCTCTACCGTCACCAGTCAGACATTCTCTCGCGCTCACATTTGGGTACCCAGAAGCAATTTCTGCTTCATTGTCCCATAAATTTTAGGGTTCTCTCTTTACGGTATGAAATTTTAAGATTAAACTGAATTGCTAAATTGCAATTAAAATGGAGAATAATGTGATCATCGTGGACGAAGCCTTGCCTTTGGTTGATTCCACTTCATTGCGAAAACCCTTGAGAAGTCACTCGAGAGATGTTCACATATTAAGCTTGGCTTTTCTGCTGGTTTTCTCAGCTTATGGCGCTGTTCAGAATTTAGAGAGTACAGTCAACGCCGTGAGTTAGATTTTATTTTTGGCATTGTTTGCTTTGAATCCTTGCATCTGTTCATGGATAGTGTTTTAGCTGCTGTTTTCCACCTAATTTTTTCTTTATATGATCAGGATGGTGATCTAGGGACAATTTCTCTGGGCATTTTGTACGTTTCATTCGCAGTATTTTCGCTGTTTGCTTCTCCAGTTGTTAGGAGAATGGGGCCAAAGTATGCCCTGGTTCTTGGTACTTCTGGCTATTGGTTATTTACAGCTGCAAATTTGAAGCCTAGTTGGTAATTTCTGCTCTGATTCTATGAAATTTGGTTTATATGTCTAATGTAAGTATCCATAATTACGAGATCATACACAATATCACAACAAGAACAAAGATGACTCATTTGGGGTATTGCGTTGAATACTACTATGGGGGAATCTATCAGGTCAAAATGTGATATGAGTTGGTCTTTCTGATGGTCTATAATAAGGACAAAGATATCTTGAGTTTGTTTACTGGAGCCATTGATTCTGGTAGCTGCACATAGAGGATAATACATGAGAACACAGATGCATCCATGCACAAAACTCTGAAACCCAAGGAGCCTTATGTTTTTGGAGGTGGGTTTGTTGAACCTTGTCTGACCATAGCCACAATGCATATAGGAGTATGCCTATCAGTATGTCATGAAAGCTTTCTGGAACAAAACATGGATTACTACCCAACATAAATTGTACCTGGTGTCGCTATGGCTTCCTATATGAAATGCCAACTCATATCATAGCTTCGATGACCAAGACTACAAGGATTGGGTGTTAGATTCATGAATTCTCCCGTTTTTCTGAGGTTGTTTTATTTCGACCCTAAGGTTAGAAAGAACATTCAGCAGGTCCATCTCATTTTTGCTCCAGAACTGCGTGATATACTCAAAAGCTAGCAGATGCTATGGAAACCCACTAGTATAATTATCTTAGGAATTTCCAAAAATGTAATCTGACTGCAGTCTCCTTCACTATTCCTCCTTGGGCCCTTGACGCTCATCTCGTCTGCCATGCTAGTATTTATCCCTATGAATGCTGTGATCTTTGTTTTGAATTAGTGTTGTTTTACAAGGCATTAAGCGCGTTTAAAGCATCTGATCTAGTTCCTCTAGGATTCATCTTCGTATGTGCTCCGCGTTTATTATTAGAGTCCATTGACGACATATTACTTGTCAGAATGTGGCTATGCTCTTTGAAATTTCAGATCAAGCAGCCGAACTCTTCATCCTATATTCCTATCCCTACTCCACAGAAGGTCAAAGTAGTCTTGATTAACATGGGCATGTCTAATGATTACATGAGAATGTCTAGTTTGGGTTGTGAGTATTTAACTTTTGTGAGAATTTAAACTTGAAGCCAGGAACAATACAATTTTCATAGTTACTTGAGAAGTAGAGGTAGTCTCGCTTATTGAAGTATGGGTTCTGTCCTCAGGTGGGAGACTTAAACCTGTGACTATCTTAAGTGCTTCTATGATATGACGTCATATCAGTGAACATAAACGGAGATAATCTAGTACTTTTAAAGGAAATCTTCCCATTATCAATGCCTGAGCGATGGTTTTGCATATACATGTCAAATATTAATCACAAAGTGTTGACCACTATTCAGCTCATGATTTTCTTGGAGTTGTGTTCAAAGTTTTCACAATTGACTAGTTTGGACCGAGTCAGAAGTCCGAAAATAGTATATGCTCTTTGATTTATTATTGTCTTCAAATTTATTTGGGCAATGTCATCCCTTTTGTATTTCGTATTTTGAAGTTGTACCTTCAAATGATTTTCTTTGCAGGTATACAATGGTTCCTGCCTCTGTTTACATTGGATTTTGTGCTTCAATAATATGGGTTGGACAGGTATGCATTCATATGGTTATAACTTATCAGGGCCTTCTTTGCAAGCAAACAATTTTTCGACAACTAATGATGACTATGGAACTGTCATTTTTGCAATGTTACATTGTCTTGGCATCTCAGGGAACATATTTGACGTCTGCTGCATGCAGTCATGCCCATGATTGCAACTTGCACGAAGGGACTGTGATAGGAAACTTCAATGGAGAGTTCTGGGGGATATATGCTGTCCACCAGGTCAATGTTTTTAAATCTTGAATTTGACTGTCATTGTTTACTTTTGACATATATTTTAATGGGCATGCTGATATTTCTTATTCTGTTTGGCTTATTTTTCCAGGTCATTGGAAACCTTTTATCTCTGTTTCTCCTAAGTGATGGAGTGGTATGTCTTGTGAATTTCTCCACGTGTCTCACTCTTATCTTTGCCTCCATTGTTTGGCTTATCATTTTTGTATGCTAGAATAGGCACCTCTGATGAATGTATGTTGACAAAACTTTTCCTTCCTATGGACCACTCATTCTAGACACTGGCCAATGAAATAACTAGTTTGCCCCACCCTCCCCTTTTCTTGCGTTTCTTTGGGATTTGCTACCATTGGTTGGAGTTCACGAACAATTAAGCTTCTAGTCAAGTGAAAGGCTTGACTACAGTGATTTGTGGGAGCAGTTTCCACAAATAATTAAGAATGGGGAGGAAATAGCATTAGCGACAACAATAAGGACAAATCTTAATGCAAATCACGGTAAAATAAATTTCTCAGTTTACAACCAGCATAACAAGGTAGCTGCTACTTGCTGTTATTTTCGCAGGGGGGAAGTACCAGTGGTACTACTGTGTTGTTCGTTGTGTTCCTGTGCATCATGACGGTAGGGTGCATATTGATGTGTTTTTTGCATGGAAGAGAAGTAACATCAAAGGAGCATTCTAATGATTCTTCCAATAGCTGCTGCTCTATCGTGGTTTCCATGGCAAAAGCAGTGGTGACTCCTTTGTTTGATATTCGCATGCTAATGATCATCCCGCTTTTAGCATACTCTGGCTTACAGCAAGCATTTGTATGGTATGTACTTGATGTAATTGTGATGTGTTATGTGGTGCTTTCTTTAATCTCATTCTTTTGCTAAATACTAAAACGAACCTTTTCAACTTTGCAGGTCTGAGTTTACGAAGAAAATTGTGAAACCTGCACTTGGAGAGGCTGGTATAGGTGGTTCGATGGCAGTCTATGGGGCTGCAGATGCTATTGTGAGAGCTAACATCTACAGTTTCTTATTTGAACTTTCAACGTTGAAAATTTTAATGAATGACAAAGTGCTGTCCTAACATTTTCTGCAGAGTAAAAGCCTGTTTATTTATTTATTTTTTGTGTGTGTGTTTTGGGGGGGGGGGGGGGAGGGGGGAGGGAGGGGGGAGGTTCTGTTAGAGACGTAGTCAGTGGACCTCTTAGCCGAATTGACTTCCGAGTCATAAACCTCGAGTCCAAGACAGAATACTAGAGCAAGAATACAAATTAGAACCTAAAAAAATTCGAGCTCAACTAGTGTTGCATTGGGATTGGTCAGAAGTTCAACTCCTATGAGGGCCATTGGACGTTTTCCTGGTCATTAACTCGACGGCCTTGGGATTAGTGGATGTGCACTGCAAGCTACCTGGACATCTTGGTCACATGAAAACAAAATCAAATGGTAGACAAAACCAGAAAACTGAGTCTGCCACTTACAAGGGTCTGTTGGACTAAATGTGGGTTGTCCTCATTCGGGGGCACTCTCTCGTAATCCAGAATAATTGTGAATCCATGAGCCCACATGGATTGTATGGTGGTTGAGGAAGAGCGCATGCATGTGTGTGTGTGAGAGAGATGTCTGTGAACATGAAAGAGGTACTTTATTTTAAATCACGGATAATGTGGGTGCTTTTATGGAAAACACCCCAGGGAAGTGGGAAGAGTGGGTTTCTACAGTATGTAGCCTGCTGTTATTATTCTCATGCCTCAACAGTGCTGAGCAGTACAAAACTGTTGGGAACAATTTTGACGAATTTGTTTTAAATTAAATTTTTTTTAAGTGACTAGTTGTGTCCAAGCTCCAAACTTAAGAAGGTGTTCATCCTAGATTGAGTCTTGAGTTCATGTAACATTTTCTTCAGAAAAAGGCATCATTGTCATTTGTATCCTGAGCCCATGTAACATATCCTTCAAAATTAGCCACCGCCCTCAGGTTGCTTCATTTGAAGCACCACTTTTTATTCCTCTGATATATTGGAGTTTACAGTTTCTCTCAGTTCTACTATTGTCACATAACTTTTTATGTTGTACTAAATGCACTAGTAGTCAAAGAATGTGTGCAAAAGAACAAGAAGCTGTTGAGAATTGCTAGCTTGAGGTTTCTGTTATTGCTTATGCTTCTTGAGTTGAGTGCGAGTTATAGCTCCTACCTGACAGTATGGTCTTTCCTCTAATTTATCTGTTGGTGACTATTGTCCTTACCTGCAGTCCTTCCCATCCTTGAGCCTGTGCAGTTTGAGATCCAGACTAAGTTATAATGCCCAATTGTTGCTAAAAGCATTATGTGATTTGAAGAACTGCTTTCAGACACGCAGAGCTAGTTTGAGTACTCATTGAGCTTTTTCATTCAATTTCTACTCAGTGCTCCCTAGTTGCTGGCCGACTCACTTCTAGTCTCTCATCTGTGGCTTGGATAATTTCTGGTGGATCTTTTGCTCAAGCAATTGTACTGCTCTGGATTCTGCTCAAATATAGGTTTGTACCTTTTCTACATGAATTCTAGGCCTCTTGGATTCTGCTCAAATATAGGTTTGTAATGCAGCACTGCCGGTGGAGTACTGGGAACGATATACCCACTCTTAATGGCAGCAGCCTTGGGCATCGGTGATGGAGTGTTCATGACGCAAATTAGTGCTTTGTTGGGGATGCTGTTTAAACATGACATGGTAATTGCGATATTCATTTGCTTGCATTGTTTTGCAGCTAGTTGCCTTATTGAAACATTCAGTTCTATGTTCTCAATATCTGACTTTTTGTCTATCTTCACTTGCTACCACTATTACTTTAATTGGGTCATAGGCATGAGTATGCTATGTTTTTATGTTGTTTCTCCTGTTAACTACCTAATTGCACATGCTGTAGTCACTGTTCACAATTTCCCCCTCTGGTAGAGCCTCACTTGAGCAGCAATTCTAGTGACGTCTTTTCTAATGACAATAACAAAATTTATTTAGGATGGGACATGAAACAACTTTAGGCAATTTTCAAGTGTTTGTTATGGACAGTTAAATCTTGCAGTTTTAGACAATTTTCTTGTTCTTTTTGGACATGAAACAGTGAAATACTTGGAGCATCCCCCCCCCCCCCCCCCAACCCCACCCCAACCCAACCCAAAACACATACATGGAACATTTGACCTCACTGTTGCTGCTGAAGTGATGAAAATAATGTGTTTGCTAGTTTTTGATCATGTTTGATTTGCATGAAGTAACAAAAGGGGAGAAAAATGCTAATTTGGGTGAGGCTTAATGAAACTTGAGTTCGAGTCTATGTTACATTTATAAATTACAATGGACAAACGTTGTTTGAGATAGGCATGGACTTTGATTTGTGGTGTTATTGACTGCAGGAGGGAGCATTTGCTCAGTTAAAGGTATGGCAGGCTGTTTCTATAGCAGTTCTGTTCTTCCTGACACCGTACATATCCCTTCATGCCATGGCAATCACTATGCTTGTTGCGCTATTTATTTCTTTAGGAGCATTCTTTGTCCTAATAATGACGGGAGAAAAAACACAAAAATAACCTTCTTTGAATTGCTGTAGATTTGGTTCCCAACATGCCTTGGAATCTGTAAATTACATTGATCTAGTTTACAGCATTTCCCTTTCCTTTGGAAGCAATGTTTGATTGTATGCACTCATAAGGAGGCTAGAGCCTAGAGGCTGAAACACTATTTCGGCCCTCTTATTGTGGGAGATGACTACGATATTTATAATTGGAAAATGCAAGCACGTTAGAAATTCTTGGAAATGTCAGCACATAAAGGGAAGATTCTTTGAGTGTCTTGTTTACCGTAGAAAATGGTGACAGAAGCATACGTCCATAACGATTGTAATTTTGCGGTTATGCAGCGTGTGAAGTCCACAACGAAAGCGTCTTGGGTTTGCGAGGTTATATCTGTAAAAGTATTATGTTGAATAATAGTGTTTGTTTCACCGGTTTCCATCGCAGTCAGTTTTCCCCAGATAATCATAATGAATCACGAAAAATTTGTTTGCCTTCTCATTGAAAAGTGTCCAGAATCATAGAAATGTTGCAAATAGTTCCTGACCACAAAATGCAGTCAGAAGATAAAGTTGAAGACAGGGTATTGGATCTTCTCAAGGTGACGATAAACTGATGTTACGGGGCAGTACAATAACACATATTACAACTAAGAGCAATTGGTAACCTACATAGGCTTCACTGGTTTTTGTGATGGCTCTTGAATACTTTATCATCATACGTCATTTTTGTGAAGCTGGACGGACCGGATCAACTCTTGACTGAATTCCCATAGCTTCTGGGCCAACTTATCATTTCTAGCAAGCGAACTTGGCTTTGACTCGTTGCAATCCACGAAATACTTGCCCGTTATGCCTTTCAAACTAGGATGTAGGGCAACATAGCATGTAGTGGCTGCTCCCTATTGTTTTTGTTACAATTAAACAACATATAATTTAGTTGCAAACTGTCGGTTGTGCATTCTCATAACATATTACAATATGAGTGTCTGAATCTGAGAGTGAAAGGGACAAGTTTGTATTTACCTGGGGCACATTCTTCCATATCAACGGACCGGTAAACAGCTTGAAAAGTCCTATCAATACATGCAGAGATCCAAGTTTTAGTCCATGTATTCGAATACAATGTGACCCTGTCATCTGGATTGATAATTTTTTCCAATTCAATTCAATCCAAATCTTATACAATTTCCCAAAAAAAAATTTATCTAAAAACACATTTCCCCAAGAAAGTATTATAACATATCCAATCCAATCTAATCCAATCAATCTAAACCTCATTTTATCAAATCCAAAAAACAAGGCCATAGCCTGGATGAATATTGAATGGGGATGGAGTAGAATGTACATACGCATTAGGAAGTAAGAATGACGCATAAGATTGGTCATGATAATTCCTGGATGAACCGAGTTGACCGTAATATGCCCACTCTCTTTCTGCAAACCATCACACATCATCCATTGCATCAGTCATTAATCTATTGTAGTAAATAAATTGAGAGATACGTACAACCAAACCCGGCCACAAACATAAATACATGCATTTTATATTTATCTTGGAATACATAATATGCATAAATACCTATGATTGACAAAAGATGAAAATATACTCACCTTAAGACGACGAGAAAGTTCCTTCGCATGTAGGATGTTTGCTAATTTTGATTGTCCGTAGGCTTTTTTGTCTGAATAACTGGACAATTACAACTCAATTAGAATCTAAAATAATGTCATGATTGCTTTTCTTTCAACAATGTAATGTATGATAAATTAGGGTTAGTTTACTTGAATCATCGGATTGCTTGGGACAAAGTTATGGTGCGTTTTGTTCTTTTTCGGGAAAATATTTCTGGAAAAATTTTCCTCGAAAAAGTTTTTCTTAGAAAAATTTTTTCTAGGAAAGAAAAATTCACAGTGTTTGGTTTACCTACATTTGAAAGCATGGAAAAGTTTGTAAAAAAACTTATTTGAAATGTCCAAACTACCCTACATATGGTAATTTATAAAATAGTTTTTAGGAGTAATTTTGGAAAAAAAGTTTAAAAAACTTTTCGTTTCCCATGGAAAAGAAACTTTCCCAAGCCCCACATGGGAAAATTTTTTACCATCCACCTTGGGAAAATAATGGGACCCACTCAAAATTTTTCTCCTCTCATTTTATAAACAAACATGGAGAAATTTGGTCAACATGAAAAAGTTTGAAAATCAAACACACCAATAGATAACAGATTGAATAATCATGAGGAAGTTATGATTAGGAAAAACTGATATTAATTGTATATATTTTCCAATTTAACCACAAATTAATTCAAACTATATTAGGTTCTCTTTGTTACTCTGTGGTTCTTAATTGTGGAACCATCTCAACCAAAAGCTTAAGCTGATGGTTGTAGTCCCAGGAATGGTTTTATACTCTAACTCGCCCCCTCAAGTGAATGCCTTTTAAGCTTGAAGCGTGTATGCTGTAAAGGCCCCCTTCACCTTGTGCAAATGAATATGGGGGTGCTGAGATTCGAACCTGAGACCTCTTGCTCAGGTCTGGCTCTGATACCATGTGAAATAATGGACTTAAGCCCAATTCAACCCCAAAAGCTAGCTTAGAAGGTTGAGACACCCAAGCCATTATAAACACCACAATATGGGTGTCAAAGGCCGATGTGGGACAACTCAACACGCCCCCTCACCACGAGGCGCAGATAACTGCGGGCATGGCCCCAACATCAATGACCCTGGCTCTGATACCATGTAGAACCATCTCAACCAAAAGCTTAAGCTTTTGGTTGAGATGATTCCACATGGTATCAGAGCCAAACATGAGCAAGAGGTTTTAGGTTCGAATCTCAGCACCCCCATATTCATTTGCGCAAGGTGAAGGGGGCTTTGCAGCATCCACGCTTCAAGCTCAAAGGACATTCGCGTGAGGGGGCGTGTTAGAGTATAAAACCATTCCTGATTCTACAACCATCAGCTTAAGCTTTTGGTTGAGATGGTTCCACATTAATAATCATTTTTATCTTATTCTCAAAAATATCCAACAAATTTAAACTTGTATTTAAGATGTAGGCCAATCATGTACTGGAGCTGAATTTTTTGATTAATTGATTTTTTTTTTCGAATTGTATAATCATCAAAATCTTTTATCCGAAAGTACGATTAATCAAGAACATGGTTAACCAAAAATGTTGTATCCAAGACATATTTTGAATTTTGGATTAACTAGGATTTGGTTAACTAAAAGTATAGTTAATGAGTTAAGCATAGTTAGGCCGTACACATGCAGTAGGAGCTAAAGGGAAGTCTTACCCAACTTTATCATTAATCTTATGAAAACGGATCCCCCCCTTGTAAGTATGACGATGTGCAATAGATGACAAATTCACTATTCTTCCCTCAATTCCAGTTGCTTCAGCCGTTTGCTTCATCTTCTCCAATAGTAGGTTCGTCAACAGAAAGTGACCTGCTCCCAACAGGCGTGAAGTAAATACTAATTTGGTAGGCTAAGATTAGGAGATAGGATCCAACATGCAACTAACATGCATGTCCTTAATTTAAAACACTGTATACTCAAACCTTGCTTATTAAATGAATACACAGTTTATGCCAACCCCACTTAGGCACTTACCTATATGATTTGTCGCAAATTGTGTCTCTATTCCATCTTCCGAAAGTTGGTGTGGGCAAAACATAATACCAGCATTGTTTCTGCAACGTACCAAAATACAAGTTTAAAATGTTTTCCTAATTACACATGAACAAAGTTGGCAAACCAAATAAAACTGCAAAAGCAACAAGGGAAGGAAATGAAAGAGGCTTACATTAAGATGTTGAGAGGGAGGTTAAGAGAGAGGAAGTTGTTGGCGAATTCTTGAATAGATTTGATTGAGCAAAGATCAAGCTTGAGAAGTTGTATTCGAGCAGATGCATTGCTTTTCAGGATCCGTTTCTTTGCTTCCTTTGCAGCGTCCATGTTTCTTGCACCAATTATGACATGCGCACCACGAAGAGCCAATACTCTTGCAGTCTCCACACCTATTCCGCTTGCTCCCCCTTCAAATTACAGATTGCTAATCTAATTCAACTTTCACTTCCTTGATATCAAACAACAATAATGATACGTGTCTTAGGGTAAAATACTGCTTAAGTGTCTTTGTTTCTTATGATTTATGAAATTAATATTTATCATCACTCACTTTTTTGACAGCTACTATTAATTGTCAATTGTAAGAAGTTTGTAATGTGTTGGCTATGCCAACAATTAAAATTGACACCTTAATGAATGAATCTCATTCATTTGTACATATTTTAAATGCTTATTTTGTAAATTTTAAAAAATATAGATAAAAAAATGTGATTATACCATTTATATGTATTATTATAGTAATAGAAGTCAATCATGTTATTTTTTTTAAATTTAATTTACAAATATATCAGTTTGATAGAAAGGCAAAACACTTAACATGTGTCTTGCCCCAAGATATTTGTCATTTTTGATTAAACAATTTTGCCAAGTAACAACCTTAAATCAATACCTTAACATTTGTCAAATGCCACGATAATTTATTATTGCTCCAAGATATTTATCATTTTCGATCAAATGGTTTTAGCAAGTAACAACCTTAAATCAATTCCTTAACGTTTGTCAAATGTGACGATAATTTATTATTGTGCTTTGTCACAACTATGAATTAATAAAAACAAAATTTAAAATATATCACCCTACTGCCTACGCCCTTTATATGCTCTAAAATTGATTGGCCGACCTTGATTATTGTTATTTGGAGGTTATATATATAGTATTTAGAGTTTATCTTGATTCGAATGAAATAAATTTTAATTAAGAAATTTGAAAATCCTAAATCTATAAAAAGATTTAAGTAAGACGTTCCTAGCTAGATCTACTTTTTCAATTCAATTATTTAGTTAGTTAGGTCATCACCAATAGTGAGACATAAATGACCTCCAAACCTGTTCCAATAAGTAACCTAGTAAGAAAAATCACCATAATTGAATTTTTTTAAAAAAATTTATTGGTAACCTCTTTAGTAGTTTCCCTTTTTATAAAGGTAGAATTTTCAATAAAAAAAAAAGGGTTAAATGTTAGATCTTTATTTCAAAACCATTAGAATTATCTATAGAACGTGACAAAATGTCACTATTTTTCTGTAGTACATTGCCTAGTGCTGCCCGCTCCTGTCTACATCAACTTTTGGTTGACGACCAAGAGACTGCTATCGAACACTGTACAATTTTTTTATTGCTCAACTTGTCTATCCCCATACCATTACTTTCAATCTATATATCATCGTATATTAACTATATCCTGTGCACGTTAAGAAAAATCTAAAACTATAAAAAAAATCAATACATATTTGGAGTGTACACAATTAAATTTAAGGGTGAGATGATGTTGATGTGTCGTAGCTAAAAACGAGAAAGACAGTGCATCAACGAGCATGATTGTTGACGGTGAGAAAAATTGGAATTCATGCGAGGACAAACATGAGATTCTCAACATTTTTCTTTTTTTATTTATATTGTAGTGTACTTAAATGATTAAATTTGAGGCCTACATTTTTTTTTATAAATATTTTATTTTAATAAAACTCATGCTTATTATTGGAAATCAAGTTAATATGAATAGTTTAACTCTAACTCTTCTACTGTTTCTACCTCATCCATTAAATATAATTCACGCTCATCATTACGGATGCTCAAAAATAACCTAAAACAGTGAGTTTGAATTTGACTAATTAGATGAGAGTCAAAATATATCATTTTATTTGAGTAACTTTCTAATGATGAGTATGAGTTTGACTGATATTAATTAAAAAAAATAATGGATCTTACTTAATAATATATGAATCCGGTTATATTGATAAAAAAAATGAGGTGAAAGGGGAGAGAGACAGAAAAAAATGTGACTAAAATATTAGTACGTTAAACTCACTTTCAAATTCATCTCCTGAAATGAATCTCATTTTTATCACTTAAATGTCATATATGACCTCATTCTACTCTCATTTTATACGTGGTCAGCAGTGAGTTAAATTAAAACTCACCATTGCAGATGTTCTAATAAAAAAACAAAATACAGAGCAACAAATTTTTTTTTTCTGTATAAAAAAAAAGGAATAATGAGAGGGGGATGCTATGAGTGAGGAAACAAACCAGTGATAATGGCGGTAAGATTGGTAGCATCAATCCCTTGAGTGACATCTTCGGCAGTGGAGGCTGATCCAAACCCACTTCGCCCGGCTTTGCCTGTCATCAACGTCAACAGGTTGACCATTTTTTTTCTTTGGGTAGTTTCAATGAACCAAGAGGGGTGCCAAATGCCAATGTATGCTTTTATGGGAATTGAATTGAAGAAGCAGCGTCTTGATTTGGAGATAGGTGTTTAATTACACATTATATGTGTATGCATAGATGTGTTTGTAAGTTGGTCATATATATTTGCACGTATATGAGAGTGTTGGGGGGGGGGGGGGTTCTGGCTGAAACAAAACAAGAGTAAATGAGGGTTAGTTGAGGTGTAGTTGTGTTCATAGGGTGATTGTAATTAATGATACTCGGGGAAACCAAAACAAACAGGGCACAAGCATACCGTACTCATCAGTATGAAGCTTAGTTATTTTTGGTCACCCACGAGTCTGCTTCTGCCCATCACGTCCTTTTATTTATTACACCCTCCACCTCCCTATCAATTCATCTGCCCACTCTGCCTACACACTTAGCTTTTACTCTTATTTTAACAACTTTTATTATTTCTAATATTTATTATCAAGTTATTATCATTTATATATATATAATTTTTACAAATATATATTTCTCACAAACTGTAGTCAAAATGTTCTTCAAAACAGTAAAAAAAATAAACTAAAAAATGATAAGAATACTAAAAGAAAAAATTGTTAGGAAAAAAAAATAATAATTCAAGTCTTTTGGATGGTTGGCATGTTAGGCAACACCTTTTGTGTTGTCATTGACTCCTTTTGCCACCTTTTAAAGTGTTGCATCTTTAGTCAAAAGAGTTAGACACCTTCTTTTGAAAATGTTGCTAGTTTTTTATTATATCTTAACTTTGTTTTTGCTATATAACCATGGGATGATATGAGGTTTTGATGCATGTAATTTTAGCAACAAAATTCAGCTCATTTCCCCCCTCCCCCCTTGTATTTCACGTTAAAATCTCCCAAAGTAAAGTCCTAATTATTCCTTAATAATCCCATAACTTTTATCTCCTCATTTTACCCTTTTATCTCTTAATATAAATATCTCTGGACATAGTTTCAAGTACTCCAAGTTAATTAATTGGGAGTGCACTCGATTAATTAACATCGTGTTAATCCTGGGGAACGACCGCCTAGAGGAGGTTTGCACCGTAGCTTCGGCGAAATCGTTCTTAGGACATTGGCTAGGCCACGACAGGGTTTGTTGTTTCCTACTATTTTATAATATGTTGTGATGCTATTAATGTGTTTATTTTCGGCTTTGTTCTTTTCTCCGGCTGGCAAACTGTGGTCAAATTGCGGTATCATAGTATACTGCAATTTGCCACAACTCACCACACTTTACCACAAATCATTACTTTTCTCTCTTCTCACTTTTCTCCTCTACTTTTTACATTCTCTCTCCTTACCTACCCCACATACCAATAACCTACCACAATTTCACCACACCCACCAGAATTTCACCACACCTCACCACACCATACCGCAAAATACCGCAGAAAAGAACAGGGCCTCCATATGCAAATTAAAGTTTTAGTTGGTTGAACTTTATACTAAGTGCATTTGTATTCTAGTTTTCGAAAAGGTTATTTTTAGTTGTTGTAATTGTATAAACCAAACCCTTTTATTTATTTTATTTCCAGCATTCTAAGAACGATTTTCGGGTTTTATACAATTATAGCTTCTAAATTTACTATTCCTGATATGTCTAAGCTTGAACCGTTTGATGGGAAAAAAAATTATAATCGTTGGGTTGTTAAGATGAGTTTTTATCTGGAGCAAATTGAGGTTGCATATGTCTTAGAGGATAAAGTTATTCCTAAAGAGCCTAATGCTAAAGCCGAGTATGAATTGAAATTTGCTAGGGATGACAAAGTGTGTAAAGGCATGTTGTTGCATCATATGTCTAATTCCTTGCTTGACATTTACATGAAATTTAAAACTACTAAAGAGATTTGGGATGCTCTTAGCAAAAAGTATGGTAAGGATGATGCTGGGTCTAAACGTTTTGTGGTTAGTAAATGGTTAAAGTTTAAGATTGATGAGGATAAACCCATTATTGATCAAATCCATGAATATGAAAGTTTTTGTTCAACTATTGCGTCTGAATTGAAGGCTTGAACATATGTGATGTGAGTCTTGATAGAAAAATTACCACCTTTTTGGAAAGACTATATAAACCAACTTATGCATGAAAAAAGAGATTGGACCTTAGAAGAGCTAGTTGGGCACTTGAAAATTGAGGAGGACAATAGGTTGAAAGATCAAAGATTTCTATGAATTCTAGCTTTTCTAAGGCTAACCTTGTGGAGCCAAGATTTGTTAATTCTGACAGGTCCAAGCAAAAAGGAAAGAAAG
Source organism: Portulaca oleracea (assembly GCA_029582165.1). Taxonomy (NCBI): domain Eukaryota; kingdom Viridiplantae; phylum Streptophyta; class Magnoliopsida; order Caryophyllales; family Portulacaceae; genus Portulaca; species Portulaca oleracea. Next base: position 16,399,148 of record CM055875.1, read on the forward strand.
ATTCTAAACGAGACATGAAACCACAAGGAAGGGTGCAAAAATATAAATTCACGGGAAACTGCCATGCATGTGGACGACGAGGCCACAAAGTTGCAGATTGCAATTCCATGAAAAGACCCAACACCAACTTAGTTGAATCTGACACAATCGTTGCAGTAGTGTCAGAAGTCAATTTTGTTGGTAACGTCACAGAATGGATCGTTGATACCGGTGCCTCTAAACACATTTGCGCCGATCGTTGACTACTTCAGACTTATGAAAAAGCTGATGAAGGTGGAAATGTCTTCATGGGAAATTCATCAACCGCATCTGTCGTCGGAAAAGGGAAGATCACTTTGAAACTCACTTTTGGAAAATTTCTTACCCTTAATGATGTCTTGCATGTGCCTGATATGCGTAGAAATCTAATATATGGTGGTTTGCTCATGAAAGGGGGTTTGAAATTAACCTTTGTTTCTGACCGTCTCGTTATGACCCGCAATGGTGAATTTGTGGGAAAGGGGTTTTGTACTAATGGTCACTTGATTGTACTTGACACTATTCCTGAAAAAATGAATAAAATGTCTGCTAGTTCTTCTGCTTACACTGTTGAGTCACTTGATTTACGGCATGCAAGATTGGGACATGTTAATGTGGACTCCATTAAAAGGTTTAAGCAACTTAATTTGATCCCTAGGTTGTCCAATATGGATTTCTCTGAATGTGAAATTTGTGTCGATGCTAAATTTCATAAGAAGCCTTTTAAATCCATAAAGAGACAGACTGAATTGCTTGAGCTTGTTCACACTAACGTAGGAGACTTCAAAAATCATGTGAGTCGAGGTGGTAAGAAGTATTATATTACTTTTGTTGATGACTGCCCTCGTTATATTATTTTGTATCTCCTTAGTTCAAAAGATGAGGCAGAAGAAATGTTTATTTAGTACAAGTCTGAAGTGGAAAATCAGTTGAATAAGAAAATAAAAAGGCTTAGGAGTGATTGAGGTGGTGAGTATGATCCAACATCTCTTAAGGACTTTTGTGAGGCTAATGGTATTATTCATGAGTGGACTGCCTCTTATAGTCCAGAACAAAATAGAGTAGCAGAGAGGAAAAATAGAACTTTGAAAAATGTGATGAATGCTATGTTAATTAGTTCTGGGATTCCTGATAATATGTGGGGGGGGGGGGGAGGCAATTTGTCTGCTTGTGGAACATATCGGGATGGGGCCCGAGCGTCGAAATCAATGGTCTCCAAGCCTTTCCGCACCCCCTTCATAAAACAAGAGGAAAACGACTTCAAGGTTGGGTGCGACGTGCATTTTAAGGCAGACCCGGGACCCTGGAAGCGTATTCGGGTCATCCCCGGGTGTGGCATCAACTTCAAATGGGACCCCGGACCATAGGAGTAGAGCTACGAGTCCTTATCGGGACTTACTTCGGGCCTTTAAAAGGGTTTGGAGTCATTCGGAAAGAATAAGCGGAAAAAGGTCAACATGGGTTGTCGGAATCGACGCGCCTTCACGCTTTAGGTCATAACTCCTTCAATATAACTCCGATTGGTCTCAAATTTTGGGAGCTTAAACACTGAGAGCTTTCCATCGATATCTTACGGGCCTAAAACAGAGTTCAGATGATGAATTTATGCGCATTTGAAGTCGGCAGGGAAAAGCTGCCCAAAACACCGACTCGCCCGAGTCACTGGACGGCTAGCCCGAGCGCCGCTCGTCTGCCGGGTCGCGCCGCGACCTAGAGGGGGTACCGCGCCCGCGACGATGTAGGTCGCGCCCGCGAACCCCATTGAAGCTGCTGCTACAGCTGTTTCCAGTGAGCAGGCTCGCTTGAGCCAGCTGCCGGCTCGCCCGAGCCGATCTCCTTTTCTGTCGATTTTTCCTGCCAAAACGATTGTGTTTTGGGCTTTAGTCATTTTTGTATAAATACTCGTGGTCTTCATTTTTTTGAGCAGATTTGAATGATATTGAATGTCATGCTTGAAAACTCTCTCTAGCCTCTCCTCCCAAAATCTTGTTTACTTTATCCAATCTTTATTTGGTGGTGTTCAAGTCATTTCTTTAGTGATTAATAGTGGTTTAGCCTAATTAATCATTGTGGAATGTTAGGCCAAGGTTGTCGACTCTCCTAGCCAAGGTCATATGCAAACCCTACGGTGAACAAGCTTCGTTTCCTTTGATTTTCTTCCGAAAACTCAAGCTTCATTCATCCCACCATGATGGTAACGCTCCATCAGTTTCTCCATTGTTCTTGCTAGTGTGTTCTCTAGTGTTGGATTTTGTGAGTTGTATGCGAATATTGGTGTCCCCCAACCCCATTGCTATCAAATTGTGTTGGGAATTATTGTATTGTGGATGTATTTGTTGAATTTGTAACCATTTGGTGCATTAGAAAGAAGTTGGAAAATAGTGCACGCAAGGTGTTCGATGAAATGTCTGAGTGAGAAAAACACAAAGAACCCTCAGCCAAACACTTGCCAACTACAAAAGAACCTTCAAACTCCACAAAATACCCAAAACACTAACCATCCCTCACCTTTTTTCCCGGTATGGTGTAACGTGGTTTGTAAGACCTCGGTTTTTATCGTTCTCTCTCAGGGAGGTGGCGGCCTTGGTCATAGGAACTAGGTTAATGGTCGGGTCGAGATTGCTAAGGTAAGGATATCGGTTTGAAAAGGCGGTCACGAAACAACAAATAGAACTAAGGTCGGTCAAGGAATGGAAAATGGGCTTCGGAGGCTTTTCGGGATGTAAACGGGGATGAGGAAATGGGTTTTGCAACAAGGGAATAACAAGAAGGGAGAATCAAATGGTAATTCTGTTAGAAAATACCCACCGGGCTTCCTCTTTCAAGGATAGTCCGGATTAACTTCCCCAAAGTCCATCGACAGACCAGGGGGTTAATGAAACGAAATTTCCTAGTTAGTTTCTATTCGTTTTTGCGAACTAGAATACTAACTATCCCAATTCCTACCTTCCAACACAAGTGTTAGATGTACTCGGGATGCTATCGCACCCAAATACATCCCTCTTGAGGGAAGGATAGGAGTGGGAAATTGATTTCCCAATTAATTACTCACTAATATTGCTAACCCAAACCTAATCACCCATTCACAACCTTAATTACCCCCTAACCTATAGGGTTTCTAGCCACTAATCATGATAAAAACTAAGCCTACAACATCCAAACTAAACCTAAACATGATTTCTAACATCAAACAACCATAAACAAGCAAGAACAAAGAAATAGCAAGCAAAGAAATTAAGAACAAACAAAGTAATTAGCAAGGTAATTAATAAAAGAGTTAAGGGAAGAGAATACTTATCAAAGTGTTGTAGATGAACAATAGAAAGCAATAAAAGATGATCCAACAATTTTTCAATTGATTGAATCCCCAAATCTTCAATAATAAACACAAATCTCCAAAACCCTAGATTAATCTTTCATTAATCACCCTCTAAAAGTCACTAATACAAAACTGAAATAATGTCTAAGTCTAACCCTAGATAGGTCGAGTCTCCCCTTTTCAAAAATCGCAGCAAAGGAGCTATTTAAAACCCCAAGACAGTTGGCCAAAATGCAGAGTTTAAAGCAAAGAATGTCGCAGCCCAGCAGGGGGTCGCGGGCGCGACCAGCGAAAACCTTCGGGCGATTTTTCTCTTCGAGGCGTCGTGGCTACGATGTCCAAAGACCGTGGGCACGGTCTTTCCCTGTCGTCCTGATGCCAGCACACGCCCACCGTGGCTACGGTGGCCATGACCGTGGCCACGGTCACTCTCGGCTCCATTGCACTCTGGGCGTAGCGGGTGCTACGCCATTCGTGGCGGGGGCTACGCTCCGGCTTCCCTTCCCTTTGTTCTTCCTTCTTTCCGAAGCATGTAACGCTCGATCCGAAGGTTGTAGCATGCGTTACTTCACTAATCGGCACCAAAGGTCGAGAGTGTGGTCCTGGGTCGACTCCGTCTCGGTTTCCGGTCCGGCTCGACTCGGGAAAATCGCCAAAAAGCTATAAAAAGGCCCGTTTTGTTATGTTTTTGGTGACAACTCCAAAATCTACAAAATAACCAAAAACACATTAAAAGCTATGAAATTAAACTACGAAACGAGTTAAAAGCCTAAGGATTTAGGCGATATTTAGACACCAAATCGGGTCTAAACACCCCCCCACACTTAAACTTTTGCTTCTCCCGAGCAAAGCAAAACAAAATAAATAAGAAAACTAAACACCAACTCCTCTGTCGTGGGAGGAAACGAGTGCATTTAGCGTATGCACCAAGCCCTTTGAACCCCCCGGCAGCTCGGGTGGACGAGATGGACTCGTGAGGGTTTGTAGCGGCTGTACCCACAAAAGCCAAAGAAAAAGGAGAGAGGGAAAGTGAAAACAAAACCGAAGAAAACAAAAAGAAGGAAAAACAGAGGCTTTGATTCACAAGATCTCGCAATCCAAACAAAGAAAACGTGATTAAACCTCCCAAAGTAACCGTTAGGAGCACCTCACAACACCAATCTCAGATAAAGGTCGATCTTGAAGATTTTTCAACTCCCTTCACCTTGTACCAAGCGAAACCCCATATGAAAAGATTTTAACGGGAACCAAAAGACTCTAAAAACTCGCGGCCGAATTTGAAAACAACGAAACAACCAAGAGAAGCGTTGCCCTCCCTCGCATTTGGTCGCCCTTGGCTTGGTGAGGGCCGTAGGTGATGCAAGGGGAGGCCTCACTCTTTTAAGAAGCAAAACCTTTTTCTTTTCTTTCTTTTTGAGTTGGAATTACCAACGAAATTTGCTTTTCTTTTTTCTTTTTTTTGCTTCTTTTTGTTTTTAAAAGTCGGTATTTGCCTTACTTTCGAGAATTGGACGGCCCATATAAGGGGTATACCCTCCCAACACGGTCTTTTCCATTCGTCTCTCCGTCGCAAAGCGATATGGGAGGAGGGTTAAGGGGTATCCATGCCGTACCACGAATACCGGGCCCGTGTAGGTTGGCTAAGTGTGGGTGGTTAATGTCTTCAGCGACACGCTCCACTTATTCAGGTTATTATATCTTATGAAAGCTTGTTCTTTCTTTTCTTTTCTTTTTGCACTTTTTGCTTTTTCTAAACGAGAAACAAAACAAACCCGGACACAAGCTCCTAAAACCTCCTGGTTCCAGCAAAAAGAGAAAGGAACGGGGGTCTCGCCAGACACTTAATGAAGGGAGTCTATTAAGGGTAAGTCTCGACTAGAACCCGAATTAGGGTCGAAAATGCTCCAACCCGTTACTTTTAAAGAAGTTTAAGAACGGCTTCTCAACTCCGAAAACGAGATCCAGGAAACAAAACCAAACAAAGACAAAACGAAAAGAAAAACTGAAAAGGTTTTCACTCCCTTTTTTCTCCTTTTTCACAGGAAAATTTTTCAAATTTTAAGCAAAACCTAAGAAAATAAAAAAAAAAAACAAAACGACTAGGTGATCTACCCTTGAAACAGAATATCTCCCCCCCCCCCCTACACACTTAAAACTCCACAATGTCCTCATTGTGGGAAGGTGTCACATGAAAAGGGTAGAGAACCTACAAAAATAAACAAACAAAAACAACTAGCAAGTAAAAACGGTGGCGACCCGAGCCCACACGGCTCCAACAGCAATATATCCCAACACAAACACTCAAAGGCGTTCGCCACCCAAAAGAAAAATCAAGTATGCAGCATGGATCAATATATATACACAACAAAGAATGCGGAAAGAGGTTACCTCGAGATCTTCAATTTATTAACGAACCAATCCGCGATCCAGGGAAAACATCACACTTGGGTTAGGAATAAATGAGAAAAGCATAGTAAGTGTGAATGTCGCATGCATAAAAGAAAAATAGCAAAAAAACAGAAAAAAATAAACAAGACACGGGAGACTAAAAAAAAAAAAAACTAAGGAAACGACAAACTATTCACAACATGTACATTGACACAAACTGACCTCAACCCCGAATCTCACTAGTTTGAGGCAGGAATTGAGGGTGAAACAACTCTCTTAACTGGCCGAACCAAAGATGATGCAATGGATGCGAAACAACTCAAGCTATGGGGACAACGAGCTCTACAAAACCAAACTAACCAGCACACTTCCCCCAACTTTCCCCAGAAAGCACCCCCTCACACTTATCTAACACTCACAGTGTAAATAAAATCAATGACAAGAGTAAAGTGGGAGGGGGGACACTTACAAATCAATTCTAGAAGATGGATTCAGCAAGGAGGAACGATTCTTGCTTGACAAATTGAGCAAAACACACATCATATGCAGACATAACGCACAAATAGCATAGGGACAGCTTACTTACACAGTGTACTGTGTGGGTGTGTGTGAAAGTCAACAAATTCTTAGCAAAATCAGCATGTTTGTGCTTTGTCAAATGAATTGCAACAATTAATCACACTAAACACCAATGAATTAACACAGGAGATACACACAGAATATCAAATTAGCACACTAATACCATTCACTGTGTGTGTGTGTGTATTGACAAGAACTTATAGTGTAACCGGAGTGTGTGTGTGTTCTTTCATCGGATGAAAAACAGAAACTTAATCACACACTCACTAAGCAAGAACCAACATTCGAATTCAACACACCCAATCTCAGCAAATAGCAAGGCAGATTCATGTGTAAAAATTGACAAATCCTAATCCAACTCAGCAAAGCATGACAAACGAACAAAATCAGGTGAGAAAGGAAAGAAATTCGCACAATTGACACAAGAGGTACCTCACTTAGCTGTGTAGGATGCATATTTGAACAATGTCGCACGCCTTGGACTGAATCTGGGCAGAAATCGAAACCTTAGCAGCAAACTTTCGCAGCAGATGAGAAGAACTTAGGGTTAGAATACGAAAATGAGGAGAGATGTGGGTCGAATTGATGAATGAGATGAAGGATTTAGTGCGGGTGAGAGCTTGTAGCAGTCACTTAGGGCTTAGAGAGATAGAGAGAGGATCGAGTGAGCGAGAAAAGAAAATGAGAGAAATGGGAGAAGGGTCGGGGTTTAGGGCCGAAAGAATGTCGGTGACAGATCGTGTCCCGGCGCGACTGATCGTCATGCGGCGACAGCCGAGGTCGAATTGTCTTTGGCGCTAGTGGTACCGCAGGTGCGGTCTTCCTGCACCGTAGTTGCGGTGAGCTGCTGGAGGAGCTCGCTGCTGCTGCTGTCAATGCACAAAAAAAATTCAACTCCCAAAAATTATTATCAGACTCATTTTTTTCATACTCCCTCACACATTCTTCCTTCACTCCCAAATTCAATTTTCTTATTTTTCAACTCCAACTCTTTTTCTTATTTTTGTTTTCTTTCAATTTTTCACATCATTTTTCTCTCTTTCCTTTTTTTTTCAAACCTTTTTGTTTCTAAACCTAGAACTAATACCTCAATTACAAAAGAAAGAAATAAAGAAAATCCAAAAAGACTAGAAAAATAGAAAAACCTAAAGAAAGCTAAAAAGAAAAATTAAAGAAAAGAAAAAGTAATAAAATTAGAAAAATGCAAAAAAAAACTAAAAATTGAGATAAGAACTCAAGAATTATGGGGTGCCTCCCATAGAGCGCTTGTTTAAGGTCCCTAGCTCGACCTAAATACTTACTTGATTCTTGGAATCCTCGGGACACAAACCAAAAACATAATCAATCTTTTCCACCAATTTCTCTTCCTCTTTTTCTCATGATTCTCAAAGAGGTTCATGAGTGTCACGGGACACTCTTCCGGTAGCCTAATCATCCGCCTAGGATATCCGGGTATCATTTCCTTTGGCTTTCTCCACCAACGTTTCCTTCTTCTCTTCCAATACCTCCTACCCTCGCGTAGAAACGAATCTTGCTTCCTCAAAAACTTAGTAGGCCACGAGGATATAGAAGTAGAAAGTAACTTCAACTGGGTGTTTGGTGGTTTACCGGGCCTAGGACCTTTGAAGATCAACTCGTTGACTTTGTTGCATTCAACATAGGTTTCACTCAAAGAAATCTCCTTTCTCCATGGAATGATCTTCAGAGGATGATCATAGTGAATGTCCTCAAGTTCACTTAAATTTGGATGCGAAACCCTTAGATATTTGACTTCTCCCCAATCATCGGGCTCAACTTCAAGAAAATAAGACTCCTTTTGGGGTTCATCCAAGATGCCTACCACCCCATTGGTCTTAAAATGAGATTCTTTGCGAAATTTCATTCTTGAACGGTCAATGTCAAAATCAATACGATCGTTACCCACATGAAGAGACAAACGACCTCTTTTCACATCTATAATAGCTCCTGCGGTAGCCAAGAAGGGTCGACCAAGAATAATAGGATTTCTCCAATCTTCATCCATCTCCGAAATAACGAAGTCACAAGGCATAAGGAAACTTCCCACTTGAACCGGGATGTCTTCTAATATTCCCAAGGGCCTCCTAATACTCCGGTCCGCAAGTTGCAAATTAATAGTTGTAGGGGTCAAGTCATCAAGGTTCAACTTCTTGCATATAGAGTGTGGCATGACACTCACACTTCCCCCAAGTCACATAATGCACTATCTATCTTCATGTCACCAATTAAGCATGGAATAGAGAAACTACCGGGATCGGCAAGTTTCTCGGGACACTTGCTTCCCATAATGGCATTGCAACTAACCGTAAGATGAACGGTCGACGACTCCTTGATTCTTCTCTTGTTTGTCAAAAGGACCTTGGGATGTTTCTTGAATGAAGGGACCTCCGACATGACATCTAGAAACGGTATATTAACTTGGAGCTTCTTCATCATCAAAATAAACTTGGAGAAATTATCATCATCCTTTTGTTGAACTAATCTTCCGGGAAATGGAACTGGAGGTTTATATGAAACGGGTTTATCCAATGGGTTTACATGAATATCCTCCTTCAAGACTTCCTTTCCTTTCTCTCGTCTTTTCTCAATCTCTACCATCTCTTCCAACTCCTCTTTTTCCTCATCCTCGGCTTCATTAATTACAACATCATTCTCCTTTTCTTCAATCCTAGCCTGCTCAACTTCTAAGTTCTCCTCTTCATTGCTATCCACCACAACTCCCTCATTCTCTCCCAAAGGTCTCTCTTCCTCCACATTCTCCTCCACTATCATAGGTTCTTCAATTTTTCTTCCACTCCTTAGGGTAATGGCTTTAACTTGCTCCTCTTGGATAGGTTGAGGTTGAATGGGTTGAGAAGAATATATTTGTTGAGCAACTTGGGTCATTTGGGTTTCAAGGTCTCTAAGGCGAGCACCTTCACTTTCTTGATTAGCCAAAACTTGTTGCAACAACTTTTCAATCATAGAATCTTGGGATGGTTGAGAAAATTGAGGTTGTGAGGTGGGTTAAGGCGAAAACTCTTCTTGAAAGCATGCATGATGGTCATAGACTTGAGAAACAGGATCAAATGTAGGATTGACAAATGTAGTATAACCAGGACCATAATCCTCATGAGAATGGGAATAAATTTGGTTGGAATAAACGACATTCACATGTCCCACTTGACGATACTCCACACATTGATGCGCGAGATGTGGGGCGGAAATGGATGCAATTAGACCTGTCAATTCGGTCGGTCGGGAGGTTTCGGGTTGGTCGTATATCGGGTTCGGGTAAATACGGGTCGAGTGTATTTCGAGTTCGGGGAAATACGGGCGGTGTATTTCGGTTTCGGGTCAACCCAACAGGTTATGATTGCGACCTTTTTCCGCTTTTCCTTTAAAAATATGGTCACTAAATACTACTTTTTGTACAATATACATAATAAATATGATTATCTTCTAGTAACGATAGATTATTGTAACTATTTTAACTTAAATTAGAGAAATAACAAATAAATAAGATATGCTTATAGTTTAACGTTAAAAATTACAAAGAAAAATCACAAAATCTAAAAAAGTTGAACTTAAAAATTTAATTTTTCGGGTCAAAGGGGCGGGTCGGGTTTGACCCCCTAATTTTCGGGTTCGATATACTACGGGTTTAGTTGAAAAAATCGTGTTCAAAACCCAGAAATTTCGGGCGGGTTCGGGTCGGGTCAGAAACTGCCAGGTCTAGATGCAATGGCTTGCATACCTCGGGCTAAGTTCAACTGGTTAGAAACTCCATCATTCACCATCTTCTTTTATAAATCAAGGACGGTAGCCATTAGAAGCTTGATAGTGGGGTTGTGTTCCAAAGAATCATCCCCATTTCCTGAATTTTGGCCATCTCCCCAACTAGGCATATTCTGAGACAGCTCATGAAGAAAAATATTGGCTTCCTTCGCAGTCTTCTTTAGGAACATCCCTCCGGACGCAATATCAATAGATTCTCTAAGAGGACCACGGAGCCCATGATAGAAATGTTGAAGCAACATCCAATCCGGTAAACTATGATGAAGACATTGTCGTTGAAGACTCTTAAATCTCCCCCAAGCGTCGAAAAGACTCTCTCCCGGCCCTTGCTTGAAACTTAAAATTTTTGCTCGAAGTTGGTGTGTCTCCTCCGCCGGAAAGAAATGGTGAAGAAAATCTCCTTTGAGTGCCTCCCATGAAGAATAAAAACCAGGCGGACATGTTTGTAGCCATATCTTTGCTTTCCCCCCAAGAGTGAGAGGAAAGAACTTCAACTTCAAAAATTCTGATGAAATCTTTGGAATGTGCATAAAGCTAATCCGGTCTTCGAATTTATCAATATGAGCAATGGGACTTCCAGCAGCATCGACCCCATGAAATGGATTTCTTTCGAAGACTTCAAGTAAGTGCGGTTTAAACTCGAACACATCATCAGGTGGTAATGGTGGTAAGATGATCGGGTTGCCTCCCGTACTCGAAGATGGAACGACATATGAGAGAAGAGTACGGGGTGAATCAGCTTGGACTTCACCCATTGGGCTCGAGGCCTCCTACGATGCTCAGTAGAACATTAGGGCGTACCTACATGCACCAACAAGAACCAATAGAAGCATCAAATTCATCGGGATAACCACAAACTAATTTCTAGCGTAAAAGCAAACTCAAATAACCAAAAACCAAGCAACTAAAACTAGGGGCGCTGGCTCCCCGGCAATGGCGCCATTTTGTGTAACGTGGTTTGTAAGACCTCGGTTTTTATCGTTCTCTCTCAGGGAGTTGGCGACCTTGGTCATAGGAACTAGGTCAATGGTCGGGTCGAGATTGCTAAGGTAAGGATATCGGTTTGAAAAGGCGGTCACGAAACAACAAATAGAACTAAGGTCGGTCAAGGAATGGAAAATGAGCTTCAGAGGCTTTTCGGGATGCAAACGGGGATGAGGAAATGGGTTTTGCAACAAGGGAATAACAAGAAGGGAGAATCAAATGGTAATTCTGTTAGAAAATACCCACCGGGCTTCCTCTTTCAAGGATAGTCCGGATTAACTTCCCCAAAGTCCATCGACAGACCAGGGGGTTAATGAAACGAAATTTCCTAGTTAGTTTCTATTCGTTTTTGCGAACTAGAATACTAACTATCCCAATTCCTACCTTCCAACACAAGTGTTGGATGTATTCGGGATGTTTTCACACCCAAATACATCCCACTTGAGGGAAGGATAGGAGTGGGAAATTGATTTCCCAACTAATTACTCACTGATATTGCTAACTCAAACCTAATCACCCATTCACACCCTTAATTACCCCCTAACCCATAGGGTTTCTAGCCACTAATCATGATAAAAACTAAGCTAACAAAATCCAAACCAAACCTACACATGATTTCTAACATCAAACAACCATAAACAAGCAAGAACAAAGAAATAGCAAGCAAAGCAATTAAGAACAAGCAAAGTAATTAGAAAGGTAATTAATAAAAGAGTTAAGGGAAGAGAATACTTATCAAAGTGCTGTAGATGAACAATAGAAAGCAATAAAAGATGATCCAACAATCTTTCAATTGATTGAATCCCCAAATCTTCAATAATAAACACAAATCTCCAAAACCCTAGATTAATCTATCACTAATCACCCTCTAAAAGTCACTAATACAAAACTGAAATAATGTCTAAGTCTAATCCTAGATAGGTCGAGTCTCCCCTTTTCAAAAATCGCAGCAAAGGAGCTATTTAAACCCCCCAAGACAGTTGGCCAAAATGTAGAGTTTAAAGCAAAGAATGTCGCAGCCCAGCAGGGGGTCGCGGGCGCGACCAGCGAAAACCTTCGAGGCATTTTTCTCTTCGAGGCGTCGTGGCTACGGTGTCCAAAGACCGTGGGCACGGTCTTTCCCTGTCGTCCTGATCCCAGCACACGCCCACCGTGGCTATGGTGGCCATGACCGTGACCACGGTCACTCTCGGCTCCATTGCACTCTGGGTGTAGCGGGTACTACGCCATTCGTGGCGGGGGCTACGCTCCGGCATCCCTTCCCTTTGTTCTTCCTTCTTTCCGAAGCATGTAACGCTCAATCCGAAGGTCGTAGCATGCGTTACTTCACTAATCAGCACCAAAGGTCGGGAGTGTGGTCACGGGTCGACTCCGTCTCGGTTTCCGGTCCGGCTCGGCTCGGGAAAATCGCTAAGAAGCTATAAAAAGGCCCGTTTTGCTACGTTTTTGGTGAAAACTCCAAAATCTACAAAATAACCAAAAACACATTAAAAGCTATGAAATTAAACTACGAAACGAGTTAAAAGCCTAAGGATTTAGGCGGTATTTAGACACCAAATCGGGTCTAAACATATGGCCGACGGAGCTCACCACGAACGAAAGGAATCGAGCCACCGGGGTAGCCCTCCAATTCAAGCTATCGAGAGCCGACTCGCCACCCATGACGAACGGTTCTCCACCATTGATCGCAACCTTAATGCCATTATGGTGTGATTGGACAACCTCACCCAGGAGCGTCTAGGTTCACCCCGAGATGAACGTCGGAGGCGTGCACCAAGCCCTATCCGTCCTCCTCCTAACTTTTAGTCGAGTGATGATGCTAGAGGCTCGTTTCGACGTCATCGTCGAAGGGAAACAGTTGAGAAGCCCCCACGAGATGAATTCCTTGATATCGAGGCCAAACTCTCGGGATTCAATGGCTATACCGGCCCCGATGATTATTGTGAATGGGTCCAAGCCTTGGAGAGAATTATTGCAACTAAGGGGTATAGTGATGAACGAGCCTTCAAAATTGCGAGATCGAAACTCACTAGTTCCACATCTCTTTGGTTTGCGACCGTCAGAATGCAAAGGACTATGGAGGGTCGATCGGAAATCGTTTCATGGACGAGGCTAAAGCGATTGATGGATTGACAATTCTTGCCTAACACTTGCAAGCGTGAGGTTAACCATGAACCCATTTCATCACTTGATGGGAAAAGAAGAATTAAGCAAGGAAAGGTCGATCTTATGGCCAACGAGGGAGCTTCCATTGAACCTTGTGAGGCTTCCGAAGTTATTGTTGAAACTCAATACCACGAGGAGGTTGAAAACGTCGATCTTGCCCTTCCTCTCATCATTGTTGAAGAATTCCAACAAGAAGCTCCGATGAACATCTCGACATCGCTTTTTGAGGAGTCAAGCAACAACGGAGTTGTCACCAACACCTCTCACGACCTAGTCATTTATGATCTCCCCTATGAGAAGAATGAGGTAACTTCAAACTCACCCATGAAGTTCATTAAGACTTGCTTGAATGTTGGATGTTGCGGCATAAAGTCTTTGGGTGAGTCGTGCATGATCTTTGGGAGATATTGGTTGTTTGATGATGTTTGTTGGCGTGATAAGTTGTATAATGATTATATGGTGTCGAAGTTTGATGATTCTCTTTGCTTGAGTGGATTGCTAAGAATCTTGGTGTTCCTTTGGTGTCTAGTGACAAGTTTGGGTTTGATGATACCTTCATTCTTGTTCAACCAATGTTTTTCAGCTCTTCAGTTATGTCGTCCATCGATCAATTTTTCTTGCATGTTGGTCGTAGTGATGTGAACTATTTGAGTATGTCATACATGATATTTGGGCGTCATTGGTTATTCGAGAATGTGTTTTTGATTGGGTGCTATTGGAAATTTGGTATGAAAAGCTTGTGGGAGTGTTTGTCAAATGAAGATCGTTCTTTTGAATTTGATCTCTTGAATCCCTTAACCCCACATCACATCAAACCTGGGGTGGAAAGTGAGTTGAGGAGCCTTCTCATGTTGAGGGAAACACGGGATGAGTGTGCTCTTAGTGATGGCTTTGTCATTACCTTGTAGCAACCCAAGTGAGAATGAGAGTTCCCATACACCTCAAAAATTTCCTTTCCCGTCCCTTAACCCCTCACCTCCACAAAACAAGCCTCCAACCTCTTTCTTTTATTTGGATGATGGATATATAGTAGGTTTCGAAGCTTGTTGGGTGCATGTGATTGTTCATGGCAATCGAGATGTTTGGAGTTCTAGGGTGCCAAGTTGTGGAGAGGGCCTCGATTTTTACTCCCAAGAGTTGAGGGCAACTCTTTTTCAAGAAGGGGAGTATGGAACGTATCAGGATGGGGCCCGAGTGTCGAAATCAATGATCTCCAAGCCTTTCCGCACTTCTTTCATAAAACAAGAGGAAAACGACTTCAAGGTCGGGTGCGACTTGCATTTTGAGGCGGACCCGGGACCCTGGAAGCGTATTCGGGTCATCCCAGGGTGTGGCATCCACTTCAAATGGGACCCCGGACCATAGGAGTGGAGCTACGAGTCCTTATCGGGACCTACTTCGGGCCTTTAAAAGGGTTCAGAGTCATTCGGAAGAATAAGCGGAAAAGGGTCAACGTGGGTTTTCGGAATCGACGCGCCTTCACACTTTGGGTCATAACTCCTTCAATATAACTTCGATTGGACTCAAATTTCAGGAGCTTAAAGTACACACTGAGAGCTTTCCTTCGATATCTTAGGGGCCTAAAACGGAGTTCGGATGAAGAATTTATGTGCATTTGAAGTCGGCAGGGAAAAGCTGCCCAGAACACCGACTCGCCCGAGCCAGTCGTCTGTCCAAGCTGGTCGCGCCCGCGACCTAGAGGGTAGTGCCCGCGACGTCTGTAGCAGGTTAACGACTCGCCCGAGTCAGCGCCAGACTCGCCCGAGTCGCCTGTCTGGCCGACACTGTCGCGCCCGCGAACCCCACCGGCCGCACTTACGTTGTTGCGGTGAGCAAGCTCTCTGAGCCATTCCGGCCGCTGAGTCGATCTCTTTTTCTGCCGATTTTTCCTGCCAAAACGACTGTGTTTTGGGCTTTAGTCATTTTTGTATAAATACTCGTGGTCTTCATTTTTTTGAGCAGATTTGAATGATATTGAATGCCATGCTTGAGAACTCTCTCTAGCCTCTCCTCCCAAAATCTTGTTTACTTTATCCAATCGTTATTTGGTGGTGTTCAAGTCATTTCTTTAGTGATTAATAGTGGTTTAGCCTAATTAATCATTGTGGAATGTTAGGCCAAGGTTGTGGACTCTCCTAGCCAAGGTCATATGCAAACCTGTAGACCCCGAAAAAATCCCGATGAGGACCTTCCCGCGGCGCTACTCGAAAGAGTGGATTTTTCCCTCTTTCTTTGAATTGGGAGCCGACGTGGGATTGCTTATCCTTAATCAAAGGCTCGACTTTTAGGACACTTTTTATTAAGTGATAAATTTAATTAATTAACCCGAAAACCTGATTTTGAAAAGAAAAAGAAAGAAAGAAGACGAAAAAAAAGAAAGAAAAAGGAAAAAAGAAAAGAGGGAACCCGTCTGGGTTCCCGAAAGAAAACAGAAAAAATAAAAAAAGATCCAAACCCGATTACGCTCCGGAGAGCGAATTGGGGGTCGGTTCGGCTAGAGGAACCCGTCTGGGTTCTCTAGACTGAACCGATCCAGAAAGAAAAGAGAGGCGAACAGAAAAGAAGAGAAAAAGAAAAAAGAAAAGAAATACAAGGGAACCCGTCTGGGTTCCCAAATCAAAGAAAAAGAACACCAAAGAAGGGGTGAAAACCGGAGAGGAAACCCGGCCGGGTTCTCTCGAAGACAACCAAAAAAAAGAGAAAAGAGGGACGGAGGCCGGCTGAGTTCGCGAACGAGGTCGGGAACCGGTGCGACAGAGTACCTGCAGGTTCCTGTCTTCGAGCCGAAGAAAGCGAAAGAAGTTTTCGAAAGAAAAAAGGTTTTCGGGAAAGGAAAACTGTTAGAGTCGCCAGTTGAATTTAGGTTAAAACAACAAACCATAAAATAATGACTCCGGCCTACGAACCCAAAGGTGGATTCGGGGGTAAGGTTACGAATTTGACGATAAAAACCGTCAAACTCGCCCGTTCAACTGAACGGACTCTACTAGGATCAAATTAAAGTAAAAGAAGGAGAAAAGAGAAGAGAGGGGAGGAATTAGAAGAAGTTCACAATATTATTATTAATGTCATGCAATTACAAATAAATAGGAAAACACATAAATTACATTATGTACAAGAATGAAGACTACGATAGCGATAAAGTAAACACGCAATTTGAGGGGGAGAAGAGAAGAGAAATATACCAGTGTCAATACTCCCGGTATATTTCGGTGTGTCTTTTTAGGTGATGGATGGGGGGTATTTATAGTGGAATTTAGGTTAGGGTTTAGGTTAATTTTTAGGGTTTTGGAGCGTTTTGGCGCCGGGTGGTGATGGGAAGAGGAACCCAGACGGGTTCCTGGGTCGAGGCCGGGCCTCTGGCTCAAGAACCCAGACGGGTTCCATGGGCGCAGGTCGGGCCTCGCCCAGAACCCGCAGGTTCTTTGGGGCAGAGATCAAGCCTCTGGCCCATCGAACCCACATGGTTTCCGGCTTATTTGGGCTTGGTATTTTGGATTTTGACGGAAAAGGGGCTTTGCGTGTTACTTATCGGTCAACTTATTTCCTAAAATTAATACTAAAAAAGAAAGAAAATAAAGCCGAAAAATTTAGCGTCTACAGATAGCCCCCACTTTGATCGAGTTTGAGTAAAACGACGATCAAAGTAGTCTTGATGATCTTGGATATGAATCAGAAGCCTGTTCTGAAGCTGGTTGACGCTTGGAAGCTGGGTCCTGCGTCGATGTTGAGGTGTCGTTCATTGCATTGTGAAGGCCCGATGATGGCCGCTGTTGACGCTTGGAAGCTGGGTCCTGCGCCGTTGTAGATATGATATTCATCGCATTGTGAAGGCCCGATGATGGCCCTTGTCGCATTGTGAAGGCCCGACAATGGCCGCTGTTGAGGAAGTGTCGCGTATTAGCGGCGGCGGTGATGGTGAAGTGTCGGCGTATTAGCGGCGGTGATGGTGACGTGTCGAGTTTTAGGCCGGCGTCGGCTGATGGTGACGTGTCGCGTATTAGCCCGGCGACGGCTGATGGTGATGTGTCGCGTATTAGCCCGGCGACGGCTGATGGTGATGTGTCGCGTATTAGCCCGGCGACGGCTGATGGTGATGTGTCGCGTATTAGCCCGGCGACGGCTGATGGTGATGTGTCGCGTATTAGCCCGGCGGTGATGGTGAATGTCGGCGTATTAGCGGCGGTGATGGTGACGTGTCGCGTATTAGCGGCGGTGATGGTGATGTGTCGCGTATTAGCGGCGGCGGTGATGGTGATGTGTCGCGTATTAGCGGCGGCGGTGATGGTGAATGTCGGCGTATTAGCGGCGGTGATGGTGATGTGTCGCGTATTAGCGTGACGGTGATGGTGATGTGTCGCGTATTAGCGGCGGTGATGGTGAATGTCGGCGTATTAGCGGCGGCGGTGATGGTGACGTGTCGGCGTATTAGCTGGCGGCGGTGATGGTGATGTGTCGCGTATTAGCGGCGGTGATGGTGAATGTCGGCGTATTAGCCGGCGGCGGTGATGGTGGCGTGTCGGCGTATTAGCGGCGGTGGTGGTGATGTGTCGGCGTATTAGCGGCGGCGGTGGTGGTGATGTTGGCGTATTAGCGGCGGCGGTGATGGTGGCGTGTCGATGGCGTGTCGGCGTATTAGCGGCGGTGATGGTGATGTGTCGCGTATTAGCGGCGGCGGTGATGGTGATGTGTCGCGTATTAGCCGGCGGTGATGGTGACGTGTCGCGTATTAGCGGCGGCGGTGATGGTGGCGTGTCGCGTATTAGCGGCGGCGGTGATGGTGAGGTGTCGCGTATTAGCGGCGGCGGTGATGGTGAATGTCGCGTATTAGCCCGGCGGCGGTGATGGTGACGTGTCGGCGTATTAGCGGCGGCGGTGATGGTGAATGTCGCGTATTAGCCGGCGGTGATGGTGAATGTCGGCGTATTAGCGGCGGTGATGGTGAATGTCGGCGTATTAGCGGCGGTGATGGTGAAGTGTCGCGTATTAGCGGCGGCGGTGATGGTGATGTGTCGCGTATTAGCGGCGATGGTCGATGTCATGTATTGTTAGGGCGATGGCCACGCATTTCGTGCGTTGTTCTGCAAGAAATAAAGAGAGAAGGCATCAGTTTATTTGAAATTCAAAATGAGTCAGAGAATTTACCTGTCGGTTTGTGTCTCGAAAACGGGCTCGAGTTGAGCATAACTTCATGAGCATACGCTTGCATTGGGCTCGAAAACAGCCTCGATTGCTTATTTTCGGCCCAGCAAACCCGTCTGGGTTTGGTGAAAAAGGCCCGGCCCAGATGGAATAAAAGAAGGCCCACACCTGTCTTTCGTTCTGGCTTTTAGGCTGATTCGATCCCTTTGCTTGGGCTGCATAGCCCCCAGTTTAGTGGCAGTTCTTGCTAAACTGAGAATCAATCGATAGTTGTCGTGGTGACTTGCCCCTTTTTGAATTTTTCCATGGTGGACTTTGTGGACCTAGGCAGACTGTTCCAGCTGATTTGTCCCCTTGCTTGGGCTGCATAGCCCCCAGTTTAGTGGCAGTTTGATTTAACTCTTGCTAAACTGGGAGTCAATTGATAGTTGCCGCAGTGACTTGCTTCCTTTTTTGGATTCAAATAGCCCTCGGCTTAGTGGAAATTCGATTGAAATTTTTTTCTTTAAGCCGGAGTCACTCGAACATTCTTGGCTTAATGCAGGTGGTGCCGAAGTGTTGCACTTATCTGGCTCAGGTAGCGATACAGAAGTGGTAGATTCCTCTTACTACCGGTGGGACACTTACTTTGGATTTGGCGGAAGCGGGGCCCATGGAGCTGATAACGCTAGTGGCGGTGGCGACACAGAGGTCTGGCGTGATGACGACTGAGAACGATGCGTCTGCAGGATTCTTATGCTATGCTATACACGACTCTTTGCTATGTACTTAGGACAATGCTATGCAATGATGTACTAAATGCATTTTTCTATACTTATGTACTAATGCAGACTGTTGATGCAATGCTCATGTAATGATGGTGTTATGCAATGCAGTTATGACTTTCTATATACTACTGAAACAATCCGGGATAAAGAATTTTCGATCAACACAAAGTCGAACTAACAAGCAAGCACAAAGATTAATCTGGACAAGATCAAAACTCAGTTCGAAAGAGATAGGAAGAAGTTTTCGATTCTTAAGGGAGAGAACAAGTAACTCAGAGGTATAAGTCCGCCAACAGTTCGAAGAATAATGCAAATATGCGCGGTTGGTTATGGACGTAAGCTAACCGAAAGAGCAAATCTCACATAGGAAAGAATGAACACTCAAACACTCGATTTTGAATATGTATGTGAGTTTCTCTCATACTCAAACCAATAGAAACAAACTACCATAAGCTTGGTAAGAACCTCGCTCTCCACTACTGGTATGCAATGCACAAGTGACAATCAAAAGGACTTTTTCGGGTTGCAACGGGGCTTAGGCTAGGGTAAGGAGTGGTAAAATTTGGGAATGAGGAGTTAAAAGCCATGCTTGGATTGATTTTCAATGAAACACTCTAAACTCTCCATCTTACTTAATGTATGCGAGGCATTTCACCTTTCACCCTAAAACATCTCAACCGAATACAACCAGGTCAAAGTTTTCTGAATTTTTAGTTGCGTCTCCCCAATCGCCCTTTTATTTTTGAAATTCTTTTTTTTGATTTTTTGTTTTTTTTTTCTTGTGGGTGATCGGGGAGAAGAAATTTCTATTATAACTTCGACTTTGAACAGCATAACCAAATTTGCTCAAGATATGGGACTTTCAGATTCTCCCAGACTTCATATTTTGCTCACACGAAAGCAGTTGTTCCTTCCAAAAATGACAGACTCTTTTCCAACCAAGCAAGGCTCAAGGGGTATTGGATATCAGAGGCTAAGGCTTGTACTGTCAGGGTTCAATGATAAAAAAGGGATGAACAAAGGCTAGGCGGGGCAAAAAGAACGGTAAATACAATGTAGGGAAGGCTATTTGGCTATGTAGCTTTAAAAAATAAAATCGAATGCCTTAATCACTTTGTCACAGCGTGCAATGCAAACATGTAGTCTCAAGCAAGATGCAAAACAAGTTCTAGAGATGCAACTAATGGGTGAGTCGCTCAGGGAATCATGGAATTGATGAAAATGATCAATTCAAATTTAGGCAATGTGGACTCACGGGATAGGCTCAATCAACTGTGCTTAGCCCAAAGATTTGCGGCACGCACATTTATACCTTCTAAGATAGTCAAAGCAGCCAGATACGTCTTTTATAACTTGTCTCAAAATCAGAAAGCTTGAGGAAAAGGTTTTGAAAACTTTCGAGATCTCATCCAGATTTTTCTAAGTGAAGCAAGTTAAACCCGGAAAAAAGGTCGATTTGTAGAAAAGGTCATGGACTCTTTTTTTTTTTTTTTTTTTTAATTTTTAATTTTTTTTACCTTATGACTAAAACTGATATGATGCTCATGCAATGCAATATGCGACCTACATGATGGGAGACATGGAACTTATGCAATGCAATATGTGACCTACATGATGGGAGACATGGAACTTATGCAATGCAATATGCGACCTACATGGTGGAATCATTCCCACTTCCCCAAACAAAAAAAAAAGATGATTAAGTAAATTCGAACTACAGTTTCAGGGCTAGTGAAGACGCATAGTTATCTCGCGGACCCGCATCGCGACCATAATTGAGCCCAAAGGAAAACTGTCTGAGTTAAGGGCCCAACAGGAACCTAGCCTATAGCAGATGGGCCGAGGAATAGGGTGTCACAAGCCCAGAAACCCGTCTGGGTTTTTGTTAGGGAAAAGAAAACCGCCTGGGTTTTCGCTAGCGTCGCCGTCTGGGTTTCTTGACACTCTCAAACTGTCGTCGCTCTTTCTTCACCCATATTCCCCATTAAGCTTGTCTGGGTTAAAACCAAGTGTCTAGAGAGAGGCATTCTAGTTGCTTGGCCTAACCAGTCGATTGTTCTTTTAAGGGTTCATTGTATTCATTATCACAACAGCTCGAGTAAGCAGAAATGTTCATCTTATTAAATGCAGAAATGGGTACATCAACAGACTCTCAACTTAGGACTACTAGAACCTGACTCTATGACCTTTGGGACAGACCATCCTACAGACAGAGTGAATTTATTCTCTTCATAGGTGATCTCATGGTGGCCGCCATCTTCTCCAATCAGCAGACTTGGTTTAAAGCTCGGGTTAGAAAGCGCGGCGATGACTGGGTCGACGACTTCTTCCTTGTGGGCCTCTTGTTCGAAGAGCATTCCAAAGATGCCACCTCCAGCAAGGTGAGTCCATTCCAAAGGTGGACGGCTCCTCCTAGGCGGGATGAATGTAGCGGTCGTGGTGACAGCACAGTCATTGAAGATTTCTAATCCCGCCACTAGGATCCCTTGAGATTTCAGATAATGCGGTTATGGGAAGCCGTAGTAGGCTTCCGAGGTGGGTTTGGTGGGGGAATAACACCGTCTCGGATTAGTCCTTCAATCTTATTTTTCACAGTCCAAAGATACTTCGTGTCGTGACCTCGACACGATGGAAATTGCGATTTGTTTCCGCCCCACTTTGAGGCTTAATTTCGTGTTCAGCGCAAGGGTAATTGGATAATCCCCTTTTTCACCAGTCTTTCCAATGCCTTGGCGTAGGACATGTCCAGCGGGTGGTAGGAGTCATACCTCGGGGTGTAGGACCTCCGTTGGATTGAATTAGTCTCAACAGCTTTCTGAGGGAGGCTAGGTGTGCTAGTAGCCCTCCTGTTGGAGCTAGATCCTTTCCAACCAAAGTCTTGCGTGCTCTTCTCATTGTTAGCAGCTTCAATTTGAGTGCACAAATCTTTCAAAGTTTCGAAGTCTTTGATGGACTGAAAGCCGAAATGTCGCGTGATGCGAGGGTGAATGCTTTGTCTGAAAGTGCTCAGTTGTATCCTAAAAGGGATAGATTCATCAATTTCAGATAGCATGGTGTGCCATCTCTCATAATAGGAAAGGAACGGCTCGTTCTCCCCTTGTTTCATGGAAGTTAGGTCATCCGCAGTGACCTCCTTTTGCTGTAGACGACTAAAGTGACTGATGAAGGCCTTGAATAACTCGTCCGCATCGGTCTTGATTTGTGAGGGTAGATTTTGGTACCATACCTTGGCCTTACCTTCTAGAGTGGAAGGGAAGACTGTGGTGTAGAGACCTTCATCTACCTAATGGAGAGGGGCCAGTCTCATGAATTCTTCCAGATGATGTGATGGATTTTCAGTGGGTCTGAACTTTATGGCGGGCACCTCAACTTTGTCTCTTACCCTCGATACATGGTGCTTAGGAATGGCTAAATCCATGCATGCGTCGGTGAATGTCGGATCGGTTTTCATCATCCTCCTAGTGAGCATGTCAACCTTCTCTTCAAGCTTTCTGACATAAGGGTCCTCCGAAGTTTTGGAGCCCTTTGGTGTAAGTTTGGACTTGACCTAACCAGATGATTTAATTCGTAGGCCTCCAGTTTTGGTTTTGAGGAGTTCCCTTCTATCCCTGTCATCATCCTCGGCCTCAGACTCAGACTCATAATAGTTTTCCTCTTCTTCGGCTTCAACACCTAGCTTTTTGTTGAGCTGCCTAATGGCCTCCAGCATGCCATTCATGGTCTGTTGGCTTTCGTTGAACCTTTTTTCCAACTTTTCATTAGTCCTATCCTCCAAATCTGATATGTAAAAGGCTATTGCTTCCTGTATCCTCTCATATAGCCCATCAGGTAGCTTGTCACCAGAACTTTCCCCGGAAAGGTTGTTGTTAGGAGATCCCGACATGATGGATTCACTGGATTTACTGGATTGGGTTGGTGATCTGCAGCTGGGATTGTGGACGAGCCTACCGGTGTGCGGGTCGCGGATGCGGGCTCGGAGATGGTATGCTATCTTGCCTGCATGGAAACTAGTTCAGTGATCGAAAGAACTTTTTATGCTACCCACCCAATGTATGCATGACTTAGTGGACCTACATGGGCCTAGGACACAGACACGACGCCTATATGCTGACGTAAGATGACTCACCCACTTCGCGGGAGTGCATGTCTTAACTCTACATGGACCTAGCATGCGGACTGACAACATTAATCGTCTATTGGGTCCTTACTCGGATCGAGTCACGATTGCTTTCGGTTTCGGGCTCAGATTCGAGTAACAGACGCAATAGGGATTGGACTTGAGGAATGTCATAAAGGGCCGAATAGGATCATCAACAAGGTATTGGGCCATCTGCGGGGTGAAGCGATCAGGCCCGAAGAGAAGAGAGAAGACCAGACTGGGTTAGGAACCCGTCTGGGTTCTCCTTTCTCTGACGAGGCCTGCATCATCAATTTTCAGCAAGTGGGCCAGTCCAGATGGGCCAGGAACCCGTCTGGGATTCTGACGCACTGGACTCCCACTTACCGACAATTGATGCGGATGGGCGATTCGGCGGACGAAGCAAACGTCTGGGTTTCTGATAAGTCAGAACCTACCTTGAATGTCCCTACGCGGACTAGAATGACTCCGACTCATGAAAGGTTTGACAACTTGGACTCAAAGACTCCTTAAGACCGGACTCTAAAACTCTTTACAAAATGAAATTACATGATGAACTTGAAATTCTTTACAGGTGGAATTTTACAATATGTACGTCAGCAAAATACTTCTTTACAACTTTGTACATGAATGGAACTTTACAAAGATACAAACTTTACAACCTATACATTGATTCTAAAAAAAAATAAAAATAAAATAACACATAGCATACAGATGCGGGGTTAGCCTAACCATGACTCTAGGTATTAGGGTTTTCTAGGTATAGGAGATGATCGTACCGCATGTTCTCGCCCCGGTGCATCCCCCCTACATAGGTAGGCAGTGATGTGTGGGGTGTTGCTCTTCGGGGTTTCAGGGAAACCCTTAGAGTGTAACACGGGGAGAGGGCGAGTCAAAGGCTTGGCGATGTAAGTGCATCCCACAAGTAGTGACAGACCGCTCTCGAAGGGTAACCCTAGTTTTATAGCCTACCAACGCTTTTGTGCTCCCCAGCCATAAGGCCCAAGAGTAGCCTGGATGCAATATGCCTAAAATAATAATAAAATTGTGAAGTAAATTAATTCCTCCCAAAAAACACTAAAATTTAATCCTTTCAAGTTTTACCCTCTTATTAAGTTTAAGTCCCCAGTGGAGTCGCCAATCTGTAGACCCCGAAAAAATCCCGATGAGGACCTTCCCGCGGCGCTACTCGAAAGAGTGGATTTTTCCCTCTTTCTTTGAATTGGGAGCCGACGTGGGATTGCTTATCCTTAATCAAAGGCTCGACTTTTAGGACACTTTTTATTAAGTGATAAATTTAATTAATTAACCCGAAAACCTGATTTTGAAAAGAAAAAGAAAGAAAGAAGACGAAAAAAAAAAGAAAGAAAAAGGAAAAAAGAAAAGAGGGAACCCGTCTGGGTTCCCGAAAGAAAACAGAAAAAATAAAAAAAGATCCAAACCCGATTACGCTCCGGAGAGCGAATTGGGGGTCGGTTCGGCTAGAGGAACCCGTCTGGGTTCTCTAGACAGAACCGATCGAAAGAAAAGAGAGGCGAATGTAAAAGAAGAAAAAGAAAAAGAAAAGAAATACAAGGGAACCGTCTGGGTTCCAAATCAAAGAAAAAGAACACCAAAGAAGGGTGAAAACCGAGAGGAAACCCACTGTTCTCTCAAGACAACCAAAAAAAGAAAAGAGGGACGGAGGCCGTGAGTTCATGACGAGGTCGAACCGAAAGCGACAGAGTACCTGCAGGTTCCTGTCTTCGAGCCGAAGAAAGCGAAAGAAGTTTTCGAAAGAAAAAAGGTTTTCGGGAAAGGAAAACTGTTAGAGTCGCCAGTTGAATTTAGGTTAAAACAACAAACCATAAAATAATGACTCCGGCCTACGAACCCGAAGGTGGATTCGGGGGTAAGGTTACGATTTTGACGATAAAAACCGTCAAACTCGCCCGTTCAACTGAACGGACTCTACTAGGATCAAATTAAAGTAAAAGAAGGAGAAAAGAGAAGAGAGGGGAGGAATTAGAAGAAGTTCACAATATTATTATTAATGTCATGCAATTACAAATAAATAGGAAAACACATAAATTACATTATGTACAAGAATGAAGACTACGATAGCGATAACGTAAATACGCAATTTGAGGGGGAGAAGAGAAGAGAAATATACCAGTGTCAATACTCCCGGTATATTTCGGTGTGTCTTTTTAGGTGATGGATGGGGGGTATTTATAGTGGAATTTAGGTTAGGGTTTAGGTTAATTTTTAGGGTTTTGGAGCGTTTTGGCGCCGGGGCGCCGTGGTGATGGGAAGAGGAACCCAGACGGGTTCCTGGGTCGAGGCCGGGCCTCTGGCTCAAGAACCCAGACGGGTTCCATGGGCAGAGGCTGGGCCTCTGCCCAGAACGAGCATTCTTTGAAGCGAAGATCAAGCCTCTGGCCCATCGAACCCACATGGTTTCCGGCTTATTTGGGCTTGGTATTTTGGATTTTGACGGAAAAGGGGCTTTGCGTGTTACTTATCGGTCAACTTATTTCCTAAAATTAATACTAAAAAAGAAAGAAAATAAAGCCGAAAAATTTAGCGTCTACAAAACCCTACGGTGACCAAGCTTCGTTTCCTTTGATTTTCTTCCGAAAACTCAAGCTTCATTCATCCCACCACGATGGTAACGCTCCAGCTTGTCATGTGTTAAATCGTGTGCCTCATAAGAATCTTGATAAGACCCCTTATGAATTGTGGAAAGGACACCCTCCCAACCTGAATTATTTGAAAGTGTTGGGGTGTTTAGCTAAAGTTGGACTACTTGCTCTCAAAAGAGAGAAAATTTGTCCTAAGACCATTGATGCATTATTTGTTGGATATACTTATCAAAGTGCTGCTTTTCGTTTTCTTGTGAAAGGTGAAAGTGATTCATTTATGCATGGTCATATTCTTGAGTCTAGAGATGCTGAATTTTTTGAGCATATATTTCCTATGAAAAGTGCATCTCATGATAAGCATATTTCTCCTGACATATCTACTAAGAGGCATGTATGCTCATCTAGCCCTGAAATACAAAGGAGTGAAAGAGTCAGAAAAGAAAATAGTTTTGGTCCTGATTTTATTACTTCTTTCCTTGTTGAAGATGGCATGCTAGATGATGAATTTGTTTGTGCATATTTTATGGAAGAAGATCCCAAAACTTATGATGATGCCATGAAATCTATTGATGCTATTTTTTGGAAAGAAGCAATCAACAACGAGATTGACTCAATCTTGAATAATCATACTTGGGAGTTATCCGACTTACCTCGAGGTTGTAAACCTTTAGGTTGTAAATGGGTGTTTAAGAAAAAGCTTAAAGCTAATGGGTCTATTGACAAATATAAAGCTCGTTTGGCGGTTAAAGGTTTTAATCAAAGAAAGGAAATTGATTATTTTGATACTTATGCTCTTGTGACTAAAATAGCCACCATTAGAGTTTTGATTACACGTGCTTCTATTCATGGCTTATTTGTGCATCAAATGGATGTCAAAATTGCATTCTTGAATGGGGATCTTGATGAGGATATATATATATGGAACAACTTGAGGGTTTTGTGGTTCCAGGGCAGGAACATGAAGTGTGTAAACTTGTTAAACCCTTATATAGATTAAAACAAGCTCCTAAACAATGGTATGAAAAATTTGATAGTACGATAACTGCCAATGATTTTAGTGCAAATGAAAGTGATACTTGTTTGTATTCCAAGCATGCTTTGAATGATTGTGTTATTATATGCTTATATGTTGATGACATGCTTATATTTGGCATTAATATGGATCTTGTTAATGAAACCAAGAGCTTTCTAAGTTCTAAGTTTGAAATGAAAGATATGGGTGAAGCTGATGTTATCTTAGGAGTCAAGATCAAGAGGACTCAAGATGGTATTAGTCTTAACCAGTCTCATTATATTGAGAAAATACTTAGAAAGTTTGATTCATTTGATGTTGAACCTTTTACAACACCTTATGATGCTAGTGTGCATTAGGTAAAGAACAAAGGTGTGCCTGTGTGCCAAATGGAATATGCTAAGATAATTGGTAGTGTTATGTTCCTAATGAATTATACAAGGCCTGATATTGCCTATGCTGTCAGTAGACTTAGCAAATATACTCATAACCCCAGTGATAATCATTGGATTAGTTTGAGGCGTTTGCTGAAGTATTTGAAAGGTACTATTGATTGGGGTTTGCATTATGGAAAATTTCCTGTTGTGTTAGAAGGATATAGCGATGCCAATTGGGTATCTGATAATGGTGAAATTAACTCCACTAGTGGTTATGTGTTTACACTAGGTAGTGGTGCTATATCTTGGAAATATGCTAAACATTCTTGTACTACTATGTCTACTATGGAATATGAATTTGTTGCTCTTGAATTGGTTGGCCGTGAGGCTGAATGGCTGAAAAGTTTGCTAGCAGACATCCCACTGTGGGGGAAGCCAGCTCCTTCGATTGCACTACATTGTGATAATATGGCAGTCATATACGGTTGAGACACAAAGTAATGAAGGAGTTACTTGAAAATAGAGTTATATCACTGGACATTGTAAAGTCCGAAAAGAATCTTGCGGATTCGCTAATGAAAGGCCTATCTAGAAAGATGGTCTTTGATACATCGAGGGGGATGGGATTAAGACCCATTGAGGAATTGTAATAATGGATCCCTATTTTGAAAAAGAAGTTCAAAGGGTATTAACACAATCATTACCCAATTCCTGAGCATTACACTGTGTCCCTCCCTATGATGTATGTGAGTAGTGCTTTGCTACTGTTGTGTTGAGGATGAGCATATGGCTCTTAATGGACCATAAAAGCGTGAAAGTAGCACATGCTAGATGGATCCACCTACTTAGGTGTGGAAGTATGGCCGCTTCTTGTCGAAGGATTGATATGGGTCGCCTCCTAGAGTACCTATGAGCTACCAGGTTGGCGTATGGCTAGTATAAGGCGCCAGACCGCGGAGTATGAGAATATCTAAAGTTAATGTGTGCCCAAGGGCGGACTTACACCTCCCTATCAAGTTCAAGACGATTGTCACTTGGTAGGTCGTTTGTCTTTAAACTTGGTGTCATTAGGTGTCAATTCAAGTCGCAAGACATTGGCATCGATGCATTAATTTCTCTATGCCCAAACATGTTTATATCTCAAAAACTTGATTTTGTGGGGGATTGTTAGAAAAAAAAATTCAAGTTTTTTGGTTGGTTGGCATGTTAGGCAACACCTTTTGTGTTGTCATTGCCTCCTTTTGCCACCCTTTAAAGTGTTGCATCCTTAGTCAAAAGAGTTAGGCACCTCCTTTTGAAAATGTTGCTAGTTTTTTATTATATCTTAACTTTGCTTTTGCTATATAACCATGGGATGATATAAGGTTTTGATGCATGTAATTTTAGCAACAAAATTCAGCTTATTTCCCCCCCTTGTATTTCACGTTAAAATCTCCCAAAGCAAAGTCCTAATTATTCCTTAATCCCCTCTTAATCCCATACTTTTATCTCCTTATTTTACCCTTTTATCTCATAATATAAATATCTCTGGGCATAGTTTCAAGTACTCCAAGTTAATTAATTGGGAGTGCACTCGATTAATTAACATCGTGTTAATCCTGGGGAACGACCGCCTAGAGGAGGTTTGCACTCGATTAGGAGGTATTTGACAAATAAATTTTTTTTTTTTGGGGGGAGGGGGGTGGGACGGACGTTTTGTGGGTAATTAGCTGATTTGACTAATTGAAGATAGCTAATTGAGTGGTCCGTAAATAATTTTTTGAATTAGATGTTCACTCTTAAAAAATTCTTTTTCAAAATGCTAATTGGAGGAATGTTTTAGATTTGCTTTTAGTTGTTTGGAATTAAAGTTGCATTGTTGCCATCATATTTTCACCAAAATTACATCATATGTTGTATAATAATGATTTTAATAATATTTTCTTTAATGGTTTTTGAAAGAACCCTTGAAGGGGGGTGAATAGATTTGTTACAGTGTTCTGCACTTATAAACACAAGGACGTTAATATCACTTGATTGAACTGAATAATACTTCTTTATTAGATATTTAAGCTTAAGGTACAATAAAAAAAAGAAGAGGTTAGGGAACTCAGCAGAATCAGGACAATGAGGTTGTTGATGACTGCTTACAGAACCAGAAAACTCAGAAGGAGTTTCTGTAGAGGAGTCTTTCTGATGAGGCAGATGAAGGGTGTGGAGGGGCCACACAGATGAGGCAGAGATGAACATGAAGGATTATAATAGAGATCAATCTCACAAAGCCTTAGTGTTTCAAGGGTGTAGCGCCTCGACTTTTAGGGTGTTATTTAGCAACATTTTAATCCATTTAATCTTGATTTAGCGGAAACGTATATAAAAAAAGTCGAGAGCGCTATACCGCTCTCCCAAAAGAAGGAAACAAGGCTTTGGCGATGGAAATAACAATAATAAAATATACTTCATGTAAAATATTTGAGAAAATGTATAAATCGTTTAAGTACTATGAAGATATTAAAACATGCGGATCAAATTATCTTGGTGAGCCGACTAGGCAACTACTAATATTGAAACTTAAAACTAAAATAACTAGGTGGCGGCCTGATATGCTATTTGAATAATCCATGCCACAAATCTGCCCAAAAAGTCTCGTTGATACATCAAAATAAAGCATTTGAAAACATGGAGAAAATGAGACGGAGCTAAATATATTCGACATTGTAATGTAAATCCATTTAAAAACAAAATAATTTTAATGGGACCCAGTGTAAATTCATTTTGAAATGAGAGAGAGGAGAATATGCTCAAACAGTTGCACGTTATTATTTGAATGTGGAACTCTGCCCAGATAATTTTAATAAAAGTAATAGCAGAATGTAACAATAATATTAAAATAACACAACAATGGTTAGAACACTTGTAAGATAAGTAATAGACATTGGGTAACACATAAATAAATTAAACACAATATAGTTACTTGTAAACAATAAACGATGGTCAGCAAACAATACGCAATGAACATTGTGATAGGGGTTAAGCAATAGATCTTGGAAGACAACACCCCCTTTTATCACATCTTTCCAACGACACATGCACTCGAGGACGGTCAACCCTTCGATTGGGTAAATAATGGACCATGAAGATGCATGCACTCGGGCCAATAAACCCGATTGAGAAACAATGAACAATGGACAATGGACAATGAATATAGGAACAATGACAATGAACAATGAATCATGACAATAACTTAATGGAAAAATAAAACGATGGACAATGAGAATTAAAGGATAAATAAATAAATAGACAAATAAATAGATATTGGACATGTCCACATAAGTTAGTCATAAAACGATATTTGAAAATAATGGAAACAATACTATTTCACTTTAATTAGAGTAGCTGGAGTTTTTACATTTAAATAGTGTTGAAGGTTACAGTCATCAAAATATACCTGAGTTTGCAGATAAAAAGAATAAATCTCCCCTTTGGAATTGAGAAATCCTAAAATGTGAAACTTTGGCTGTAGAAATTTTTGAGGCCCAAGAGGATTGGTATTTGGTAAATTGGAAATAAGGGGCCTCAATCCTCTCTTTTTTTTTTTTTTCAACACACATGAGAGGAAGAGGGAACATAGAGCAAGAGTGGCATTAATGGGGTTCTGGGTAGCCAAGAGCAGTGGTGGTGTGTGGTGCTCGACCGTTGGAAACGCCAGAGGAGGTCGGAGATTACGCTGGCAACGACGAAGACCACCATGGCAGGGTGGTTGCCAGCAGTTTTGGAGGCGAAACAGGGGAAAAATGGTGGGTTTTCTGGGCGTTTTTGGGCAGTGGTTTGTGGCGGGTTTAGGGCGTTTTCTGGCGAATTTTCGATTCCACTTGGTAAGTACAAATTTATATTGATGAACTTCGGTTGTGGGTGTGAGTATCTTGGGTGGATTTTGGTTTTCGAATGGGTTTGGTGTTGGTGGTGGTGTTCGAGGATGGTTATGGTGAGTGATGGTTGGTTGAATTGGAGGTGTCTGCTGGTGATATGGTGGTTCGGGTGACAGTTATAGGGTGGCAGTAGTGGTGGTCCGTGCTTGGTGATGGTGGTAACAATGGTGGATGATGTTGGTGAACCGAGGAAGAAGAAGATGGTTATGGTGATTGGTGTTGTAGATGAAGATGTTTAGGGCTTTTAAAATCTGCTTGTATAGGAGGTCACCCATCCTTTAACTACTCCCAGCCAAGCACGCTTAACTGAGGAGTTCCCAACGGATGTGCTACCATAAAAGAAGGTGCATTTTGGTGATATGAGTAGTAATTTCAATCCTTTTAAGCCACACTTATCCTCATATCTGGGTGTAGACACTGGATTTTGTACCGGGACAAGTGTACAAATCAAGCATAACAAGAAAAGAGGAAAATCCAAAGGACCATCCTCAATCAGAAGCTATCAGGTCAACCCACCACAAAAACCCTTCATTTTCCACCCTTTCCGCATACATATGCCCACCATTTCAAATCCCATTTTTTCCACAAATCTTGTTGGCCCCATTTCTTTTGATGAGAGTAAAGTACACATCATAAGCTTTCGAAGCCTTTTGAATTGCCTCAATCGGAGTCCGGATGAAAGAGCTATGGCCGTTCGAAGTTGCACTTAGCCAGTTTTAAAACCCATACGGGTTTTAACATTTTCCTGGCTAGAAATCTGGCCCAGCAAAGTGCGCCCCAGCCCAGAAAAGATTATAACCCGCCTAGGTTAAAATTAGAGCTCAGCACGACGCCGTTTCGCTCCACGTCATCGATCCGTGTGCTGGAAATTGTTATAACCCGCCTAGGTTATACGCGGAGCTCAGCACGACGTCGTTCTCGCCACGTCATCAATCCGCGTGCTGGAAATTATTATAACCCGCGTAGGTTTTAAGCTTTCTGGCGCCAAAATCTGCATGCATGCAATTGGATCCCTTGATCTTTGCCCCACGTGTTTGACTTTGCCCTTGACCTCCCAAAACCCGCCTAGGTTATAGTCTTTAATGGCATGATTCGTGGGGTATGTTCCCCATGGTTTCCCTCCAAATCTCACACTCCCTCTCCTATAAATACCCCCTCCATTCCACCTTCATTATTCAACAACTCCCACAAAAATCAACTTTCACCATCAACACCTATCACTACTACCATCTAATACTCTCTTCTCCCACCATATTATACTTCCACTCTCTCAAATTTTCTTCATCTCCTATCATTATTCTATCCTCCTATCATCCCCATATTATACTTCCATCATCCCCTTCCATCACAAAATCACCTTCCTACACCACATCCATATTATACTTCTTTTCATCTCCCATAGTCCCTTTCTAAAATCATATTCTTCACCACCATACAACCATCCACATACCATTCTTTTTCCTACACCACCCACATCATCTCATCCGAGTTTCAAGTCAAGGGGCAACTCAAGGGATCAAATCCGTCATCGCTACATCTTAAGTAAGGTTCGATTCTTTTATTTAAATTATTGTGTTTAATCATGTAATCCTTTATTTAATTCCGTGCTTGTACATATTTTGTAAAATAAAAACCTCATTGTTTATATTGCATGATTTGAATAATAATTCCGCGAAATTAATCAAACTTCTCCCCGCTCTCTTTCTTTTCAATGTTAATTTTAGTAGAGTCTGTTTTATAACAGGCGGATTCGAGAGTTCTTATAACTCTCGAATTCATAACCTCACCCCCGAATCTAAAAGTCGGGTTTGTAGACCGGAGTCTTTCTTTTCTTATTTTATGGTATGTCGATTTCCTTAAATCGGCTGGCGACTCTTTAGACATTTTACAAATTTGTTTAATTATTTAAAGTATTTAATTTCTTACACAAAATTAATTTGAGAAAATAATTTAATTCATGTCCAATATTTATCCAAGGAGGGTCCCGAGAGAAATGGGCCAGAAAATGATAAAACCCGCCTAGGTTTTATCATTTTCAACCCAATTTCTTTTTGGGCCGAAGTGATCAGTGGCCCAACGTGGGATCTGTTAAAACCTAGGCGGGTTTTAGCTGATTCCAGTGGCCCACTGGTTCTCTTTTGGGCCTGGATTTATTAATTGGGTTGGGATTAAATTATTGTTAAATTAATTTGTGTAATTATGGATAATTTAAATAATAAAAAACGAGTTTGTAAATAAATAAAGTTTCATCACCTCGAAAACGAATTTCGATAATTAAAAATATCTTTATTTAAGGATTAAGAAACCTTAGTCGGCTCCTGATCACAAAAGTAGCATATCCGAGAACAATTTCTCCGAACGGGAATTTTTCGGGTCTTACAGATTGGCGACTCCACTGGGGACTTAAACTTTAAAAAGAGGGTAAAACTTGAAAAAATCAAATTGATTTGAAAAGTGTAAAAGGGAGAAGTTAATTTATTTCACGACTTTATTATTCTTTTAGGCATTGCTTGCATACCGGGCCACTAATCGGGTCTTTTGAGACGTTAGCACAAAGGCGACGGTTTAAGTTACCTAGGATTTCCCTTGAGAAATACCCCAACTGCTTACCTTATGGTCGCTCCTCTCCCGGTGTCACATTCCAAGAGGTTCCTTGAAGTTCTTTGAGAATTACCTCAACTACTTACCTTATGGTATGAAGAACCGGGGCGAAGGCATGCGGTAGGCTATTTACCCAACCATAAAAGTCCATGAATTTAGAGCCTTGGTTTAGGATACCCTTCCATGTGTATGCTATGTGTTATGTGTATCCCTCCCCTTTTCTTGTCTTTTGTAAAGAGTCAACCCTAGTTTGGAGGTTTTGTTATAGTCCATATAAAATTCATTGGGTTGAGAAAATGATTATTTATTAATTAATATAATTAATTCAAAGGCATTATGGTTAGCCCAGAAGGGCCCATTTATGTTTGAAAGTTGATTATCTTAATTGATAAATAAAAATTGACTCACCTTTGATGATATTATATGGCCCTTTATGAAATTCTCTTAACAAAGGTCCAAAAAAATTAATTAATTAAAAGTCCAACAAAGTTAATGGATAACGTTTTAGACTGCATAATAGTCTTCGAGTAAATTAATTTATCGATTTAATTAATCAATTCATCACATTAATGGCCGGCCCGTTGTTAGGCCCAACCATATTGAATTTGTCAATTAAACTCATAAATTAATTATAACTCGTTTATTGTTGGCTTTATCCAGTCCTTTACAATATCCATTTTCCTTAAGTAAATAAATAAAGTTTTTTGTATGCTATGTGTAAATATGTTTCTATATGTTGAGTCTTCATTAGAGTCGGACCTAATTTTGGGATATTGTTTTAGTCTGCGTAATAATTGTTGGGTTGAGAAGAAATAAATTTATAAACTCGATTAATTAACCTTAAATTTCACGGTCGGCCCGGTGGTGGGGCCCATCCTTTTTAAAGGTTAATTATCTTTGTTTATCGATTTATTTTAACTCACCTTTGATGATTTTATTCGACCCTTCTCAATATTCTCTTACTCATGGTCCAAAGAAAATTGATTAACAATCAAACAAAGTTAGTGTGTGTTGTTCTAGACCGCGTAATAGTCTCAAGGTTAGAGAAAATAAAATTATAAATTTGATTATTAAGTCTAACAAATCCATGGTCAGCTCATTGTTAAGCCCATTCACGGTGGAATTAATTATTGAGTTTATAAGTCTGTTTTAACTCGCCTTTTGATGGCTTTATTCGGTCCTTTACAACATCCACTCTCCTTGGGTTAAATAAATAAATGTTTTGGATCGCAACAAAAAAAAAGTGTGTAAATAGAAGTCAAGTTGTCAGTGTGTTCAACATTATTCTAGTCCGCATAATAGCCAACATAGCTTGAGTTGTCTGAGTTGTTGGGCCAAGTTACGGATTCTCCTTAAAATGGTCGGCATGTGGATTAGGCCCATCCGAATTGAGAAACACTGACTTGTATCTTTCAACTTATGTCGACTCGCTGTATTTGACTTTATCCGACCCTTTATAATGCTCTTGTTGCAAAAATTATTGTTGTTACGCAAATCTGTGTCATAGTTGGGTTGTTTCCTGAGTCTAGGTGTCTTACAATAGTCCTAGATGAGTCTTAGTTTCAGAGTCTGCATGTAAATATCTTTCAGTCTTTAGAAAGTCTCTTACAAGGTCGTGTCATATGTGAGTCTTTTCTTAAGTCAATATATGTGTTTTGTTTTTGGAAGTCTAAACCCGGGTCATGGGTGAGTCTTTGGTTTAGGTTGTAAGTGAGTCTTTTCCTTGGTCAATTTGTGTTTGTCTTTTTAGGAAGTCCTGTGTGAACCCATGTCATGGGCGAGTCTTTGTTCTAGAGTCAGGATATGCATGTCTTTTTCTTTAGATAGTATCATATAAGGTCTAGGGTGAATCTTCGTGTTAGTGTCTGCATGTAAGTGTCTTGCATTCATTAGAAAGCATCATATAAGGTCAGGATGGGTCTTTGTGTTAGTGTCTTGCATTCTTTAGGAGGTCTCATACACGTTCGTAGGGCATGTTAACCCGTGTCATGGGTGAGTCCTTTTCCAGAGTCAATATATGAATGTCCTGCATTATAGAAGTTTCCTATAAGGTCTACATCATGCAAACCCATGTAATGGGTGAGTCGTTAAGTCTTTTTCTTGAGTTAGCATGTAAGCATTCGTCGTCTCATATAGATTCATAGGTCATGAAAACCCATGTCATGGGCAAGTCTATGTCTAGAGTCATCATGTAAATATCTGTCTTTTTATTAAGAAGTCTAATGTAAACCAATGTCATAAATTAGGATTTTCAGGTCAGCATATAGGCATTTGCACTTTAAGAGGTCTCATATAGAATTTAGGACATGTAGACCCATGTCGTGGGTAAGTCTTTTCCTTAAGTCGGCATATAGAAGTCTTGCATCCTAGGAAGTCCCATATAGATCAGTTAACTCATTTAAACCCATGTCCTGGGTGAGTCTCTCCCGCGTCAGCATATCGCTTTTTCATCTTATGAGGTCCATATAAGTCGTTTAGGTCATGCATGCATTGGGATGGGTTTTTCTTCATTTGTCTAGTGTCAAGGTCAAGGCCTGAGTTAACCATAAAGGAAATGTTTGGATGACGAGAATTTCTGCAACTATGATAGATCCCAAGGGAACAACATGGAGAATTGTTAGACTTTGGAGCACATGATCCATTCAGGGAAACTGCCCCCATCGAAAGCAGCACAGAGGACCAGACATAACATGGATTCCCCATACGAGGACAAGGAGGGCACATCATCAAAGGAGCTTTAGAAGTAGCTACAATCCTGGTTGGCAAGCATTTCATGCTCAGAGTCTGTTATAGTCAGTTCTTCGTTAATTTCTTTGCTCTTGTTGCTATGTGGTCAAACAGAATTTCGTGCTTGTGCTTTTGACTTGAGTTGAGAAGTTCTCTCATCTATCCATCATCCGTGCAAACCAAGTCTGACAAATTTCATTTTCTGTTATCCTTCCATCTTTGTTGTATACCTCATTCCCATCTTTTATTTTATCGAATCAAGGGTTTAAACAAAAAAAAAAAGAAAAAAAAAGAAAAAAGGAGAGAAGCTAATCTGCACTTATCAAGCAGGCTGGGCAACAGGAGAGAAGACCAAAATCATCAGTCTCTTGAAAATGGACATCTCTATACTCCTAGACCAGCAGCTTAACCAAATGTGTCGAGGATAGGGGGCTTGAACCCAACCTTCATTTCACAACCCATATTCCCCTCATCTTTTCATCCAATCCCGACATACCACCTACCACTCACATCTTTGACCTCTCCATCAAACCTCAACTCTTTCCAAACCCTTAAAAGGTGTGCTATGACCAAAGGAGAATAGGGATCAACCCATGAAGAAGGAGTTTGATCAATCCATATCTACCCCAATGCCAAAAGGTGTGTTGTGACTAATGTCATCATAAAGGAGTCAATCCCATGGAGAAGAAACTCGAAAAAAGAGAAGCAAAAAAATGAAGAAAAAAAGTAAAAAAAAAAGGTGAAAGCAAAAAAAAAAAAAGAGTGAAAAAAAGTGAAAGAAGAAAAAAGAGCCAGAAAAATGGAGTTCAAAAGAGAAGTTGAGAAGGAAATGTAACAAAAAAAAAGGAAGAAAGAAAGAAAAAAAAGGGGGTTAGAGGAGAATAAGAGGTGAGAACGCGAAAATAAGAGTCATGCACACCTCAGAAAATCTCATCCCAAACCTTCACCTCATCATCCATACACCTCAGCCTTCTATGAGCTTCACAAACCTTTCATCCATCCATAACCCGCATATGAACCCTCAAACCTTCATAACCATCATTTTGAACCGCTAAGCCTTCCTCGAGGCACTATCCATCAAAGTTGTGCTTAAAGAACTACGACTGGCCTGATTCCACCTTGGATACAGAGGGAAACCTCTTTGAGGCCCGGCCGCTACATGGAGCATCTTTTGTCCTCAAAATATTGGTCTTTGAGAGAAAAAAAAAAAAACAAGACAGGCTAGCTTGGAATCCCAAGCTAGGCAAAAAGAGAATGAGAGAATAAGAGAGGCTAGCCTGAAAACCCGTCAGGGCAGGTTAGGCAAAAGGAGAGGAAACCCTGGATTCTATCTTTCATCATCATCAACCCTCCATCTTCCTTCCGTCAGACTTGGACATCATTCCATAACCATATTCCAACCTTTTCCCAAGAGATGATGTCTATCCCATTTGACAATCTCTTCAAGACAAGATCATTCTTGAGTGTCTCCCTATGTCATTCATCATCCACCATCCCTTTCAAACCTTTCTCAAGAGATGATGTCTACCCCTTTGACCATCTCTTCAAGACACGATCATTTTTTAGTGTCTCCCTATACCATTCATCAATAAAGCCTCATCTACCATCCCTTTCAACCCTTTCTCAAGAGATGATATCTATCCCATTTGACCATCTCTTCTCCCTTTCAAGACACGATCATTCTTAAGTGTCTCCACATCCCATTCATTAATAAACCTTTGTCAACCATCTCTTTCACCAAGCATCTTCCAACCTTTTCCAACCCTTTCATCCCATGTCACCCTTTGAGGACTTTGCAGCTCAGTCATTAATGCAAGTATCAGGCTCTGTGTGGCTTACTTCTCAGCAAGAGCGAAAGCAGTTCACATCAGATCAACGGCTAGCTGGCAACCACATGATCATGAATAGACTCAGAAACAAGCTATTCTAAACTGGGGGGCTCGCGCTACCTTTTGTGACATCAGTCAAGACATTTATCGGAGAAAGCTTCTAAGAGGGACACCTACTCCCTATCCTACAAGGTCTTGCATCTTCATTCTCATAAACGTCCTAATAGTGGTCTCAACAAAAAAAAAAGAAGAGAGAAAAAAAAAGAAAGAAAGAGAAGGAAAAAAAAGAAAAAAAAAGAAAAGAGGGGCTAACTTGAAAACCTGTCAGGGCAGGTTAGGCAAAAGGAGAGTTTGGGACTCACAACTAAGGACTATGCCTTCTCCTACTCAATGGTCCCCATGCCTCATCACGTCAATCTGCATCGAAACTGGGGGCTTGTAGATCTCCAAGGTGCTCTCTAAAGCAAGGCAATGTCATCAAGAGTCTACACCAAACCGGGGGCTTGTCATACATCAGCATACATTTGCAAGCAATCAAGGTCATCTACATGATCATTCAAGAAGCACATTCTTCAGGCCTGTCGCCTCCATCACCGTTCCCTGGTCCGTGGACCGAAACATTGCTCATCCTAACTTTTCCTGAAATTCCCCACGAGTGGCCTTGATCTTTAGAAAGCATTGTCTTAGGGAGTCATGGTTTTAGGAAAGCATTGTCTTAGGAAAGCGTTGTCCAAGAAAATCTTTGTCTAAAAATAGAGTCGGGAGGTTGTCTGCATGTAGAATTGCATGTGTAGAATATAACATAAAGCATCATACGTGTGTCCTGTCTAAGCATAATAAGTTTGCATTGCATCCATATGTCATGTCAGAGTCACATTGCATCAAGTCAATTTGCCATGCATTAAGTCAGTTTGTCATGCATCAAGTCAGTCTATCATGCGTTGAGTAAGTCTGTTGTGCGTTGAGTAAGTCTGTTATGCATTGAGTGAGTCTGTCATGCATTGAGTCAGTTTGTCATGCATCAAGTCAGTCCGTCATGTATCGAGTCAGTTTGTCATACATCAAGTTAGTCTGTCATGCATTGAGTCAGTCTGTTGCGCATCAAGTCAGTCCGTCATGCATCGAGTCAGTGTGTCCTGCATAAAGTCGATAGTCGTGCATAAATGCATGAGCGCATGAATGCTTGTGTCAAAACAAAATTGCATACTAGTTGCATGCATACCCGCATATCTGAAAAAAAATTAGAAGAAGCAAGGAAGTGCCACATCGCTGCTCCAGAACGCAACCCTGGGGGTTGTTTAATCCCATACGCTATCAGACCGGTCAACATGGTTTCCAATCACTTAGAGCAAGATTAGAGTAAATCTCTAATCTAACTCTTGCTGGATAAATTAGCATTCAGTCAAGTCATGCATCATCAGCTAGACACGAATGGCGCATGTCCGGCATGATGAACATAATCTTCACTTGACTGATACGAATCAACGACCGGGCGAATTCAAGAATCCATTCCCCGCAGTGAAATTTTGGCACCTATACACCTTAAGCAAAATTGAAGGGTCATCGGCAGAGTTTCGGTGAAGTTCCTCAGCATCAAGTTGCCATTATTCAGAGCCGCCGGCAGAGCTCGTCGCAATCGCAGTAATAAGAGTCATCAACATCGGGAAAATCCATTGGGCACCATCATCTGCCTCGGGAAAAGCCGTTGGGCATCTTCGTCAATCTGCCAGACAGGTAATTCTCTGTATCTCCAACCATTGTTCAAAATAATCTGACATTCTGCTTTGGTTTCTGTGCAAGGAGTCATCACAGACACTAGGTCGCCGCTAAAATGCACCACCATCATCAAGCTGCCGCATAAAACGTCGTCAGCTCACAGGTCGCCGACAAAGGGACCACCACCATCCAGCTACCGCACAAAATGTCACTATCTTCATCGTCACCCAGGGCCATCGGCAGATTTTCGATGCAGTCCCAATCTCCGAGCCATCGACATCGTGCCCGATGAAGTCTCGACCCCCAAGGCTATCAGCAACGCGCCTGATGAAGTCCTTCGGCATCAAAAATGCCAACCATCATCAATATCGACACCGGGAAAGACTGGAATCGACACCGGGAAAGACTGGAACTGACACCGGGAAAGACTGGACCCGACACCGGGAAAGACTGGGACTGACACTAGGAAAGACTAGAAAACTCCATGAATCATCGGCATCATGTCCGATAACAAGAAAGGCGTCATTCTCGCCCGAGATCAATAATGACACATCAACAGTCAAGTAGAGCATCATTCTTGCTCGAAATCATCCCCAAAGAGGCGCATGCCGCCCGCAACTGCGACACAGAACGAAGCTTCCAAGTGTCAACCCACACCTTCAAGTAAGGAGTCATTCTCGCCCGAGAACAACAACGACTCATCAATAGTCAAGTAGAGCATCATTCTTGCTCGAGATCATCTCAAAGGAGGCGCATGTCGCCCGCAACCGCGATGCAGGACTCAGCTTCCAAGTGTCACCCCAGGCTTTGCAATCAAAAGTCATATCCTCAAACTACTTTGACCTTCGTCCTATTCGGACTCGATCAAAGTGGGGGCTCTCTGTAGACACCGGATTTTGTACCGGAACAAGTGTACAAATCAAGCATAACAAGAAAAGAGGAAAATCCAAAGGACCACCATCCTCAATCAAAAGCTATCGGGCCAACCCACCACAAAAACCCTTCATTTTCAACCCTTTTCGCATACATATGCCCACCATTTCAAATCCCATTTTTTCCACAAATCTTGTTGGCCCCATTTCTTTTGATGAGAGTAAAGTACACATCATAAGCTTTCCAAGCCTTTTGAATTGCCACAATCGGAGTCCGATGAAAGTGTTATGGTCGTTCAAAGTTTGACTTAGCCAGTTATAAAACCCATACGGGTTTTAACATTTTCGTGCCTGCAATCGCCCAAAGAAAGCGCCCGACCGTAAAAGATTATAACCTGCCTAGGTTATAATTAGAGCTCAGCACGACGCCGTTTCGCTCCACGTCATCGATCCGTGTGCTGGAAATCGTTATAACCCGCCTAGGTTATACGCGGAGCTGAGAACGACGTCGTTCTCGCCATGTCATCAATCCGCGTGCTGGAAATTATTATAACCCGCGTAGGTTTTAAGCTTTCTGGCGCCAAAATCTGCATGCATGCAATTGGATCCCTTGATCTTTGCCCCACGTGTTTGACTTTGCCCTTGACCTCCCAAAACCCGCCTAGGTTATAGTCTTTAATGGCATGATTCGTGGGGTATGTTCCCCATGGTTTCCCTCCAAATCTCACACTCCCTCACCTATAAATATCCCCTCCATTCCACCTTCATTTCATCAACAACTCCCACAAAAATGAACTTTCAACATCAACACCTATCACTACTACCATCTAATACTCTCTTCTCCAACCATATTATACTTCCACTCTCTCAAATTTTCTTCATCTCCTATCATTATTCTATCCTCCTATCATCCCCATATTATACTTCCATCATTCCCTTCCATCACAAAATCACCTTCCTACACCACATCCATATTATACTTCTTTTCATCTCTCATAGTCCCTTTCTCAAATCATATTCTTCACCACCATACAACCATCCACATACCATTATTTTTCCTACACCACCCACATCATCTAATCCGGGTTTCAAGTCAAGGGGCAACTCAAGGGATCAAATCCGTCATCGCTACATCTTAAGTAAGGTTCGATTCTTTTATTTAAATTATTGTGTTTAATCATGTAATCCTTTATTTAATTCCGTGCTTGTACATATTTTGTAAAATAAAAACCTCATTGTTTATATTGCATGATTTGAATAATAATTCCGCGGAATTAATCAAACTTCTCCCCGCTCTCTTTCTTTTCAATGTTGATTTTAGTAGAGTCTGTTTTATAACAGGCGGATTCGAGAGTTCTTATAACTCTCGAATTCGTAACCTTACCCCTGAATCTAGAAATCGGGTTCGTAGACCGGAGTCTTTCTTTTCTTATTTTATGGTTTGTCGATTTCCTTAAATCGGCTGGCGACTCTTCAGACATTTTACAAATTTGTTTAATTATTTAAAGTATTCGATTTCTTACACAAAATTAATTTGAGAAAATAATTTAATTCATGTCCAATATTTATCCAAGGAGGGTCCCGAGAGAAATGGGCCAGAAAATGATAAAACCTAGGCTGGTTTTATCCATTTCAACCCAATTTCTTTTTGGGCCGAAAAGATCAGTGGCCCAACGTGGGATTTGCTAAAACCTAGGCGGGTTTTAGCTGATTTCAGTGGCCCACTGGTTCTCTTTTGGGCCTGGATTTATTAATTGGGCCGGGATTAAATTATTGTTAAATTAATTTGTATAATTATGGATAATTTAAATAATAAAAAACGGGTTTGTAAATAAATAAAGTTTCATTACCTCGAAAACGAATTTCGATAATTAAAAATATCCTTATTTAAGGATTAAGAAACCTTAGTCAACTCCCGATCACAAAAGTAGCATATCCGAGAACAATTTCCCCGAACGAGAATTTTACGGGTCCTACACCGGGGTGTTACAATCACCTCCACTTAAGCGCACAACATCCTCGTTGTGCCACATTCCAATCCAGAATCTTTGCCCAGCTAGGTGACTGCCCATGGCCCTCCCGCCCACCGCGCGGCACGGTCGGTCGGTTACGATACCATTCAGACGCCACCCTACTCGGGCCGCGGACATTACCGATAACGACTGCAAGGATCACTGACTGACCCCACAAATCACCAGAAGTCTTTCTAGCATGTTTCGTCCTCGCTCACACGCTGCCTGGGAAAACTTCCCAGGAGGTCACCCATCCTTTGACTACTCCCAGCTAAGCACGCTTAACTGAGAAGTTCCCAACGGATGAGCTACTATAAAAGAAGGTGCATGTTGGTGATATGAGTAGTCATTTCAATCCTTTTAAGCCACACTTAACCTCATATCCGGGGTGTTACAGTTGAGTCATTAGTTTTGATGTGTTGTAACATGTAGAGAACAAAAGCAATAGAATTTTGCTTCTACAATTTGGAAAAGGAAGCCATGGAAGGTAGTGGGTAATGTTTGAGGAAGAAGATGAAGATCATGATATGAGGAGATGGTGGTGATGGAGTTGGAAATTGGTGTTTCTTTAACTTTCTAAAAAATCAAGTAAAAACAAAACATTTACTATAACTAATTTATAAAATATGAAAAATGTGTGAAATATGAAATAATATTATTATTTTGTAAATTGATAAGTAAAATATGAAAAATGTGTGAAATGTAAATTTATAAAATTTAAAACTAGTAAGAGCTAAAATTTAACTATTGAAAGTACTCATATTACAGTTAACATAATTAATTGAAAAGTAAGGAAGTTTAGCAAACTAAAACAAA
Organism: Portulaca oleracea; assembly: GCA_029582165.1. Classification (NCBI taxonomy): domain Eukaryota; kingdom Viridiplantae; phylum Streptophyta; class Magnoliopsida; order Caryophyllales; family Portulacaceae; genus Portulaca; species Portulaca oleracea. Next base: position 16,442,938 of record CM055875.1, read on the forward strand.
TAGTGAATCCTAATTGAGATTAGAATTTTTAATTAGCATAATAAATCTAGTTTAAAAATATGGGTTGCTATAAAGCCTCTACTACACAACATCTCACCAACATATTTTGCTACACAGAATACTTACCAAGGTCCTTGGTTACACTTGACCTGAAGTACCTTACTGGCTGCATAACTCACCAATGACTCATTGGATACACACACAGAAATCTTACAAGATTTCCTACACTCGATTACTTGCGTGGAATCGACTAATTCTCCATAGAGGATGCACAAGGCTATTTATAGATTGCTCCATTCACCTCCAACGGTTTTGTCTTGCCTTTCCTTGTTGATTGATACTTTCCTATCTTCACTTGATCTCCAATCATCAATTCTTTGGAAACTTGTGGGATTGCCTTTCTGCAAGGGAAAGTGTATAAATCAGTGTGAACATTTAGATAATATTCAGATATAGTGAGATAATATATGTTAGGTGTAGACACCGGAATTTGTACCAGTATGAAACCCGACTCACCAAAAAAAATATACAAGCCCAAAACATATCCGAAATAATTGTTAAAACCCAAAGGGGTTTTATTTTTTATTCACAGCCCACATAGAAGAAGCAGGCCAAGCGCGCGCCTCGGCCCAGAACGCATAAAACCCGCCTAGGGTTTGATCTGGCCCAGAAATGATCAAACCCCGCCTAGGGTTTGATTGAGTTTGCACGCGACGTCGTTTTACGCCGGTCAAAACCTAGGCTTTGGTGATTTTAGCGCCACAAATTTCTGCATGCATGCAATTGCAATCCCCTGATTTTTCCCCACGTGGTTGACTTTGCCCCTTGACCCCATATATCCCGCCTAGGCTTTGGAACAAAATGGCTTGATTTTTGGGGTATGTTCCCCACCATTTCCCTCCAAAAGCCATACTCCTCCACCTATAAATACCCCCTCCATTCCACCTTCATTTCATCAACAATCATCAACAACCATCATCTATTCTACTCTCATTTTCTCTCATTATCTCAAATTCTCTTCATCTCCATAATCACATTCTTCACTACCATACAACCATCCACACTACACTCTTCCTAAGCCATCCACATTTCTTTATCCGGGTTTCAAATCAAGGGGCAACTCAAGGGATCGATTTCATCGCCGCTACAACCAAGGCAAGGTTCGATTCTCTAGTTTAATTTATTGTATTTAATCACGTAATTCTTTATTTAATTCCGTGCTTGTACATATTTTGTAAAATAAAATCGCATTTGTTTTATATTGCATGATTTGAATAATAATTCCGCGAAATTAATCAAACTTCTCCCCCTCTCTTTATTTTCAATGTTGATTTTAGTAGAGTCTGTTTTTTATAACAGGCGGATTCGAGAGTTCTTATAACTCTCGAATTCGTAACCTTACCCCCGAACCTAGTAATCGGGTTTGTAGATCGGAGTCTTTCTTTTATTTTATGGTTTGTCGGTTTCCTTAAATCGGCTGGCGACTCTTTAGACAATTTTGTAAATTCGTTTAAATTATTTTAAAGTATTCAGCTTATTACACAAAATTAATTTGAGAAAATAATTTGATTTTTGGCTGAAAATGGGTTTGGTCCGAGGAGAAAATGGCCAGAAATTATCAAAACCTAGGAGGGTTTTAATAATTTCCACCATTTATCTCCCTGGGCCTGGAAGCAAGAGGACCGGCCTAGAATTCGTCAAACCCTAGGCGGACTTTGGCAAATTCTGGTGGTCCGCTCGCTTCTTGGGCCCTGGTTTGTTAATTGGGCCGGGGTTAAATTATTATTAAATTAATTTGTGTAATTATGGATAATTTAAAAAATAAAAAAACGAGTTTGTAAATAAATAAAGTTTCATCACCCCGAAAACGAATTTCGAAAATTAAAAATATCCTTATTTAAGGATTAAGAAACCTTAGTCGGCTCCCGATCACAAATGTAGCGCATCCGAGGAAAACATTTTCCCCGAACGGGGAGGAATTTTTTCCGGGTCCTACAGATTGGCGACTCCACTGGGGACTTAAACTTTAAAAAGAGGGTAAAACATGAAAAAATCAAATTGATTTGAAAGTGTAAAAGGGAGAAGTTAATTTATTTCGCGTTTTTATTATTCTTATAGGCATCCCTTGCATACCGGGCCACTAATCGGGTCTTTTGACACGTTAGCACAAAGGCGACGGTTTAAGTTACCTAGGATTTCCCTTGAGAGCGGGAGGCCACTACTATGGGGATGAACTCTACATCTTTAAGCATTTGGTCGCTCCTCTCCCAATGTCACACTCTGAGAGCTTCCTTGAAGTTCTTTGAGAAATACCCTAACTGTTTACCTTATGGTATGCAGAACCAGGGCGAAGGCATGCGGTAGGCTATATACCCAACCATAAAAGTCCATGAATTTAGAGCCTTGGTTTAGGGTAACCTTTTCATGTGTATGCTATGTGCTATGTGCATCCCTCTGTTTTCTTGTCTTTTTGGTAAAGAGTCGACTCTAGTTTGGAGGTTTTGTTCTAGTCCATATAAAATTCATTGGGTTGAGAAAATGATTATTTATTAATTTATATAATTAACTCAAAGGCATTATGGTTAGCCCAAGTGGAAGGGCCCATTTATGGTGAAAGTTAATTATCTTAATTGATAAATAAAAATTGACTCACCTTTGATGATATTATATGGCCCTCTATGAAATTCTCTCAACAAAGGTCCAAAAAAATAATAATTAAAAGTCTAACAAAGTTAATGGATAACGTCTTAGACTGCATAATAGTCACTAGGCTTGAGTAAATTAATTTATCGGTTTAATTAATAAGTCCATCATATTTGTGGCCGGCCTGTTGTTAGGCCCAACCATATCGGATTTGTCAATTAAAACCTATAAATTAATTACGCTCGCTTATTGTTGACTTTATCCAGTCTTTTACAATATCCATTCTCCCCAAATTAAAAAAAAGAGAAGTATAAAAAAAAGGGTTGTCGGTCTTGCTGAACATTATTCTAGTCCGCATAATAGCCAATAAGGTTTGAGATACCTGAGTAGTTGGGCCAAGTTACGGATTCTCCTTAAAACGGTCGGCCTGTGGATTGGGCCCATCAGAATTGAGAAACACTGACTATAGTCTGCCAACTTATGATTCGCTCGCTATGTTGACTTTATTCGACCCTTTATAGTGTTCTGCTTTTAGGTCCATATAGAGTTAGGCCATACACTCCCAAAAAGTGGGTGAGTCCGCGGTGTCAGCATACATGTGTCACAGATCATATAGGTCATCTAGGTCATGCATGCATCGGGTAGAACGTGTCGGAGAATGTCATCGAGTGTCCTACCTTTGAATTTCTATGCAGGCATCATTGGTGATCGACTCTGAGCCCGCATTCGAGATCCACGAACAGGACGTTTGGTTCCAAATCATCGCTACGATCCGTCTGCCACCAGTGATAGAATCATGTCTGGAGAACAATTCCAAGAGATCCCGGTCCAGAGTATCGAAGCCAACATCACGAAGCATTTGGATGAACTCTACACCAAAATGCAAGGTCTAATATTTGCCAATACTTTAGAGCAAGAGCAGAAAGTGGGCAAGAGGCTAAATGAGCACCAACAAGTGATGGATGGCATACTGCAAGCCATTACTAAGATCAATACCAAACTGGGGTTGAATAATGAGGAAGACGACGAAGAAATACAGGGATATGAGTCCAAGCCGGAAATCATCAAGACATCTTCAGTTTCTGGAGGAATTGGGATATCCAAAACCAAGGTCGATACTCCCAAGGCATCTAAACTCATGAAGGATCCTGCTGTTAAGGCCCTCGAACAAAAATTAGAAAGCCTTACTAAAGCAATGAGCACTGTGCTGGCTTTTGCTGACAAATATTTGGAAGTGCCGTTACCTATTTAGCCAATTCTGAAGGTTGCTGATAAAGTTGAGGTACCGAACATCAGGTTCAAACCCTCTAAGAATCCAATTCATCACATTGAAGAGTTCATGAGGCTAGCACCACTAAACCGAATTGACGCCAGCTTATACTCTACTGTTTTTTCATCCACTCTAGATGGCGAAGCCAAGGTGTGGTATCATGCTTTACCACCTCGAACCAAGGCTGATTGGAATGAACTGTTCAAAGCCTTCATCAATCACTACAGTCGTATCAAGAGGAAGCAGGCTACGGTGGATGACTTGACCACCATGAAGCAACGAGATGACGAATCCTTCCTGGATTACTTTGAGCGATGGCATACCAAGCTGTCTCACATCAATGAGACAACCCCTCTTCGCCTACAGCTGTCTACTTTCAAGCAAGGGCTAAAAAGCAGCTTATTCAAACACTTGGGATACCACGTCATTAAAGACTTTGACTATTTGAAGGATATCTGTGTCCAATTAGAGGCGATGCATAATGACAAGACCACTTCGCCTGGATGGAAGGGGTCTAGTTCCAACAGGAGGGCCAGTAGTGCGTCTAGCCACCCTCCTAAGATCATGCAAACTAACTCTATCCAGCGCAAGGGGCCTTTCATACCAAAGTATGAGACTTACACAACATTGGATGTCCTCACAAGCTCTTGATCGATTGGTCAAGAAGGGTTTTTTGATCTTACCTTTGCCAAGGGAGGAATCAGCCACAAAAGGAAAGAACTTGGATCAATTCTGCCGGTAACATCGTTGCCGAGGACATGATACTGAGAAATGTTGGTCTCTCAAGAACAAAATAGAGGACATGATAAGAACTGCCCATGCCAAAAGCTGCTCAAAAGCCTAACAATCAAAATAACCCTATGCCCGAGCATATTAACGCTATTCTTCAGGGAGTTTGTAGCTTTGATCCTTCCACTTTGATTGTTGAAACGGGTCAACCTATCCCCAAGATACTCGGCTTTCATGAAGACCTCTTCATTCATGGTATTTGGGATAGCGACGACGACGAGCAACATGAGTACTCCAAGACAGAATGGATGGAGCCGTATGACCCAACATCGGATGATGTAGCATTTCTCACTCGATCAGGCCGCCATAACAACAGGAACACCACCACCCCAGTGGCTGTTTCTAGTCCTACACCAATGGTTACCAACGACAATCATGTCCCGCCTGAAGATCCTCTCCTTACACAACTCAAGAAGACCAAGGCTGAAGTTACCATCTGGCAATTGATTTGTACCTCACGTGCAGCATGTAAGATGATGGACGCTCTTACTGCATTAACAGTGTCTCCCACGACAACTCCTGAATCTCTAGTTGCTCATGTGACTACCCAGCAAGAGTATATCACCTTTGGGATTGAAGATCTGCCTCAAGGAGGGGCATCTCACAACAAAAGACTATACCTCACAGTACAATGTTCCAACAAGACTATCCCTCTAGTTTTGGTCGAAAATGGCTCAGCTGTGAATGTATGCCCTTGGAGGACGGCACAGAAATTGGGAGTCCAACAACAACACTTGGCTCAAAACGGTGTCCAGCTTAGGGCTTATGACAATTCCCCTCGGAAGTCGGTTGGGTCCATAATATTACCCATCACTACAGGCAGCATTACCCGGAATGTGGAATTCGTAGTACTGGACATTCCAGCCTCCTTCAATCTGTTGCTAGGGAGGCCATGGCTTCATGAATGCAATGCCATAACATCTACCTTACACTAGAAGGTGAAGATGTTGGTCCAAGGATAAGTCATCACCATCTCGGGAGAATCCATCAATGCTGTCTTCACTCCCAAGCAAGCAACCCTTGAGGTAGAACATAGTTCTATGGATGAAGAACTTCACAATTTTGAGCTTGTGGCAACTTTGAGCCAGGATGAAGCTTCCTTTGACTTCGATCCCTACTCAAACCCTAAAGTGCATGCAATACTCAGGAAACAAGGACACTTCCCTGGAATGCCGCTAGGAAGGAACCCGAAAAGCAAGATTCTTCCCGTGTTCAAGATATTTAAACAGAAGGGAAGGTTCGACTTAGGTTATAAACCAACTGAGAAGGAAGTTAAGCTCGCTAAGGTAGCCATGGCTGAACAAAAGAGGATGGACAGTCCACCTACCTTGTTCCAAATGAAGCCCTATCCACTCACTCTGAATGGGCAGTTCGTTAGGGAAGGTGATGACTTCCCTTACTATGGGTTCCCTGAACCATACTACCTGAAGAACAAGGGAGTTCAAGTTGCTGGGTTAGTAGTTTTCAATGACTGTACCATTAATATGGCTACTGTTTTTATCCCCGCCGATAAACAAACACCATCGAATGGACTCATCTTCGGAAGCAACATATTTGGCATGTTGTTCGCAAGAAGTCGCTAAGGAAGAACTCGGTCGACGTTATATTGCTGCATTATCCAACCCAAGCTTTGATCCAAGTCTCATGATCACTGAAGAAGAAGAAGTCAAGGCGGTCTCATTGGTCGACGCTGAGAAGAATAGCTTTGTTTTATCTGTTGGAGAGTCTGTTCCTATAAACATAGAGTCTGGTCCTAAGAGTCTAGAGTCAAGTGAGTCTGGTCTTGAGTCTACTGGCGATGTACTCATTTCTGTATTCAATAAAATGAACCTTTCTACTTACTCTGATTCTTCTTTCCCCTCTTCCCTGAACTGCTGCGCTAATAATAATCTGGAATTTAATGAACCCTTAAAAGATTTTTCTAATGAACATGAGCATAAGATGGCGGTGTTGGAAGACACCATCACCATAAATGTGGGCACAGAAGAACAACCTAGGGAGTTGAAGTTAGGTAGTTCGCTCACAGCAGAAGAACAGGTGGCATTTACAGAGCTTCTTCAGGAGTTTGTGGATGTATTCGCGTGGTCTTACGAGGACATGCCAGGGATTGACAGGGAAATCGCGGAGCACACCATACCTTTGCTCCCCGATGCAAAACCAGTGCGACAAAAGGCTAGGAGGATCAAACCTGAATGGGCTAAGAAAATTGAAGAAGAGGTGATCAAGCAGCTAAACGCTAAATTTATTAAAGCAGTCCAATACCCTGAATGGATTGCTAACATTGTCCCAATATCCAAGAAATATGGGAAGGTGCGCATGTGTGTGGACTTCCGCGACCTTAACAAAGCTAGTCCCAATGATAGTTTCCCTCTACCTCACATTGATGTATTAGTGGATAACACTTGCAGGCATGAGCTTCTATCTTTTATGGACGGATATGCTGGTTACAACCAAATAAAAATGGCAGAAGAAGATATGGAGAAGACCTCCTTTACTACACCATGGGGAACGTACTATTATGTCGTCATGCCTTTCGGTCTTAAAAATGCCGGAGCAACATACCAGCGGACTGCCAATACCCTACTTCATGACATGATGCACGTCGAAGTAGAAGTGTATGTTGATGACATGATTGTTAAGTCCAAGACAAGAGAGGGTCATATTCCTAACCTCCGGAAATTCTTTCTACGACTTCGCAAATACAAGATGCGTCTCAATCCAGCAAAGTACACCTTCGGTGTTACCTCTGGGAAGCTACTGGGCTACGTGGTCAGCCAACGGGGCATTGAAGTCAATCCTTCAAAGATCAAGGCTATCCAACAGTTACAACCACCTAAGACAGAAAAGGAGATAAGAGGCTTTTTGGGACGTATCCAGTACATCAGCAGATTTATCTCAAAGCTCACCATGACTTGTTCAAGAAGCTAAAGAAGGGAAACAAGGTAGAATGGGACGACCAATGTCAAGCTGCTTTTTAGAAGATCAAGGAATATTTGCAACACCCTCCCGTTCTCATTCCGCCATTACCAGATGAGCCGCTACTCCTTTACCTTACAGTGACTAGCTCAGCAATGGGGGCTATGCTAGCTGAAAAGGTTAAAAGTCAAGAGAGCGCCATCTACTACTTGAGCAAGAAGTTTCTAGACTACGAAAGTCGATATGCAGACATAGAAAAAATGGCCCTCGCATTAGTTTGGGCCACCAAGAAGTTAAGGCACTTCATGCTCTCACACACAGTGTATGTAATAGCTGAGAACAATCCCATAAAATTCATCATGGAGCAACCAACCATCAACAACCGCATTTCTCGATGTGTAGTCATGCTTTCTGAGTTCAATCTTCAGTACCTACCTCAGAAGTCAATTAAAGGGTGGGTTGTTTCGGATTTTCTGGCTGCTTCACCATCACAGGAACCTCCAAGCGCTCACTTGGAATTCCCAGACGAAGACGTATTCTTAACTGATGAGGTTACTTGGGAAATGTATTTTGATGGAGCTTCTAATCAAATAGGTTGTGGAATAGGAGTACTGTTAATATCTCCAGAAGGTGCACATGTCCTCAGATTCAGAAATTGGATTTTGATGCCACTAACAATGCGGCGGAGTATGAAGCATGCATCAAAGGCCTACAAGCTGCCTTGGCTTTAGGAATACGCCACACAAATGTCTTTGGAGACTCTAGCCTCATCATTAACCAGGCCAAGAACGCATGGAAAGTTCGAAGTGAATGCCTTTTAGCTTATCAGCAGAAGCTTTTGGGATTGGCTGGCTAATTTGAGAGGATCAATTTCCAATACCTTTCTAGGGATCACAATGAACTGGTCGATGCCTTGGCCAAGTTATCTTCAATGATATCAATCACATCAGCACGCTCCAAATACCAAGAATTGTAGGACGGCATGCAACCCGCATATGTCTGTGCCATGGAAACACAAGAAGAGGAGACTGAGGAATGGTTTCTTGACATATACAATTTCCTTCGGAAGGGAGAATATCCTACTGAGTTAGATGCCCGAGGACAACGAGCGATCAGGGCTTTAGCAGCACAATACTGCTTGATCCAAGATCGTTTATTCAAGAAGTCACCTACAGGCATCAATTTGTTGTGTACATGGAGGGGAGTGTGGGCCTCACATGAATGGGTGAATGTTGGCAAAGAAGATTCAAAGAGCTGGTTACTACTGGACCACTATGGAAGCAGACTGCTTGAATTTCGTTCGGAAATGTCACAAATGCCAGGAGTATGCCAATCTACAACATCAACCTCCTTCATATTTGACAACACTGACCTCCCCATGGCCATTTTCGGTATGGGGTATTGACATCATTGGCAAAATACACCCAACCGGAACATGAGGACATGAATACATCTTGGTCGCTATTGATTACTTCACTAAGTGGGTAGAGGCAGCCTCTTTTGCCAAACTCACATCTAAGAACGTGGCGAAATTCATCCTTCAGAATATTATATGCCGATATGGAGTACCTCATGAGATCATCAGCGATAATGGGAGTCATTTTCGAAAGGAAGTAGAAGTTTTGCTCACCAACTACAAAATTCAGCATCACCGGTCTTCACCTTACCGACCCCAAACCAATGAAGCTGTAGAAGCAGCCAATAAAATGGTGGCAGGAATCATTAAGAAGATGGTCGTGACTTACAGGGATTGGCCTGACAAATTAGCATTTGCCTTATGGGGATACCGAACGTCAATTCAAACTACCACAGGAGCAACACCCTATTCATTAGTGTATGGGATGGAAGCAGTCCTGCCGATCGAGTTAGCGATCCCGTCATTACGAATAGTGGCAGAAAGCCAATTGCCAGAAGCAGAATGGGCTAGGGCAAGGTTCGAGGAGTTAATGTTGATGGATGAAAGGCGATTAAGAGCATCACATAATGTTCAAGTGTACCATAATAGGATCACTCGCGCCTTTAATAAAAAGGTGAAAAGTCGTTCGCTTCAAGAAGGTGATCTTGTGCTTAAGGAGATGATGGCACCAATACAAGACCCAAGAGGAAAGTTTGCACCTAATTGGAAAGGTCCTTATATGATTAAAGAAATTTTACTGGGAGGAGCAGCTCGGTTTGCCACTATGGATGGAGAAGATGTGATTCAACCCCCAAATTTGGATCAGCTTAAGAGATATTATGCTTAATATAGCCAAGCAACTGAAAAACCAATTTTCAGACACTTGGTTAATATTCGATTTATGCTCATAAAAGAAGGAGAGATAAAGTTGCAAGGACACAATAATTGTAAACAATACTTCTTCTTTTATTAATAATCAAAATGCAAGTACACTGCTTGTAAATAGGAAAATTCAAAAGGCGTAATTAAATAAAAGTTTATTCTAGGAAAGCAGTTCAGTTCTTTCGCTCCCATCCATCTTCTAGTCTTGTTTCATCTTCTCTACGTCGCCAGTAGTCTCATGGTTAATCTCCATGTCTTTAGACTCGTTTGGGTCCGTCTCTTTGTTTTTGGGCTTATAGGCTCGCCTATGTGACTTCCTCATCTCCACTCTCGGACCAAGCCGGTCCTTTGCCGTCATCCTCACGCCAAGACGATCCTTTATTTTAGAGCGGGGACCCAGTCTGTCCTTCATGGATGCCTGACTTCTCAGCGCCTCTCCAGCACGGCGAGACTCAATAGCTGCAATTAACCATCCGTGATATTCAGCGTCAGCCATCTCTGATATATATGCCTTGGATGGAGCCTTGAGGGTCGGCCTTCTTGCCCAATACTTCAACCAAGACTCTATCACCGAGCCACGAAGCTTCAGCCGCTCGGGGGCTTCACATAGTCGTTCGGGGATGGTCTGTTTGCGGCCCATTTGTCGCAATACCCGCTCCGGGAAGTAGAAGGTCATATGTGTAAGGCCGGCAATACACACATAAGCATTGCGATAGTCACAGGTCACATATTCGGGAACGTGCCACCACTCTATCCACCACGAGATGTCACGGGGTTCTTCCAGAAAGGCAACCCATTCAGTCACCGATCGGAGCTCGGTATATTGACACTTCCGTTGACAGTAATTTGCGAGCGCCGAAGGGTTACGAGGAACTTCGATAAGACCCAAGTGCTCCATCAGCCAAATCTGCCGAAGTCAGTTAGCACGGGTTACAATTGCATACCAATTATTCCTAAACTAACCAAAAAAAAAAAGAAAAAAAATTCTCAAAGCCCGCCTAGGGTACGCAGGCAGTAGGCGTTTTCTTTGAAAAAATAAGAGAAGAAATGTACTTGAAGAAGTAAGGGGCTCCCACGAAGCTCAAATTCTGGATCCGAATCATCCAAGCCCATTATGGTTTCCGCTAACATCAATGGCACTGGATTAAAACCTCGAGCCATGTCTTCCACGATCTGAATTAGGCCCGCCGGCCCGGTTCTTCGACCACCATGATAAAAGCAGAATTCTCCAAGAAGGCATAATACGAGTGCTCGCACTAGTTCACGGGGCAATATTCCAATGTGTCAGGCGATTGAAAGAATTCAACAATGGTTTGGAAATGTACCTTATCGCCGAATAATGCGCTTCCTATGACCCGGTTCGGAAGACATAGCAATTCCTTGTATTGTTTGGTGTTATCGGCAACCGTTGGAGGTGATGTTGGCCGCACAAAATGATTCGTCCCAAGAATGGACGACCACTCTTCAGGAAGTGGGCATAGCTCCTTCAAAGAAAATCGGAAAACGTGCATCTTCGGATCCCAAAAGGCGCTCGCCGCTCGGATAAAGTCGTGGTTGACTCTCGCTTGTCGGAGACTTAGCAATTTCGTCAGACTATATCTCCCGAGCTCTTTCTTCTCGTCTTTGGACAAAGTTCTCATCCAAGTGGCAAGTTTCTTCTCGAAGGCCATGACAAGAGGATTTTTGTGACTTTTGGAGACTTTTTAGATGGAGAATGCAAGAGAAGAAGATGGGTGATGATTACATACACAAGAGTAAGGTATTTATACACCTTCATCAAGGATCAAAATGGAGAAAATCGGCAAGAAGCAATCACATAGCCGTTATTTTTCATATCCCATGATTCAAGCCTTTCTTCAATGGTTAGCAAAAAAAAAAAGAAAAAAAAAGATTATAACCCGCCTAGGGTATAATCTTGGCAGCCCAGCACGCGCGCGCGCGTGTTCGCCCAAGCCCAGGCCTCCAGCGCTCAAACCCCGCCTAGGGTTTGGGCGATCCAGGCCCAATTTTTCAGCTCCCGCGGCCCATCTGCACAAGAACTTCTTTTGGGCCTCTCTTTTTGGGTTTAAACTGGCCCATTTGTGTATTTTTCATGTTCCGGGTTCTGTTATCGGCCTAATGATGTCTGGTTCTGAAATTTTTGCTTGAGCTATCTCCGACACTTAAGTTTTATTCTTTTTTTATTTTATTTTCTTTTTGGGGAAGCGGGATTAATTGGAATTAATCCCATCATGTAGAAAGATAATTTGAAATTGCATTAAATAAAAGCGTTGAGTGGTGCATACATCAAGTTCGAGTCTTGCATAAAATAAAATAAAAAAAATATATTACAAAGAGTCCTGCATAAAAAGAGAGTCTTGCATTGCGTAACCAAAAAAAGGATAAAAAATAAATAAAAAATAAAAAGAGAGTCTTGCATTGCATAAAAATGATCACCATAGGGAACCGGAATCGCCGCCCTCGCTAAGTGCCCCGCATTTGAAGCTCTGCATTGGCGCGGCCGTCAAGTAGGTATCCCAGAATAATAGTCGAGGCCCGGAGCGATGCGCAGAGGTGATGGCCCAGTCAAGGGCATTTTCGAAGGATGCACACTCGACGGCGAAGACACAGAGTGTTCCTGCGAAGCAACCAGCCAGGAATGATCAGGAACCTGCCATTCGACAGAGAGAGTAGGCCATACCGGGCCAGTTCCATAGCCGGGGACGGGCAAACTAGAAGAAGCAGATCCGCCCAGCCAAGAGTGCTGAGACACAGTCCACTCTTGGGAACTTGTGGGCCATGACGAACCCATCTCGGGAGCAGGGATAGGCCATCCTGCAGAACCAGAACCAAACGATGAAGCATCATAAGGTACAGGACGCGAAGTAGCGTCATCCACTAGGGCCCGACCGCCAGTATACCCTATGGATGCACCTGAATCGCGGTCCTTCACTACCATTTCACGACCACGATGAGCTGAGCACACTGAGGCCAGGGTGTGAGGAGAAGGAGGAGGCCGGTAGGTGGCGCTCGATTCAGAAGCATCCTCCACCCAGTAAGGGTTAGGCTGAGCATCATCATATCCAGTGTTGTGATATTACCCTCCATGACCTAGTGGTTCCTCCAAGGATATTTGGGCCATATCCTCTTCCATGCTCGGAGGGCGACGGCCTCTGCTACCGGGCCTGTTACGATGGGATCCGGTGGAATGTTGACCTTCGATCAGAATGCCTTTGCCCGACCCTGCAGTGCAGTGCTAGAGAGGGGCGAAGACCCTCCAACTTCCTCCCGAGAACGACCCCGAGTGGAATATTCCCCAACTGAAGAGCGACGTGGGGGCTCTGTACGAGGAGCTCTTGCAGTGGAACGTCGAGGCGGCTCTCTGGGAACGGATTCAGCATCGGCCTCCATATCGGCCCGTCTAGCAGCACCACCTTGATATCTCCCCGAACCAGTGAAGCCCCGATCAATGAACTTCCTCATGGTGCTCCACTCCTTAGTCAGTTGCCGGAGAAATCCCCACCGTGGCTGGAAAATAGCAAAACCAAGGGGGTCATTCACAAGTGGTATGCAAGGTAAAAGGAGGCAATATAAAAATGAAACGGCGTTGCTCTAGAGGCAGGTTCTGGAAGTTCGCATAGCGAACGGTCATCTCGAAGTGCTTATAAGCAAGGTTAGGGAGACCTTGACGACGCCCCAAACGCGCAGACACTGGAGCCAGCAAGTCCAGAACTACAGGAGGAACATCTGCGTCGAAGACCACGTCCGTCCCGCCCCAAGGAAGACCGGTGATCATGACAAAATCTTTAGGTGTGACTGTCATCTCACCTACCGTTTCAGCAACAAAATAAAAAATTCTACCATTATTTGAGTCCAAAACCCGCTTAGGGTTTGATTCAAATAGGCCCACAGTTGCGGCCCTTTGCAGCGGCCCAGCAAGAAAAAAAAAAAAAGAAGAATACCCCATATACCCCGCCTAGGCTTTGGAACAAAATGGCTTGATTTTTGGGGTATGTTCCCCACCATTTCCCTCCAAAAGCCATACTCCTCCACCTATAAATACCCCCTCCATTCCACCTTCATTTCATCAACAATCATCAACAACCATCATCTATTCTACTCTCATTTTCTCTCATTATCTCAAATTCTCTTCATCTCCATAATCACATTCTTCACTACCATACAACCATCCACACTACACTCTTCCTAAGTCATCCACATTTCTTTATCCGGGTTTTAAATCAAGGGGCAACTCAAGGGATCGATTTCATTGCCGCTACAACCAAGGCAAGGTTCGATTCTCTTGTTTAAATTATTGTATTTAATCATGAAATTCTTTATTTAATTCCGTGCTTGTACATATTTTGTAAAATAAAATCGCATTTGTTTTATATTGCATGATTTGAATAATAATTCCGCGAAATTAATCAAACTTCTCCCTGCTCTCTTTCTTTTCAATGTTGATTTTAGTAGAGTCTGTTTTTATAACAAGCAGATTCGAGAGTTCTTATAACTCTCGAATTCGTAACCTTACCCCCGAGCCTAGAAATCGGGTTTGTAGACCGGAGTCTTTCTTTTATTTTATGGTTTGTCGGTTTCCTTAAATCGGCTGGCGACTCTTTAGAAAATTTTATAAATTCGTTTAAATTATTTTAAAGTATTCAGCTTATTACAAAAAGTTAAATTTGAGAAAATAATTTGATTTTTGGCTCAAAATGGGTTTGGTCCGAGGAGAAAATGGCCAGAAATTATCAAAACCTAGGAGGATTTTAATAATTTCCACCATTTATCTCCCTGGGCCTGGAAGCAAGAGGAGCGGCCCAGAATTCGTCAAACCCTAGGCGGGCTTTGGCAAATTCTGGTGGTCCGCTCGCTTCTTGGGCCCTGGTTTGTTAATTGGGCCGGGGTTAAATTATTATTAAATTAATTTGTGTAATTATGGATAATTTAAAAAATAAAAAAAAATTGTAAATAAATAAAGTTTCATCACCCCGAAAACGAATTTCGAAAATTAAAAATATCATTATTTAAGGATTAAGAAACCTTAATCAGCTCCCGATCACAAATGTAGCGCATCCGAGGAAAACATTTTCCCCGAACAGGGAGGAATTTTTTTCCGGGTCCTACACTAGGATACTTCCCTGATTTATTTGTGATTTTGTTCTTTTAAACAAAATTGACAGCAGTGTTGGAGGTCTTCACAGTTTCTACAATCTCCCCCTTTTTGTTTGAAAGACAAAACTGAGTGGTGATGACCTTAATGAGTTGCCCCCCCTCGCTCAATCAGTGTAGGAGAGATGGCGGAGGTCCTCAGAAGTGAGATGCGTTTCCACAATCTCCCTCTTGATACAACATCTAGAATATTTTAGAGGCCGTCTAAAACCTTCAGCACTTGTTAAATTTGTTAGTACTAAGAGAGGGTCCTCCCCCTCAATTCATGCCACAAGTAAGTTAGATTAATAAAAGGTTTACAGAAGACATACCTCAAAGTTTGTGCCAAATGAGAGACATAGAAACAACCCTTATAGCTGAATGCATGACATCAAAGTCCGTGACTCAACTTGCTGCTTTCACTATCACTCGTGATCTTTTCCACAGAGTGGTTAGTCTCTTTTTGAGTGGACCAACTCTGATGTCAATTGAAAGAACCCTTGGGGATGGGGGTGAATAGATTTGTTACAGAGTTCTGCACTTATAAACACAAGGACGTTAATCACACTTGATTGAACTGAATAATACTTCTTTATTAGATAAGCTTGAGGTACAATAGAAATAGAGGAGGTTAGGGAACTCAGCAGAATCAGGACAGTGAGGTCCTTGATGACTGTTTACAGAATCAGAAAACTCAGAAGGAGTTTCTGTAGAGGAGTCTTTCTGACGAGGCAGATGAAGGCTGTGGAAGGGCCTCACAGATGAGGCAGAGATGAACATGAAGGATTACAATAGAGATCAATCTCACAAAGCTTTAGTGTTTCAAGGCTCTGCTACACAATAACTCACCAACATATTTGGCTACACGGAACACTCACCAAAGTCCTTGGTTACACCTCACCCTAAGTCCCTTACTTGCTACATAACTCACCAGTGACTCATTGGCTACACAACTCACCAATGCCTCATTGGCAACACACTCATAAATCTCACAAGATTTCCTACACTCGATTACTTGCGTGGAATCGACTAATTCTCCATAGAGGATGCACAAGGCTATTTATAGATTGCTCCATTCAGCTCCAACGGTTTAGTCTTGACTTTCCTTGTTGATTGATACTTTCCTATCTTCACCTGATCTTCAATCTTTAATTCTTTGGAAACTTGTGAGATTGCCTTTATGCAATGGAAAGTGTATAAATCAGTGTGAACATTTAGATAATATTCGGATATAGTGAGATAATATATGCTAGGATACTTCCCTAATTTATTTGTGATTTTGTTCTTTCAAACAAAACTAACGACAGTGTTGAAGGTCCTCAACGGGAGTGGTTGGAGGTCCTCACAGTTTCTATAGTTTTAATTTTTTTTTCTACAAAAATTAATTATCTTTTTTTACTTATTTGGATAAGAGTCATGTTCAAATGGTTGTTATATCTATCCAATGATTTATTAACAATAAACGATATTAAGAGTTGTCCGTTATAATCACTTCATTTTTACCAAAATAAATTAAATGTAACTTTGGTAGAGAAAAAAACTAATAATTAATTTAATATTTCTATAAAGTTAACAAATTGTTCATCTTATTAACTCTTGACGAAGATCTAACCAACACTCCATCAGTTTGCATTCTCAATAAAGGAAATCACCTATGCCTTGGCCTTGCAAGGAGCCTTACGGGGTCCGTGGAGGTTACATTTTGTCAGTCCAAGAAGACAAACAAGATACAAACAGTTTGTAGTATCGTTCGCCCAATTTGGTACCTAATCTGTTTACGTGAATATCTCTTAATTGAGAGATCGCTTCAGGTATATCCCTATGGGACTTTGAAGGGCTATGAATAAAATTTCCAAAAGGCTATCACACGTCTAATTTGGAGTTCGTTTGGTATGTCATTCAGATCAAACTGCTGGAGTGCCCTCGACAGAAGCCAAATTTGCCCAGCTTGAAATTTTGAGTTTGTTAAATAGTATTTTGATCTTTTCACTTGGTTTTCAAATTCCATTTGTTAAGGATGTTCTCCAATAGTTGTACTAAATGATATTATTGATAAATAGGTTCTCCATATAATTAGTTCTTAACAAGTACTTTTGTCATGGTGGATGTCCCCTGTTGTGACAATTGATGAATACCAACATTTTTCTCACAAAGTCATTTTATATTTATGCACACATCTATTGTGTACATATCAATATTGTTGATGTTACATCATGCTATTTAGTTAACCTAATATGCTTGTGCATACAATGCCGAAAGTTGTGTTGGTAAAATATTGATATACCGATGGTTTTCCAACCCCTATTTCGGCAAAACTTTTATATAAGTATCGTAGAAGACTATATTACAGTTTGCGAAGATGAAGAAATAGCATATAAATGGGGTTTTTAAGCATTCCTAATAGGAGGAGTTGTCTCGACTGACAAGTGATAACATTAAGCATGGTTTTAAATACTTAGACTCGTCTATGGTGCGTTTCAAAACTCCTAATTAGAATAGTTTTTACAAAAAAAAAAAAGAAAAACTTTCACCGAGTAATATAATATCTCTCTAAAGGTTTCTGAGAAACTCTTATGTCTATTAAGTGTTACCATTCGTTAGTTATTATGCTTGGCATGTATGTTCATTAAGATGATGATTTGGGGATTCAGTTTCATATCATACAATAAGTAGATGGATGTTACCCTATCCATAACTAGATGCCTTATCAACAAAACTGAAAGCCCCTCCTCCTCCCCAAATAGTTCGTTGATATCCTTCATGCGATACTTCCCGTTCTTTTACGGTTGGCATGTTGCGGTGCCACACTGCACCGCAACTTTCCATATTCCATCATAACCTATCACAATCTAGCACAACCCACCAAAATCTACTTATTCTAATTTAATTTATCTTTTTATTAAAATTTAAACTTTTCATATTCCACCATAACCCACTACAACTTTCTCCAATCCACCACAATTCTTCTCAACCCACCACATTTTCTCCACACCGGACCGCAACCAGCCGTATAAATAAACGGGACCTTAATATGCGTCCCCCATCGTGAAAGTATATGTTTACCCATAAAAAACACCATGATATATACATTAAAAAAGGATGGACAATGTTATTCAAGTAATGTATAAATAAGGAAGATGGCATCATCATACTGACCGCACTATAATACACATTACCCTAATTATATAAAAAAGTGGATACTCGCCATTAGCGAAGCTGAAATGCACCTTATCACCAAATCCCAAAATGTGCCCAATCAATAATTGATGTCCCTATGTTTAACCAACATATATTAGATGCACTCGGAGCATGTGCTCCAAATATTTGTGAGTGAACAATCATATGAATTAGAGTGAATAATCATAATAGTAAAAGTGAACAACCTAATACATATGGATGAACAATTGTAAAATCTGGAGTACATACTCCGGGAGCACCTAATAAACTGCAATGTTTAACGATTAATGTCTCCCTTCCCAAAGATAGATGTCCCTCATTCCAAATACTATGTTCAAGTAAATCTAGAGCCCATGGAGATCAAAAGTTGACATCCCCTTGATTAATAGTCCCTCCATTCCATATTAATTGTCGTCTTTGAAAATTGTGCAGTCAAATATTAAAACTTTTTACCATAATTTCTCAGAATTGTTACATAAGATTACTACCATTATATTCATAATGATAAATATTACTGCATTATAGATATATAAAACATTATCAATCAAAGAACAACATTATAGATCGTGATGGTCAAATATATGACAATTAATATGAAATAGATAGAGTACTAAATTTCCTCCATCATAACACAATGCCCCCCAAATAAAAATCGGATAACACTGCGAGTGTACAAACTGAAACATTTTTGAATGATGGGGTTTTAAAACAATGATCATGAGCAAAAAGAATTAGGATGGAGCTGACATAACTCCAACCTAGAGCTGACAAAATTTTGTCCGACTCGAATTATCTGAATTGTTCGACCCGGAATAATCCGGGTTTGGACATAGATTTCTCGTCCAAATTTTGATAATAATTGACCGAATATTCAGACATAAAATTTCTCTTTTTTTATTGTCCGAACCCAATTTTAGTTTCGTCCAAATTGTCCGACCCAGTTCGACCCCAAATTAAATCGGGTCTAAATATGAATTTCTTATCCAGATTTTGACATTGTCCAAATTTGTTCGACCCAAATTTACTCAGATCCGAATTTTTG
This sequence comes from Portulaca oleracea, assembly GCA_029582165.1. Classification (NCBI taxonomy): domain Eukaryota; kingdom Viridiplantae; phylum Streptophyta; class Magnoliopsida; order Caryophyllales; family Portulacaceae; genus Portulaca; species Portulaca oleracea. The sequence continues at coordinate 16,462,183 of CM055875.1, forward strand.
TCAGCGCTACCCCCACCCCAAGTTGCTGGGGTGTAATGTATGCCAAAATTGGATGTCTTACCATTGTGTCATGATGTAGAAGCTGATGTCCACCACTATATTACTTAATGCCCACAACATATTTTACTGAAACTCAATACATTTTCTTTATTAGTGTGTACTTGAATCATACTACTTTGAGTATTTGTTATAATATGTGCTATTTAGTTACTAAATTTTCCCATGTTTATCACAAAAATTACAATAATTTAATTTTTACTATATCATTTATTTAGTAATGGATTTGGGCCTCATGGTCCGTCATTGCACACATTTATAGTGAGAGGGGTTTTTAAGTATGTGTATGAGAGAAAATAAAGCTCCAGTGCAAAAAGATAAAATACGGATGATGTTGCGATAAATGATGACAAAATAGTTAAAAATCATCTTCTTTATGAAATCACTCAAATAATGCATGTATATATGCATTTCATAAGTCAAAAATTAAACAAAATGTATTCAATTTTCGGAGAAACTGCAAAATCTAATGGATGTTGAATGCATAAATCACCTACCTTGAATTTCTGACTTATTTTCTGTACAAGAAAATATTTCAACTCATAATTTATATTTATGATTATGATTGGAGGTCAAGTGGTGATTTTGTATTCTCATATGTCCTCCCTCGTGCAAATATTTTTGGACCTGAAGCATGCATATTAAATATTGCCTATAACTTTGTGAGGAAAACACATAAAAGTTGTTATGATTCAAAACCTGAAATCACTAACTAATAAAGAATTTTACATCTATACTTGAACAAGGGATGTGTTATGTCCCATTTTTAATTTCCCAAATCACCCCTTATGATGTCGTAACTCCCTAACTTCCTTAAAAGAGCTTGAGCCTTGAATATCATAAGTTTTCTATTTCCCAAAATGCCCTTGTTTTTACTTCTATTTTCTACAATACCCTTGATTATTATTATTATTGTTGTTGTTTGCCACTCCTACTACTATTTGTACTATTATTATATTATATTATATTATATTATCCTCAAATTATATTATTATTATTATTATTATTATTATTATTATTATTACTATTACTATTACTGTACAAATAATGTTTAAATTTAAATTTATTTTCAATCTATTTCTTTAACCTTATATCATCACCACTGTACAAACTCTGTTTAAATACAAGCCTATTTTTAATATCCCCTAGCCTTGTTATATATATGTATACATTTTTTTTTTTACAAATGCCTTATGTGCGAGAATATGATCGAATGACTCACCGAATATGGTGGTCGATATGTATTATATATATTGGAGGCGATCATATACAAGGAATATTTACCAAAAATAATGTGATTACAAATTACAATGAATACACCCCAATACTCTATTACGCCTCCTCAAGCTGATCGAGGGAACACACGAACAGCTTGGACTTGAGAAACTAGAAATGTTGGGTGGATAACCCTTTGGTGAAAATGTCCGCACGCTATTTGAGATTTAGTAGGGATGTATCGAACGACGAGATCTCCATGAGCGATCCTCTCTCGAACAAAATGGTAACCCACTGCAATATGCTTACTCCGATCATGTTGTACAGGATTAGCAGTCATATAGGTAGCACTAATGTTATCACAGTACAACCAAACTGGAGTTTTAAGGGTAATACCGATTTCATACAGGAGCTTCCGAATCCATAACGTTTCAGCAACTTTATAACCTAAAGCACGGTATTCAGCTTCAGTGGATGATTTGGAGACGATGGGTTGCTTCTTTGTACGCCAAGATATAAGATTGAGACCTAAGTAAATCGCATATCCTGTTGTGGAACGACAAGTGTCAAGACGCCCAACCCAATCAGCATTCGAATAGGCCACAACAGCAAGGACTGATGAGGCAGCACGAAGAAAGAGCCCGTGTTGAAGTGTGCCCTGAAGATACCTAAAAATACGCTTCACAACATGCAAGTGAGCAGTACGGGGAGCATGCATAAATTGTGAAACTACATGCACTGCATAAGTAATGTCAGGTCGAGTCATAGTCAAGTACTGTAAGGCACCTACCATACTCTGATACTGAGATGGATCAGCAAGCAGCTCACCATCTGTAAGGGATAAGGTGGTACGGGCAATAGAAGGAATTTTGACAGGAGTACAAGTGTGTAGGTGAAACATATGTAAGAGAGAGGAGATATATTTTTGTTGTGAAAGGAAAAACCCAGAGGAAGAGCGAACCACCTGAATGCCAAGAAAAAAATGTAGGTCCCCAAGGTCTTTCATGGCAAATTGACGGGCAAGAGAGGAGATAAAGGTATGGAGTAAGGATGAGGAACTGCCATTGAGGATGATATCATCAACATAGAGTAAAAGAATCAAATTATGATTGCCAGTGCGTAGAACAAACATAGATGGATCTGCTGTGTTGTAAGTGAATCCATGAGATAAGAGAAAACTACTAAAGCGATAAAACCAAGCACGATGAGCTTGTTTCAAGCCATAGAGTGCTTTCTTAAGGCGACAAACATGAGATGGAAAGTCAGGATGCACAAAACCACGAGGTTGTCGCATGCAAACTATTTAGTTTAGATTACCATGCAAAAAGGCATTTTTCACATCAAGTTGACGAATAGGCCAATCAAAAGAAACAGCCAGAGTTAAGACAAGACGAATTGTGGTGGGCTTGACAACAGGACTGAAAGTCTCATGAAAATCAATACCAGATTGTTGGCAAAAACCTTGGGCCACAAGACGAGCTTTATATCTCTCCACAGAATCGTTAGAACGATCTTTTATCCTATACACCCATTTACTCCCAACCACGTTTTGAGTAGGATGGGTAGGAACCAAGATCAGCATGTAATGACAGGAGTTGTTTTGGTTTGAAGACACCAGATTTAGACCGAGTTTGCATAGGATGAATGCTTTGGGTTGAAGATGCAAGTGGAAGACTAGACTCTGTATGTGGCATATAGGTGTCACACATAGGCGACAATGAGGTTGGGGTAGGGGAGATGGACTCAGAGGGAGAGAAAACGATAGGGGATGACTTAGGTAAAGGAGAAACAGGTGACCCAGGTGTGGGCGAGGAGGTTGGTGAATAAGACTCAGAGGAAGAAACTGTGACAGGAGTAAGGGTGGGATTGCGAGAAGGGGAAGAAATGTGACTAGTAGACAAAGGAGACAACATACCTGAAACACAAGGCATAGGGACATGAGATGGTGGACAGGAAGAGGATGATGATGGCATTGACAAGGAGGATTGCACGGAAGTAATGGGGTTTTGGGTGGGAGTGAGCTGGAGAATATCGTGCACGGAAAATGGAGCACGGGAGGCAACTTTAGAGCTAAGTTTTGAAAAAGGAAAAATGTTTTCATGAAACATGACATTCCGACTAATAAAAACACAATCCGAAGTAGGATCAAGGCAACGATATCCCTTGTAATTTGGGGCATATCCGAGAAAGACACAATGAACAGAACAAGGAGAAAGTTTATTTGACAGTCGGACCACAAAATTAGGAAAGCAAGAACAACAAAACGGTTTGAGAAAACCATAAGAGGTGACCGATGAAAAAGAACTTCATATGGACTCAGATTTCCCAGCAAAGGAGTTGGAAGGCGATTTATGACATACACTGCTGTTAGGACAACATCCAACCAATAAGTGGCAGGCATAGAGGCATCGATTAAAAATGCACGAGTCATTTCTAATAGATGGCTATGTTTTCGCTCACCAACTCCATTTTGTTGTTGTGTATCGGGAAAAGATTTACGAAAAAGAATGCCACATTTACGAAAATGATTAATGAAGGAGTTGTTATCAAATTCTTTACCACCATCACTTCGAAACATTTTGACCTTGGAACTAAATGAATTTTCAACCAAAGTTTGAAAGTTGCAAAAAACAGAAAAAACTTCAGACTTCAATCTCATAGTGAAAATCCAAGTAAATCGAGAAAAATCATCAATGAAAGAAACATAATATTTAAATCCACTATGAGAAATAGATGGTGATTGCCAAACATCAGAATGAATAAGTTCAAGAGGACAAGTAGAACGATGTTCAACCAATTTAAAAGGGAGAATATATGACTTTGCCAAACGACAAGTCTTACAAGTATCATGAAAATGATTTTGAAGTTTAACTGAAATATTTTTCCTAAGAACATCCAAAACTCGAGGTCCATAATGCCCTAATCATCGGGGCCAAACATCTCCATTCTCATTTAAGGCCAGGTTAGCAGGAATGTGAGGAGGAGCAGCATGCAAACGAAGAGGATAAACATTACCAACATGGGGAGCTTGCAATAGAACATAACCCGTGGTGTTCTCCTTTACAGAAACAGTGTCAACATAAAAAACAACATGGCAGTCATTGTCAAGACACAGCTGGCGAATACATAACAGATTATGTTGAAGCTGAGGAACATGACAAACACATTTAAGCGAGAGAGGCCGAGAAGGAGTTTGTAAGGTGATATTGCCAACAGTGGATATGAGTAGCAAGGTTCCGTTTCCAACCTTAACTTTGTCATTGCCAGAGTAAGGAGACAGAGATGATAACATACCCTCATCAGGTGTCATGTGAGAGGCTGCAGCAGAGTCAGGGTACCAAAGTTGTTCACCAGCATCCATAGAATTGATGGTGGCAAAGGCAGGAATCACTGGTTGTTGACAAGGATGATAACGAATAGGGCATGTATCAGCAGAATGACCTGAGGCATGACAAATTTGGCAAACAATGGAAGGATGGGAACCTAAAATCCCATATGAGCGGTTAGTGCCTGCATCAAAGTAGTCAATATGCGGAGAGGGGAACCAAGAAGTACATGATGATGAATCAACCAATTACTTAATACAGCAGTACTTGTAGGAATGTTCCTTCGAGATGAACGGTCAGAAGAGTTGCACACACGACTAGTGTCGGTGCGAGGACTGTTGTTGTTGTTGGGTCGATTCTTGTACCCCCTTTATTGTAGCAACCACCTTTACCTCTATGCGAATAACCCTGATGACTTTTGTTGAGCTCGTTACCGCCCCCTTGAGACGAGGCACCCCCATTAGCAGTAAGAGTAGTAGCAAAGGCTTGAGGAGTAGATTGGTGACGAGTTTACATAAATTTTTCTTGTTGCTCATAGAAAATCAATTTGGAACGAAGATCATCAAAAGTATGAGAGCCAGGAAGCATAGAGTATGCAGTGACAAAAGTTTTGTACTCAGGTGGAAGACCAGCTGTAGTATATTGTATAAGCTCAAGATCAGAAATTGGAGACTGAATGGCAGCAAGAGAGTCAGCAATAGTGTTAATGTGCCTCAAATATTCTTCCATGGACTGATTATCACCTTTAGAGACTATATTTAGCATGCGTCCTAGATCAAGGGCTCGGGCCAGACTAGCCATATTAAACCTAGATTCAAGATGTTGCCATATGTGCCTAGAATGGGATAAATCACGCACCTCACTCAATGTTTCTTGAGAGAGAGTGGCAAAAATCCAAGCTCTAATCAACTGATCTATTCGCAACCAATAAGTATATTCATGATTAATAGTTTGAACACCCGGAGAAACAATTATATGGCTAGGGGGTTAAACAATCGAACCATCTAGGATGCCATGAATTTGATGCATAATAACAAAGGAGGAAAACTGAGTGCGCCACGATAGATAGTCATCGACACTGCGAAGGACAGTAGTGACATATGTTGTGATGTTAACCGTCCAAATATTAGAAGGTAAAGTAGGAAGGTTACCATGCATTATGGGCACGTGAGAGGGGTTATAGACATTGGCGATACCGGACTGCGGTGGAACAATGAAGGATGGTTGCACCGAGAACGGGATCATTGGCTGTGAAAATGTCCAGCCAGCGGTGCCATGGGGAGTGGAAACAACAACGTACATGGTAAAAAGGGGTGGTGGAGGAGGCGGCGGGAAGGCAGCAGGTATTGGGTCGGCCGTCGTCGACATGAGAGACTCCGTCGCTGGGCAGAACCGGAGGTTGACTGAGCGCGGCAGATGGGGAGCCGACGAGGCCGGTGGAACTGTAAGGGCTAGCTTGAGGCATGTCGGGTGTAGATGGAGCCACCACGCTATCAGAGGAGAAACTAGCCATGAGCGAGAAGACGGAGCAAAACACAACGGCGGCCGGTCGGCGGTCGACTTCGGCAAACACGCGGGGTACGGCGCCGTTGTGAAGAGGCTGACTTGTGAGCGCTGGGAAGAACAGAGGGCGTCGCTGGAAGAGATACGGCCGACGAGAGCGACGCCGGCGCTAGATTCCGGCAATTAGCGGCGCTGGAGACGAGGAGGCGCTAGGGTTCTGACTGGCGAAGAAGTCACGGGCTGCGTACTGTAGAGGCGGGAAGCTGTTGAGAAAAGAAATTGAGAAGGGAAAAAAATTGTTATTATTTTAAGGACCATTCCGGCTCTGATATCATGTGCGAGAATATGACCGAATGACTCACCGAATATGGTGGTCGATATGTAGTATATATATTGGATGCAATCATATACAAGGAATATTTACCAAAAATAATGTGATTACAATGGATACACCCTAATACTTTATTACCTTACATCCATTTGATATCTTAATATTAGAGTTCGGGTAATTTGTAGTCTCATTAATCGTAAGATAGTTCAATTGCTTCATGTTTTTTTATAAGAACCTCAATCCATTTTTAAACAAGTAAATTTCCTTCCTGTACAATTAAGCTATACTTGAATTTTCTTAGTCATAATTGTGTCGTCTTCCTCAAATACTTTTTACGCAATTGTACAAATACTTTTTGCGTTTATCCTTTGAAAATTTGAAGATATAGGTTCTTTAATTGTTGTTCAGTATGGCGCTTTGTGGTACGCTAAGGAACATAAAAATGTAAACCATGATACGAATAATAGTCAATGGAGATGCGATAGGGATTATTGCAATATATGACGATAAATGTGGCATTACTTTTAATTGGTTGTGTATTTTAAAACTGTCAATATACACATGGAGATAGGTGTAGGTAATGGAGATGGTCACTCTAAATTATAGGAAAATTCTATTTAGTAAACTTCAATTTTTGCCTATTTCAAGTTATCAAACTTTTTAAACTATTCTAAGTGGTAGACTTAGTTTGATAATTATTCCAAATGATAGACTTATTTAAAAACTTTAAAAATTATTCCATGTTTTAAAGCACTTTAAAATTATTCTTAGTTTTCAAACACTTTAGATATTATTTTAAGTGAATCGATTGTGAGATTGATAGGGTAAGCTAAATGAAATTGAGAGATGAGGAAAATTTTACCAGCAATATTTTAACAACGGCACGTACAAGAAACTCACGAGATGGAATAATTTTCAAAATAAGTTAACCACTTGAAATAGTTAAAAATTGGTTGACAATTTGGAATAGACAAAAGTTCAAGCTTACTAAATGAAATTTTCCTAAACTATACTAGTGCTTACATTAAGACATTTTTTGTTCATATTAGATAAAATAACATTACTTTTCCAATACGTTAGTATTTGAAATATCCTAGAGGGGGGGTGATTAGGGTTATGAAAAAATTCTGCACTTTAAACAACACAACCAAGTTAAATAGCACTTTTAGATACTGAAAATAACTTCTTTATTATTGAACAAAAGTGCTTAAGGAGGAGATTACAACTCGGCAGGGAAGAGGATTGTGAGGTCCTCAGTACAACTTACAAAGCGTAAGACTGTAGTTTGTCTTACGATCTTGAGCCTCAGAAGAGGCGATTTCACACAGTGACCTCAATTGACAGACGATCACTGAACTCAAATGTTTTTACGACCTTATGAGGTCCTCACCAGCTAGATCTCTGGTTACTAAACTCGCCACAAATCAAATGTGATTACACTCAGAATTTACACAATTCCTACACTCAGAGTTTTCTTTCACAAAACTCCTACAATTGATTTTCTTCCTTGGAAATCACTGCTTTTTAAAGAGAATGAGTTCTCTTATTTATATTTGGCTCCTCAACGATTTCCTTTTAGTTGCCTTCCTATGCACTTGATTCTTTCAAACTTGTATTGATTCTGATTTGGTAGGCAGCTCTATTTAGTGCAACGGTCTGCTAGGATTTTGCTTTCCTTTTCTGAGTTGATCTTCTAAGTTCCGCAAGAATCCTTGTCATACTTTCTTTCCTTGTCGTTTGTTATCTGAAAAAGGAAATGAAGATCATTATAAACAATTCTCAGAATAAAGGGAAGATATAGGATTATGATATGATTTGTACTTCCCTAAGATAGCTCGGTTGGTCTTTCAAGCAAAATAATCTTGTGTTGACATTTGAGGTCCTCATTGACGATTACGCTGAGGTCCTCATAACCAGTTGAGGTTCTTCAATCTTCCCCTTTTTGTTTGAAAGACAAAACTTCCTGGATGCTGCTTCTATACATGCATTCTCAATGTACAGCAGAAATGGACAATAGATGCAACAGTACATTCTTGTAATAGAGTGTCATATAGTAGCAAGCAACAGTTCACCATATTGTTTCGGTTACAGACCAAGGATATCTCCCCCTTTTTGTCTTTCAGACAGAAGGGAAACATGAGAGTATAAGTACTAAATTGTGTAGCCAAAAGAGCAGAGTAAGAGAGAGAATGAGGAGGGATAGGAGGAAAAGAGATGATGAGGACGCCTTGACCAGGCCCTGGTTAAATTTTGAGGTGCCCGAGAGGCCATGCTGATGAGGACATTAGAGGTCCAGGCATGTAGTGAGTTGACGAACCTGGGAGGAGGAGAGAGACCACATGTCGGGAATGATATGACTCTCCCTCAATTTGACAACTTGTGCATAGGTTGAGGTCCTCATAGTAGACGACTCCCCCTCAAATGGTGCGGGTGGTGTTCTTTCACGACCTTCCCAATGTCTAGGATCTTGTCTTGGATTTTGTCTCCAAAGGTCACTCTTGCATTCTGGTTGATTTTCAGTTTGAAGAGCTTGGTTGGATCTCTGTGTTTGAGGCATACCTGTAATAGAAGCCACCATACCTTTCTTGGTCTCTGACCAAGGATGAGATCGCTGCAATGAGATCTTTGGGACCCAGATTTTAGTAATGCACGGAGGTCTAGTTCCTTTAGACAGGGGATTTGATGAGGTCCTTATTTTATTTTCTGTAGGAGGTCCTCTATGATGATTTTCTCTGAGAGGCGGCATGTTTGGGATAGGAAGGAGAGGTCCTTTATTGGCATGGAAAGGAGGAATTTTGGATCGATAGATTTTGAGAGGTGGTGTATTGGGTGTGGGAAGGAGAGGTCCTCTGGGAGGATGATTTGTAGGAATTTTGGTCCAAGGTTGAGGAGAGGGGGTTGTGGAGACTGGTTTGCTTTGGTAAGGATGGGAATTATTGACTGCCTCATTGGATAATTGAGTGATGGTTTTATAGCAGTCTTTGACCTCAAGAGACAGTCTATTGCTTTCTGTGAACAGGAGGTCATTTTGAGAATTCAGGTTATCTTTTGCCTCACTGAGACTTTGAACGTGCTTGGTAAGATGCTTGACCCTTTCAATCAATGATTTAGAATATTTAAACAGATGCAAGCATTTATGAGCGAGATGTAAAGGTGAGAGATTGAGGAGGTCATCAATGTTTACCTCTTCTTGGTGTGAGGATGTTTCTGGCTCCTCATTCATTTGAGTCATCAGGCAGACATTTGCGACGTCATCAACATCACTGTTATCCTCACTTGAGTCACTGTCACTCCAAGTTGCAAGCATAACTCTACGTTGTTGTGGTCTGGGCCTCATGTTTCTTTTATCTCTATTCTTTCTCGCATGAGGGCAGTCTTTGATCAAGTGCTCTGTGCTGCCACAACTATAACAAGTGAAGGGGTCATATTCTTCTTTCATAGAGGTCTTACCTTTTGGTTTTCTCTGTTGTCCATCCTTGAGGTAGCCTCGAAAGGTTGGATTTTTCTTGTATAGTTTTCTGAAGCCTCTTGCCAGCATAGCCATTGTTCTTATTCATCCTCATCTGATTCCTCATCAGAATCCTTGGCTGCTTTAAGGGAAACCCCTTTAGGCTCTGTGAGGTCACTCAATTGGATCTCATGGGCCAACAGTTTCCCTATGAGCTAGCTTGAGGACTTTCAGGTTCTGCGCTTCTTCAATGGCTGTGACTTTTGGTCCCCACTTTCTCCTTGGCAAACATCTAAGGATCTTTCTGACTTGTTACTCATTGGAGTAGTTCTTTCCAAGTGACTTGAGGTGGTTAGCAATACTGCTAAATCTCTTGTACATCTCTTCAATGGATTCTTCTTCTTCCATTTTGAAGGCCTAATATTTTTGGACAAGAATGTCCAGTTTGATGTCTTTAACTTGGCTTGTACCTTCATATGAGGTGACTAAGTATTCCCAAACCTGTTTGGCATTTTCACAGTTAGAGACACGTTCAAAATCATTTGGATTTAAACTGTAATACAACAAATTTAAAGCCCGAATATTTTTTCCCAATGAGGTGAGCTCATCGGTTGTCATCTCAGATCTTTCTTTTGGGACATCCTGGTTTGCAGCATTCTTCTTTGTGGGGGTAGGAAAATCGCCTTCAGTGACAATGATCCAGAGGTCCTCATCTTGGTCTTTGAGGAGAGGTGCCCTTGTCCATGAGCGTCCTTGAGCGTCCTTGAGGAGCTTCGGTTGTGTTGAGGCCGGCCATGATCTTTACCACGAGTTGTTAGACTCTTCAGATCTGTGGACCTGCTCTGATACCAATTGAAATAACCCTAGAGGGGGGGTGATTAGGGTTATGAAAAAATTATGCACTTTAAACAACACAACCAAGTTAAATAGCACTTTTAGATACTGAAAATAATTTCTTTATTATTGAACAAAAGTGCTTAAGGAGGAGGTTACAACTCGGCTGGGAAGAGGATTGTGAGGTCCTCACCACAACTTACAAAGGCAGAAGACTGGGTAGCTGTCTTCTGATCTTGAGGCCTCACAGAAGAGGCGATTTCACACAGTGACCTCACTTGACAGACGATCACTGAACTCAAATGTTTTTACGACCTTATGAGGTCCTCACCAGCTAGATCTCTGGTTACTAAACTCGCCACAAATCAAATGTGGTTACACTCAGAATTTACACAATTCCTACACTCAGAGTTTTCTTTCACAAAACTCCTACAACTGATTTTCTTCCTTGGAAATCACTGCTTTTTAAAGAGAATGAGTTCTCTTATTTATATTAGGCTCCTCAACGATTTCCTTTTAGTTGCCTTCCTTTGCACTTGATTCTTTCCAACTTGTATTGATTCTGATTTGGTAGGCAGCTCTATTTAGTGCAACGTTCTGCTAGGATTTTGCTTTCCTTTTCTGAGTTGATCTTCTAAATTCCGCAAGAATCCTTGTCATACTTTCTTTCCTTTTCGTTTGTCATCTAAAAAAGGAAATGAAGATCATTATAAACAATTCTCAGAATAAAGGGAAGATATAGGATTAGGATATGATTTGTACTTCCCTAAGATAGCTCGGTTGGTCTTTCAAGCAAAATAATCTTGTGTTGACATTTGAGGTACTCATTGACAATTACGCTGAGGTCCTCATAACCAATTGAGGTTTTTCAATATTCTTTAGATATATACTTGCCTCATCATCGAAGAAAATATTTTTTTTTTTGTATATAATGTGATGCATTTTGATTGCATGGACCCTTAAATCGTGCTTAGGCATATGTCTCCGAACACAATTAAGAAATAGGTGGTGACCTTCTATGATTTTCAAAGCTTATTACATACTATTTATTGATATTGTATTTATTATAAGCTTAAGTTAACGCTTCTTATTTCCTTACATAATTATTCGGATGAAACAAAGGCTTATAATTGTGTTAGCCGATTTCTAATTTAACTTCAATGTACTTGAACCATCAGTTGCTAAATCAACAATGTTTTGGTAATTAAGTCCAAACACAATATTTAGTCTCTACAGGTAAATCATAAAATTTGTAATTTAGTTTAGGGGAAAACTTATAGTGATTGTCAACCATGACAACTCACACAATGAAAACAATGTTTATCCATATGTGTGTCAACTTTTATCTTTGTCATTCATTTTTTTTAATTTAGTACAACACTATAAAATATATTTTCTTAATAAAATAGTTTTCATGAAATTTTTTAAAATTTGAATATCTTAACTCTAAGTTTTTGCCTAGTAAACAAGCATATTTTGAAAAATATTTACTTCAAAATTTTTTAAAATAAACTAAAACTTAAAAAAATATATTTAAAATTTATATTAAATAAAAAAGTTAATGGTCAAAATAAAACTTGACACATGTATGAGTATAATTTATTTTAGTTATGGTGGTTGTCATGATTGACAACTACTATAAGTGTATCCTTTAATTTAGATATATATGTATTGTACTTTTTCCATAAGCAAATAATCGACTAACCCAATCAAATTTAAATTTACGTTAATTTTCATGTTATTTTTGAAATTTTGATGTATGATTATTGGAATATTAAACTTTTTTGTACAATTGTTAGGCGCACGGCTAGACTACTCATATATAAAAATCACTTTAACCATCTCAGAACGATGCCTTGACAGAAGGGTCCCCTGAGAAGGTTATTCTTGTAACCGTATTTTTTAGCCAATGGAAAAAAAAATCACTTTAACCAAAATTTTAGACTCAACGTTAAATAGCTAGGAAATTTTTATAATCTTACAATTTCCACTTTAGATCAAATAAAAAAGAGGTTTTGGCTCTAAATAATATCAAGTGAGAGGTAAATGACTGAAAATAATTTAAATTGACTTTTTAACTGAGTATATGTCAAATTTATAATCTATTTAACTAAACGAGAATTGAATTTCGACGTCGATAAGCTGACTTGGCATTCCTAAAAAGTTCAAATTAAGTTGACTGAAAATATTATAAACTAACTAAATCAGATATTAACCTACTGCATCTTTGAAATTTTCAAGGGTAACAAGTCAGCTTTTCCGATATCGGAATTGAATTTTGATTCAGTCAGAGTACATAGGTTAAAAGTTTGATACGATTCTCGACCAAAAATTAGTTTTTAGAATATTTTCAGTTATTCACTTATGACTTCAAATTATTTAGAGCCAAAAGCTTAATAAAATACCATCTATATATTAGGGCATTAGGGTAACAAATAAAGTTTGGCTCATCTTATTTTTTGTTATAAGTTCCATCCATCTATAATGTTCTACATTTGGGTGTATATAATTTTCTTCTATAACGCATGTCAACTCAAATAGGAGACGAAAAGAAACAACGTTGAACTTCTACATTTCCGTATGAATAATAAAATTTAAATTGGTAGGCCTGGAGTTGGTAGACGTGTCAGTGATGAAAATGAGTTCATTAGCCGTTGTTTGGGTTGAGTTTATAGTGATGGTGAACGCATTTAAACTCACCCATACCTGCCAGTCTACCATGCATGCATATTGCACATGTTATTTTCCAACAACAATATTACTTAGCAATTTAATTCATTTTACTTACATGTGAACAGCTGGAGATGGTCCTTTCTCTTAATTAATTAACTGAACCAAATCCAACTTAAATCCTAGGGTATAATTGTGCGAATTTTAATGGGATTGGGGTCCGCTCCCATTAAATTCTAGATACGTACGCCACCGTCAATTTTTCTTTTTTTTTTTTAATAAAGATAAGCAGTCCATGTCAATTCGTTGCACCCCTTTCTACGAGGAATAATCCAACAGACCTGTAGCGGACAGGGAATGGGGGTGCCAATATCCCAAAGTTGGGCCCCACTCCTACCCAATACCCACAACATTCTCTAAACAGGTAAGAGATAAATGATTCCCTAGGATTCAAACCCTGGAGAGTAGGGGTAGAAGGCGGACCTCTTGTCACTCAGGAACGAGGTGATTGGCACGCCATCATCAATTATGATTAACTACGTAAATAATTTTTTTTTTTAAAGAATAAGTTGTACTAGTACATTTATATGCTTTTTAAGAGCCCTGAAACAATGAGTTTGACTTTGACTCAATGGATGAAGTAAAATCTGCAGACTCGTACCAAAAGCTTCAATATTTATCTTTCCATTTGTCTTTCTCTTTAATAGTGAGCTTGAATTTAACTTATATAAATAAATTTGATTATATTGATTTATAAATAATTTGGTTTTATTGATTTGTTTTTATGATTACTTTTATGAATAATTTAAATAAAAATATATTTAACTCTGGTCAAAAAACTAATAAAAACTATTTAATATAATTAAGTTGGCCTCACATCCTTTTTCTTATCTGCAACCCTCGTTTCCTTCAACGACGTCGTGTTAAGCTACAAAAAAAAAACAAAAAAAAAATTGAGAAAACAAGGGGGCGCAAAACACTCCTCTTCAATCTCATCGTGTGAGTTACGTACTCGTCTTCACACTCAAAACTCAAGCAGACGTCTTGCTCGCTGCATGTCTTTCCCATCCTGTCGTGTCGCCAACTCTGATCAATGGCGCTATAGATGGTCTTATTAGATAAAATCATGTTGGCTAATAAATAAAAAGGAAAATTGGATTATAATAATATGAACTTTTGGCCATATAAGACTAATTTGAATATGAATAATATGAACTTTTGCTCCATATATAGTAGACGAAACAGTACGCCACCGAGTTAAGTTGAACTTAACTCGATGGCGATCTGATGCGACGGTGGAGCAATGTCCCAATCAGCATTATTTATCCACATAAGTCTCTCTCTCTCTCTCTCTCTCTCTCTCTGTCTGTTTGTGTTTTTTTTTTTGCTTTTTCTTTTAGTTTCCCAGGTTCGGAAGGAATCGTCGTTGCAAGTATTTCGTCCCTTTTTTTCACCGCTTGCTTTTTCAAATAAAATCAAATTAATTCCTAATTTTCCTCCAAATCCTTTCTTTATCCTTAATCTCGAGAATTTATCGGCGTGGTCAACAGAATTTGTTAGAATCTGATTTTGTTTTGGATTTTCTGGGAAATTTTGGGGGACAAAAAGCTGCAATTGCAATTGCAAGTTTTCTTCCATTGACGATGAAGCGATTCGTCGATAATGCCATTGCGATCACCAAGGAGTAAGACAGATTTTCGTTTCTATCTCTGATTTCCGTTCGATTATTG
Source organism: Portulaca oleracea (assembly GCA_029582165.1). Classification (NCBI taxonomy): domain Eukaryota; kingdom Viridiplantae; phylum Streptophyta; class Magnoliopsida; order Caryophyllales; family Portulacaceae; genus Portulaca; species Portulaca oleracea. The sequence goes on from CM055875.1 coordinate 16,477,297, forward strand.
GTGCATCTTTTGTTGCATGATTGTGATATGCCTTTTTTTTCCATTGTAATTGAGCTTGTCTACGGTGGTTGGTAGAACTTGTAGAAATTTTATTTTGTCTCTATCAATGGAGAATTGATTTATATATTCTATGGATATGGATGTTCTCGATGGTGTTTATCTGAAAATTTTCGTGAATTTGAAAAAATGGAAACTTGTGGGTGCTGTCTCTTTCCTCACTTTCGTGAACAAGTGGATTTTGAGTTTTGGGTCAATATATTCTATGGATATTGAGATAAAAGTGTTGTTTTAAGAGTTGGTTTAGTGATAAGTCAATCATAGTATTAGTGTTTTATGGGATGTGGATTTGGGATTGATGATTTACAGTCATTCAGTTAATCGAGTATCGAGACAGAATAGTATAAGTTGGTTTGCTAATCTTAGTTGGGTGGGTGAAAACGAGAGCTGGAAATCCGGAAAAGGAGAGAGAGAGAGAGAGAGAAAGAGGCTTATGTGGACAAATAATGTTGACTGGAACATCCCTCTGCCGCCACGTCAGACCACCACTGATTTAAGTTCCACTTAACCCGGTGGCGTACTATTTAGTCTACTATGGTGCAAAAAATCATATTATTCAGAACCAAATCGAAAGTTCTATTATTTAGTTTTATATTACTACAGCACTAAGCTCTTGATAAATATAGTTTACTGTAGACTCAAAAAATCACGCCTTGTGTTCGGTCTCGTTCCGAGCCGAATTTTATTCTTTTAATAGGGTGTTTGTGTTTATTTTAGCCCTTGTATATATATTAGATATAATAATTCTGTGTTTTGTAGGAAAATAAGGAGTTAGAAGAAGTTTGGGCTTAATTGAGGGTTTTTAGGGAATCCCGAGCGATTTCTCGAGTCAACCCGAGACGAAACCGACCCGGAAATCCAATCCTATTTTCTGGCGCAAAACAGGGCAATCTGACCAAAACAGGGGTCGCGCCCGTTACCAAAATGGTCGCACCCGCGACCTAGTGCTGAGAGACAGAGAATGACGACGGTAGAGGCGTGACTCACCCGAGTCACGCCCGCGACCTATAGGGTAGCGCCCGCTACCCGGATGAATGTTGACGGATGGGTTGTGGACAGCAGCATGACTCGACCGCGCCCGTTGGCGACTCGCCAGAGTCGTGCGCCTGTCGCACCCGCGATCTACAAGGTGACACCCGCGACGTCTGGAGAATGCTGACGGATGAATCTGGGCAGACAATGCACTCGCGCGCGCCACATTCCGACTCGCCCGAGTTACCCGATTCTAGGAAATAGCTACGCGCGTGCTGCAATTAAAATCTTAGGGTTTTGGGTTTCGTTTCTCCTTCTTCTATAAATACCCAATGTAATTCAGACCTAATTATCTTAGTTTTGATCGATTAGCCTAGGTAGTTTAGGAGTAGAATTAGATTACATTAGATTTAATTGCTTTCTTTAATTGTTCTTCAAGTTTTCATTTGTTCTTCAAGCTTTCTTTGATTTCTAGCATTTGTATTCAAACTTTCTCAAGCTTTCTTAATTCAAGCAAAGTTTCCATTGAAGTTTTACAAGCTTTCTCTCTCTCTCTCTCTCTCTCTCTCTCTCTCTCTCTCTCTCTCTATTCTCCATTGATGTTGATTTCAAAAGCTTTCTAGGGTTACCTACATCAAATTCACTTTTTAGTGGGGAAGAGGGTCAAGGAATTCCAATTCTACTTCCTAGTAAGAATTTGGGGGATCCTTGGTAATCCAATCCACAATTTCTTGTTTGTTCGGGGGAAATTGCAAAGGTAGATTGAAGATTAGAAGATTTTGGTCATCAAAGGTATAATTTCTTGTCTCTAATTTCATTGTTCATTCTAGTTTCATTCCTTGCTTTATTTGCTTATTTGATTTCATGCTCTTAAGTGTTTTCTTTGATTTATGCCTAGGTTAGATTTAATTGTTTTCCTTTACATGATTTACCGCTTTCCGCACTGAGAAAAACCCCAAACACAAACTGATTCCCTAAATCAAGCCTAAACACCCATCCCTATGGACCGACAACCCTGACTCTAAAAACCACAAAAATGTTGTATTGTTCCCTCATGTTGATTTGTATACCCAATCTCCAGTTACGAGTCAAAGGGAGGATTCATTTTTGTCATGTCTTCTTTCACTATGCCTAGGAAAGTCTTGTATATTCATGCGGTTCATCATTTCTATGACTTTTCTAAGGCATTTGATAAACTGTTAAGGGCACTAATGTTTGTTTATGTGCCATTGTGAGTGTGCTTTTACCTACATCACTCTGAGATGCATGAGAGGATGCATGATTTGTTACTCCAGGCGTTGAATGGTTCTGACATGGTGTCCAATATCTTGAGGTGAGAAAGAGTGAATTTCTTGATAAGATGCCTTCAAGGTAATATCCTTCCTCACCTTTTGTGTATATTTAGTGAGTCGGTTTTCTTTTCTTCTTTTATTTTCTTTTTTTGTGTGTCTTTTTCTTTTATTTTGGGGTGCTTGCTTACCTACTTATGTTTCCATTCGAGGACACGACAACCTCTTTGTGTTGGAGTGGGAGGGTAGTTTGCATTCCGGTTTTTGAGTTTAAAAAAAGAAAAAAAGAGTGAGAGTCGTTTTGTAAATATTTTAATCTCTTAATTCTTTAGTCCTTAGAGTCTTGTATAGTTTATTTTTCTTTTTGATCTTGCATGTGAACCATCACATATAGTATGCTTTTCTTGTTTATTTCTAACCTATGGTGTGATGTTCGTTGGATCGCGGATTGAGTGCTTTTAATTGAAGATCTTGAGGTAACTTCTTTCCGCCCTCTCTTTATGTGAATATATTATTGATCCATGATGCATGCTTGATTTTCTTTTTGGGTGGCGAACCCCTTGATTGTGATTGTTGGGATTATCTTGTTGTTGGAGCCGTGTGGGCTCGGGTCGCGACCGCTTTTTATGTGATAAGTGTTTTGTATATATGTTTTTCTTGGTTTTCTACCTTACTTATGACACCCTTCTCACGATGGAGACATTGTGATGTTTTGTGTTAGAGTGGGGGTGATATCTTCCTTTTGTCATGGGTAGATCACCTAGTTTGTGAGTCTTTTGTTTTCGTTTTTCGTAGTTTGTGTCTAAAAGTGTGAAAATGTTTGTGTGAAAAAGGAGAAAAAAGGGAGTGAAAAACCTTAAAAGTTTTCGTTTTTCGTTTTGTTTTTGTTTTTGCTTTGTTTCTTGGATTTTGTTGTTTAAATTAGGAAGTCGTTCTTAATCTTCTTTAACAGAAACCGGTTTGAGCATTTTCGACCCTACCTTGGGTGATTGTCATGACTTACCCAATTAGATTCCCTTCATTGAGTGTCTAGCGAGGTCCCTGATTCTTTTCGCGTTGAAACTAGGAGATTCTAGGGATTCATATCCGAGCTTGTTTTCTAAAAGTAAAGAAAAAAAAGAAGCAAAAGCAAAAGCAAAAGAAAGAAAAAGAAAGCAAAGTTAAATAAATGAATTAATTTGGTTCGTGTCGGTCGAACGACATTAACTAGCATAAGCTAGTCCACCTACATGGGAGCGGTATTAGCGGTACGACGCTGATACCCCTTAAGCCTCCTCCTATATCGCTTTGCGACGGAGAGGTGAATGGAAAGGCCTGTGTTGGGAGGGTAAACCCCACATTATGGGTCGTTGCAATTCCCGCAAAACTAGCCCGACCTAATAAACTAAATCAAAGTTGTTGGGAATACCCAACCCAAAAAGAAAAAAGAGTTTAAGTGTTAGTAAAGTGAGGGGTCTTTCCTTCCATCACCTGCGGCCCTCACCAAGCCAAGGGCGACCAAATGCGGGGGAGGGCAACTCTTTGTTTATTTTTTTTGTTGTTCGCTTTGTTTTAAGCTCGGGTGTGAGTCTTTGGGGTCGATCGGAATCAGTTAGAACCCACTAAGCACTGCGCACATGGGATTTAGCTTTACATGAGGTGTCGGGGATAAAACACCTTTAAGATTGGCAGTTTGAGTTAGGTGTATTGGAGATGCTCATAACGGTTCCTTTTGGAGGATTAATATCGTTTTCTTGATTGCGATAATTTAATTCTTGAAACGAGCAGCTTTCTTTTCTTTCTTTGCAACCTTGTTTCATTTTTCACTTTCGCTCTCTCCTTTTCTTGGGCTTTTGTGGGTATAGTTGCTATAAACCCTCACGAGGCCTACCTCGTCCACCCGGGCTGCTGGGGGTTTAAAGGGATTGATGCATGTGCTATATGCATCCGCGATTCCTGCGAAAGTGAGTTAGGGTTTTAGTTTCTTTTTCTCTGTTTTTATCTTTGTTTTTAGTTTGCTTGGGGCGAGCAAACCCTTGTGTTTTAGTGTTGTCCGGTCTCATTCCGAGCCGAATTTTATTTTTTTAATAGGGTGTTTGTGTTTATTAGCCCTTGTATATATACTAGACAAAATGATTGTGTTTTGTAGGAAAATAAGGTGTTAGAAGAAGTTAGGGCTTAATTGAGGGTTTTTAGGGAATCCCGAGCGATTTCCCGAGTTAACCCGAGTCAACCCGAGCCGAGACCCGAGACGAAACCGACCCGGAAATCCAATCCTATTTTCTGATGCAAAATAGGGCAATCTGGCCAGAACAGGGGTCGCGCCCGTTACCAAAATATTCGCACCCGCGACCTAGTGCTGAGAGACAGAGAATGACGACAACAGAGGCGGGACTCGCCTGCGCCCATTGGCGACTCGCCTGAGTCGCGCACCTGTCGCGCCCGCGACCTACGGGGTAGCGCCCGCTACCCTGGCTGAATGTTAACGAATGGGCTGCGGACAGAAGCAGGACTCGACCGCGCTCCTTGGCGACTCGCCCGAGTCGTGCGCCTGTCGCGCCCGCGATCTACATGGTGACGTCCGCGACGTCTGGAGAATGCTGACGGACGAATCTGGGTAGACAATGCACTCGCCCGCGCCACATTCCAACTCGCCCGAGTCACCCGATTCTGGGGAATTGCTACGCGCGTGCTGCAATTAAAATCTTAGGGTTTTGGGTTTCGTTTCTCCTTCTTCTATAAATACCCAATGTAATTCAGACCTAATTATCTTAGTTTTTATCAATTAGCTTAGGTAGTTTAGGAGTAGAATTAGATTAGATTAGATTTAATTGCTTTCTTAATTGCTTTCTTTAATTGTTCTTCATGTTTTCATTTGTTCTACAAGCTTTCTTTGATTTCTAGCATTTGTATTCAAACTTTCTCAAGCTTTCTCAATTCAAGCAAAGTTTCCATTGAAGTTTTACAAGCTTTCTCTCTCTCTTCCTCTCTCTCTCTCTCTCTCTCTCTCTCTCTCTCTCTATTCTCCATTGATGTTGATTTGAAAAGCTTTCTAGGATTAGCCACATCAAATCCACTTTTTAGTGGGGAGGACGGTCAAGGAATTCCAATTCTACTTCCTAGTGAGAATTTGGGGGATCCTTGGTAATCCAATCCACAATTTCTTGTTTGTTCGGGGGAAATTGCAAACGTAGATTGAAGATTAGAAGATTTTGGCCATCAAAGGTATAATTTCTTGTCTCTAATTTCATTCTTCATTCTAGTTTCATTCCTTGCTTTATTTGCTTATTTGATTTTATGCTCTTAAGTGCTTTCTTTGATTTATGCCTAGGTTAGATTCAATTGCTTTCCTTTACATAATTTACCGCTTTCCGCACTGAAAAAAACCCCAAACACAAACCGATTCCCTAAATCAAGCCTAAACACCCATCCCTATGGACCGACAACCTTAACTCTAAAAACCACAAAAATTACAACCGAACACCTTGAGAAAGGACAAATTCATTTTATATGCTACATCGATTGGGAATCAATAAGGTGTTTAAATCTTAAAATAGGACCAAATCACAATTAATAAACTCAAAAGAATTATTTCAAGCTTAGTTTACAAACAGAAAATTAAGATTCAAGTTAAGACCTATAAATTAATTAAAAAAATCAATCCAAAATCGCACATAATTAACCTAGTATGGCCACTAGGTTGACCAGACCGACAGATTAAACTATGCCAGACCAATGCCCATACTGGTCCATTATGAAACTGCGCTCGCAACTAGTGAGCTTAAACAGTAGATTAAGCTGAACATTTTTTATTAAAACGAATTTGGTGACTTAAACACCGGGTAATTTATGAATAAACCGAGAAGAAATAAGAAAGAAAGAAAGAATGAAAGAAAGAAAGAAAGAAAGAAAGAAAGAAAGAGTCGCAGTTAATTTTATAGAAAAAAAATAACAAGTTAGATAATGACTCTATTCTACGAATCATATTCGGATCCGAGGATAAGTGTAACGCCCTGAAAATTCAATTATAAACACTGCAACAGTCTAGCTACGATAACAACGGAAATCAAACTTTATTCGGGCGTCACTACCGTGTCTCCGAAGAAATACAAGGCGAGATAGTACTTAACAACCACACTAATCAAAGCAACCAACAATTGTTCAACTGAAAACCACACTTGTCTTTAAACTTTTTTTTTTTTTTGAAACCAAACATAACAATTTCATTAATAACAAGTCATACGGCACTTACAATGAAAAACGTGATTGAACAATTGCAGATCTAAAACATTAGATATAAAATTCAACTTCCAAATAACTAATACTAATCTTACTGATGTTCGCTTCCGATTTCTTCGATGACTCTGCATCTTTCTTCGATGACTCTGCATCTTTACCATAGATGGAGGACCGCACAACCTGTGTTATAACGATTTGAAAATCGATCTTCATCCGACGTATTGGACCACACCAACTGAACAAAAACTCTAGAAAGAGACTAAAAACCCTAAATAAGGGAACAAAAAACTCTTACAAAAGGAGGGACTAACTTTCTTTGCAAAAACGTAAAACCAAACTAAAATTGGCGAAGAAATCAATCAAATTGGGGCTTATCATCGACAAAAGATTCGATGGCAGCCCCTCCAAGAAAAAGGAAGCTAGAGTTTTCTTAAGAGAAAAAGAAAAGAGGACTTGTCTTTAAACTTAGACCCAACACAAAATGATCTGAAAACCATAATTGTTCAACTGAAAACCACACTAAGCTTGTCTTTGCCCCACTCTAAGCTTATTTTTTAATTTTTAGATCTTATGCTTCCATGCTTAGGGGGTCAACTTCACATAAAGTCCCCTTCAGGATGCAATTTCCAAAAATAGCTTAAACAACAACAAAATAAGTAAAGTGCATCCAAATGGGGATTAGGACATAGACATTACTTATTGATCTTCACTTTAGGTCAATAAACAATCACTTGAGCTCACTTTCGAAACTTACCTAACCCGAACCTATAAAAAATAGGTTCTAAAAATTAATAACGATTTAACGAAGTTAGTACACGACATCCCCCCTAGCTTACCCAATCTTTCCAACATACTAGGGTCCCTAATTTCATAAAACCACACCAATAATACACTATAATAATTACACACAATTAAATTCTGTATAACCGAGTAACGACTGGACAACTCGCTACCTTCTCGTTGTCCGGCCCATAACTTGACTAATCGACCTCTTATGAAGGTAAACTCCAACTTTCTATGTTAAGTCAAGGTCCCTTACCTGAGTAACTGCACGAAGGACCTTATAATAAACTGATATTGTTGATATATCTTGCAGGATCAATATCTTCAATGGAAGGCAACTCGAAGGAAGGAAAAGACTGTAACATCAAGAAAAGGGATATTTCCATTTCTCATATATTCTAACTATCTATTCTGATTATATGTGTATCTAATATATATATATATATATATATATATATATATATATATATATATATTCTGATTATATTATATATGGGCATGATTCTTGTAGATACAAAAGGAAAGCAAGATTGCAAAAGATATCTCAGAAGATCTCAGAAGATGGAAAACAAATCAGAAGGCAAAAGAAGGAAAGAAGGATCAAAGAAGAAATGAAAGGAATGTTTTCATCTCCAACGGTCTACCAAGCTACTACTATAAATATTCATTCACAAGATGAAGACAAATAGGCGATTCCACGGAAGTAATCGCAGGGTAAGAGATCCGGAGGGATTTCTGAGTGTGTAGCCAATGGTTCCAAGGTGAAGGTAGCCAATAAAGGACCTCTGGTGAAGGGATAGCCAAGGACCTTGGTTAGCATTTGTTGTGTCCACATGTGGTGGTGAGATGATGTGTAGCAGAGCCTTGACGGACTAAGGTTGTGTGAGTTTGTGCTTCAATGTAATCCATCATGTTCCAAATCGCCGCTAGGGTTTTTCCTACAACGATCCTTATTTGTAGTTGTCTCAACGACCTTCGGTCTTGGTTAGTGAATCTATGAGTAACTGCCTTCGGGCTGTTACTTCTTGTTTTGTTTAGTAAGTGTAACTTGTTCTTTGATTGATATAAATATAATGAGGTATTTCAGTTACACTATGTTTTGATCCTTGGTTTGAAACCAAGGAAGTTTGCTCTAACGTGCTTACCTAGTGCGTAGATCTTAATTGTGAAATTCACCCACCTCAAGGGCCTCAACATTCTGGAACCATTGGAACGACTACTAAAACATTTATGTTAGTGGAGCGTGGCGCGATGGGAGAGATTGTAGACTTAGCTTGAGTTGTTGTTGTAGAAAAGATGAGAGAAATTCATAAGCAATAGAATAAGGGGAGAAAGATGAACATCTCAATCACCCATGCTTGAACTTCTCAACAATAGCCTTGAACTTGAATAATAACAAGAATAATAACCAAAATCAACCAATTTCAATAACCTTGAACACCAAAGGGATTGGATATGACCTTGAATAAAGGAGATTCCACCACCAAAGCCTAACACCCCACCATGACCATCATAAAGGAAGAATCCACCAAATGATCAATAAAGGAATGACTAGAAACACCACCATTAATCAATGGATAAAGTAATCTAGATTTTGAGAGAAAACTTAGGGAAACCCTAACCAATGCATAATCATGTTCATAATCATCAAAAGCTGCCTGGAAAAATGAGATAACAAGCTATTTATAATAAATTAGGAATTAGGCTAAAACAAGGCAAAAATGACGAAAATACGCGTCCGACCAGAAGAGCGGCTCGGGCGAGCAGATGGGTGGCTCAGGCGAGCTGGCCCTCTCACTACCTTGGCCTGTCGCTGGCCTGGAAGGGTCGCGGCCATGACAGAATGTTGGCTCGGGCGAGCCAACATTTTGCTCGGGCGAGCTAGGCTTCTGGGCAGTTTTCCTTGCCGACTTCAAATGCGCATAACCTCTTCATCTGAACTCCGTTTTAGGCCCGTAAGATATCGTTGGAAAGCTCTCAGTGTGTACTATAAGCTTCCAAAATTTGAGACCTATCGGAGTTATATTGAAGGAGTTATGGCCCAAAGCGTGGAGGCGCGCACATTTCCAACCTTTGATCGCCTTCTCCCCTGTAAGTTATTAACTTGGTTACTTCCGAGACTTGATACCACCACGCCCTTCATTTCCGGGATGACCCAATCCAGTCCCGAGGCCTCCGAGGTCATTGACAAGTCCTGAGCCTCTCCTTACTCCAACAAGGATGGCTCGCCGAGGCCACGATAGTGTGATGCTCACCACCCCGCCTTTTGTAAAGGTGTATCGATTCCTGAAAACGTGTGGGTGAGCGGTTTTAGTCCGGTGATGATGGGTCGGGATTTCATCGATCTTATCTTTAACCGCAATCCCGGCTATGAAAGCTTGGCACTGAACCCGACACTGAACCCGATACGGTTCATACTCCCCTTCTTGAAAAAGAGTTGTCCTCAACTCTTGGGAGTAAAAATCGAGGCCCTCTCCACAACTTGGCACCCTAGAGCTCCAAACATCCCGACCGCCATGAACAATCACACAAGGCACCCAACAAGCTTCCGAACCCACTATATACCCGTCATCCAAATAAAAGAAGCAGGTTGGAGGCTTGTTTTGTGGAGGTGAGGGGTTAAGGGACAGAAAGGGGAATTTTTGTGGTGTTTGGGAACTCTCATTCTCACTAGGCTTGCTACAAGGCAAACACAAAGCAAGAAGGAGCTCGTCCTCGCCAAGAGCACGCTCTTCCCGTGTTTCGCTCATCATGAGAAGGTTCCTCAACTCACTTCCCACCCAGGTTTTATTTTTATGTAGGGTTAAGGGATTCATGCACTCAAGTCCAAGTAATTGATCTTTGCTCAACACACAATGCCACGAACATTGCACACCAAATTTCCAATAACACTCATTCAATGACAAATCCTCAAATAACCAATGTCGACCAAACAACATGTATGACTGCTCAAAAGTTCATGACACAACGACCAATATACGAGCAATATTCATCGAAGGACGACACAATTGAAGAGCTCAAAAACTTAGGTTGAACTAGAATCAAGGCATCTTCAATTCCAAATTCGCCACTAAACACCAAACAGACACCAAGATTCTTAGTATGCCACTCAAAACATTGGGAATTTTCAACCAGGGACTTCACATGCTCATCATGCAACTTTTCTCGCCAACAAACTTCATCAAACAACCAATGTCTCCCAAAGATCATGCACGACTCACCCAAAGACTCTACACCACATTGTACATCTTTCAAGCATGATTCAATAAATTTCAAAGGAGAGTCTTCGGTTACCTTGTTCTTCCCATGGAGAAGAATTTGGGTGCCCGTGGGTGGAAGGAAATAGGAGTCACCACCATTGTTGTTTAATCCCTTGGCTTGTGGTAATGATAACCCCAAAGGAGCTTCTTCTTGGGCCTCTTCAACACGGATAAGAGGAAGGGCAAAATCGATGTTCTCAACCACCTCTTGGCTTGGAACTTCAACAATAGTTTCGGAGGCCTCACAAGGTTCAACGGAAGCTCCCTCGTCGTGCAAGGAATCTACCTTTGCTTGCTTAACCTCTTCTACTATGTCACTTGTATGCTCTTCCACACCGAAGGATTCTTCAATCCAAGTTTCAACCATAGCCATTGTCGGACATTGCAAAGCATCATGTCCCACACGTCTACATTTGACACATTTTTGGGACGTAAAGGCCGTTAGTGGGGAACAGTGGAATGGCTTTTCCCGGGAGGAATCCTCTCTTCTTCTTTGCCCATCAAGTGATGAAATGAGTTCATGGTCTCGCTTGTAAGTACTAGGCAAGAATCGTCGATTCATTAATCGCTTTAGCTTTGTCCATGAGGTGACTTTTGCTCGACCCTCCTTAGCTCTTTGTGCCTTGAAATTCTTAAACCAAAAGGATGCACCCTTGGTGAGTTTCAACCTCGCAATCTTGTAGGCTTGTTCATTACTATAATCCCCAGCTTCAAATTACCTATCCAAGATTTGGACTCATTCAAGATACTCTTCGGGGTCGGTGTTGCCATTGAATTCCGGAATTTTGATCTTGGTATCATAGAATTCATCCCATGGGGGTTTCTCAACCGCTTCTCGTCGATGATGGCGTCGTAGTGAGCTTCTATCATCGTCACTCAACTCGTAAGAGGGAGGAGGACGGTTAGGGCTTTGTGCGTGCCTCGAACGTTCAACTCGAGGTGGAACCGGACGCTCTTGGACGAGGTTGTCCAACCGTACCATGATGGCATTAAGAGTGCGATCGATGGAGGTGAACCGTTCGCCATGGGTGGCAAGTCGGTTCTCGAGAGCCCGATGTCGAGGGCTACCCCGGTGGCTTGATTCCTCTCGATCGGAATCATCGTGACCATCCATATCGAGGGAAAGGTATGGGACGGATTGTGTTTGGGATATTTTGTGGAGTTTGGGGGTTTTCTTGTAGTTGGCTTGTGTTTGGATAGGGGTTCTTTGTGTTTTTCTCACTTGGGCATTTTATCGAACACCTTGTGTGCACAACTTTCCAACTCTTCCTCAAAGCTCCAATATGCATCAAAATCAACAAACACAATAGCAATAACAATTTCTCCAACACACTTGGAGTCACAAGGGTTGGGGAACACCAATATTTCAATCAAAATACCAAAATTCCAACAATAGAGAACAAACTAGCAAGAACAATGGAAAACTCAAGCTAGATGAATAACCTTGTGCTCTGATACCAAATGGAGCGTGGCGCGATGGGAGAGATTGTATACTTAGCTTGAGTTGTTGTTGTAGAAGAGATAAGAGAAATTCATAAGCAATAGAATAAGGGGAGAAAGATGAACATCTCAATCACCCATGCTTGAACTTCTCAACAATAGCCTTGAACTTGAATAATAACAAGAATAATAACCAAAATCAACCAATTTCAATAACCTTGAACACCAAAGGGATTGGATATGACCTTGGATAAAGGAGATTCCACCACCAAAGCCTAACACCCCACCATGACCATCATAAAGGAAGAATCCACCAAATGATCAATAAAGGAATGACTAGAAACACCACCATTAATCAATGGATAAAGTAATCTAGATTTTGAGAGAAAATTTAGGGAAACCCTAACCAATGCATAAGCATGTTCATAATCATCAAAAGCTGCCTGGAAAAATGAGATAACAAGCTATTTATAATAAACTAGGAATTAGGCTAAAACAAGGCAAAAATGACGAAAATACGCGTCCGACCAGAAGAGCGGCTCGGGCGAGCTGGCCCTCTGACTGCTTTGGCCTGTCGCTGGCCTGGAAGGGTCGCGGCCGTGACAGAATGTTGGCTCGGGCAAGCCAACATTTTGCTCGGGCGAGCTAGGCTTCTGGGCAGTTTTCCCTGCCGACTTCAAATGCGCATAACTTCTTCATCCGAACTCCGTTTTAGGCCCGTAAGATATCGTTGGAAAGCTCTTAGTGTGTACTATAAGCTCCCAAAATTTGAGACCTATCGGAGTTATATTGAAGGAGTTATGGCCCAAAGCGTAGAGGCGCGCACATTTTCAAGATCTATAAAGGGCCATGACTACTGTCCCGGTTCTTGTCTTGTCGGACTTTGAAAAACAGTTTATTATTGAAACTTATGCATCTTCAGATGGAATCGGTGCAGTACTTCAGCAGGGAAAGCATCCAATTGCCTTCAGCAGTAGGAAATTGGGTCCCAAATGGCAAAAACTCTCCGCATATTAGAAGGAACTCCTCGCTATTGTGTTTGCAATCCAAAAATGGGAGCGGTACTTAATTGGCAGGCCTTTCGTTATTCGAACTGATCAAAAGAGCCTCAAACATTTGATGGAGCAGAAGATCTCCACACCCTTCCAACAGTTTTGGCTATCAAAACTCATGGGTTTTGATTACGAGATTCACTACAAGAGTGGAAATGACAATCTGACCTGATGAAACTAATTGAAGAGTCATGGTCTGTTGACCCCTACTTACAGAATACCATACATGAAAAGTCACAGGATTCACATGCTTATCCTAAATACCAGTGGCTGCAAGGTCAATTACAAAGGAAGGGTAAATTAGTAGTTGGGGCTGATAAATCATTGAGGAACAAGCTGCTACAGTGCGTACGTTCCTCACCTATGTGTGGGAATTCTGGAAACGATGCTACTATCAAGCGAATGAAGCAATTATTTTATTGGAAAGGGATGTACAAGGAAGTTCAGAATTTCTTACGACAGTGCACAGTTTGTCAATCCTGCAAATATGACAACAGTCCTTATCCCGGGTTACTACAACCATTGTCGATTCCTACGGAAGTTTGGGTGGATATATCCATGGATTTTATTGATGGCCTGCCTAAGTCCCATGGGAAAGAAGTTATTTGGGTGGTGGTAGATCGTTTGAGTAAATATGCTCATTTTGTGGCATTGAAGCACCCTTATTCAACTGAAAGCGTGGCTCGGTCCTATTTGGATAACATATTCAAGTTGCATGGTCTACCCAAAAGCATTGTAAGTGACAGAGACACTATCTTTCTCAGTTCTTTCTGGCAAGCTTTGTTCAATGTTCTTAGAGTCGAGTTATTATTGTCGAGTGCATACCACCCACAGACGGACAGACCGAAGTACTTAATAGGTGCCTTGAAAATTACTTAAGGTGTATGTTTGCTCAAAATCCCAACGAGTGGTCCAAGTGGCTTTCCCTAGCTGAATGGTGGTATAACACTACATATCATTCAGCCACTCAGCTAACTCCATATGAAGTTCTCTACAATCAGCCCCCACCGGTTTACTTGCCTTATTTACCGAGCGAATATCCTAATACTGTTGTTGACAAAACATTACGAAAATGAGAGGAGATGATCAAGCTTATACAAAAAATTTGTAGAAGGCTCAACATAGGATGAAGCAGTTGGCTGACAAAAGCCGGATGGTCAGGTCATTTTCAATTGGTGAATGGGTTTGGTTGAAGTTACAAGATGACCGACAGTCATCTGTGTAACAAAGATCAAATTTGAAGCTTGGTCCCAAGTATTTTGGGCCTTTTCAGATAATGGACACGGTACGACCAGTCGCCTACAAGCTCAATCTCCCTGAATCAGCACAAATACATCCAACAGTGCACGTATCATAGCTCAATCGTTTAGGGATACTCCACCTGCTGCACCATATATTCCATCATGGTTACAGGGGAGTCACTCTAATGCCCCCAAGAACCCAGTGAAAATATTAGCTCGAAGGATGGTTAAGAGGAAGAATTCAGTTGCTGTACAATTTTTGGTTCAGTGGGAGGGACTGTCTGAAGATCAAGCTTCTTGGGTGTTTGCTGATGAATTCGAATCCAAGTACCCTGTATTCCAGCGTTGAGGTCAAGGCTATTTCTGAAGAGGGGAGTGACGATGTAGAGCGTTTTATTTTTATTTTCAGTAAATTATTTTCTTTCTTTTTTCCTGCTATTTTTGACATTTTATTTAGTTGGAGTAGTGCCTTATTTTCTGGAATTATGGGAGTTGCACGTTGGAGTTGGCTAGCTTATTTCCAGGGATATAAGCAGGGGTTGAATGAAATGAAAAGGCATGAGAATTTTGCCAAATTAGCTTCCTCTCTTCTTCTCTTCCTCTCTGGTTCTATTTCTAAATTCCTTACTCCTTCTCTCTAATTCCTTCTCCCTTCCTCTTATCACTCCATTGAATTGCTACTACATTGAAATTTGCTCGGAAAATATTTATTTTGTTGCTAGTAGATTTAGCCTGCAACAGAAGCAATAGTTTTGTACGAAGAATAAGAACACGTACAAGGGTTTAGTGTTTATAAACAAGGGCGGTGGCTGGCTGGCGGTGCCGGGACAGTGGCGGCAAAGACAAGGGTCGGCGGTAACTCCCATTGTTGAAGGGCGTCACTAGGTGGTCCGGAATCGCGGTGAGTACGGTTGGGCTCGACTTGAACAACAAAAACACAATGGTGGCCCCCTGGTGGTTACGGTCGACTCCAAAGGTGTCTGCAGTGCTGCTCGGTGGCCAAGTGGCTGCTAGGTGGTGGTGCGGCATGGTGACTAGTGCAGGTGGTTTCAGTTAGTATGACGGGAGATTAAGGAACAAGAAAGATATGAAAGAAAGGGAGAAAGTAAGAGGGGGAAGGAAACCGAATGAAAGAAAGAAAAAGGGAAAAGAGAGGAATGGTATCGGGGGGTTTAGTAGTTTTAGGGTCTTAACTAGGATTAGGGGTTAACTTGGGTTAAAGGAAATTTAAGGGTATTTATACCCATAAAAAGATAAAAGCAAAAATAAAAATTCAACCTAGCAAAAAAAAATAACGGTTTTGCTAATCGTCGCCCTAGGGGCGATGGTTAACAAAGAATCTAATCTATTTTTTATATCATATCTCATACAATTAAGGATATAAGATAAAATTTTACTCTTTTTTAGTGTAATAGAATATACTATTTAATTATTTTTTTTTATGGAACATACTATTTAATTTTCTAATCAAATCTATGTAAATTTTTATTATGAAAAAATCTACCAAAATCTTTTATTAACAAATTAATCACTTTAATTATTTTTTGCGCAGAACTTTGATACTCCTCCACTTTCATTCAATCGAAGATAGAATTACTGAATTTCGGCATCGAAAACCATAAACGCATGCATAGCTGTTTCTCCACTTCCATTCATCTCGATCGCCATCCTAATGGCCATCAATTACAAGATTCTCTGCTCACGTTCAAGGCCATGACACTGAACAGGCCTTGTTTTTATGGCAATGTTCCGATTGAATATTTGAAGAAGCAAGGTAGTACATGCGAACATCTCATTATGAACACCAAGAGAGACATTGCTCATATGAAGCTCCAACAGTTCCTCTGCCTCAAGGGTGCAGAATTGAAGTGCTAACCTCTAAATTTCAAGTAAATATGAGAGCTATGGTTCCTCGTCTGTGACTCTGTGTATTTGTTTTTGGTTTCTAATAGCCAATTCCTTCAAAAATAATTATAAATAATTAATTTGTTAATGTAATATTTTAGGTGGATTTTTTCATTAGAAAAAAGATTTACATAGATTTGATAAAACAATTAACTAATATATTCTACTAAACTAAAAATAAATAAATTTTTGTCTTATATCCTTAATTGTCTGAGATATGATTAATAATAGATAAGATTTTTTCTTAACCATCGCCCACATGGCAACGATTAGCAAAACTGAAAAAATAATACTCTCCCATGCAACATGTCCATGCACAAAATGACTATTTTACCCCTGTTAGTCCATCCACGGTCCAACGAGCTCAAGTGTCAACATAAATAACATAACTTCACAGAGTAACGGAGTCAAACGTAACACGTAATGGTAAACACATTAAATTCTAAGAATTGACTGTTAGAGTGTTTATAATAATTGTCAGCATTACTCTTTTGACAACTTTGTGCTTTCTTCATCTTGTCCTGGATAACCCTAACCTTCCGAGCTGTAGCTTGAATTAAGTCGAGTCCGGTCCAATTGTAACGGCTTCATCAATGTCTTGCCAGCAAAAGGGAGTCCTGCATCGCCCCCATACAACGCTGGAAAAGATGCATGACATCCCAATGTTATTGTAGGAAAACTCGATCAAGATCAATTCATCATCCCACGAATCTTTAAAATCCAGGGCACGTGCCATACGTGTTACCGTTAGGTTGACTGTTAGAGTGTTTATAATTGAATTTCCAGGACGTTACAGTAAGGTTAAGAGTCAAGGGCTAGGTATCCAAGACTCGCATGTTCATAAAAACGATCTTTACTAAAGATATCAAGTGAGTTAAAGAATAACAAAGAGAGGGATTAAGAAAGTTCTATGCTTTATTATGATGTATGCAAAATACAATGTACAAAATACACAATAATCGTGACGAAAATTCCAAAATTACACGATCAAGAATACAAAATAAAAGAGTAGAATTAGCACCTTAATTAACAACGTTTAAAAAGAATAAGGGAAAATAATGAGAATGACTCTATGGTATCAAAACTCCGATATACCATGTAAAATATTAAAGAGGAAAGTCGTCTGTTTATACTGAATTATGCCTTAGAGAGGAAGAAAGAAATAAATAAAATAAGTAGATGGAGTATTATGGAGATTTTAGGAGAAAAAGAATAAAAATGATGGTAGTATGAGGTGGAATAATAAGAAATAGGAAAACTTAGTTGATATGATGAGGTGGAAAAATAAAATAAATATGAGAATAGGAAAGGAGGAAATATTATGGACAAGAAGAAGAAAATGACATTAACTTATTTAGAAGATGAAAACTTCGGATCATAGTTAAGATAGGCCTAATTTGGAGCGTAAAAGTGGGAAAATAACAAAATGATAGAAAATCTTCCCTAAAATAGACCAGCTAGTTAAATATTACTAGAATTAGGCTAAAAGATAACAAAATAGTGAAACAGTCAAATTTTTGTCCAGTTTAACTGGTTGTTTAAATATATGGTTGCTCAACTTATCGCTCTCATCCGACATCTGTTTGAGAGAATTCAAGTCTTGTTGGAAAGCTATCGAGTACACTTTAAGCTCATAAAAAGAAATCAGGGCAAGGAAACTTGTGGAAATAATGGGACTCAAAATCGTGAGCTCGTGTATGTGGAAAAAGGTGAAAATGGGCCCATTTGGGGTGAAAATGAGGGGAAATGAGTGGCTCTAATTAGACCTTTTACTGGACTAGATTATCACAATGATTTTGGGTCAAATGAAAGAGAATAGTGGTGTTAATTTGGGACCGATTCATGCTCTACACCTAACTACTTACTCTAAGATTCGAGACAAATTTTGGTGTCTACAGATAGCCCCCACTTTGATCGAATTTTGAACCAAAATGATGATCTAAGTAGTACTACGTGACTCTAGGACTCATATGACTATGTAGGCACTGATTTTTCATCACACCCAAGGAGGAGAAATCTAATTGACCCACATCACCATTGAATGAGTTGAAGGGTTTACTTAAGCTTAAAAATGCACCTAAAAAACATTTAGCCATTCTTAGGATCCATTTAAATTTACAAACCGCACTATTAAATCTACTAAATAATTAACTATAAATAATTAGAAAGAATAAAAAAAAATAATAATTAAAATAATCATGTTAAGAGCGGGCAAAACCGAAAATAACCTTCAAAAAACCCAGACTGTAACCAGCCGATTAGGGACTTAAATCTTCTGAATGTAACCGGTCGACTGGTTTTACGAAATCTGAATCCAACGTAGCATAACTCGTCAGCTACACTAAAGAGAAAGGTAGATTTCTTCCGACCGTAACATAATTGAGAATTAATTCTATCTTTATAAATTCAAATGATTCATAATTAAAATAATAAACACGAATTCAAGAGCGTGATTGGGCAAATTAAAAAAATTAAAGAATCGCCAGCCAGTTTTAAAGGAAAACTAACTGAAAATAAATTAACTCTAACCTGCGAACCTAGATTAGGTTCGAGGGTAAGTTATAGATCGAAGGCATTTGATTCCTAATGTTTGTCCGCTTTAACAGACGCACGCGGTCCCTACTAAAACTGAATTAATTGTAGAATGAGAGGAGAAGTATATTGAATTTATTTCATTGATTTAGTTATTATGCATACAAAATGATAATAAATAAACGACAAGAATGCACAAAAATACAATTGACATGAATATTGCCTGAAATAACTAAATTACATGATTGATTAATTTACTAACCTCGAAAGCAAGTAGCAGGCAAACGAAAAAGAGGGGAAAGTAAGAAGAATTGTCTCAATGTCAATACTCCTGGAAAATTCTGGTGTAAAGAATAATATGAGTTTAGGGGTATATTTATAGTGAAAAAGGCCTGCTAGGTTATGACTTTAGTATGAGGCGTAACCGGCTAATTAAGGAAAAGAAGCAGTCCTTTGCACACTGGGTAATCCGACGGTTAAGCTCCGGGGACTAAGATGTAAATTCTGTAATCGGGTTGTTTGGGTTTGGGTTTGGCGTAAAGAGGGTAACCGGGCGGTTAGGATGAGGTGCGATTACTGCAACCAGGGGTTACCACCCGAGGGTGACGGCGCGATTCGAGAACTGGCGTCTTTAGGGTTTCTAGAAATTAGCAGTAACCGGCCGGTTATGGGTTGAACCCTTCTGTGCGATTCTTCATTTTGGGCTTATGGGTTTGTGGGTTTGGTTTTGGGTTTTGGGCTAGCTTTCTTGCCATTTTACTTACTTTGAGGGGCCTAAGACAGAAAAATTACAATTATATCAATTACATTCGTAAACTAGGACAAGATCTGGTATGTACAAACTAAAGAATAACTTCTCCGAGCCTCGGTGATGTTTATGATTAGTGAAGGTGGATTTACTGGATCTTGAATCTTGCGATGACTATCTCACTGAAAAACAGGCAGCAAACTCAATTTGATCTGGATGGTCGTCTTTTTGAAAAACGGGTTGTAGAATGATTAAGGGCCTGGCTAAAATACAGGCTTTGATGATGATTGAAAGCTACTAAAAAGCAAGCTTTAGTGATTGAGCGTTGTTCAAAAATGGGCTCTAATGATTGAGGTCCCCTAAAAGATGGGCTTTGATGATTGAGGGCACATGAAAAGCGGGCTTTGATGATTTAAGGCCCCTGAAAAGTGAGTTTTGATGATTGAGGGCTCATGAAAAGCGGGCTTTGATGATTTAGGGCCCCTGAAATGTGGGATTTGATGATTGAGGGCTCATGAAAAGCGGGCTTTGATGATTTAGGGCCCCTGAAATTTAGATGAATTTATGTTGGCTATGAATATAAACCAAAACCATGCCGGTATGGGGTAGCTACAATCATGCATATGATGATGATGATAGTAATGATGACCATAAAGTAGACCTGGGCACTAGGCGGGCTGCAGGCCGGGCCAGGCAGGCCGAAATTTTCTGACCCACCAACCCGAGCCCGGCCCGGCCCGGCCAGATCAGCAAGTCAGTTGTGTCGGCCCGAGCCTTGGCCCTACGGGCTGCGGGCCGGCAATTGTGCAACTGGATTTATGTTTATAACACAGTGAACCAGAAGATGATTATAGCACTACAATGATCAGAAATGAAGCGAAAATACCAACATAAATGTAGAAACAACCCAAAGATACCCAATTTTATCGCATACACATCCAAACATAGAATTGCAAATCCCATTATGTTATTGTCCTCACCATCATTGCAATCATTTCGACTCAAATAGGAAATACTTAAACATGAAAATCTCATTATGTTATTGTCCTCACCATCTTCTGGTTCACACTTCACAGTAAATAAATATGAGGCCAAATTTGAGTAAAACAAACAGAAACAAAAGATCCATTTATTGCTTTGTTGTCACTCGTCAATATCGTCATACACTTCAAACATGCTTGAAATTTTTGTATTTTCTTAAAATATTTCAATACAGTATTGAAATGAGGGAAGATATACATTAAATCGAGAGGAAAATATTTTAACAAAATTTTTTGCTTTAATCTATAATTAAGATAATACACAATCTAGGATTAACGACCAGAGAAAGGAGTTAACTCCTGTGTGGCTGCGACAGCAGAGAATGACAACCAAAGAGAGGAAGACGACTGAGATCGACGACAGCAACGACGGCTGGGAAAGAGGGTGAGCGACGGCTGGGAGGGAGTGAGAGATCTGGGAGAGACGAGTGAGAGATCTGGGGACTGGGAGAGACGAGTGAGATGTGGGAAAGAGGGGGATTGGGGGATGCAGACTAAAGAAGTAAAGAGGGAGACTTGGGGGGAGGCAGTAGCACATAGTAGTATAAAACCCTAATGGATTAATGGGTTTGCTGAATTTTTTTTATTTTTAATAAATATGATCGGGTCGTCGGGTCGGGTCGGGTCACAGACCCCCGACCCGTCTAATCTTCGGGGCCCTGGTCTTTACGGCCGGGCCGGGCCACCACCAAAAAACATGACCTTGACCCGCACTTTTTCAGGTCGGGTCGGGCAGGTCCCCGACCCATTGCCCAGGTCTACCATAAAGGTGATCATTCGTGTCTAACAATTGCTATTTGTGACTTAGTTGATGAAGTATAACTTGGTTGGTTTCCATAAATTTGAAGGGCTTGTAATGATCATCAAATGATGTGCAATTACACCTCTAGATTATGTCATGGCTCATTGGATGCTGACTTAACCTACTGGAGTTTGATTAGAGATTGCTCTAATCTTTCTCTTATTAGTTTGAAGCCATGCTTGATTATCTGAATAAGATGACATCTAGGCTTAACTAGCCCCTATTGTTGAGTTCTAGAGTGATGGCATGTCAGTCCTTTGCTTCTTCTCCATTTCTCTCAGGTGCTACAGGCGGGTATGCATGGACTTGGTCTCTTGGACTCTAGACATTTTGTTTACTTTTGATGTAACGCTTAGACTTATGCAAATGTGCACCTATGTATAATTGTTGCCTTTATGCATGGCATAACTCCATGTGACTCTCACATGACTCAAAGATGCAATGCAACCCTGATATGTCTAAACGAGATACACACATAATGCTTTATTCTTCGACACTTGTTACTCAATATGCATACAGATAGTCCCCATTTTCCATACTAGGACAATGATTTTCTAGGACAATATTTTTTGAAGACAATGATTCCCTAAGTATCGAGGTGACTTCTGAGGAATTTCAAGGCAAGGCAAGATAAATAACGTTTCTGATTATGGGATAGGGAATGATAGTGAAGGTGATAGGCGCGAATAATTTGCTTCCATCTTTGTTTTCTTGGATGGTTATGAGAAGTACCTATATGAAGACGACCTTGGACTGACTCCTTCCTAGTCTATGTTAGTGTATGGTGAGCCCCCAATTTAGTAGACTCTTGACAATATTGTCCGGCTTTGGAGGCCATATTATAAGTTACCAATCCTGTGGTTTGGTGTAGACCAGCTACCTGTGGAGACCATGAAAGAGAAAGAGGCACTCTCTCTATGTCGTACTGATCATGAAGGTCTAGTGTGTACTTAGTTATGAGTCTCAATCTATCTTATTTCCTTATCTTGTTCTTTTCTTTCTCAATTTTTTTTTTTGCTTTGTTTTTTTTTCCTTTTTCCTTGAGATCACTTCTACAATGTTAATGGAAATGAAGGTTGAAAATCCCATAGGATAGGGAGTGGGTGTCCCTCTAAATGTTCTTGCTAACTTGATATTGGAGCGAATGTCTTGAATGATGACATGAAAGCGCAGTGTGCCCCAATTTTACGGATGCTCTAGCGAGGGGTTAAGAGTGGCCTGTCTCTGATTCTATTCATGATCGTGGATGTTGTTTCTAGTTAGACGCGAATTTGATGTGGACGACCTTTTGCTCTTGTTGAGAGGTGATCCCCTACTCAGGTGTGCAAAAGTGGGTATTAAGTAAAGAACCTCATACTTGCATTAATGAAGGAGTTAAAAGGTTTCTGAAGGATGGGAGGGATGAAAAGGATTGAAAAGGTTGGTTGGAAGGTGTCTGGTGATAGGGACATTGGACAATGGACAATGGTTGATTTAACGAAGGGGATAGAAGGCACTAAAGGATGATCGTGTCTTGAAAGGGAGGAGAGATGGTCAAAAGGAGTAGCCTCATCTCAAGGGAAAAGATTGGATGATTGTTTGAAAGATGTCCAAGTCTGATAGAAGGAAAGTGGAGGGTTGATGATGATGAAAGAATCCAAGGTTTCTTCTCCTTTTTCATAGCCTACATGAGTGTGGTTTTTAGACTAGCTTCTTTTTCATTCTCACAACCAAAGACCATATTTTTTACGATGGACGATCTCTTAAGCAAGAAGTAACGGTCGAACCTCAAAGAGGTTCTCCTACACGTCGGATGTGGAATCAAGTCAGTGTTAGTTTCTTTAGGTGCAACTTTGAAAAGTTAGTGCCTCAAGGAATGATTAAGGGTTCAAACGGATGGTGGTGTAGGATCAGGGATTCATATGCAAGTTATGGATGGTTATGTAGTTTAACGGTGATTATGAAGGACTATGAAGGCTGATAGGAGCTATTGAAGGTCATTGAAGGCTTATCGGGGTTGTATGCATGATGAAAAGGTTTAAGGATCCAGTCAATTGCAAGAGCTTCAAGGCTTGGGTAGAAGATGTGAAGTGAAGGTTGGGGAACAATTTTGAAGGTTTTTAAGTGTGTATGACTACTATTTCCTCCTTTGGTTTCTCATTCTCCTTTTTTTCTTATTCTTGTTCATCTTTTTTTTTTTTGTTGGGATGCTTCAAGACATGGATGGCTCAAGTAGGGCTTACTCTTCTAGCACAGGTTCTTCAAGATGCAAACAAAGTGCTTAAGGGACATGAGTTTCGTGCCACTCATGTTGACCAATATTGGTGGACGAACCAGGAACTCTTTTTCTTTATTCGCTTTATTTTTCATGTTTCTTCTTTTTTTGGTCTTAACTTTCTTCTTCATGGGGTTGACTCACGTTCTCCTTTCTGATAATATTAGTCATAACACACCTTTTGGCTTTGATTCATGGTGTTATGATTATAAGGGGATGAAAATGTCTTGCAATGGTTGAGGTTTTTCAGGTAATGGGTTCAGTTAATATGAGTTAAGGTTGGTGGCAAGGCCAATAATGTAGGTAGTAGGTTAGTTTGAATAGGACAAGTGGTGAAATGAAGGTGGGGTTGGAGTGAGGGAGAAGCCCTCTTGTTATATACACATTTTGTTTAAGCTGCCAAATGCAGAGTAACTCACTTTAAAAGACTGTTTAGTCACGATCTTTCCTAATCTTATTTTCTTTCCTTCTATCGAGCTTGCATGAGTTAGGTACGAGATGAATTTTCTCTCCTCTTTATTTCTTTTTTTAATTATTTTAAAATTTCTCTCTTTATCTCTCTAACCTTGGATTCAAGAAGGTGAAGGATGGGAATTGGATGTATGATAAAAATGGAAGGATGAAGGTAAATTTGTCGGACTTAATTTGTAAGGTTGGTGGACGGATGAGCAAGCTTTTCAACTTAAGTTACAAGTGCAAGCATGATATTCTATTTGATTATATCTTCAACTTAAGCTTTGGGAATTTTTAGTTGCCCTAATTGGATAAGATCATCGATCTTATTCTTTAAATCCAAACATTTCTATGTGTCATTCCTGCAACACCTATGCTAGTTGAAAAAGGCCTTCTCGCCCCATGAATGAGTCCTCATTTGTGGCTTTTGGCTTGGTATAGGGAGCTCAATTAATTTCCTACTTAAGTGTTTGTTAAGGGCCTTGGCATAACTTATGCCAAGTGGGGTAAAGCTTGTGCGGGTTTAGATAACATTGGCTTTAGCAAATTTAAGAGGGCTGCTGGCTGAGCCAGTGGTTCGCCTATTATTGCTCGAGACCTTCTACCCTTGAGTGGCGACCTTTCTTTTTTCTATACCCTCAAGTTTTGTGCAAATTTCTTTCAAGTACTCGAAGTTGGGGACAATATGGTATTCGAGTTGGCAACTAAGGCTCCCTTTAAGGCTCTTCTTGAAAGCGATGAGTTGCATCTTCGCGTTGATAGAGTTCAACACTTAAGATAGTGTGTTGTGCCATTTTTCATAATACTCCAAGAATGGCTCATTATCCCTTTATTTCATTAATGTTAGGTCTTCTAATGTGACCTCTTTCTTTTGGAGCGAGTCGTAGTGTTGGAGGAATGGTTTGAGAAGTTGTTCCTAATCCTCTTTAACTTCATATGGAAGTCCATGGTAACATTTCCTAACCTCTCCCTCGAGAATGGAAGAGAAGGTGATGGTGTATAATTCCACATCGATTTGACCTATGGCGACCAAGTGAGTGAACTCCTTTAAATGATAGACTTGGTTGTTAAACAGTTGAAACTTTGGCATTCCACTTCGTACCCAAAAGCTCTTGCTAACCGGACCCCAAAGTAGAGTTGTGAGAAGTGTTGAATAACAACTTCATAACCAAAAGCTTTCATAATGACCTCTAGAAGTGGTTGAGAAATTTGGGATCCCGCTTCAGATAATGCTTCTTGGTATGCCATGTAACCTCACAATCACCTTGGAAAAGAGAGAGGCTATCTGAGTGGCATTGTTAGTCTTCTCATAAACGATGAAATGTGCCATCTTCGAGGATCGGTCAACAACTACCATAATTACATCTTTGCCACAAAAATTCCGAGGAAGAGCAACAATAAGGTCCATACTCAAATCCTCGCAAGGACCGTATGGTACCGGTAGGGGAGTGTAGAGCCCTTGGTGATATTTGGAACAAATAGAAAGGTTAACTAGAGCTTGCTTGGTTACCTTGAGTTCGACGTTGTCATTAAGCTACTTTAAAGAATAAGGATGATGATGCAGAATAAGAAGTCTTAGCTTCTCCACCATATAAGTCGGTGCCACATTCGTACAACTACCTCCATCAATAATTAAGTCACACACCTTGCCACCCACGGTATAACTAGAGTAAAAATCAATTCTCGTTCAGCCTTGTTGATAGGAGCTTCATCCGTATGCAGCACCTTTCTTAGGACAAATAGTTCTCCTTTGTCTGGCCTAAGAGCTTCAGGAACCTCATCATCGAAATCGATCTTCCCAATCCTCAACGACGCGTTTGGGTTCCTCTTATGTGGTCTTAAGCTCCTCTTCAATTTCTTGCACTTCCTGAACCATCAATATAGATACTGAATTTTGTCCCAATTTATTAAGTTAGTCGCTACAATTGCACTTTTTCTTTTTTAGGTTCCTCAAAGAAAGAAAATGGTAGAAATCCATCCGAAAACCCACAAACCCACGAAGCCCATAACACAAGAAATCGCGCCAAAAGACTATGCCCGTAATCGGCTGGTTACGGGTAAATCCCAAAAACCCTAGCAAGTCAGTTTACTGAATTACACTATGACCCTCAGGTAGTAACCGCCTGGTTACAGATATTGTATCTTAGTCCCCGGAGCTTAACTGCTTGGTTACCTAATTTGCACTATAATCCTGATGCTTAACCACCCTATTACAATCTTTACATAAAAATTAATAACATAACCCTTCAGCAGGCCCAAAACATTGCATGTCATTTAATAAAATTTGTGACGGTCACGTGCATGGCCAAGGCAATGACCTCTTGTCTTGCTCAAGCGAAAACCTCTCCAATAAGGGGTACACAGCATGACCCAAAATGTCACGGTCGTGACCCTAGAAACTTGGGAAAGGGGCTCCTTGCTCATGGGCATGAAGCTCCTCGTCAAGGACGTGACTCCGTGAGGGTCAAGGGCGTGACTAAGGTAGTCACGACTAGACCTGGTAATTTCTGACCCAACCCGAACCCGTCCGAAATTTTTGGGTTTTGAACACGATTGTTTCAACTAAACTCGAAATACACTGAACCCGAAAATTAGCGTGTCGAACCCGACCCGTGCCGTTTGACCCAAAAAATTAACATTTTAAGTTCAATTTTATTAAAATTTATGGCTTTTCAATGGAATTTTTAACTATTAAACTATAAACGCAACTTATTTATTTGTTATTTCTCTAACTTAAGTTAAAATAATTACAATAATCTCTAGAAGATAATCATATTTTATTATGTATATTCTACAAAAAGTAGCATTTAGAGAACATTTTTTAAAAAGGAAAAACGGAAATATGTCGCAATCATAACCCGTTGGGTTGACCCGAACCCGAAATACGTCGTCCGTATTTACCCAAACCCGAAATACACTCGACCTGTATTTACCCTAACCTAATATACGATCAACCCGAAACTCACCCGCCCGATCAAATGGACAGGTCAAGAAGGAGGTCACGGGCACTCAGCTGAGGTCACAAACGTGGCTAGCAGAACTTAGCATCGGTCATAGGCGTAACCTTGACGAGTCACAGTCATGCTGAGCCTCAAGAATTCCTCCCCAAATTTAGCAAAATGGCTAAGGCATGAAGAAAGAGTCACAGCCGTCACCAGTGAGGTCACACCCGTGACTCGGGTGTGTCCTTCGAGGCTCTCTAGCTTTGTTCTCCCTTCCAAAATTCCCCAAAATTGTCTAACACCTTAGCCTCCTCCTTATTCTTGTTGTAGACTGAAAAGTCACCTTAGTAAGGCTTTCAGCCAAAGCAAATGATGGTCAAAAGGATCCTCGTCGTGTTCAAATCAATAGTGAACCACAACTCTGATGGATCTCAGAAGGCGATTAGCCTTGCCCTCATTAGTAGGTTGGAGTAAGACCCCCAACCCACTTCATATAAAATGAACAATGAAAACAAAAATAGATGATACAACTACCTCTAAAGAGATTGAATCCTACCAAGGTAGAAAAGGATCACCAAACGGATGCCTAAAGGAAGCTCCACCAGCAACATACTTGATTCACCAAGGAAATCCTTACGAAACTTGATATAAAGGTTATCCACCAATCAAGCTCTAAAGGAGATAATCTCAATCACCACCATTAGAGCTTAATGGATAAAGATAAAAGAGATTGGCAGAAGAGTTTTCAAAGACTTATTGATGTCATTGGTCATCTTGATCAATATTCAGCAAAAAGTCCCTTTACAACTCTAAAAACTTGGCTTAAATACAAAACAGATGAGATTGTTCCCCGAGAAACCTATAAATTACCCTTAAGAGCTAAAGCTTGAACAAAAATTATTAGAGGGGGAGGGGTACATATAAATAAGTCAAGGGGTAAGGCGATATAATTACATAGGTTGATGGAAAAATCCTTCAAATTAAGAAAAACTCAATCAGTTGGATGAAGTCGCAGATGACACGACCGTGTCATCTAATGGCACGATCGTGTAACCTGAACCTTACACAGTCTCTCCATTTTTTGACAAAGCGTACACGAACGTGTCCTCCAATGAGGTAATGACCTCCTCCCTGAAAGGGAGGTCAAGATCATGTCGTAGGATGATACGATCTTGTCATCTACCTTAAGATCATGCCAGTACACCACGATTGTGTGCCCTTCTTCCTCTTATGTTCCTTGGTCGACTCTTCTTTCATACTCAAGGTAAAATTACCCCAATATCCTTGGCAACCTCAATTGTCCGTAACACCCTTAGGATGATCTTCCTTGGTCTAGAAACGACTAAACTTCCCTTGATTGCCAAAATTGAATGCAGAACATACTCCTTCGCTTCTTATTTGTCCCAAACTATATAGTCCCCTTAGAAGGACCCCAGACGGTCCGAACAACCCGAAAGGTGATAGTGTGGGAATGTATCATCCTCCCTAGGTTGAAGAGGATTTTCCCTCAAATTTAGACGGTAGAAAGACTTCATAACCCTCAAGACTATGCTTTCAAAGAGTGGAATTTCCTTTAAGCCAAGATAAAGTGATGCTTATCCAAGTATAGTCACTTTGCATGATCTCATTAAATTTCATCAAGTAAACTTCAAAGGAATGCTCATCAATCAAACCATGCTCTCTATATAGTTCATCATCTCCATCTCCATATGAAACATCTTGAGAGTACGAACAAGCACCAAACCCCTTAATATAACCGTGAAATCTCATTCCCAAAAAAAAAAAAAACAGAGGTTTTATTTATTTAGCCTCTTCCCAATTTTAGGCAGAGACCAATCCTAAACCCTAGTTCTCCTAATTATATACATACCTAACCCCTCATAAAATAATACAATGCCTCCCAACGACAGCCAGAGAGACTGAGAGAGTTGAAAAGGGGTGAATTCATCCACAAGGAGGAGATGTATAATACCAATCATTTAAGTATTATTCGTAACAGTGTAGCGATATCTATCATTTAAGGATGATACAAGACACAAACATCGTACATCTGAATTTGCAGAGAAACAAAACTTGTGGTTGCCTTCTTCCCATTTTCATCCCCTTCAACCTATGAAACAAAAAATATCAAATTGGAATCAAATCTATATTGCATTGTCAACATCAAAGGCAAAGCAAAATGTATCTCAATACAATAAATGTACCTGACCTGGTGATTTCGAATCACTACCATGAGAAACATCCTCTTTTCTTTTCTTCGGTTTTGTTTGCTAGACTTTTTCTCAATTATGCTCTTTGGCCTTGTATTTCTAACCCCCTTCTTAGGCGATCCAGTAGGGTCTAAGATATTATTTGATAGCACTAAATCTTTTATTGAAGCCCCATCTTCCACATATATTGAACTGAATTCCTTCTCAACCAGTTCTTTCAAAATAAGAAATTGTTCCTCACAATGAGCTCTAGCTTGTTTGTTCATCTAACTTATAGTGATTAACTTATTCATGCATTTCATCATTTGCATCCTCCACACAGAATTACAAATCATCTTCTCTTTCTGTTTACAAAGCTTCCACCCTCATTGGTATCGTCAAGTTTTAGTCCCTTACACCACCTGCTGACAATATACATATCCGGAATCTTCTGAACGTAACAAACATGTAATATTCGCAAACAATGGGAGCACAAGATACCGAGCTCTATAAATATGTTACAACTACACTCAATTAACCCTTCCTCCTCATTGAAATTTACAGTATGTTGGAACATGTATCGCCCACCTTAACTTGAGTGAAATATACTTTTTGCACCCTCCACCTCAAAACCCCTGACGGAGTTAGAAGATGTTACTTCCTTATGCACATAGCCGGTACCAAAAATAAATTGCTCCTCAAATATAACAAATGCTTCAATTGTATACACAGACAATGCATGTTTGACCAACTTCATTAATGAAAAGATCATTCCTACATTACCATTACTACATCTATGACCTTCACCATTCTCCTTACTCCGCTATTCAGACACAATTTCACAAAATTGATCATAAAAATCACATAATCCAATTGTTGTTCTTAGCCCCTTCATCAAAGGCTTATTTGTTGACTCACTCCTCTGAGAAGACAACATACCTCCACAGAAAGTTTGCTTCTAAAAAGCTAAACACCATTTTGCTCTCAAATTATGTAGATTATTGAGCCATCAATTATTTTGACAACCATATTCTTCCATCATCCTAAACCATAAAAACATAACCCATTATGAAAATCTTATTGATAAAATCAATACATTAATGTCGGTAACAATGTATAAATCTGCAGTGAACAACATATATAACAGCAGGGACAATTGAGTGGAAAACAACGTTGATACTCGTAATTCACATGAAACTAATCAATCATTCATAAAACAATGATTTGTTGCGCCTAAGGCATAATCAAATATGCAACATCATTTATTGGCCCTAACTGAACGATCCAATAAAATAAAGTGAACAATATGAACATCAATAGTGAACCAGAACCATATAATAGTGAACCATATAGACATTGCTAATTTCTAACAACGAAACTATCATACACATAAAAAAAATTAAAAAAAACAAGGTATATGTTCCAATAATACTGAAATTCTCCTTCTGTGTTATAAGCCATTAAAACCATGTTGAATAATTGGGTGAAACCTTCTTTACCTTGAAGTACTCCAATATTCTTCTTGAAGTTTTTGATGATATACCAACAACATAACCTATGCCGAACTCCTAGAAAAACCACATCAATTGCACCTGCCATCAAAAAGGCTTGGCTTGTCATGATTGTGGTCAGCACCTTATTATTCATACTCTTCTAAAACTAACAAAACAACCACACAAATGAATCCTGTCTTTCATTAACCATAAACCCACACCCAAATATGACATTTTGAGAATGATGATTCATGCCCACAAATCGTGAACAAATCATATATATTATCAAACACAACCAAATAGCCAAATAACAAATAATCTTCCAACATCTCCTTGTCATGCCAAAAGAAATTGATTAGGCAACCGTCAGCATCCAACTCAAACACAAAGAAGAAGGTTTCCTCATTATCATGGCGACTTCGAAAAATTTCAATAAATACTTCAACATCACACCCATCAAATGACTTTTTAAAGTTTTCCCCACGTTTATCATAAATATCTCTCAATGAATATCCTAGCGAAGGAGAACCACCAACCTACTTTTTCAACAAGCGATGCATCAACAACTATGATTTCAAAAGCTTTAAGATCTATAACAAATACCAAGTCTTCTTCTGACACTTTACGATGGGAAGGCAGCAAATGACGTCGATTCGAGCAACACAAAGGGTGATTATGTTCAATTACATGCCTTGTAACATTCCACTTCCCATCCTTCTCAATGTTGAACTGTATAAATGCTCCACAACCAGTCCTTTTATTAATATTGGTATATCTTTTATCACGGTAACTTTTATCTTCTTTCACACTCTCTTTCTAGCAGCAAAAATTATGCATAGACAGCTGGCCATTGCTTCATTTACTTGTCTTGTGACGACGAATGCTAAACTCAACCTTATATTCATAACCATTATACATCTCAGAAGCTTCATCATTTGAGAAAGCAACATGACCTATAAATCTCTTAGTACTTCTGGCTCAGACTGAATAATTTATCGATCATCATTTAAACATCTTACGTAATAAGATGAACAACATACCATATAGTGGTGACATCAAAAATGATAAAATATGCAAAACCTTACATTGATCCAAGCACATGAAACATACTTCCAATGTTAATGCCTAAAACTACAGTGTCTTCATCAAACAAAGTTGCACAAACAACCAAACAATAAAATCAACCTCTACATAACTCTCTTTTCCACCCATAACCATTAAACATTGTAAATTGATCAGTGACCAATTCTATTGAATTACATATCAACACATTAGTCATGAATGACAATACCTTCGATAAACAATTATAGTTCGATAGCTACTCCCTTGTTATAGACTAATGTTAAATAGTGCAAACTCATCTAGAATAATTATGTTCTCAACGTGATTAATGTAGTTGTCAACATTGTTCGCTGAGTAATGCATCATTAGGTCACTGTATTGGTCGTCTTTGTTCACTGAATTCATCATCGTTGTCTTGTTCATCTTTGCTCGCTTAATTAGTCATTTGTGCATTGGATTTGTAATCATTGGTCATTATAGTATGAACACTATTCCCTGCATTAATCATCAATGTTCACTCCAACATTCACCATTATGCACTTATATATGGTCATTACTCTCTACATAACTCATCATTATTCACTAACATGATAGCTATTGTACACTATTGTGAAGTTACCTATAAAAAGTATGTTATGGTCGTAGTTCATT
The DNA here is from genome assembly GCA_029582165.1 of Portulaca oleracea. NCBI lineage: Eukaryota > Viridiplantae > Streptophyta > Magnoliopsida > Caryophyllales > Portulacaceae > Portulaca > Portulaca oleracea. The sequence goes on from CM055875.1 coordinate 16,509,680, forward strand.
GCATTACTTATCGTCGTTCACTGCATCACTCACTGTTTGTGAATGTCGTTGTTCCATTCTTTACTAAATATGCAAACAATGTTGACAACAACATTAATCACGCTGAGAACATAATTATCCTAGAGTTTGCACTATTTAACATTAGTTTATAACAAGGGAGTGGCTATCGAACTATGATTGTTCACCGAAAGTATTGTCATTCATAACTAATGTGTTGATCAGTAATTAAATAGAATCGTCACTGATCAATTTGTAATGTTTAATGGTTATGGGTGGAAGAGAGATTTATGTAAGTTTAATTTTATTGTTTGGTTGTTTGTTCAAATTTGTTCGATAAAGAGGTTGTAGCTTTAGGCATTAACATTGGAGGTATGTCACATGTGCTAGGATCAATGTAAATTTTTGCGTATTTTATCTTTTATTATTTTCACTATAATTATATGGTATTTGGCTCATCTTATTACGCAAGATGTTCGAACGGTAATCGACAAATTATTCAGTCTGAGCCAGTATTAGTAAGGGATTTAATAGACCATGCTACTTTCTCAGATGATGAAGCTTTTGAGATGTATAATGATTACGCATATAAGGTTGGTTTTGGCATTCGTCGTCACAAGACAAGTAAAGGAAGCAAGGGTCAGCTATCTATGCATCAATTTTGTTGCTCGGAAAGAGGGTGTGAAAGAATATATTGGTTTCGTGATAGAGGGTATATCAATATTTATACAAGGACTGGTTGTGTAGCATTTATACAATTCAACATTGACAAAGATGGGAAGTGGAATGTTACAAGGTTGTAACTGAACATAAACACCCTTTGTGCTGCTCGAATCAACGTCATTTGTTGCCTTCCCATCGTAAAGTGCCAAACGAAGACTTGGAGTTTGTTAAAGATCTTAAAGCTTCTGGAATCACAGTTGCCGATGCATATCACTTGTTAAAAAAGCAGGCGATGGTGGTTCTTCCTTGTAAGGATATTCATTGAGAGATATTTATAATAAACTTGGGGCGGACTCTAAAAGATCATTTGATTGGTGTGATGTTGAAGCACTTTTGGAAATTTTTTGAAGTCGCCGTGATAATTAGGAAGCCTTCTTTTTTGTGTTTGAGTTGGACAGTGATGGTTGCTTAATCGATTTCTTTTGTCGTGACAAGTAGATGGTAGAAGATTATTTGTGATTTGGGGTTTTGGTTGTGTTTGATACTATATATCATACTAATAAGTATGATATGATTTGTTCACCATTTTTGGGCATGAATCATCATTCTCAAAATGTCATGTTTGGGTGTGGATTTAAGGTTAATGAAAGGCAAGATTCGTTTGTGTCGTTGTTCTGTCCGTTTTTTAAGAGTATGAATGATAAGGTGTCGGCCACAATCATGACAAACAAAGCCTTTTCAATGGCATGTGCAATTCATGTGGTATTTCCAAAAATTCGGCATAGGTTATGTTGTTGGCATATCATACAAGCCTCCAAGAAGAATATTGGAGCACTTTAAGCAAAGGAAGCTTTCACCCAATTATTCAGCATGGTGTTAATGGATTATGACACAGCAAGAGAATTTCAGTATTATTGGAACATGTACCTTGCTTTTTTAAAAAAAAAAATTTATGTGTATGATAGTTTCGTTGTTAGAAATTAGCAATGTCTATATGGTTCACTATTATATGGTTCTGGTTTTATTATTGATGTTCATATTATTCACTTTATTTTATTGGATTGTTCGGTCAGGGGCAATCTATGATGTTGCATATTTAATTGTGACTTAGGCCACACAAATCATGGTTTTCATGAATAATTGATTAGTTCCATGTGAATTGTGAGCATCAACGGGTTTTTCCACTCAATTGTCCCTGATGCTAGATATGTTGTTCACTGCAAATTTATACATTGTTACTGATATTAATGTATTGATTTTATCAATAAGATTTTCATAATTGATTATGTTTTTATGGTGTAGGATGATGGAAGAATATGGTTGTCAAAATAATCAATGGCTCAATAATCTATACAATTTGAGAGCAAAATGGTGTCCAGCTTTTTCGAAGCAAACTTTTGGCGGAGGTGTGTTGTCTTCCCATAGGAGTGAATCAACAAATAAGTCTTTGAAGAAGGGGCGATGAGCAACAGCTAGATTATGTGACTTTTATGATACATTTTGTGAAATTGTCAAAATGGCGGAGTAAGGAGAATGGTGAAGATCATAGATGTAGTAATGGTAATGTAGGAATGGTCTTTTCATCAGCGAAGTTAGTCAAACATGCATTGTCTGTTTATAAAATTGAAGCATTTGTTGTATTTGAGGAGCAATTTATTTTTGGTGCCGGCTATGTGCATAAGGAAGTAATATCTTATAACTTTGTCTGGGTTTTTGAGGTGGAGGGTGCAAAAAGTATATTTCACTCAGGTTAAGGCGAGCGATACATGTTCTAACACACTGTAAATTTCAATTAGGAACAAGGGTTAATGGAGTGTAGTTATAACATGTTTAAAGAGCTTGGTATCTTGTGCTCCCATTGTTTGCAAATATTACATGTTTGTTATGTTCAAAAGATTCCAAATAGGTATATTGTCAATAGATGGTGTAAGGGACTAAAGGATGATGATGTCAATGAGGGTGGAAGTCTTGTAAATAGAAAGAGAAGATTATTTGTAATTTTGTATAGAGGATGTAAATGATGCGACACGTGAATAAGTTAATCGCTACAAGCTAGATGAACAAACAAGCTAGAGCTCAATGTAAGGAGCAGTTTCTTATTTTGAAAGAACTAGTTAAGAAGGATTTCGGTTCAATATATATGGAAGATGGGGCTTTAATAAAAGATTTAGTGTCATCAAATAATATCTTAGACCCTCCTAGATCGTGTAAGAAGGGGGTTAGAAATACAAGGTCGAAGAGCACAATTGAGAGAAAGTATAAGCAACCAAAACGGAAGAAAGGAAAAGAGGATGTTTGTCGTGCTAGTGATTCAAAATCACTAGCTCAGGTATAGCTCTTGTATTGAGGTGCATTTTACTTTGCCTATTATATTGACAATTCCATATACATTGGATTCTGATTTGATATTTTCTTTTTTTTTCATAGGTTCTAGGGGATGAAAATGGGCAGAAGACAAACACAAGTTCTGATTCTTGTCAAATTTAGATAAATAATGTTTGCGTCTTATGTCATCCTTTTTTTTCTAATTGGTGGATATTGCATTTGAATTATTGCTATGGTATTATGTTTGGTTAAACATGTTTGGTTATTCCTTTTGTTGTTGTAGGGTTAATTGGGATCTCATATGAATCCACTTAGTGTCTTTTATTTGTTGTTGTAGGGTCAATTGGGATTTCATACTAATAAATATGGTTAGAAGTTATGATACTGATTGCAAAGTAGCAATTTGTAATGTGGATTGGGGGAAACATGAATTTGGTATAATACACAGCCAATAAGAAGGGTTGAACAATCATAAGGGTACGCATCCAACTATGATTAGTAAAACACGAAAATAGAGCACACAATAGTCATAGTTAACATGAAATTGATATAGTGAACAACCAATAGAACGCATAGTGAACGATCAAAATGATATGCATGGAACTATGATGCATAATAACCAAACTTGGATATTACAATCTACGATGATCATAATCTGAAGTGCATCAAATGAAGAGAACAATATGTATCTAGTTCAATGAACAACCGATAGGGGAGGGGAGTGAACAATCACATGATATGCATGAACTATGATTTATTGAAAACAAGGATTTTACTACAATGAGTATATAATGAAGTGAACAATGAAAAGGAGTAGCATTGAACGGTGATATGTAAAACATGATTCAATCTACTATGATTACAAAATGAAGTGGACATGACATCGATATAGTGAATAATAGGAAGAGGAGAGAACTATTGCAATGATATGCAGTGAACTGTGGTTCTAAAAACACATAGCAGTTGGATATTACTAAGTATTAAGTAGATTAATGTAGAGGGATTGAATAATGATAATGTTAGGCAGTCACATCATTTCTAAATCACTGAACAATTGGATAGTACGCTTCAAGTATTAAGTAGATTTGAAATGTAGCGAATGAACCTTTGGTTTGAATGTACTCAACAATGAAGGTGGTTGATGTGTATTTTGCAATGTGGATAGCGAGTACATGCTAACGCTGCACTTGGAATAGAAATTGCTGATGGGTTTGATACCACTTGGCACTCCTAATTAGAATATTGCTCCAAGTTATTTAGTAGTTCTTTGGACCCTTTGATAATGAGTTATGTTAACTAACATTCCCGTCCAAATGCCCCAACACGGAGCTCGACAACATTCTGCTTGTTGACTTTGTCGGTCGTCCAATTAATGGCACAGTGGAACCAAGGTTCTATCATCACGTCAGTGAAATGGACTTCTTCCAAGTGACACAAATAGCAAAACAAAATAGCGCACATGTTAGTGTTATATATATACATAACATAGAATTAAGTTGGTAAAAAATGAATACTATATGTGATAGTGCACTTACCATCAGGAGTAGCAATGGGCCATTGTAAAATTTAGACGCGGTACTGAGTCTTCTTGAAGGCCATATTATTGGTTGACCTTGTATCACTTTAACCTGTTTCAACATGGAAATGCAGTGAACAATATGGTTAATAACAGCTGATATGTTTCATAAAATTTTTATATCCAATGCAGTGAATAATACTGACAGAACTGGTGAACAAATGTGTCTACTCTAGTAAATTGAAATTAGAAGTGTTTTTTAGCAAAAGCAGTAAACAATCTGATATGATTCATATACTTGTTCGAAGACGCAAAATTTTCTAATCAATGCAGTGAATAATGCTAACTGAACTGGTGAACAGGTTTATCTTACTCTAGTGAATTGAACTTGGAAGTGTCTCTTAACAAATGCAGTGAACAATGGTTTTATCTGAAGTTGCAAGTTTCTACAACCATTGCAGAAAACGATGTTGATTGACATGGTGAACAAACGTATATACTATATAGAAATGAAATTCAAAGTAACCAATGCAGTGAGTGATATAGCGAACAAATGATTGTATCCCAGTGAGCTGCATACGGCTCATCTCAAACTAGGTTATATGATTCATTTATTTGTAGATTAAACAACAATTGGAAATTAATGAATATAAATGAATAAGACTTAGCTAAGGTGTGATCACATACAATTAGACAATGCATTCGATTGTGTAAATCGTTCATTGGTGATCTAACTGCACATGGTTGTGTTATAAGAGCAGTGCATATGGTTCATCTCAGACCAGGTTCTACGATTGATTTAAATTTGTAGATTAAACAATAGTTGGAAATTAATGAATAACAATGAACAAGACTTAGTTAAGGTGTGATCACATACAATTAGAAAATGCATTCGGTTGTGTAAACTATTCATTGGTGATCTAACTATTGCGTGCTACTGTAATTTGACATTACATGTGTCTTGGTGTTGGTAGAGTATGGCCTTCATGCTCAGGTTGATGCACGGCTTGAGTCTCCTCCTCTATTTGATCATTTGCTTGACCAATTGGGTCATCATTGGCTTTGAAATTCACATAAATTTTTCATCATTTAATTTGTTCACCGGTGATGCCATTATTGTTCACTAATGTAATTCAACTTTACCTTTGTCCTTTAGTAGCTATAGTTTCATCTTGGTGGTCAAGTTGATCAATGGTTTGAATATCTTCTTCTCTTTCACCAGTTTCGTCCTCATTGACTCTAAAATTCATATTATTTATATTAATCAATAATTATCATATTTTGAACGTGTCTACACTCACGTAGTTCTCAACTTTTGCTAGTATGTCAATCAAAATCTAAGGATTATATAGATTCTAGGATATGTACTCGCAAAGTTCTCAACTTTTAAATGCATGTCAATTGATATCTAAGGATCATACATAATGTAGGATGTGCACTCCCAAAGTTCTCGACTTTTGGGAGTATGTCAATCTAAATCTAAGGATTATATAGTTTGTAGGATATGCAACAATATAGCTTCGGGTTTGCAAATATATAGAACACGTAAACATACATTAAAGGGTTTCCAAAAACATCACATATATTTAAATGGAAGGAGCAAATAAAAATGAACATCCAACATATTCATAGGTATCATGCAAAGACGAAATTGTTCATTCAACCAAATTGGTGACTCATTATGTTGAATTTATTCATCGGTGATAGAAAATATATCAATGTTTTAGGGTTTGTAAGTACATTATCTATTTAAACTGAATCGACAAATTTAGATGAACAACTCACATATTTATCGGTATCAGGGAATGACTAAAACTTTCATTCAAGTAAATTGTTCACTCAGCATGTATAAGTTGTTCACCCGCAATCTCTATGTTATTCACTAATGTAAAAGATCTCAACCTTTGAAAGTAGCGCAATGGAAACCTAAAAATCATATATATCCTAGTACATGCAAAGTCATGTTTTAGGGTCTGGAAATATATTGCACAACTATTTAAACGGAAAGAGTAAATTTAGGTTTACAACCCATATATTCATACCAGAGTATGATGGAACAAAACCAAGTATGAGTGTTTATACATGATTTAGGGTTTGCAAATACAAGTGAATTACCAATTTTTCTGTCTGTAAGTAATTGTCGACCCAATCGACCTCTTCCGTGTTTTGTGTTTGTAATTGAGGGTGGGGTTCAGCAAATTTAACTCTTCCATTGTAGAAATAAATGTTAATTAAAAACAGAGTGCTAGATGTTGTGAACAGTCGCGGAATTGATGGGGACATGCCGGACAAATGCATGCAACTGTGACAGTGGCGACGGCGGCGGGAACAAAGTAGGTCAATTAACAGCGTCAGGAGGTGGAGAATCGTGGAGATGAACGAAGAGGTTTGGGGCCGATGGCAGTTTCCAGCATAACTCGATATTGAATGTAGAAGGTGAACGGTTTTTATAGGGTTTTATTTATTTTGTATGAAATTTTCAATGCCAACATAGAAAATGAAGTGTCACATGGGATAAGGAGCATGTGCTTCAAGAGCACATAATATATCATGTTATGTTCAGTAAACAACCGCGTATGATAGAGTTCTATAAGTGCAAAGATTGATTATCAAACTCCTCCCTGATACCTATTGTATTTAACCGTTCAAATTGTTGTTGAATGTTAAAAAAAATTTAAAAATTTTATTTGACATGACTGTTATGTCATCTCTAGAAGTACATGCTCTAAGAGCATACAATATTTACTAATTTTGTACGTTTGGTTACTCTAATTTGTTGGGATGTATTGGTCAGGAATTTATGTCATTGTGAAAATATTTGAAGAACCTCGATTTTGTGGAAAAGAAGGCATGACATTACTTAAATTTGGGTCATTGCTTGATGGACAGAAGTTGACTGTAATTTCTATAATGTGTTATCCATATCTAATTACACTCATAATAATAGTTATGGTATCAATTGGCTTAGAATACGAAAAGAAAATTTCAAAACAACATATGATAATGTAAGTATTTGTCATGAATCTATGAAAGAAAATAATGATATTATTAGATGTACAGCAAATTAATTACTTAACGGATATTAAAAAAGTAAATTCATAAACTTACTTGATTCCATCGAATAACAGGGAAACATAGGAAAAACTGTAAAGATATTGGAAGGCAGGTTTTTATGCAGAACACTTGTTGATGGAGGCTCGTATTGTTGAATCGTGTAAACTTAATCATGTCCATCACATTGTGCTTCAACAGGAACAAATATGCTTAGGAAGATGAACAAAGGCAGTTAATTAGTGCAGTAAACGTTGATTTGGACGTCAAGTTATCCATCGCGGCAAATAAATGGAGTCTCGTTCCAACTGCCCATCTTTTATTAATTATAACCGCCATAAAACATATTTTAATATTTTATTTTGATGAATATTTGTGTTAAGATTACCTTAGGAGATTTAAAATTTAATTAAATTTCAATTGCATATCTATTATAATAAAAAGTAGGTCATATACTCTACTTCTTTCCCTCCCCCAATCCTCAAACCACATTAAATCCCGTTCAAATTATCAGCAAATTTAAAAATCTCACCATATCATAGTCAGTTACTAATGGTTGTCAAAATATGTGGTAACTTAGTCCGACATGACATCCTTAAAAATTGCGAACATGGGGACATGGTACCCAAAGGTCCAACACGATAAGGGTACAAGATCCAAAAGTTGAATAACATATTTAATTATATATAATTTTTTGATGAATATATATTTAATTATACTAGAATATAATATCATGAAAATTGTAAGAAAGAAGTGTTGGATTCTTCTCTCTCTCTTTTTTTTTGGATGTACAATGTTGCATGTATTGTGTTAATAAAAAAGTTCAAGCTCAATTATTTATACTTTAATCCAGTTGCTAATTATCCAAGAATAAAAAAGAAGAAACAAGAGACTCTACACAAAATGATAGGGATTGCACAACCACACAAATCTTACTCTCTATAGCCTATAGCGATGTTCCATCCCTCTCTCTCTCTCTCTCTCTTTCTCTCTCTCTCTCTCTCTCTCTCTACAACAACACCATGACTATTTTGTATTCACTGCTCAAATCTGTGCATTCAACAAACTTTCATTATATTTGTTGTCAAGTCCAAGTGTTATGGTCGGGCCAGACATGTGTCCCAAACGTGTCGTGTCGACCCTGGTATGGCACACTAAAAGCACAAGTCCGAGTAACTTAGTATATAACTACAACATTAATAACAATCTTCCAGGAGAAACACATTTGAGTGCGGTCTAATGATCAAAATTGATGTAATCTTATATCATGAACGCAAGTTTATGGAGAAGCTTATTCCAATGGATCTAGAAAAAAAAAAACTTTTGCTAAATGACTTTGAAAATAGAAAAGGACAATAAAAAAAATATACTCAATTCAATTCGAAAACCCTTTTAAAATTTAATATAAGTCTATTTCATAATATGTGTATGTTAGTATTTTAAATATGAGTATCATGTATGCATTTGTATGCAATTAGTATTGTAAATATGAGTAGAGTCCAAATTGCTATCTTATGCTTTCTCTAATTATTTAATTTCTTATTATCTTTTCTTTAGCATTTAAATACATTATCATTCATTTTTATTATAGTTTTTATTGACTTTATCAACATTTAGTTCAATAATAAAATATATGGTCTATTATTCATTCATATAAACTTTAAAGTTGATTTTTTATAACAAGGATAAAATGTCATGATAATTATAATTCATAATAGTATATAATTCTATTTACTATATTACATGGGCGGATCTATGGGGTAAGTGGGGGTGTGTCCATGGACACCGTTATTTGTGATTTTCTAATATTATTCGGAAGAAATTTTCCTAATTGGAGCAAGTGGACACCGTAAAAAAAGTCCCAAAACACAAAATAGGGGTGTCCAATTTAGCAGCAACCCAAAAACTCTAAAATATTACTCCTTCCATCCCAAATAAACTGTTCAAGTTTGACTAATTAAGTCAAAATTTTGCCTGAATACAATATTATTAGTGTTGCTAAGATAAAACGTGAAAAATTAACGGTCAAAGTGTTCCATCGAAGACCGTAAAAAGTAAACTGAACAAATTAATTGGGACGGAGGGAGTACCAAATTACTTTTTTATAAACAAAAAGTGTAAGTCAATGAAATGGGTAATTGGGTATCGACATAAATTTAAGATATAAATATGTAGTTAATGTGAAATTTCAGTTTATTTGGTGGACAATATATGATGATGTTAATTTTTTTAAGCTTGTGAATATATCATTTAATATTTATTTTTATTTTTATTTAAAATTTATTAGTTTATTTTTCAATAGAGCTTATATAATAACAAGTATATTAGACACCTTTAAATTGAATGTCTGGATCCGACACTGCTATATTATTACATTATTTTTATTAGTATGTAATATCTATTTATGTAATACTTTTGATATTTTTATTATTATATCTTTATATTTTGATTCGTTATCTAAATAACACCAAAAAATGGTCATTTCGAAAGAAGGGGCAAGAAAACTAGTAATGACCCGTTACTAAGCAAGAGGGTACGACAATACAAGGATTGGGGAGGGAAGTTATTAGAGTAAATACATTTTGCTACTTATATATTAAGATTCATATTTTATTTTTCCAGTGTTTATCAAGTGGTACTATTTACCACCATTTTACGTGATGATTTTATTTATGTTATTTATTTGCCAATTTTTTTCTTATATCAATTAATATTACTATTATCAAACTTTTTTATACGGTTGGCTGGCTGCAGAGCCACATCACACCGCAACTTGCCACAACCCACCACAATATAATAATCTACCACAAAAAAAAACCCACCACAATCAATTTTTTCAACGTTTTCACATTTACCAACACAATTTATAATTGTTAAAAACAAAACTCACCACAACTCACCACAACCTTTCCAAACCCATAGATTGCATGTTGGGCGTACAAGAGAACCCTACTCCCGAGCTCACAATCGACTTTTTTAGTTAAGTGCATTTGTTGCACTTGTTTTGCAATGGCCAACACCTTAGTAAACATAGGGAATTTGCCTATGCATATTATAATAAATCCATGTTATGTAATATTGTTAGAATCGGGATCTTAAATAGAATTAATGAGGGGTAGTTAGAATCCTGATCGTAAAACAGGATTGAAGAATGCAAGATTCAAATACATTATACAGCAAAAATAATTTTATAATAGTAAAAATCTTAACAAATATCCACTTATAAAATTTGATTCTAATAATCCCTATTTTGTGGGACTGGACGCTAATAATCCTAACTGTACGCTATCGGTCCCAAATTCAACAAATTGTATTTTTTTTATACCACCATCAAGCATACCCTAAATATTGAGGATTTTGACTTGCGTTTGCTACCAAACATAACACAACACTTCCCCGCGATTTTTGGAGTTATTAAAAATCCAATTTTTCCGATTTGATTTTGGTGGATAATTCTAATAAAATTTTTACGGTTTTGCTAAGAGAAAATCTTTATCCACTTTTTTATTTTTTTAAATCTCATTTAAGTAAAAATATATGGTAAAAGATTACATTTTCAATAAAGTATATTTTAATCTAATCAAATATATAAAAATCTTATTAGTATTATTTTTTAAAATCTCATATAAGCACATATATATGATAACTAAAAGATGGCATTTTGGTGATTAGAAAAAGATTACATTTTCCATCCATATCTAAATTGGTAAATAAATATAATTATTAGAAAAGGAATTTTTTGATACCCATATTTCCTTCCTATTCAATTTAGTTTCATACTCTTCATTACAAAACTTTCCATGGCTTCTCTCATTCCCTCTATCTAAATCTCTATCTCCCAAATAATATTTAACCTAACAGGAGTTTAAGCTTAGTCAAATTACTTCTCTCATGGCTGAGAGTCCCAAATCATGGCTTCTCTATCATGGTATATGAGGGTTGACAGAACCAGACGTTGCTCCTTACCCTTGAACCCAGCCCAAGACCAGCTCAAAGAAGACCACTCATGCCATTTAGGACTGGAACCAAAATATGAACTCCATACCTCATTCCCAATCTGCTGGGAGAACTCACACTCAAATAATAAATAAAATATATAATAAAAAAAAAGATATTAATAAGATTTTTACAGATTTGATTAGATTAAAATATATTTTATTGAAAATGTAATCTTTTACCGTATCTTTTTACTCAAGTGAGATTTAAAAAATAAAAAGTGGATAAAGATTTTCTCTTAACCGTCGTCTTGGACGACATGGCAACCCGGGACGACGATTAGCAAAACCAAAATTTTTATATTGTTATGAATGATGAAACTTTAAAGTTACTTATGTGCACAAACTTCATCGAACTCAGGTAGGATAGTGAATTGGACCATATATATTGGACAAAATTAACTCAAACAGAACAAGGAAGTATTGAACTGGAATTACAGCAACAATATGAAAACAGTACGTAAGACACAGAAAAAAATAATCAAGGTTAGGAAAAGCCTGGGTTAAAGCACGCAAGTGCTCTCTTTAGAGACAAATTAGCCCTCACTACACTGGTATAATTTGATATGATGCCACCATCTCCAAAGATTCGACAACCTGATGGTCCGTATCGATTGCAGTCATCCGAACCCCGAACCCAACTCAGCCTCAATGCTCAAAATTAATTGACAAGATGTATGAAAATTAATTCCTCAAAACTTGTACAGCCAGCCAAACTGATACTGATTAAGATGAGAACGGTAAAAGAAAAACTTCCGGATGAGAGAATTGAAACCAGATATGAGAGAAGATGAGAAACACTAGATTGATATATTTTGCTGATGAATGTGAACCATAGCTAAAAATTAGCCAACAACCCGCTCTGAAAATGGCTGCAAAATCTCATGAGAAGAAGATATAGAAAACTGAATAATAGGAATTTACGGAGAGCAAAACCAACTCAGAAAGACTAATACACGCAGAAGATCCAAAAGAATTAACTCTGAATTGGAAAAAACAGTTGAGGAGAGATAAATTCCAAAACCAATAAAGTAAAAAGAAAGAGTGTATTATTAAAGCTCCACCATCCACGTGGCAAGGCAAACGTAGAAAAAGGAGTCAATCTCTAGTCTTTTGCTCCCCAACAAAGACCCCTTCCCTTCAATAACAAGAATTGAAAACAAATAAAACAATAAAAAAAGCCACCAACAGATTACGTTGGAAACAAAGTATGAGAAAAAGGAGATTGAGAATTTGAAAGGATAAATCTCAAAGGGAATTGGAGGGAGGAATGATTTATACATGATAAAATTGTAGAATTGTAAGGTAAGGTTGAGAATGGGAGTATAATAACAATGGGTGTATGATCCGTGAACATATTGAAAGTCAGTAAGCATTATAATGGAGATAGGTGTATGATCTTTTTTGAGATGGAGGTAGAACTGTATAAGAGTATTAAGGACTAAGGAGCAGCATAACGAGTTGGCAAACAGAAGAAAGAAGGCAGCAACAGCTTAAATGCCAACAAGATGACCCATACACTTTATAAGAGTATTTCATTACTTAAGCAAAGCAACTAGGCTTTCAACTTAGACGAGGTAGTCAAATCAAAATTAGGCCTTACACTAAGAGATTCCCTCTTCCCCTAAGGTCCCGTTCTTTTATGCGTTAACGCACCCAAATGCAACGCAACTTACTGCAACCCTACCGCAACATAGCACCAATTACCATTACTTTTTAACTATTTCCACCGCAACTTAACGCATCGCAAACGCACAAAAAAACCCATTATTAGGCAAGTAGGTCCCATTTGCCCTTGTTAAACAACAAACCATCAGAATTGACAAAAATCTAGCCATAACAAAACGTCCAAAATATATCACACGTTTCTGAGTTTATTGGGGCAATTTGATACAAGGACGTTGGCAAGCATGTTTGTTTCATGAAAATTGCAAAAGTTGAAGGAATGAAAATAGAAACACCATCCTATTTCACTACCATCTATTCCCATTTCACTTGCATTACCATAACAAATAGAAAAGTTGGAAATTTATACAAATTTTTATTCCCATACCCATTGAGAATTCCAATTCTCATTCCCATTCCCATTTTATACTCAACAGCACGCTAAAGTACACCATTATAGTAGCAACTCGCTGGAATAAATTTGGACAAGCAAAAATTAGGAAGAAAGTCTGGGCTCCAGAAGGAAAAATAATTTTTGTAACAGCCAGAATTGGTACAGATTAAAGTCGCAATTCACAAGTGATGGTTTTGATCCAAAGCAATTTTCTGTGGAGCTTGGTGAAAGAGTAGCAACCAAATGCAAATTTAACATTTCTTTGTAGTAAAATACAATACAAGAAGCAAAGGAGTGGTCCTCCAATAACGACAAGACATCAGAGAAAACCGCCCTCACCCCAGGCTGCATCTACCTTGCCAGTGCGACCCGTGGATTTCCCATAAGATGATGGGGCCTGGTGAAAATCTTCGAAGCCATCATCTTTAGGGTCATCCCAACCAGCCCATCCATCACTACTTTTGGACGACCCACCACCCTTGGTTGAACCTGAACCTGAACCTGAACCTGACTTGCGATCATCCTTCTGTTCCCAATCATCCCACGAATCTGAGCTAACTGAATTAAAATGACGGCCAGAAGATGAATGCCCACCTTGGGAAGTGTTGTTCCATCCATTCGATTCATGCCTAAACTCCTGATAATATCCATTCTTTTCATTTTCAGTACGATGTGGATTACCCGTCCTACTCACTCCATCCTCACCAGTGTACTCCTCAAGCTTCTGAGTTGCCAACGCCATCACCCCCCTCATGATACCCCATGTTCTCTGCCCAATCTCCGTAGTCTTTGCTGTCACAACATTAACTGTCTCATTCACTTTGTGATCATAGCCGCCCTCCCGAACCTGCCATACAATTCAACATTTTTCATACAAAAACATTCAAATATGTCATTCAAGGTTAACTTCAAGTTAATGTCAAGTAACTAACCTCTAATAAACTCATCAAACCTAGAGTTAACTCATCCTCTCAAATACTCCATCACACGTTCAAACAAGACCATAACATGAAGCTAGAATACACGATGCATAACTTAGTCTTCTGAACCAGGAATCAATTGCCTGACATTTTTGTTTGAGTATGCGAGCCCATGACTCGTCGAGAACATAACGGATTAACAAATTCATAACTATCATGTCTCTGACTTGCCAGTTGCCAGTCTAAGGTTCAATTCTCACTTTGCAAATTTTAAAGTCTCAACTGGTCTTCGCTATTTTTAAATGCTGGCTGGCATGCCTGGATGTAGGTCTCTCAAGTAATTTATCCAGTAAAAAACCCACAGTTCATAGGTTGCACCCCTACAAAACAATGAAACAAACAAGCTTCCTTTCGCAGCTATAGGGCTTTTACAGCACCCTGCCACCAACTGGGGCTATTCCTAATTCACCCAAGTTTACCCCTCTGAGAAAGATGTGCATGCACTACAATAAGATGCCAAGTTTGGCACATTATGAAGGCACACTTCATTTGAGTTACGTAACGCCCCCACCCCATAACAAACAAAAAGTGCATTTCTTTTTGTTTTCTTTTGTGTGTGTGTGTGTGTTTTGATTGGTTGGTTGGTGGTGGTGGTGGTGTGTGTGTGTTGGGGGGGGGGGCCATAAATCTTTCCTTATAAGAGTGTAAAAGTGTAACTATCACTTAATTTACCCCACCAACTAGTATAAAGAAGGGGAGAGAGTGAAAGTAGCTCAGGTATGATAATCAGGGCTGCGCCTGGGATACTCTGGAGACCAGCATATTCCATTTCCGGCAGGAATATCTTCTCAATAGCCTCCACTTTCAACAGCTCAAAACTATTTTTCTTCTCAATCTCCTCCACTTTTAACAGCTCAAAACTATTTTTCAAACGCATCATCTACAAAACATAGGCCCAACCCCAAAAGCCATTACTTTTTCAGCTTCCTATTTTTCAGAAAACGCTCATGCTCAAATCAATAATCACGCCATCTTCTCTCTCACCAATGAAAACGCAAGAAAGCTCAGGTTTCTATTTCTTCCCCCAGATTTTAGGGTTTTGCACCATCCATTTCTACCATAAAATCCCCGAGCATCAATCACTCACCTCATACTCTCTTCAATGGTGAACAGCCAGCATGTCAAGCATGTCCTCGACCCATTCACCAACAATTAGCACCAACAAGGCCGTATAAGATAACTTTTCTCCATTGATCTTCCTGATGTTGTCTCAACCAACAAATTTTCAAACTTTGACTTTTTCTACCTTTCCACATTGAAAGAGCGTTGTACATTTTAAGATTAGAAAGATTGAGAATGGCACATGAAACAACACAATAGTGAGGGTGAGATCATATTATTAACCAAAAGAACTGAAGGAGGGTGGGAGACAGTTTCATGGGGCGAACAAGCTCTTTCTGTTTTTGTTTGACTATTATGTACATACTGTTCTCAAGGGATGTGGATGGAAGTGCACACTACATTCAAGAACACCAAGCTTGAGGTTGTAAAGGTCGAGCACAAGATTTTCTTGGTGAGTATAGGAAGTGGACGGAAATGTACTATTTTTATTTTTATTTTTTAATGGTAGAAGAAACTGCTTTAATGGTAGAAGAAACTGCTTTTAAGAAGCACAAACAGTTCTCTAGAAACAGGGCAAACAGCAGCATAGCTGTCATTGATTCTCTGGCAGTTCAGGGTGTTTAATACCGGTTAACAAGACTTTCAGATAATGAAAATTAAGATTTGTATCCAATCCAAACTTGCAACTAACAGAATTACTCTCACAAAACTACAATCTTTACCATAACAAAATTCGGTTCAGATACATGTTTATTCGCTGTAAAAATAAGCTTAAAAGTTATTATACTTTTTCATACCAAGTCCAAATACATTAACATCGTTTAACTATATTAAAGTACTTAGAAGTGTAACACAATGACTCCTAAGATGTCACCAATCCTAGTACCATACTCATCCAAGCATGCTTAACTCCAGACATACAATCGAGTCTAGTGCATTAGTAATGGTATCATTGCACCTTTCAACCTTTTTGGGTTCCATTTGCTTCCTATACATTCAACCCGCATTCATTGTCGCGTCGACATTAGACAACACGGATATGGTCGAGCCAAGTGTCAAATCACAGTAACAATGCTTATGTGATCATGCTTGGACCTTATTTCTTGCTTAGATTGATTGATTCTAAAGAGGAGCATGTAGTCTTAACCCCTGTAAGAAGAATGCAATGGCTGATTTGGCAAAGGTTATCTTATGGTGGAGATTTCTTGGAGACAGAAATCTAAAGCCTTGCTACTCAAGGCAGATGAATTTCTTTCACAAGATGGCTAACTATTATCACAAGTTCAACAATTTTTTCTTCTATTCTGGTGTATGGCGTTCTTCATAATACATTAGAAAACGTGAAGTCTACCATCAGGGACTTCTATTCCTCTCATGTTACTCCTCTTTTTTTTTTCCTTCACTATCCAACACCTGTACAACAAAGTGGTTCAAAATGGTTTTTCTTAGGAACCATATAATGCTTAGTTTAATTGTTATGGTGTCCCTGCATGGAATGTTGACAGATACATGGATTTCTTTCACAAGATGTCTAAATCTCATTATAACTTTCAACTTTTCCGTCTTTTATTATAGCCCATGGTGTTTAATAATACGTCTGAAGAAATGAAGTCTACCATGAGGGACTTCTGTTCTCTTTTGAGTCCTTTTAATAAGCAAGTGCAAGTCTATCATGAGGGACTTCTGTTCTCTTTTGAGTCCTTTTAATAAGCAAGTGCAAGCCTTGGAGACCTAAAGTTCGATGATGGGCTGAATCATTCTTCATTATGACATATCTGACTCTTAAAAACTCCAATGGTTTTAAATACTAGTTTGCCCTGAGGAAGTTATATAATGCTTTGCCCAATTGTTGTGGTAACAACACTTCGTCCAAAAAAATTCAGGACAATTGGTGCACCCAGAAAGCATATTAAGGATGCTTGTTGAATTTCATTGCTCTCCTTCACAAGAAATCAGGTGCTCGAGATCTTAAGGATTCGAGATCATATTGGAAGTGTAATTGGTGTCTTAATTTCAAATAATCAGAAATGTTTGTTAGAGAGTGACAAACTTTGGATTCAGTATCAGCTACAACAGGGTAGACCAGGGGTGATTCTAGAATTAACAAGGGTAGACCTCGGGTGATTCTAGAATAAATGAGGGTACCCAGTACCTCTGGGTCTGGGCCCTGGGGTTACTTGCAAACATATATTAAGAATGCTTATGACCATATTAATTGTGATTTTCTTATTCATATTATGCACAGAATGGGCTCCATTGATAAACAGTCGGGGTGGATTCATTGGTGTGTCTCTAAAACTTCAATTGCAGTATTGGTCAAAGGTTCCCTGACAGAGTTTTGCTTTGCTACTAAAGACCTTCGCCAAATTCACCCCTTTTTATCCTTCTATTCTTGTTATGGAGGTTTCGGGCAGAATGTTAAGTGTTGCTTCACAAGCCAGTTCGTTGGCTGGCTTTTGTGTAGCAGTTTCACATCCATCGCAACTGATATTTCTCATCTTCTCTTTGCTGATGAGAGATCATTTTTGCAACAATATTTGTGAGCATATCACTAATCTCCGTTGCATACTTGTATGGTTTGAGGCTATTTCCCATTTGAGATTCAACTTGTCTAAGTTGGCCATTATACTACTCGACTTCTAATAGGTATTTTGGGATGTTGTTTAAACTCACCCAGTCCATCCTATCTAGCCCTCCGATTGGTGCTAAATTTAAATAGACGTCCATTTAGGTCCCTGGGTATTTGGGGAACGACTTTGTGATAGGAAAAGTAAGTATGTTACTAATTCGGGCAAGGAAACACTTACCAAGAGTGTTCTGTATATCCCAAAGTACTTTCACTCTTGCCTATTTTTTCTTCTGTGGCTGAAAAGTTGTGGAGGCTATTCAGAAGAGATTTTATAGGGTTCTTATGGAGATGGTTTCAAGTAGCACTTGTGAAATAAACAATTGTCAAATAGAATATTGTCAAGCTTCCACTACCTAAAAGGTGGTTTAGGAATTAGAAACTTAATTACTTTCAACAAAGCTCTTCTTGGAAAATGGTTATGGAGGTTTAGGAATGAGAAAAATAAGCTCTGGAGGATCATGGCTATGGAGAAATATATGGCAGAGGGCAGGAATTGCATCCCTAGTAAGCATAATGGACCTTTTGTTGCTTGTCTTTGGGAGCTTATCACTAAAGGGTGGGATCGTTTCTTCTCTCATATTAATTCTAAGTTAGAGATGGTAATTTCAACAATTTTTTGGCACACATGGACTCTAATGTATTCAACTCAACTCTTCTAATCTTCTTTGATTGTTTGGTCCCCCTCTCAGTTCACCGTGTTTCCCCCAATGATGACAATGTTGATAAATTCTTCAGTGTGCACTTGATAGGGCTTCCTTGAATGAGTCATGACTTGACATGGTTAGGTAGTCTTTCGCCATGGGGGAAGGCGTCATTTTTCCTCCACCTTCCATTAATATTAATTCCTTGGCTTCTTTTCCTAGACGTGGTCCTTGGTTCATAATTTGGTATCCTCTAGATACTTAAAGTGCCTTTTTGTGCCAGAAGCTTCCTTATGTAAGATTTTAACTTGTGATAATTAACAAAAGGGTAAAGCTAATAGCTACGGTGGGCACGTACTTCACTTGCAATGAAGGCAAGGAAATAACAGAACAACTCTTCATTCCTGACTGCGATAAGCCTCTCACCTAGGATTAGGTTTGGGATGGATTTGGGATTTAGCCTCATAGGTGATGCCTTTTTGTCCCTCCTTTTCAAATGTTATTGATTTTCTAGATAGCCCTTTCCTGGAATATAACTAGCTTTTGCCGAAGTACACTCTGTTATTGGTTTTGATGATAGGCTATTCTTTTGGTAGGGTAGGTGGCCATCTTGGATCTTCATTATACTTTTAGTACATTATCCTTTTTCTTATCAAAAAAGAAAAAGTTTACCCCACCAACAAAGACATGTAGAACACGCCTCAATTTGGGATACCATATCCATTTTCCAATACCATGAGAGGAATTAACCTCAATCACAACTTCAGATCCAAAGCCAATCACAACTTACTAACACAAACACATAGCATAATCATCCTTCAATCGCACGGTAATTTAGACTTTGCTTGATTTCTATGAACTTACTGTCTTCTACAATCTCCACTCCCCACATCCAAACCTCCAAAGAAAGAAAATATGAGAAGCATTTATTTTTAAAAAAACAAAAGGATTAGAATCAGACTAAAGCATTAGCAGATTCTTAAATTCTATCACTCATATGTGGCAAAGGATAAGAATCTCTAAAAAAAATCAGGAATCAGAATCAGGGTAAACCATCAGCAGATCTAATCATCCATCATTTATGTGTGCGAGTCCCAGAACCCCCCCCCCCCCCCAGAAAAAAACCCAAAATTCTGTAAATGGATAGAGTACCAACAACCCAGTGAGGAAAGCATCAAAATAAGCTCTAATGCAAATGGCTAAGAAGAGGACTTCAATATGAATGGCACAAAATTTGCACAGCCCTTACTACACGGCTTACATAAATGCTCCACTACAACAAAACTATCACAAGCACACTGTAGACGATAGGAGAACTACATCTATCAAGATTAAGCACAACACTACAAGATCCCATTACATTGATTTACCAACCGCTATTACGGCTAAGACGAGAATCGTACAGCAAGCTCTGGTACAAACAACAGATCTGCAAGACTCATCGGATTATTCTGATCTTTGGATCAAGTGGCTACCTAGTAAGACTCATATTCTATGAGGGTAACAAAAATAATGAAGAAAAAGAAAGCATAGCATGAACCACCAAAGGCATATGCACAAATGTACTAGCTAGTAGCTACCATTGAAGCAAGAAACTAAACGACGAGAAAATAGAATAGTGATGAAACCCCAATCTAGCAACGACAAGAACCAGGTCAACAATGCAGAGTCATGCAACATTACGTTGAGAAACCACTCCACAACAGCAACAATAACAAAACCCCTGTATAGCCCTGCTGAAGCAAGGCCTAAGGGGATCCAGATCTAGACAACCTTTTCATGCTATTGAGTGCATGAAGCGGTTGATTCAAGAATCACTCCACAAATCAAAGAAATTCAATACCTTTGAAGCGATCTCTTTGGTGCCTGTTTGGACAACACTGGCTGCCGATTGAGCAACCAAAGACAGCTTCCCAATCCCCTGATCAAGATCATCACAACAACCCATCAAATACATGAAATAAACTTTTTCAACTAACCAACTAAAGAAAAGAGAAAAAAGAATGGAGTACGGGCCCACCAAAAACAGACCTGAGAAACAACAGAGAACACATCTGGCTGGGAATTATTATTCCTAGGCATAGGATTAGGGCTTGATCCGAACCCAACATACTTGCCACCCTGCGAAGGTGGCAGCCCCTCTGGTCGGGACTCATTCTCGGCCAACTTTCTAGCGAAAAAGCTGTCCTTATTCGCTGCAGAAGCCTCCAATTGTGCCCGCGTGTATATATCCTCCGACGATCTCGACTTTGTGGGACCATGATTCCCGTTCCCATTATATCTAAACTCCCCAGCGGATTGATTCCTCCTCATATCAGCACCGCTACCCGAAGATCGGAAGGAATCATCGTTATCCCAACTATCCCAACCCCCACCACCACCACCACTCTTCATTCCCCCACCACCCAACGGAGGTTTCCTCGCAGCAGACCCACCGCCGACGGATTCCTTGACGACAGGTGGATCCCGCCATGGGCGACCTTCAGCGAGGGCGGAAATCCGATCCCGGTAGACAGAAGCAGCGTTGGAGTTGTACTTGGCGACGATGTCAGTCTCCTTGGGGATGCCATACTGAGCAAAGAATGCATTGAGTTTGTCATTGCCACCGGCTTCCATCTTCTTAAGCTGGATCTCGGACCATGAATCCATGGTGACGGATCGGACGAAACTGATGTGAACGCCGAGGCCACGGTGCTTGCCGGAGCACTCCAAGCACATGAAGATTCCGTAAGAAACGGAGGCCCATTGAGGGTTCTTCTGGGAGCAATCGACGCAGATCTTGTTACCGGGATGGGATTGGAGGTCCCTGAGCCGCCTTGATGCTCCCGCCATGGTTGGATTGAAATTGATTCAAAGATCAGGGGAGATTAGAGAGAGAGAGAGAGAGAGAGAGAGAGATAGATAGAGAAGGGGGGGGTGGGGAGAGAGGGGAACTCGGAGATCTTCGGCAAGTGAGAGAGAGAAAGGGGGTGAGAGGACGCCCGTTCTCTCCTCAACGATACCGTCGACCCAAGATGGATGGAGAGAGAAGACAAAGGCAGGAGGAACAATGAATACAATTGGCGTCGGTGGCCTCACTGAATTGGGATTTTAATATAAAGATTTGCGATTTTCCGGAAGTTCACTCTGCGGTTTGCATCGGCTGCACTCCCCAATTCGCTGTCTCTTCTTACTTTCTTCGTTGGCACTTGACACGCTGCCTTTTATTTATCTAACCCATTTTATTTCCCTGACACGTTTTTTTTCTTAGGTAATTTTTCTTTTTTTGCCAAAATTGTCCATATATTGGATATGGAGTATTAAAATAAATACTAAATTCATCCCAAATTTGAGAAGATCAATACATATTGAGAATTGAGGTAAAAAAAATTATAATATAGAGAAGGAATTACAGTTATTGGGATTGTAAATATACAAATATTTTTGGACAAAGAAGTAGGTAAAAAGATAAAATAATTTGGGACGGAGGCAAGTACAATACATTAGTCATGTCAGGAATGATTTTGCTATCAGATGAGCATTCCATGGCCATGTTCGCCAAAATTAGTGTTTTAGATAGCTGATAGCGGTTTATATAGCGTATAGAGGTTTAAGCAGCGGATAGTGTTTTAAGTAGCGGATAACGGATGACTGTTCAAATAAGAATTGTGTTCGGTAAATTTAGCAGTTCAATTAACAGATTAATGTGAATTGACATAAAAGGGTATCAATAATTTCCAAAAATAAAATTTATAAAGGGTATTTTTTGACCGAAAAATATGAAACGCTACTCCAAACGCTAAACGTTAACTTTATTAGCGTTTCACAAAACGATCATTAAAATGCTAAACGCTCCTCAAAACGCTAGCTTACCGAACGCTAATATTTATGCAATTAGAGTTTTGACTTGGTCAAAACGCTAAACGCTACCCCAAACGCTATTGCCGAACACAGCTCATATCTAAATACCTTCCTATTCCATAATCCTTGAATGTGTCACATAACTTCTTAATATTACAAATTAGGGGTAGCATATGACCCATGATTTAGTCTAATCTACTAAAAATTTCACAGCCAATACCTAGTCTGTTTCTGCATCCACGTATTCAACGTTGTGCATGCTTGACGACATCCCGCAGCGCTAACAAAATAGCATTGAGCTCTACTTGTACTGCTGACTGTGCCCAAATACGCATATCTCCCCAATTTCCTATATTTTCATGTTCCCTCCTCGTACAAATCCATATTGCTGCACATTCCATTATACGGACGTTGGGTTGTTCAAAAAATCTGGAACCGTCAAATCGTCCTGGAAAACGGCATAACCGCGCAGAGAACCGACTGCGTCGAATCGAAAAAAACAGATGCTGAATGGGGCGGTTCCGGTTTGGGATATTCAAACCGGTGGTGAACCGGAACCGCATCAATAATATTTACAAACATATATTTTTTGGGTATAAAAAAATTACAAAATAAATAACTAGTTAAAAAATGCTTAATCTAACTTTAACAAAAAAACAAATTACAATATGATGTTTGGGCCTATTGATGTCCATTATCCATTCCACTAGTCCAGTTTGCTAAAGGAAAAAATTGTGGATCGAATTCCTTGTTCTGTTTTCACGTGAGTGAAATTGAAAATTTTGATTTGTTTTCATGTTTCTAGCTGGCTTTAGGTTTAGGGTTTGTAATATAATTTTTTTTTTTTGTTAATGGAATGGTGATCTTTCTATTGTTGATGTAAATTAAGGCGATTCCGGTTTATTAGTGAAACCATACTGTTAAAGTCGATGAACCGGTTGTGAAAACCAGGTTATCCAGCTCCGGTTCCAATTAATGATTTTAAAAAACCGTTCGTTTCAAAAAAATCGGAACTACCTTGCCCCAAACCGTGAACACCCCTAATACGAACTATCTATTTTTAAACTATTTTTCCATTTATTCATTTTTTTTTACAACAAAGTCAGAGATATAAGACAAGATAATCTCGACTACTCATTTCTACCCTTTATAGCTCGAATGCCCAGCTTATGAGCAAGATATCACAGGCTAGGAGACCTTCAGAATCCTAACAAACTGGAAAAACTGAAAGAGTTGCTGACATCTAGCAACAATCTATTGGAGAAGAAAGGACATTGTAGCAAGGTTGAGGGACCACTGAACAGGCTCAGTTGAATTTATATGCATGAAAATGTTGTCCTACCCGTTAGAGAGAGAAAATTCAAGCACTGACTCCACAACAATAGCCTCTAAACAATAGTTGAGGTAGCAGAAGGGTAATGGAGTGAAAAAGCCCCACACCACATTTTTGCAACAAAACCCAAGCAACAACGTCACAATATGACTTCTTCCACGCCCTATCAACAGTAAACTTACGTTGATGAGAAACAGGAGACGAGCCAATCCAGAAAAAAAGTCGTGAATTTAGGTGAACTCCTAGAATCTTTGGGAGATAAAAACCTCAGACGCCCAACTTTGCCAAATGCCAAGACATCAGCAGCAAAAGGACTACAAGTCTTCTTCTTTGTGCCTCTTCATTTAATCTTCCATTCTTGTCGTGAAAACAACGACTTTGAGAATGGATTGAGGGATGTAGTTTCTAAGGGTTACCATCACCATTATATTGAGGGCGATAATTTGGTACTCATTCGATCAGTTTTGGGAGATTTCCATATACCTTCGGAAATTTACATGTACTTGCATGATATTCGAATTTTAATGAGATGGTGTTTATGTGTTACTTTATCACATATTTATGGTAAAGGAAAATCAATAGCAGATTAGTTAGCTAAGTCAGGTCATTCAATCCAGTCTGCAGTAGGTTGGAATCATAGTCCGAGTTTAGAGTTTTCTAATATTTTGTACGATGATGCTCTTTGTAGAATTCTTGAGAAAAGTGTTACCTAGATTGTTTGTGTTTACCATTATAAAAAATACAACATAATAATAATAATAATAATAATAATAATAATAATAATAATCTATCTATATATTAAATTGTAGAATACTAGAATCTATGCCCTCACATCTCTTCCCGCCTCTTTTCCTACAATCTCATGGTTTAGTTGATATGCACCTTTAATTTCAAATGATACAACATCTATGTCGTTGGATCCTCATTAGAGTTAATGTATAGATAACTACAAGCAGTTCTCCTCATAATAACTGCTAGCAATTTCTCCAATAACTAGACAACATTGCTTCTACTTCAGTCTTGCTCCCTCTGCCTCACAATTCATCAGTATACTATCTTCTTCCTTCTTGATTTCATTTCAATGTCATCTCACATCAACCCCCACTCATCCCAAAATCTTAGCAACTCACAATGACATAACTACAAACCTGGAAAGAATTTTCCTCAAAACATATTACTGCCACCACAAAACCACCGCAAAATGTTCAACATACCAGAGTGTCCTCTATTTCAACCATCATATGCTACTACCATGGGACGGGTGCTGCAAATGCTATTGGAGTTGAGGGCGCCCTCAATATTGGAAACCTACCATAAGCATGCGCATAGCCTTCCATGATTCCATTTCCGTCAAACATTCACCCCTACACTTTACTTTCATATTTCAATCCTTTTCTTCTGCTCTGCTTATCCAATACTTACATTGGTGTAGGTTTTATGTATGGGAGGATTAGTCACTATTCGTGAGCAACCAAGGTGTTATGTATGGGAGGAGATCATCACTATTCAGATATAGAAGGATCACTACATTTACTAAATTAACCCTTTTTCCTTTGCTCTTAAGGATACTTTTTTTTCTTTCTTTTTCCCCCCTGATTCACTATCATCGCTGTGATAACCCACCCTAAATCATAGAAATTATAGTAATTAAATTTATTTAATTAGTTAAAATGTGATTATTAAATTCTTATAATTTTTACGGTTAACTAACGGTGACAGGTCTCGGAGGAAATGGCTAAGCGGTCAGTTTTACCGATCGAAACTTTTTTTCTTTTAATGAATATCATATTTGGACCTCATTTTTTTTATTTTAGGATCTAATGTTTAATTTAAAATCGGGTTGATAACCGTTTCGATTTTTACGGCCAAACGAATTTAAGTTAATTCACAGATCGTTACCTGTTCTTTTAAACCGTATAAATTAAATTCACTTTATAGTTGTATTTTTCCTACCATACTTGATTAATTGTCTCCCCTAATATTTTCTAATAGTATTATAGGTAATAGTTATTATTTTTCTTTTTTTTTATTTAGTAGAGTGGAGGGGGTATTAATTTGGTTCAAGGGAGGCCAAAGGTTATTTTTCATTTTGAACTAAATTGAGACAATCCCAAAATACCTAGCTCTTCTTCCTCCTCCTCTCTGCCGTGTCAACCCCCAGCCACCCCCCTGTGTTTTCTCGCCGGCCGCCGGCGATTCTCCGGCCAAGATTCCGGCCACCGTGCTTCCCTGTTCCATTTCCACACCTCCTTGTGCAAATTAATCTCCTCTTTCAAGTGGTATACATCTCATACCCCCATCTCCATTGTTATATAATCTGATTTTTTTGAGTGTGTTTTAGTGTTGAAAATGTTGTTTTCTTCTTGATTATTCTCCATTAACATGAATTTTAAAGTATAGATGTGTATAGTTAAAGTTTCTTTGAGAATCCAAGTACCTTGAAGTGTTTATAGTTAACCTATTGGTAGAGTTTGTGTTTATTGTTGGGAGGCTAATGTTCTATGGATTCGCATGAAGTATTTGATGAAGTCTTGAAGGTTTAGTTTCTGTTATGTTTGGGTAATTATGTGATTAAGGTTTTGGGGCGTTACAATCGCCTATACTAGACTGTCCGACTATATTATTTGTTCTTTTCTCTATTTTCCAAGTAGAAAATTGATCTAAAATTTTGATTATTCACATGTACAAAACAACTTAAAGTGCCTTACGCTTAGTTTAAAAATTAATTGTAAAACCCCGAAAAAAATGCTATTGTGTTGCCGTTAAATTTCCTAACGAACGTTTTATTCCGTTATTTATTTATCTGTCTTCACACGGAGCTTTTAGGACCGCGAGTGTATTCGTAGAAATTTTTAAAGTCTTAAAAATATCAGTTAGGAATTTTTGGGACTTCGGGTGAAAAATCTTTTTATCAGTTGAGAGAGTTTTTATCTGTCTTTCTTAAGTTTTGTTGTTATAGGGTTTATGAGGTAATATATGTTTATTTAGAAATTTCTAGATGGGATTATGATGTCATGGGGGTGATGTCATTCATCAAAATTTATCTGATTTTTGTGATTTTCGTCGGTTTCCCCAACGAATTCCCATTTTGCTGCACCCACTACCAATGCAAACCATGTACTGACCAATGGGAGCCTGACACTTGGCTTGCCCCTATTCCCTCCCTCTCCCTCTCTCTTTCTCTCTCCCGTGCCTCTCTCTCTTTCTTTCTCTTTCTCTCTCCTCCCTCCTCCTCCTTCTATCAACTACATCTACTGCTGTGCTTCTTGCTCGACCGACGCACCACCACTAACCACCACATCACCTCCCTCCTGCCTTCCCTCCTTCCTCTGACCACCACCCAGCTACCGCCGCCCATTTTCCGCCGCCACCGACACCGGAAAACCGACCCCAATCCCCCTTGTTGCACCCCGACATCCCAACCCCACCACCACTCTCGCACCACCTCGAACCACCCCAGGCGCCCCCTGCGCCCATCGCTCGCCGTCGATCGCCACTGACCACCGAGTCCTGGCCACCCCGAGCTCCACCGAGCCTCCCCCTTCTTTTTCTCCCTTTCTCCTTGTGCCCTAGTTGCACCCATCACCATCCGCCGCCACCAAAGCTCAACGCCGACCACCGCCACCACC
Organism: Portulaca oleracea; assembly: GCA_029582165.1. NCBI lineage: Eukaryota > Viridiplantae > Streptophyta > Magnoliopsida > Caryophyllales > Portulacaceae > Portulaca > Portulaca oleracea. The sequence continues at coordinate 16,537,400 of CM055875.1, forward strand.
CAGGACCTGCCGGAATTCACGCCGACGTCCAGCCGCCGCCCCGAGCCACCCCGGTCCCACCTCTTCTAGCTTGGACCCATTGTTTGTGCCCTCTCTCTCTTTCTCTCTCTATAAATTAATATGGGTATTATGTGTTCAGGGTTAGTTAATCATGTATTAAGTTTACTAATGTGTTTTAGAGTAAATAAACTTGTATATTTACTGTTAATATTGACTAAATACATGTTAGTTTAATAAGTGGTTATTAGGGTGTGTTTAGTGTAGGATTATAAGTTAATATACATAGTTTATATGTTATGTGGAATTTTGATGTTAATATCCACGTTATGATTTCATGAATATTAGTGTAATAATGTTAAGTTAAGTATTAGTAAATATCTTGTTATTTTGTATGTTTATATATCAAGTATATTATTTATTTTGACAATAATATTAAGTTATTAGGTTATTATTAAGTTTTTATAAGTTGTTATTAAGCGTCGTATGATTATTATTATTTTGTTTTATAAATTATTGTTAAGTTTCGTAATGTTATTATTAAGTTTTTTTATAAGTTATTAAATTCCGTATTATTATTTTTAAGTTTCGTAACATTATTGTTAAGTTTCGTAAGTTTCATATTATTATTATTAAGTTCCATGTATTATTAAGTGTTCATATTAAGTTGATGTATTATTATAAAGTTTCCATGACTTTATTAAGTTTTCATATTATTTTAAAGATTTATATTATTATTATTATTATTATTAGTTTCAAGATTTTATTTTAAAGTTTCATGTTATCATTTTAAAGTTTCAAGTTATTACTATTATTATTATTATTATTATTATTATAAAGTTTCGTATTAATAGGATTATTATAAAGTTTCCGAAAGTTCATATTATTAGTATTAAAAGTTTCACATTTTTAGTATCAAGTTCATATGTCTTAGTATTAAAGTTTTATATACTTTGGTATTAAAGTTTTTATAAAGTTTTCAGGTTGCTATGTGGTAATCTGAATATTATGTTTCAAAAACCCTACGTAAAATTATTATTATTAAAGTACTAGTATCGGGTCATGGTTTTAAATGTGTTGTTCCGATTTTATTATTTTACCTTTAGAAAATGTGTGTGCGATGTTCATGTTTTCTTAATAGTTACGCTCGATACATGGTTAACCAATTTATAAGAAAAGGCTAAGGTTGGGGTATGGTAGGATTAGTGTGTAACTATTATATCGTAGAGTTGTAATTTTAGAAATATTATTCGAATTCTAGGTCCGAGCGAGGACGAATGAAATAGTAGCTCCGTGTGTAAGTGTGAAGTAAAGAGAAGTTGTGCGAGTAATGTCTATGCCTAATCCCCTTTGGGATGCCCTTTTATCTGTTTGTGATTTTAATCTGTTTTATGAAGCTTGCATCCCGTGGGGATTTTCTGTAAAGTTAGGTATGCGATTTGGATGTCTGTGAGTTGTTTTTAAGTTGAGTAAAGCGTGGCGATCTTTTAAACTCGAATTTTATTACACGATTTTGAAAGCTAGGTTGGGTTTTGTTTGAAGTCGGCGCTGATAATTAATAAGATACTAATAATCAAAGTGAAACCATAAGCGGGTTGCGGGTAACGACCCTTAGACCGTGATCATTCTGCAGGGAGTTATCAAGAGATCGGGAGTCGATATTATTTACGAGATTGTGCACACATCGATTCTGCTTACGGGACCGCCATCCATTCGATTACGAGGATCCGAGATCCTGTTCGATTACGAGTTCGATATTCGGGATAGGCAAATCCGCGCATAATAAAATTTTGATCATTTTACGAGGAAAAGTTTACTCATTTCGATTACTCTGTTTCGATTTACGATTTCTGATGTCTGATTCTGAGATTGAAAAGTTTGTTGAGTTTCTTTGTTTTCTGAGTTGAAAGTTGGTACTATTGGTTTATAAGTTTGTTATTTCTGAACTCTGGTTATTCTGGGTTGGGTTTCAAATGAGTTGTAAAAAGGTTTGACTTTTGTTCCCCTCCCCTAAATGGTTTGAAATGATTTCTGAACTGTTTTGACAGTTAGGAGTAGACATTATTGAGGTTTCTCCCCTCATATTGTGAATGTTTTGTTTTCAGGTGGAGATCAATTATGTGATGGGGATGGGCAATAGAAGTGAGGACGTTGGAGTTAGCCGTTTGAGAATAAAGTTTAGTTTATGTTTAGACTTGAAGTTTAGTAAATGTTGAGTTTATGTTGTTCTAGAATTCGAAGTTTGTTTCGTTTGTTAAAACTTGAAGTTCTTAGTTTATTCTGTTAGTGTCTGTCCTTGCCTTGTATCTCTTCGGAGGTACGGCAGTAACGCTCAAGTAAAAGAAAAAAAAAACGAGTCTTCCGCTGTTAATGTTAGTCAACGTTTGATTTTGATCGTTAAGTTTAGATCTGAAATTCCGGGGCGTTACAGAATGGTATCAGAGCTCTGGGTTACGGCCTGGTAGCTCCTAAGGTCTATTAGGTTTTTAGTTAGAGCTTAGGATGCTACGTTCGGAGTGATGAGTGTAGGATGGGGGAATGGGATGTGTGTCTCTTTCCTGGTTATCTTTTGTGTTATAAGTGCATGCTTGATCGTTTTTGACATTTGTTGGACGACATACAGCTGCCATTGCTATGAGCACCCGACTCTAGCCTCTCTGGATGATCTAAACCCTGAGGAGGAAAAGGAATATAGCCCCGAGGAGGGCTTGGAACTGAAGAAGACCCAGACGAGCCTGAGGTAGAGAAGAAGACGACCTATGAGGAGCACTGCTATGGATTCTAGATTATGAAGAAAAGTAACTTCAAAGAAATATTGTCCCTCTAGTAAAGCGTGATGGAGAATCATGCCACAATTGAAACCATTTACGGTGAGGAGGAGATTGGATTGAGGTATCCACGCCTACACAATGCATAAGGCATGTTGAGTTTCGAGGACGAAACTCTTTTGAAGAAGGTAATGATGTAAAATCCCGAGTTTTTGATTAAGGTAACCGTGAGTTCCGTCTGAAGAATCGCTAAGTAAGAGTTTAAGTTTCGAGGACGAAACTTCTTTTAAGGGGGTAATGATGTAAAACCCCGAAAAAAATGCTATTGTGTTGCTGTTAAATTTCCTAACGAACGTTTTATTCCGTTATTTATTTATCTGTCTTCACACGGAGCTTTTAGGACCGCGAGTGTATTCGTAGAAATTTTTAAAGTCTTAAAAATATCAGTTAGGAATTTTTGGGACTTCGGGTGAAAAATCTTTTTATCAGTTGAGAGAGTTTTTATCTGTCTTTCTTAAGTTTTGTTGTTATAGGGTTTATGAGGTAATATATGTTTATTTAGAAATTTCTAGATGGGATTATGATGTCATGGGGGTGATGTCATTCATCAAAATTTATCTGATTTTTGTGATTTTCGTCGGTTTCCCAGAATTCCCATTTTCTTTGCACTCCACTACCAATGCAAACCATGTCTTGACCAATGGGAGCCCTGACACTTGGCTTGCCCCTATTCCCTCCCTCTCCTCTCTCTTTCTCTCTCCGTGCCTCTCTCTCTTTCTTTCTCTTTCTCTCTCCTCCTCCTTCTATCAACTACATCTCTTCTTTGTGCTTCTTGCTCGACCGACGCACCACCACTAACCACCACATCACCTCCCTCCTGCCTTCCCTCCTTCCTCGACCACCACCCGGCTCACGCCCATTTTCGCGCCACCGACACCGAAACCGACCCCAAATCCCCTTGTTGCACCAGACATCCCAACCCCACCACCACTCGCACCACCTCGAACCACCCAGCGCCCCTGCGCCACATTCTGCCGTCGATCGCGATCGCCACCTGACCACCGAGTCCGTCACCCCGAGCTCCACCGAGCCTCCCTTCTTTTCTCCCTTTCTCCTTGAGCCCAAGTTGCACCCATCACCATCAGCCGCCACCAAACCTCAACGCCGACCACCGCCACCACCGGGACTGCCGGATTCACGCAGACGTCCGCCCCGAGCCACCCGGTCCCACCTCTTCTAGCTTGGACCCATTGTTTGTGCCTCTCTCTTTCTCTCTCTATAAATTAATATGGGTATTATGTGTTGGGGTTAGTTAATCATGTATTAAGTTTACTAATGTGTTTTAGAGTAAATAAACTTGTATATTTACTGTTAATATTGACTAAATACATGTTAGTTTAATAAGTGGTTATTAGGGTGTGTTTAGTGTAGGATTATAAGTTAATATACATAGTTTATATGTTATGTGGAATTTTGATGTTAATATCCATGTTATGATTTCATGAATATTAGTGTAATAATGTTAAGTTATGTATTAGTAAATATCTTGTTATTTTGTATGTTTATATATCAAGTATATTATTTATTTTGACAATAATATTAAGTTATTAGGTTATTATTAAGTTTTTATAAGTTGTTATTAAGCGTCGTATGATTATTATTATTTTGTTTTATAAATTATTGTTAAGTTTTGTAATGTTATTATTAAGTTTTTTTATAAGTTATTAAATTCCGTATTATTATTTTTAAGTTTCGTAACATTATTGTTAAGTTTCGTAAGTTTCATATTATTATTATTAAGTTCCATGTATTATTAAGTGTTCATATTAAGTTGATGTATTATTATAAAGTTTCCATGACTTTATTAAGTTTTCATATTATTTTAAAGATTTATATTATTATTATTATTATTATTATTATTATTATTATTATTATTATTAGTTTCAAGATTTTATTTTAAAGTTTCATGTTATCATTTTAAAGTTTCAAGTTATTACTATTATTATTATTATTATTATTATTATTATTATTATTATTATTATTATTATTATTATAAAGTATCGTATTAATAGGATTATTATAAAGTTTCCGAAAGTTCATATTATTAGTATTAAAAGTTTCACATTTTTAGTATCAAGTTCATATGTCTTAGTATTAAAGTTTTATATACTTTGGTATTAAAGTTTTTATAAAGTTTTCAGGTTGCTATGTGGTAATACGAATATTATGTTTCAAAAACCCTACGTAAAATTATTATTATTAAAGTACTAGTATCGGGTCATGGTTTTAAATGTGTTGTTCCGATTTTATTATTTTACCTTTAGAAAATGTGTGTGCGATGTTCATGTTTTCTTAATAGTTACGCTCGATACATGGTTAACCAATTTATAAGAAAAGGCTAAGGTTGGGGTATGGTAGGATTCGTGTGTAACTATTATATCGTAGAGTTGTAATTTTAGAAATATTATTGAATTCTAGGTCCGAGCGAGAGGGCGAAATAGTAGCTCCGTGTGTAAGTGTGAAGTAAAGAGAAGTTGTGCGGGTAATGTCTATGTCCTAATCCCCTTTGGGATGCCCTTTTATCTGTTTGTGATTTTAATCTGTTTTATGAAGCTTGCATCCCGCATGGGATTTTCTGCAGTTAGGTATGCGATTTGGATGTGTGAGTTGTTTTTCCGAGTTGAGTAAAGCGTGGCGATCTTTTAAACTCGAGTTTTATTCGCGATTTTGGAAACCGGGTTGGGTTTTGTTTGAAGTCGGCGCTGATAATTAATAAGATACTAATAATCAAAGTGAAACCATAAGCGGGTTGCGGTGCGACCCTTAGACCGAGATCTGTTCTGCGGGGAGTTATCACGAGATCGGAGTCAGATATTATTTACGAGATTGTGCACACATCGATTTTGTTTAGGATGGCCATCCATTACGATTACGAGGATCGAGATCTCGATTCTCGAGTTACGATATTCTGGGGATAGGCAAATCCCGCCCGCATAATAAAATTTTGATCTGTTTTTTGAGGAAAAGTTTACTCTGTTTCTGATTACTCTGTTTCTGATTTCTGATTTCTGATGTCTGATTCTGAGATTGAAAAGTTTGTTGAGTTTCTTTGTTTTCTGAGTTGAAAGTTGGTACTATTGGTTTATAAGTTTGTTATTTCTGAACTCTGGTTATTCTGGGTTGGGTTTCAAATGAGTTGTAAAAAGGTTTGACTTGTTCCCCTCCCCTAAATGGTTTGAAATGATTTCTGAACTGTTTTGACAGTTAGGAGTAGACATTATTGAGGTTTCTCCCCTCATATTGTGAATGTTTTGTTTTCAGGTGGAGATCAATTATGTGATGGGGATGGGCAATAGAAGTGAGGACGTTGGAGTTAGCCGTTTGAGAATAAAGTTTAGTTTATGTTTAGACTTGAAGTTTAGTAAATGTTGAGTTTATGTTGTTCTAGAATTCGAAGTTTGTTTCGTTTGTTAAAACTTGAAGTTCTTAGTTTATTCTGTTAGTGTCTGTCCTTGCCTTGTATCTCTTCGGATGTACGGCAGTAACTCCCAAGTAAAAGGAAAAAAAAACGAGTCTTCCGCTGTTAATGTTAGTCAACATTTGATTTTGACCGTTAAGTTTAGATCTGAAATTCCGGGGCGTTACATTAATGTTTTGATGTATTAGTTTAAAAATTATTTTGTTATAATGAGTACCTTTTTTTTAGCAATTCATATTTAGTATTTGCTCGGTAAGTAATATGAGTTTTATGCATGTATGTGCATGTAATTATTGTAGATACGAGTAGAGTCCAAATTGTTATCTTGTGATTTCTCTCATTATTTAACTTCTTACTAACCTTTTTTTAGTATTTGAATAAATTATGATGCCCTTTTTATTATAGTTGTTATTGACTTTGTAAATATTAAGTTGATTATTAAAAGATATGATACTTTTATTCGTTCATATAAATTTTAAAGTGATTTTTAATAACAAAAACAATAAATGATGCTAATTATATTTCATAACACTATATAATGATATTTACTACATTATTACATTATTTTTCACATTTAATATTTGCTTATGTAATTTTTGGTAATTTCTATTATTTATATCTTTATTTTTTTTCATTCACTGTTTGGACTGCACTCCTTTGAAAGAAGTGATAAAAAAACTAGTGATAATAATAATAATAATAATAATAATAATAATAATAATAATAATAATAGTATAATTAACTAATAATGTTTTTAAAAAAATAATAACAATGGATTATTGGAACATTCAACGAAATTAAACATTTAATCTACCATCTCTATAAAAGGAGCTAAGCTAATCAATTTTACCAATATTAATTTTCCAAAATACAGTTACTTACGTTTTAAATTTTTATTTCATCCAAACTCATTAAAGCTACCTATTATTATTATTATCATTATTATTATTATTATTATTATCCCCTGCCCATTTTATTATTATTATTATTATTATTATTATTATTATTACTACTACTACTATTAATTTTTTTTATTTATTATTATTATTATTATTATTATTATTATTATTATTATTGTCCCCTTCCCATACTACTTGCTGAAGATGCATGTAATGCCAGCTTAGTTTGATGCAATAAAGTTTACTGATATTTCCCATAAATAAAAAAAAAACTCCATTTCATCCTAACTCATGAAAGTTACCTATTATCACTACCACACAACTATTAGTACTACTACTATAACTACTATTACTGTTGTTGTTGTTGCTATTTTCAATCCATATTTATCGAAACAAATACTGTGCATTAGTTTTTGCGTGTTTCTAACAATGTAAAGAGTTCTATCTCTAAGATGAATTTTGATACTTTGAAAAACAATCGAGAGGTCTTTCTTGTCATTCGTGAAAATAGTATTGTTCCTGGCCAGCCAGACGTTGTATATGTATGAAGCGAACCCTGCATATGTGAACTGTTAGTTTTTTACAATTTTTCGCCTTCATTGTTAGTAATCGTTTGCACCAAGTTTCCCAATTGGGGGCATGAGGCATCCTGATCCAATTTGTCAGTTGTTGCCTTACGTGGGTAGCGTAAGTACAATCATACAGAATATGGGGATTGTTTCATCATGGCCTTGGCAAAGAGGGCAAGCCATAGATACATTGGGAAGGTGCAACCTCGTTTTTTACTCGCAGTTTACCATGCATTGCTAGCCAAGTGCAGAAGGACTGTCTGGGAGAATTGAGAGGATTCTAGACCAAGCGAGCCCAAGGCCATTTCGTGCCTTCTCCCTGTAGCCAGTTATATCATTTTCTTTCTGTTGATTTACCCCTCAGCTCCATCTACTCCTTAGTTATGTCCTTCACTTTGCAAAGTTTCTTCATGTACCAACACGAGTCGCTTCGTGGGTGGTAGTCCCACCATTCTCCATTCCTAATATATCTTTCATGTATCCATTTCACCCACATATAGTGTTTGTTTTCTGCAGTGGCAAAGAGTTGTGTTAGCTACTAATGATGTATTCAAATTTCGTAGGTCTTTGATCCCCATCCCACCTTGGAATTTTGGCTTGCACTCAGTACTCCAGTTGACAGGAGGGACCTTAGTATACCTTGTATCTGCTCCACATAAAAGGTTCCGGCATAACCGCGTGATTTGTTTAATGACCTCTTGAAGAATAAGAATAGTTGAGGCCCAAAGAGTGAAAGCACCCATGGGCACTGAATTGATCAGGACTACTCGACTTGCATAGGATATGTTGCTTGTTCTCTAACTCTTGATCCTCGCTGTAATTTTATCAACAAGCTTTTTACAATCCATCTTATTCAATCTGCCATCTGTGATTGGCATCCCAAGATAGAAAAAAGGAAGTCATCTTTCCTCAAACTCAGTAATTTGAAGGATTGAGTCTTTGATATGGCCCGCCATACCACTTATTATGACCGTGGATTTAGCTGCTTTAGCAGTAAGCCTCGAGGTTTGCTTGAAGTGATCAAGGGTGCTCATGATTCTTTGGACAGTGTATGGATCAGCTGTATTGAACATCATTAGATCATCTGCGAAAACTAGATGTGTTATGCCGAGGGACTCTCGCATCTCAGGAAGAATTTAAACCTCATAACCTTTGTATCATCTGCGAGGCATCATGAAAGATATTCCATAGACAGAACAAACAGGAGGGGGGAGATGGGGTCCCGCTGTCGTAAACCTCTTCCACCTTTGAAAACCCATAATTATTCCCATTGGTCTGGATTGTGAATGAAGTTGTGGTTATGTATGTCATATTCCAGTTAATGAAGGTTTGAGGAAACTTGTAGCATTCCAAAACTTCTTTAATGAAGTCCCAATGTACACCATCAAAATCTTTTTAAGGTCAAACTTGAAAATGCACTATGATTGACTTACCTTCCTTCGGAAACCTCTGGTGATCGTGGCACATCAGAACATTATGAAGTAACTCCCTTCCCGGCACAAAGGCTGATTGACTGCCATCAATAAGATGGGGCAATATGTTCATCATCCTTGCGACAAGCAACTTAGATAATGTCTTGTATACTGTATTACAACATGTTATCGGTCTAAAATCAGTAGCACTGTTGGGCATCTCTAATTTTGGGATGAGAGCCAGAATGGTTGAGTATGTTTAGAGCCGGCAACATCTTACCCTTCTGGAAAAACTCCTTAATCGCATCACAGAAAATGCCACGAATTTGAGGCCATGTTTGCTTGAAAAAACCACTGGAATATCCATCAGGCCTAGAAGATTTGGTGTTCGAGGTGGAAAACAGAGCATCCTTGATTTCCTGGTCACTGAAATCCAAGCAAAGAGATAGTTGTTGTTGAACTGTGAGGGTGTTTCCTTGTTGGATGATTAATTTCTTTATTTACGCTTGTTCTGGAAACAAGATGTTCCCTAAGCATTATTGAGAAAAAGTCTGCTAAGTGGTTTCCCACGTTATCAAAACCTTGTATTTGGTTCCCATTTTGACCATGCAAACTATTAATACTCGCACCTTATTTCCTCGTCTTCATCTTGCTGAAAAATATCTTAAAACATGAATCCCCATGCACACTAGTTTCCATCTTGCTCTGTTGGGCAATGTTTGACATTGAGGAACTGTGGATACATAGATATTCCTCCTTTGTCAGCTCCTCTATATCCAGGAGCCTTTGATCATTGGGGGGCATCATTGAGTTGTTAAATATCTTCGAGTGATTTCCTAGCAGTTGTACATTGACCATGGATGTCACTGTATTTGTCTCTATTGAGCTCCTTAAGATTGCGTTTCAGACCCTTCAGGACATGGTAGATTGCATGCAAATGCGATCCGACTCCTCTGTTTGCAACAACTTGTTGGACACAAATAGCAAAGGATGGATCAATGGCCCATATATCGCAATCTTTGAAACGGGATCGTGTCTTTGGCCCAGCAAGAAGCTCCAACTGTATTGGTTTGTGGTCTGGCAGCCCTTGATATAAATAGGTGGCTTTGATGAAGTCTGTTGTCAGCAACCACTCTTCATTATAAAAAAAAATCTATCAATTTTGGAGTGAACTTGACCATTAGTCCATGAGTAGGTCGCCCCCTGGCAGTGATATTGAAGGAGTTGGCAATAACCAACACAGTCTTGGAATTCATGTTTTTCCATATTTGTAACTTAGGTGCCATTTAGTCTATCATATGCTTGTAGGACAGAATTAAAGCCCCCCCAGAATACACTAAGGGCCTCACATGTTGTCTACAATCTGATTCTGTTTGTCCCAAATACTACGCCATTTCTCCATCCTATTAAAACCATAGATAAAAGTATAGAAACTTTGTGTATCTTTATCACAGTCTTCAACTTTGCAGTGAATGAATTGGGCATCAAAAACTAATGGATGTACTTTCACCAACCTAGGCTGCCAAGTAAGAAAAATATGACCACCTTTATGACAGTGGAAATTGTGGCATGTCTTCCAGTTTCTGAACATACCCAAAGTAAGAATGTGTTCTTTTTGTTGTTTTACCTTGGTTTCAATCAAACATACAATTGTGGGATTCTGTTCCCGCAAGAAGATCATTGTATCTTCTTGCTTTCTAGGGTCATTGAGACCCCTAATATTCCAAGCGATGAATTTCATTGAGGATCTATATCATATTCTGATGGTGTGTCATCATTCACACCCTTCTCTGTTTGTCCGTCCTCATCCGAAAGTACTTGATCTTCATCCGTATCAAGAGCTTCAAATCTATTTCTTCTTAGTGTGGTTCCCCGTGTAACAGCCCCTGCTTGCTGCTTCTTACCATCCTTCCAATGAGCCTGTGTTGCAAATTTATTTGGTCTGATGAAGCCTTGATCATCAAGTTCTCTGGCTACCTTTTGTTTAGGCATCCAAATTTATTTATGCTTGGTAATAACATCTATTGGTGCTTGCTCTTTCTTCTTGCACACCTCCTCAGTATGTCCCATCATTTGACAATGGGAACATCGTACAGGTTTCCAGTCATACTCAACCTTTTGCATCATGACCACTTCTTCCTCATTAACAAACTTGATCTTATCCGACAGTGTTTCATCCAATTTTACTTCAATCAAGACCCTTGCAGCTGCTAACTGGGTTATTTCCTTTATCGCTCTATCAGTTTTGATAGGTATACTTACCAAACTTGCAAGACTACTCAGATTCTCAGGGCTCCAATATTTTATATTTAGCTGCGAAAATCAAACCCATATAAGGAGACTTTTGATTTCATCAAAATCGATTCTTTGTTTAGGTGTCCATGCCTTTACCACCAATTGTTTATTATCAAAGAAAAAGATATCTCTTTTTAACATTTTTTGTCTTTGTTCTTCCTTTTTAAACTTACAAGGAACAATCCTTTTCAAATAGTCGCAATCTTGCTCAATTCGTATCTACCCCAAATTCTTTTCAAAAAACCTTCCATTACTGTGAAAGGGGGATTTGCCCCAATGACACAACAAAGGATGGATTTTGTCTAGTAATTCACTTCCCAACAGTATTTTTTAATCTTTGTAACAGAAACTCTTTCTATCTTAGCAGCTTCAATGAATTTTAGAGATGTATTTGCATCTGGATCTACAAGAGAAGCATATGATGTCTTAATATCCTTTGATGACTTTGTTTCTACTGTCGACTCCCATAATTCCTCATCCCTCGTTTTCTTTGTGTTGGCATTACCCCCAACACCAGCAACATGAGATTTCAAGTGGCTTTTTCCATTGACATTGTCCCTGATGTTCTGTCAGGTACCCCATCTTTGAAGATTGCTAAGGTTGTTCCACCTTCTTCCCCCTTGCCATGGCTAGGGACCTTGAGAGAAATCTCTCAAAACCTAGAAATGGACAAAGATTATATATATATATATATATATATATATATATATATATATATATATATATATATATATATATATATATATATATATATATATATATATATATATATATATATAGGGAGCGGATCCAGTATGAAGGGAATTAAGGTAGAAAGGTAGGAAGAAAAGATCTTGGCCATCCATTTTGATCCAGCGGCTGGGATTGAGTATACACACATGTGTCAAACCCATGGCCAAGATCTTTTCTTCCTACCTTCCTACCTTAATTCCCTTCATTTGATGGATAAAATTAAAAAAAAATCAGAATCAAATATTTAGAGAGATTAACAGAATCAATAATGGGGCATTGAAGGAAATAAAATTCTACCCTAAAATAGCAGATGTGATATTTGAAGATGGACTAGGTCAATTCAATCAAAATCAACAACATATTCTACTGCGTTTCAACCACGTAAACGATCATCTTCACTGTACGAAGCAATTAAATGGCGTCAAACAGGTATGATGTTGTATCGTTTTTATTTTTTGGGTTCATCCATCATTGAAAAAAGCACAATGTGTGTTGGATTCACATTAATTTCATATGTTGCATTGACAGCATGAAAGGGAGATGATGGGGGGTTGTAATCGATGTTATCAATTTCTCAGTGTTACACTCAAATTGGATAATCCGAATTTGGGATAGACATTCCACTGGTCATATAATCCGGCTGCACCCACGCACATCGACGTTGAATGTGTGTTGCATTAGGGATATAGTACGTGTGTTGTAATTTCAGAACCACATACAACTTGAATGTGGCCACAGTCAGTTTGATATTAGTTGGTTATTATAGTACGTTGTATGTGTGGTGCGTTAGGGATGTAGGACGCTTGCTTCGAGTTGATTGTATACTAGTGTGGTTATGATTATCTTTATGTGTGTTGTAATTTTATGTCCACATGAAGTTTGTTTATGGCCACATTCAGCATGTATACATCCACATTAGTGATAAATTGTCCACATTGTGTTGACCGTATCCACATTGACTGTCCAAACTTACAAATTAAATGGTATGGTCATACTGAATTTCCAATGGCCACACTACGAACATGGGCATCCAATATAGATCCATGTGATCAACCACGTCCATCTTAATGCTAGTAGTTGATTGTATACTAGTGCGGTTATGATTGTCTTTATGCGTGTTGTGATCGATTTTATGTCCACATGAAGTTTGTATATGGCCGCGGTCAGCGTGTATACGTCCACATTATGGATAAATTGTCCACATTGAGTTGATCATATCCACATCGATTGTCCAAACTGACAAATTAAGTGGTATGGCCACACTGAATTTCCAATGGTCACACTACGAACATGGGCATCCAATGTAGATCCATTTGATCAACCGCGTCCATCTTAATGCTAGTAGTTGATTTTGTACACTAATTATTGTAAGGCATTCGATTTAAGAGTTAATTACATTTACCCTACCTGACATATGCGATAATAATTTTTACACACCCGACATTTGGGAAATAATTTTCACCCTAACTGACATTTGGTGAAAGTGATTTTTAGTGTTAGAATCCGGTAACTTGTCATCGGAAATGTAAAAATACAATAATACCCCTATATCACTATGTGAAACTACGATGTTGCCCTTTAATTTGAGAAGGAAAAGACTATGTTGGAGAGTAGAAGACAGACATGGTGGTTTGGGAGGGATTAGGTTTTCATTTTCTGTATGAGAGGGGGAAGGGCTGGGGAGAGGAATTAGTGGAGTGGTTGGGCTTTAAAATGCCATAACAATTAATATAAGGGTACAAAAGACATTTCACATTTAATTGAAAGTCAAAGGAAATAATAACAAGGGTATAAAGGTCACGTCATATTTATTTTTTTACAGTTCACCGGAAAAGTCAATAAAAAATCAATTATAACATACCTGAGGGGCTTTAAATTTATGACCACTTAAATGTGAGGTAGGGTGAAAATTATTTCTGAAATGTTAGGTGTGCAAAAATTATTACCACATAAGTCAGGTAGGGTAAATGTAATTAACTCTTTCGATTTGATATGGTATAATGTGACGATCATGTTTGTTTGTTCACTGTAGTGTTGCAGGAGGTAGCCAAACAGATAAATATCACCACCACATGTACCAGACGGCGATGAGTCTAGCATAACGATTTATTGGTCTAGATGTGACGACAAAACAATCAGACCGAGTATGGGGAAGCGATTCAACACGTTGGGTGATGGCAAGATTTTTTACGAGAATGGGATGCTCGATGATGCGTTGGCAAAGATGGTCGATGGTCGGGACAGGTGTGGCGACGGAGGGGTCATCGGTGATGTTGAAGCCTGTTTTGGCGTGCCGGTTCCTGTGTAGGCAACAATGAAAACAACCCCCGTGTCAAACCCCAAAGGACGTGCAAAGCGGAAGAAGAGCGGGATCGAGGTTGCAGTGCAGCGAAAGACATCAGCAAAAATATGCAAGTTTTGTGACCAAATAGCTAATCACGACAGCAGGAATTGCCCTGATCGCTACTAGTGAGGTATGAAGTTATACGAAAGGAGTTGCATGATGCTTTTGCATTTTGCGTTTATTATATTTTGTTTTTAATGTGGTATGTGTCAACCGCCCTTGTTGAATGTTAGGTAGAAAAACCTTTTAAGTATGGTCAGTTTTGTGTATTGAACTTGACATTTACAAAATAAAAAACGTTCGACCGCGGACCACGCAATTATGTCATGTGGCCAATCTCATTGTGGATGTTTAAATCACGACAATGCATAAAATTTCATGGTGTGATGATTATGTACATTCAACGTATATATTATGTTTGCATATCCACATTCTCATTTTTGTTCAATGTGGTTCATTTTAAAATCTCACCACACATGATATAAACTTCGTAGCCACACACTGTCTTCTGGTGGTTCATTGTCAAGCTGACCACACTCAACATAGCTTATGACTGATATGGACAACACGAGAATTTATTTGGATTAACACGGTGCTGCTCAAGATTCAAACTTGTAGTTTTTTTATTGGGTGTTTGGTGATGGCACGCTATGTATGCGTACATTTCCTCATATTGGCTATAACGCGCTCATATTGGGTAAGCATTATAAATTATATGGTCATGTATGCCCATTACCACACACATAATGCAACAACCACAGTAGATGGCAATTGGGTTTTGTAGTATGGCTACGTACTAATAAGATTGTATCAAAATACACACTATAAGTGACAAATGTTCGATACAAGACCACATTAGATGAAACGTGATCACACTCAGTTGTATTGTATGTAGCCAATGGACTATTTAACACACAACGCGATCACACTGATTCAAATGTGGCCAAGGGAAAACGCGAGTACATTATACTTGCACTATTTAGCATAAAAACCATAGTACTTTATGGTTGTGGCAATTGACCACACGTATTCATATGTGGCCAAGAGACTTCAAGTACCACATGAATTCGCATGTGGCCAAGGGGGGCAATTGTTTAATGCATGACCACAATTGGATGTATGTAGCCAAGGGACTATTTAGCACAAAACGTGATCATACTGACTCATATGTGGCTAAGGAAAAACGCGACCACATTTATTATACTTGCACTATTTAGCACAAAATCCACAGTACATTATGGTTATGGCAATTAACCACACATATTCATAAGTGACCAATGGACTCCAATTGATTGATAATTACATGCTAATAATAATTTTTACTTCACAATTGACCACATGAAGTCGCATGTGGACAAGGGACAACTATTTTATGCATGACCACAGTTGTTAGTATGTGGTCATCACATATATTACACTACAGTTGCAAGTTATTGTAACGCCCCCATCATCATAATAAGACTAAACATTTTATAACTCAAAGATTAGCGCAGCGGAA
The DNA here is from genome assembly GCA_029582165.1 of Portulaca oleracea. Lineage (NCBI taxonomy): Eukaryota > Viridiplantae > Streptophyta > Magnoliopsida > Caryophyllales > Portulacaceae > Portulaca > Portulaca oleracea. The sequence goes on from CM055875.1 coordinate 16,553,392, forward strand.
TTTATAATCCGGAGGCATTACCGCCGTCCATGATCATTGACAAGGCTTAACATACTATCAACACAATCATACATATCCTAAGCAAACTCATTCTTCAATTACAACCTTTAACATCATAAACAACAAACCTAGATAAACCACAACTTAAGGTTCTCATCTATTCATCAAAATATTTAAAATCATCCAAAACTTCAAAAGGGAAAGAGATTCGCCATCATCATCCAAGCGGGAGAGTTCTTATTCTCGTTACCGAACGCCTACCTTAACTGGAAAGGGGACCTCGATTACTTCTTCGGACTGTTCGGTAGTAATTTTTGTGGTTTTATAAGTTAGGGTTGTCGGTCCACAGGGATGGGTGTTAGGTTTGATTTAGGTAATCGGTTTGTGTACAGGGGTTTTTCTCAATGCGGAAAGCAATAGATTATGTAAATAAAGCAATAAACTAACCTAAACATGATAATAATTAAGAAAGCAATAAAAGATGAAAGCAATTAAAAGCATGAAATTAAGAAAGCAATAAAACTAAAACTAATTAATGAAATTAGGAACAAGAGATTATACCTTTGATGATCTAAACTTTCACTAATCTTCAATCTACTTGGATTTCTCCCGAACAAACAAGAAATCGTGAATTGGATTACTAAGAATCCCCAAATCCCCACTTGAGAGTGGAATTTGTGACCCTTAATCCCCCTTTTCACTAAAAGATTGATCGTTTGTGGCTAACACTATGAACCTTCAAAGGCAAAATTAAATGAAATCTAAGCATAAGGTAATGAAGATTAAGGAAGGCTGAAAATTACTTGAAGAAAAGTTGATTACATTCAAAAATCTCAAGAACTTGGAGGACAAGACAAGAGAAAACCCTTAGAGAGAGAAAGTAGAGCTTAATTAAGAAAGCATTAAAACCCCTAATTACAAACTAAAAACTTCAGCTAACTGTTCTCTAAAGGAGTCGCAGCTAATACTCTTATAATGACCTAAGTTAGTTGCACAAAACGCAGCACTTCATTTCAAGACTATACGCAGAAAATGGAATTGGCTCGGGCGAGCAGGCATTCTGGTCGCGTGTCCCTCGTTCCTCGGCAGCTTCTCATTGGCAGCTCAGAAGCTTAGCTCGGTCGAGCAGGGCCCTTGCTCGGGCGAGCTGGCTCTCTGTTCCTTCACTGCCTTAGCCAAATTTTCCGACCTTTTCCTAGTTGTTGCCCTCTTGGCTCATTTTCAATCGACCATTTTTGCTGCTTTCCAGGAGCGTTGCTCGGGCGAGCCAATATGCTGCTCGGTCGAGCAGCCCTTCTGACTTCACTCCTGATTTGGCGAGTTTTTGCTCCGTTTTGGCGCCTTTTTAGATCACTTTCTTATTTTCCTACAAAACTACAAAAATCTCATAACTCGAATAAAATACGGGGTTAGAACATATAAAAACTCCCTAATAAAGAGAAGAATTCGGCTCGAAACGAGACCGAACACGGACCTCGGAGCTTGTAGCTCTTAGGGAAACACTTCCTAAAACAAAAACAGAAAACTTCGCAAATGAGTTGGCTAAACTCAGTACACATACCCCTACAATATAAAATTTTCGTAGTTAATTTTAGTTCGCACATTTTTTAATTTCCTTTGAAAATGGAAAAAGCAGTCACATCATAATAACCTTGAATAGCCAAAGAAAAGAAAATAAACATAATCATCATACACATCGTCATCATTATCATCATCATCATCATAGACCTCAATATAGGCCTCATCATAGACCTCGTTATAGACCTCATCATAGACGTCAACATCGAAAGTACCTCAGTGCGATTAGCACCATATAATAAGAGACCTCATCATCAATGTACCTCAGTGCGATTAGCACCATATAGCAAGAGAGCTCATCATTGAAAGAACAAAATCATAAACTTTCCTTGCATTAAACATCATGAAATCATCAATATACAACATTATCATAAAACATCGGCATAAATAAAACATCGGCATAAAACATCAACATAAAACACTAGCATAAAACATCAAAATAAAACATCATCATAAAACATCATCATCAATAAACCATGCTTGGAAAAGGTAGGCAATATGCGTACCTTGGGTTGAACCGCTTGAAGAACTACTTGAACTTGAGCGGACTTGAACGAATTATAGCAACGACCCCATGAAATATGCTTGAGATAAGAATACATAAATGACTTAAGTTGAGCTCTTAAAAGAAAAGAGGAATTCCTAAATAAAACAGTAAGACAAGAACCCAAATAAATTTGGAAGGTTTCGGGAATTTTCATGATACTTGGAAGGGCATAACTCTTTCTAAAAGCCTTGGAAAACCTTGTGAGAGGACCCTTTGGAAAGCTCAAATTAAGTCCTACAACTTCCAAATTAAGAGTTCAAGCCAATCGCAATGACTAAAGGGTGAGATTTAACGATATAGCAAAGCTGTATCGGGAAATAAACATAGTCGGGAGCGGTATTTCGGGAAACTATAACCCAAGCTCTAAGCATCGGTTGAGAGCACATGAGTAGTCTATGGAAAGCTTGAATTGCATACTGCAACTCTTATGTTGACCAAAACCTCATATAAGCCCTAGAAAAGGTCCTAAAAGTGTCTAGAATATGCTATGGTCACCCTTATTTTCTGGGTAGAACTCAATTACATAGCTGAAAAGAAAGGGTCATAATTCTCTCTCCTGATATCCAATGAATACACAAGACCCCATTTCGAAAAGCTTGCAAAACACACTCCAACTTTCATTTTAAACACAAATTGATTTGAGCATGAGAAAGGGTCGGATTTTGGTCACGAAACAGGGCAGTCACAATAAAGTTCTAGGCAATCTCAGTTTACTGCCTCGTAGTCGGGGACTTATAACTCTCACTCCCGACATCGTATAGCTATGAAATTTACCTTTCCGGAAAGCTCAATGAATCCTCTAAATCTTTAATGTTGATCAATTGACCCAAAAATGTCTCTAAACAGATGAAAAATATGAATTTCCAGGCTGTCTCCAGAATTCATATTAAAATACGATGCCTTACGGTTTTGGCCATAACTTTTGATATACATCTCGAAACCTCGTGATTCAAAAATCGGGGCTTAACTAACATCTTAGGCTACCTACTCATGCCATAAAATGGGTCAAAATCACATTTCATATTTTCTGGAATTTTCAGAAATTATCCAGAATTGAATAATCACATTTATCTTATCTTGGATGCATGTTTGACTCAATAATCTACACTAATTTCTTCCAAAAACATACTTCTCAAGCATGAATACAAATTTTCAGAATTAAAAACATTCCAAAACCTTCATCCATGACCATTTTTTTATACAAGCAAAGCAAAATTTTAACATATCTCATCATCCCAAGCAAAATCCTTCATGAATTTATCATCAAACATCAACCAAGTCTTACTCATCCATTCTCCTATGAGAAATTTCATCGAACACTTTATGTGCATCATAATACACTAAAAATCCATGTTTAATTCACCACTTTAATAACTAAAACTCATTACAAACAACTATAAGATTACTTTCAGATTTGGAACAATAATTAAACCATCATAAAAGTGACATGCATGCCCATTTTTAACATCACTAAACATCGTCCAAAACCCATCCACACATAAACCATCAAAGGTAGCTCACTAACTCATCTCATCTCAACCAAAACTAACTCAAATCAACTCAAACTTTAACAATCTTTCATCATCCAACTCAATGAACTTGATTTGAGAAGTTAGGGTTTAGAAATTACCTCAGGGAAGAAGAGAGAAGGAGAGTGAGAGAAACCAAGAGAGACACAGCAGCAGGGGGCGTCGGTCACCATCCGACCACCGTCCGGGCACTTCGCCGGTCGACTTCCGGCAAGAGGAGAGAGGGGCATCGAACAACAGAGATAGACAGGAGCAGTGAGAGGCAATGAGTAAGAGTGGAAGGAAGAAGAGGAAGATTGTTCTGATTATTGAAATTAAAAGAAGAAGAATGAAAAGATCACTAACACTCCTAACTATTAATACAATGGAAGGGCTATAGATATGGGCCTAGTTATTTATAAAACCTAATTTACTTATCACTCAATCCATCTCCTTGTCTTATAACTATTCTTCCCTTAATTCCATACTATTAACTTGGGTTCCCTAATAAAATTTTACGGGACTAAACTATGAGAAATTTCAATAATAAACAATGACATGAGTCTTCACTTCTCGAATATTAATAATCCGAATAAACTCCCAAATGAGAAATTGTCAGACAAAGGACCTAAATATTATGGTTTGGTTTACTAGGAAAGATCGAAAATACTATTTGAGAAGTACCTATTGAGATTACCATACTGAAACATCGATGGTCTTTGCACTGTTCAAGTCCTACAAAACACACGGTTAGATGAAATAAATAAAAAAAACACGAATCAATTTAATTACGTTTGATTAGTAATATTAATCACCATATATTAGGGCGGGTTATTACAGTTATGGTTATGTCTCGATGCACACCATAACTCCATACCTATTTGATTCCGGCAATATATGATATAACAATGATATATAATATATCAGACAGTTTTATTTTGTATGATAGAACAATGATGTGTAATCTGACATTTTGTTCGGCACACATCGATGGTGTTAATCCACAATTACATCCACCCAACAAAAAAATAACGGAAAAGGGCAGGAAACAATGCACAATGCATGCTGGGTGCTGTACGAGGTATCAACTGTATTGTGTTGGAGGATTACACATTGAACCCGCTCAAGCGAGGAACAAAAAAAAAAAAAATAAACACACATCTACCGATAGCAGTTCGCTCATCACAACAATCATTAAACTGCAATAACCCATCCCCCCTCATATCCAATCCGCATGGTGGTTGATGACCCCAGTCTTCATCCAACTGTCAGCGTTCTTGTACACGTTATCTCTCATTTCATTTTCACAGTGCATCAACATGTCGTAATAGTAATGGATGCGGAGTGAGTGAATCTATGATGCACGTAACTGTCGGACAAAAACGAATATCGTTAATGCGAGGATCGAATGTCAATTTACGTCCACTTATGCTTTGGTGATTCACGATTTTAGTGAGATTTACAATGAACACAGTGGGGTTAGTTTGTCAAGCATTCTAATATGTCCACGGATTTATCACTGTGGACAATAACAATGCCAATACAACTGATTTGCGACCACGGTTGGCATATTGTCGTGTATGAAAGTGTGTGTGGTCAATACAAACACGACCAATGTAACTACTTTGTGGTTGTACCTTCTTCGATGGTGCTGTTGTCCTGCCGCCAACGCCCGCTGCCCTCTTGGATGCACCGCCATTGTGGTCCATACGTGCCCAGCCTACCGGCTTCAATTGCAATGTGCAACCATTAATCACATAATCATACTTAACGCGCTTATTGTGATCAACACCTCACATTTCAGTGCACACACTATTCAGAGTGTGGTCATGTAGGGTATATCATACTGAATATGACAACAGTAAATTCGTGTCCGACCACACTCCTTATTTTTATGACCACACTTACTGATACCAGATTATAACCATAATATATGGGACCAAATGACCACACATGGTACCACTATACTATCCACAGTGTACATTGTAAGATCAACACAACACCCCAACTTTCTATATGAGCCAAAGACGCTTAATTTAAGTACTGGCTCAAACAATTACATTAACATTGAAAGAAACCTAGAGGGGGGGGGTGAATAGGGTTATGAAAATTCTCTACACAAATAATCAACTTGTAATGAACGTTAGGTTCTTAATCTAGTTAGATTAAGATTCAATATAATGCAGAAGTATGATAAAGGACAATAAGCATAAATTGACTAACTTCCTTTATTATACTGAAACAGAATGAAGCAGAGCAACCTAAGGTGAATGTCCTTAGGTTGTACACAGAATAACCCAAGGTGAAGGACCTTAGGGTTTACAGCAGAGAACCAAGCGCCTTGCAAATGGACGCTTCTTATTTCTGGAAAATTACACCCACCAAATCACAGTTTGGTGTTTACACGAATTGAATCCTAATTCCGTCTAGGATTCGAAAGTGAAAGCCTAACACAACTCTAGATCCGTTTAGAGTTTGATAGCACTTTTCACACAAGAACACTCCAAATACTTTCACTCAAACACAAGAACACACTCTTTGTTTGAACACCCGATTTCTTCCATGGAATCGTTAGTTTCTTCTGTCGTTCTTCTCTTCTATTTATCTTCCCTTCGATAGCATATAGCCGTTTGAGGCCAGCTACATTCGGATGCTAGCCTTTCCTTGTTGTGTGATAACTTCCTTAATTGGCTTGTTTCCTTTTCTGTGTTGATTCTGGAAATCTTCAATCATATCTTCTCTTCCAAGCTCTTCATTAATAGCTTCCTGTTTGGCTCTAGTTTAGTCTTTCACTGCAATACGCATTCTGTCGTGAAGGCCATTGCCTCTAGTGAAGTGAATGACCTTGACCCTGCGTATATCAATGTCCTTTACACAGAGGAGGATTCTACAAACATAGAATAAAATGTGAATATTTCCATGCGCATCATATTTTTTCTAGCTATTCAAATTTTGGCTTTCATTCAAAACTGATTCAGTGCCGAGGTCCTTGAGCCTGAGTTTATCAGCGTCCTTGAGGGGTTATAACAAACATAACCACAAAACCTACTCTGTTTGACCACACCTTACATTCCAGCGCACACATTCCATACTGAATATTGTCAAATTTTTATATGGATATCCTTACCCCCTCCCCCTCCTCTCATCCTCTACCCGATTAAACACCTACCTTCGTTCCTGTTAAAAAAAATAAAAAAATTTGGTGTATTCTTCCAATTTCACTTTTACAAACTGTATTCAACACTAACCTGATGTAAATTTGCCCTAATTTGAACTCAAATGTGATGTCTACAACTAGTTCTTGACGATTGCTTTAATGGAGAGGTCATCATTGTCGATCCGGTGTGTCGGTGGCTGTTTTCTCACACCCTTTTTTCGCCGGAGCAATGACATCTACAACAACCCCCATTTTTCGATGAGTAGAGTACTTGTGTACTTTGGAGTGTGACAGAAACCCTAGCAGCCTGCTCCACTCCCCCATCTTCAACTTTCTCTCTCCAAATCACTGCAGAGATCAACTTTCTCTCTCCAAATCACTGCAGAGATCATGAAGAGCCAAAATGGAAAACAAAAAACTGCCAATTTGAATCCCATGAATATCGCACAGATTTAATTTAGCTGCCTCTTTTTATTTTTTTTGTCTCACACGTGTGAGTGGTTTTCAATGTGGAGTGGCGGTTTTAATCTCAGCCACATGATCTGAATTGGATGACTCTGATTCTCTCTTCCTACCTTCATACCTAATGTTCTTTTCTACTGGATCCGTTCCCCCCATATATATATATATATATATATATATAAAATTTATGTATGGAATTTTATTTTAACCTTTATATTATGTACGAAATTTTTGTTCAACATTAGTATATTAAATTTATATTTATAATTGACGCAAGACTAGTAAAATGTAAAGTACTACTCCCTCTGTTTCATATTAATTGTCATAATTTTGACTTTCACAGTCTCCAATGTCACTTTTTGATTGATAATTTTTTTACATAATATGTTATTAACAATTGCAATATTATACTTTTATGATAATATTTTTTGTTACGAATCTAATGATGGTAATTATATGTAACAATTCATTGTATATATCGAAGAATTTACGGTCAAATTTTTTTAAATTTGACTGCACGATTCCAAATACGACAATTAATATGGAAGGGAGGGAGTATATCGCAACAAATTTGAACAAAACTATTAAAAGTAATGATTTCCTAATTAATAATAAAACTATAAGTGAACTAATAATCAATAATCACCCAAACATTATACAAATGATTTAAAATTAATTATGGACATAAATAATTTCCTTAATTAAATGAATACAAATAGGGATAGGAGTATAATTTTTTGATTTTTTTAATTTTTGGGGGAGTCTACACTCAACACATGGTGGAAGCAAAAGAAAAAGAAAAAGAAAAAGAAAAACAACAGCTCACGAACATTCTAATGATTCCACATTTCCACCACAGCATCCGCCACCCAAGATTGAAAATCTAAACCCAAACCGACGTGATACAAATGAAATGATACACACTATGTGCAAACTAGAATGTAATGTGTTGTTTACCAATTACCCTGAAATTTCCTCACCCTTTATTTTATTTTCTTCTCTGTTTCAAACAAAAAGCCAGAAATTGCTCACCGTTTATTATTTTCTCTTTACGACCCAAAAAGATTAAAAAAAAAATTCTCGCTTTCTGTCTGGTTCCCTCCTTGGCCTTTTCCCTCTTCTTCTTCTTCTTCTTCTTCTTCATCCTTCTCTCCCGCCGGCCATCGACGCTCAGATCTGATCTCCGGCGTTCTCATATACAGCTTTGCAACACATTCAGGGTCCTCCCCTATCTTCCTTTTTTCTGCTGGAGGGTTTCTTTCTGCTGGATCTGGGATTCTCAAATGCCCAACTTCTGCTTTATTTTGGGTGTCATCTCATCTGATTCAACTTTTGTCATCCTGCAGGAACATTTTAAATTTGATTCTGTCTATTTTCTGCTCGCGTTGAGATTCCGCACTTTCTTGGGTAATTTCTGCGTTCTTATGCTTGATTCCCAGCATTAAGCTCCATCATCGTTTCCCTTAAGCATGATCTGAGGTTCCAATTGTTCAATAGCCATTGTAATGGAATCAAATTAAGCATCCTGCCTCTGTCAGATCTGATATCCGACGTCCTAACATAACCTCACCACTGATTCAGAATTGTTACCTATCTCTCTTCTTTTCTCGGGGGTTTCTGTCAGATCTGATCCGAATTTTGTCATTCTGCAGGATCATTTTGAGTTTGATTCTTCCTTTTCGACGACATTGGGGTTCGGCACTTTCTTTACCTATTTCCTTGGTAATTTCTGCGGTTTTATGCTTGATTCCTAGCATTAATCTCAGTTTTCGTTTCCCTTTAAACATGACAGCTTTGGATTTGATGATTGTTGTTTTTATATTCTTGTGATCTGTGGTCCCAATTGTTTAATTGCGGTTGTACTGGAGCTAAAATAATCATTATACCTCTTTCAGAACTGTATATGTAAAGAACTTTTCCTTCTTACATAGTGTCTATTGGGAAGCACCTTGTGAGGGGGCAGATCATTAAGTTCCTATATGATTGATTTTCTGACTTTTCCTAAGGATGTGGTCCATGTGGATTTGCTTGATGGGGCTGTATGATATCAGCTTGGTTAGCATTTCTAATGCTACTAAATTTGGTTAAGAGGGAAGGTTGTGATTATTCCCTTTGTGGATTACCGGAGTTGGAGTCCTTGGAGGCTCGTTATTCTTGTCATGAAGTGCTAAGTGCTACTAAAGAGTGCATCAATGGGGAATATAGGTTGGAAGGTATGGTGGGATGGTGGAGAAAGTTATGCTTGATGATGATGTTTTTATGGGTAGCATGAATGTAAAAGAAGTGTCCACCTAGCATTGGGTTTTAACTCATAAGTTGGGACTGTACTTGGTCTTTTCGTCTTTGGCTTTCATTTAACCTGTTATATATTGATACAGTGGGGATATAGAGTGTTGGGCTCAATTGGGAACTTCTGTAGTAGAGTGCACAATCACCTTAGGGTAGCAGGCTTCTCCATGGGGCAGGAGCGTTCAATAATTATTTTTTAGAAAAAAATTAGGAAAAAAAAAATATTGCCTGTGTTATGTCTGTCCAACACTTTTACGTGCATTGGATTTTTATTTTCCCTCTTGTGTATGTTTTCCTTCCATTTGTGCATCATTGGATTTTTATTGTCACTCTTGCATATGTTTCCTTGCCATGTGTGCTTTTGTTAGTGTTGCCTTCCTCTCCTTAAGTTGGGAACCATGTGGATGTTAGTTTTGTCTATTTTTTTCCTATGTACATTGCGATGGAGCATTGATTATTTTTTTTCATTTTTTCCTGATTGGCAAAATAAATGGCGCCCTGTCTCTCTTGGCAACATCTAAACGTGGAAAGACATAGGATAGAGTGAGGTGATGAGGGAAAGTGATACACTCCTATGGATATAGCCTTTTTCTAGTAGCTTTTACTTCCTAGAAGCCGTAAACATCTGATCTTTGCTTGATTTGAACTCCAGTATATTCGTACCCTGCCTTTCCTGATGTTATGCCAAGACTGTTATATTTGTATCTTTCATCAAAATTTAATCAATTTATTTGCAAGAAATGTGTTTTCATTTTTGATGTTGTATTCTTAATTATCATTTTTGCGCTAATGCTGCCCTTCAAATACAATTTGTTGACAGGATTTTCTCTGAAATAGTTGTTAAACACACAACTTTGAAGTATGTCTATGAAGAAGGCATTTGATCAAACTATTAGAGACATGTAAGTCATTTGTGATCCTCATGTTCTTAGTCTTTTCAGTTTTTGTAGTTCCTTTAAGTAAATATCTTTTCCCTTTGGTGCTTGTGTGTGTGGGGTATCTTGTCAGAAAATGTTTGAGAATGATCTCCATGTATGTCACCTGGAATCGTCAATTCGGGTTGGCATATCCATGTTGGCACTATGTGGATCTGGACACGTGATTTGTGTTGGATCCCAGCTTTAGATACGATCAATCTGGGGCTGTGGCATGACTGGTGGGTTGGCTCCAGCCACTGGTCTCCTGGTTTTCTGTTGCAGGTTTGATGGCACTCATGGGCATGCTTACTTGAGGAAGGTCATGCATATGAATGTTCCATGTGGTGCTGCAGAATCCTGTATGAGAAATAGGGAATTTTCCTGCATCCCATATTTTAAGATATGGACATGGCCTGTATGGCTCACTCAAAGAATATCTTTTCTTTTTTCACTTAAGAAAATTTGGAAGGATATGTGCGCTGATTTTAGTCTGGCCTCATTAAAAGATAGCTTTGGTACCAGTGAACAAGTGTTATTAAATTTTAAATTGTAAAATTGGCCTATCCTAGTTCTCTTACTCAATCATACCATATTGTGATTTTTTTTGCGTTGTGCAAATGTGGTGTTCAATTTCGGGGTAATTTCCCCTTTGTTGTGTCCAAATGTTGGACAATGTCCTTGTGTACACAAGTTTTAGGGATGCTGTTTCAGACGCTTGGATCCATGCCCATGTTGGGTTCTGGAAATGTAGATCTTCATATAGATAGTTGTTCCTTGAGAGGTGCCTAACTCATGTCCATTTCATATTTGTAATTTTTCCCCCATTGTTTTAGTTCTGTTTGCCATTTCACTTTTATGGAAAACTGTAACTACATTTGTAATTTCATCACGAGTTAGATGTTGATCGGTGAAGTACTTTTTTTTGCATGTAGAAAGCGGGAGGTCAATAAGAAAGTTCTTAAAGTTCCTTCGATCGAACAAAAGGTATGCCTTTCCACTATGGTTAAGCATCATTAATTGAATGTGATCAACATTGCAGTTTTCAGTTATTAAACATTGTTGAAGTGACATTTCAAATGTTTCTACCATCTTCTTACCATGTTTTGTACCTTTTTTTTTTGTGAATGAAAGGTTAAAAATTTAATGAACTTGTGCAGGTCCTTGACGCTACTAGCAATGAGCCTTGGGGTCCACATGGGTCTCTTCTTGCAGACATTGCACAGGCCAGCAGAAATTAGTACGTCCAATTCACCAAGAGAATGACTTGCATGTTTGTTTATATATGATCATTTTGATATCGTAACTTGGTCATTCATGCAGTCATGAATACCCAATGATCATGTCAGTGGTCTGGAAAAGAATAAATGATACGGGCAAAAATTGGCGACATGTCTATAAGGTAAAATTAAGTTTTTTTTATAATTTTTTTTAATTTTTTTAATCCTCTTTCTAGATAAACAATAAGGGCATATAAAAAGGGATATCCAATGATCACACTAGTAACTCAAGAAAGGATAAATGATAATTGCAAAACTAATTCATAGATTTTCTTTTTTGGGGGGAAAAGGGTACTTGGGTGCTACCTCTAACTATTAGATATACGTTGATGGCTTGGAGAAGAGAGTTGAAGAATGTTTGGTTCTTGGAATTCGGAAGATGCGTTGAATGTGGGTTATTGAGGAAATACATTAAAGAAAAACAAATTGTGGACTTTGAAGGATAAGTTATATTCTCACTAGAATTCTCTTTGAATTTGCATTATGTTGGTTATGCTCTTGATTGTGGTACAAATATGTTTTCTCTCGATTTAAGATTTCATGGGCATGATTGCCCAACTTACTTGACAATGAAAGGCTCTTTTTGATGATAGGGAATGTTAGCAGCAGGGGGAGGCACAAGATGCCATCATAACTAAGTCTCCTCCCCCTTCACCATTAGAAGGTCATTGATTACCATTAGAAGGTCATTGAGTTGCATTACTTTTGTAAGGAAATGGGTTTGGCCAATGAAGGTATAGAGATGGAGTTACTCTCCTTGATAGCCTCTTTGGAGCTTGTAGGATGTGACCAAATGGTTGAAGAGAAAGGAGGAGCTGATGAGGGAGGGGTCAGGACCATGCCAAATGAGGTCTACTATCAAGGTTATATCTTGGAATTTGACAGGGTCTTAATTGTCAACAAAGAGAGGGAATGTTAAGTGGGTGTCATGTAAGTCTTCTGGTGATATAGATTTTCTTCAAGAATCTAAAATGGAAGAGGTTAGCCATCCTTTAGCCATTATTCTTCGGGGTCATTGCTCGTGGAGGGCTTTTCTTGCCATAGGTGGGTTGTTAGGGGGGATTGCCACTTTATGTGGCCTCTATTCTCTAGAACTTGTTGATTCCATACAAGGATTTGGTAAGTGTTGCAAGTTTAAGTTTGTGCATGACAATTTTATTTGGGGTCTTAATGAGGGTTATGGTGTAAACGATGATGACATGTGCTTTTCTTTTTTGACGAGCTTAAATCTTTTACCATGGTGTTTTAGAGGGGACTTCAATGTGCTCCATTAGGAAGATCTATGTTGGAAAGGCTGACTACTACCACGAGAGATTTCTCATACTTCATCGACTCTTGTAGCCTGATTGGCCCTCCTTTAGAAGGTTGTCGCTTCACATGGTAATGTGTTATAGCCATAAGGAGATCCAATTTATGTAGGATCCATCGGTTTCTTTTTTCTAGCAGCAAGATCATTTGCAGACCTTCATCAAATCATTCTCCCGAAGTTTGCTTATAACTCGCCAATCATTCTTCAAGTTGGTGAAACTCATCTAGTTCAAAGGCCCTTAAAGTCGAAAAAATGTACAGCCCCTGGTGGAGAGTTTTTTTAGTATGACTTCAACATAGCTTTTTTCCAGGATGTGATGGATTTAATTGCTGATTTTCATGCTCATGGTGTCTTCGGAAAAAACTCTTAATGCCATTTACATGAACTTCGATGTGAATTAATCTGGCGGCTGTCAACATGCCTTCATTTGTTACCTTTTGAGCCGTCAAATTCTGGATGCATCTTTGACTGCAAATGAATGTCTTAACGACAATCTAAGCAATTAGGTTATTAATGCTAGCTTAGTTATGAAAAAGGTTATTACTGGAAGCTGGATAATTAAGAAAGTTTTTGATTATGTTTCTTGGTACTTATGGTTCTTGAAGAAATGCGTTTCCCAAGTAGACAGAGGAATTGGGTGTTCTTTGCATTTCTATCGTGGACTTGTTTGTCTTAATCAATGGTGAAGCCTCAGATTTCTTGTCAAAAAAAGTTCAAGTGGGCTATGCCAATTGGGTTTTTGCATATAGTAAATGAGGTGGGTGTTTCGGAGGATTTCCACATTGGCAATATGATGATCTCTTATGTTATCTTTGCTGACGACACTTCAATTTTTTGCAAACTTGATGTTATTAAACCTCGGTTACTCGAGGCATTCTTTTGTTATTTGAAGCTATGTGTGGGGTTAAAGTGAACTTGTAGAAAATTGTGCTCATTTCCATTGGCGACGCTTCTCACATTCAACAGTTGACATATTTCTTCAGGTGGGGGATTGGTTATCTTGCTGGCTTCTTACCTAGGCCTCCCCCTTGGTGCGAATTTTAAGAGCAATGTTCTTTGGGATCCTATAGTGGAAAGGTTCCCGAAGAAATTGGTATGGCAGGAATTAATGTTTTGGTACCAAGGTGATAGGTATTAGGCCAACTTTGTTAAAAATTTACATTGTGGATTCTTCCTGTTTATTTTATGTCCTTGCTCACTACTCTTGCTAGCATGGCGAATTGGAAAATTACGAGACCTTTCTTTGGTCCATTGATGAGACAACTAGTAGTTTCCATTGGGTTAATTGGAGCAAAGTTTGTCCCTCTAAGCCGGAGGGTCTTGGCATTAGGCTTCTTAGGCCTGTGAATGAAGATTTCAAAATGAAGTGGCTTTGGGGTTTTGCAAAAAGGATATTGTTCTTTGGAAGAATGTAATCACCCCAAAATATGGGGTTGATGATGTAGGTTGGTGGACCAAAAACCTGAAACACTCATGGAGTGGGTTTCTTGAAGTCTAAATTAGAAGATGTGGATCTTTCAGACCTTTACTCTAGAATCTTGTCTATGCATTTGTCGATTTTGTAGAAGGGAGGGGGTTGGGGCAGTTCCAACATGTCAATTTTTATCCCTTAATTGCAGAGGGGCTAGTTTTGTCAGACTCTGGAATAAAAGCCATTAGTAGTGTGCTCCGTAGAGATGAAGTTCATTTGACATTTACAGAGGCAATTTGCTTAGATAAAATATCTTAAGCGCATAATAATTGCCCAGAATTGGCCTTTCAGGCTGTCTAGAAAGTGGTCCTCACTCCATATAAATTAACAGAAATTTGCAAGGTAAATATGGTAGAGGTGCAATAGTCATGACCATTGCATGAGTTAATGGTTAAAATTAATTAGCAGTAAAAATTAATTAGCAGTGCAACCATTGTAATTGTTATATTGTTAATACATGCTATGTAGCAATTTAATTGCTCTATTGCAGTTATTTCCAAATTCTGGATGGTATATCATATATTGTGTGTTTTTGTTGATGCTGTACTGCTATGTTTTAGGGTGGATTGGATGGCAGATATTGCTTCTAATTTGTATGATCAGAACTTATCAAAGAGGTCGTTGGGAAAGGATTTTAATGCAAAGCCTTGTTGGATGTAACGGTGTATGGTATTGAGAGGTGAAAGATAAATGTCCCTAGATGGACCTCAAAAGGCGGAAAGAAGATCATTAACAGGCGGTTAAGGAGGTGCAGTATAATCTTACAATGGATGCCACCCAAGCATAGGAATGTGTATGCTACACGAACTTGGAAGAGGAAAAATTAGAGAGTGCATGATCTAATCTTGCCAAGAAAAGTACTGCCAAAGTAATGAGCCAGAGGCATTAATTGATGTTTGTGAGAGTGGGCCTTACTATAGTCAACCTCAATGATCCTGCCAGCAACCATTTTGTCTTCTAATTGAAGCTCTTTCTGTAAACCCTAAGCTGGTATAGGGACACAGGAGGTTCAGTGGATCATCCAGCAGAAATGGCATCCGTTGGCTTATCGCGGCTTGAAGTGCACGATCTGTTGCAGATTCTTATATCCATAATTCTCTAATCTAATTAAAAGATGCTCTTGACTTGACATCCTTTGTTCTGATTCATTCGGAACCACATTTTTGGTCAGGGTGTAACGGAAATAGTACATGGTGGAGCTCAAGTAGAGAGTATTGATTCATTTCTTAGGGAGGAAGGGTCTAGGGTTAGTGTCAATCAATAAATTAAAACAACTTTGTATATCTGTGATAGGAAATATTGAATGGACCAAATTAAGCAATTGCTTCGAACAGGGAGAGAATTGGATTAAGTGAGGTGCTCTTCAAACTCTTCAGTTCATCAGAACATGGTTAATCAATACGACAATACCCGATTTTCTATTCCGGATGGGCTGAACTGGATACATTTGTCAAATCACTTAGATTTGATTCGGATGCATGTAAAGTATGTCTAGGGTTGGTTTTTGCCATTCTTAAATGAGAGCTTGTCAGATAAAAGTGTGTTGAAACTTATGACAAGGCTGTATTTTCGGAATGCGAAGTGAATGTAACCAAAAGGAAATAAATGGAAATGAAAAGGAATAGAACATGATTTTCTTTACTGTTAAGAGAAGTTAAAGAAAATATGACTTCTTTCTATCCAATCTAGCTGTTCTTTTGAGAGTAGTAATTCGTTCCATTTCAGACTTCGGGTGTGAAACTGTGAATGAAGAAATGTGAAATGGAGGGCTCAAGAAGTTCTTATTTACGTATAGTCCTGCTTGTCTTTAGTTGATTTTCTTCATGATTTTCTGAATTAAAGATTCAACATCTGATGCTTTTCACTTCAGGCTTTGACAGTTTTGGAATACTTGGTCGCACATGGTTCAGAGCGTGTCATAGATGAAATAAGAGAACATGCTTACCAAATATCAGTTAAGATCTACTGTCATTCATGAAATTCTTACTTACCTATGCTCCTACTTATCTTTATGTAAAGTCTTGCTTACTGACTTGCTGCTTTGAATGTATCTTTTCAGACATTGTCAGACTTTCAATACATTGACTCTAGTGGAAGGGATCAGGGAAATAATGTGCGAAGAAAATCTCAGAGTCTTGTACTTTTAGTGAATGACAAAGAAAGGATACAAGAAGCTAGGCAAAAGGCTGCTAGTAACAGGGACAAGTGAGTTCACTTTCTGAAAGTATTATAGTCATGTGGTGGTGACATTTCCTCATTGATCATTTGTAGCTTTTTTGATAGCGTCTTCTTGTTCGGCTGATTAATTGTGGTTCAGCCAACTTCACACTATATTTAGCTTGGCTATATTGCCTAAAGTTGTAGAATGTTTTAGGCTAACTTGACATTTCCTGGTGCATAAATTTTCTTTCTGTTTTATTGTATGTGGGTGTGTGAGTCTATGCTTGTGTTTTCTTTTCCTACTTGTCTTTTTGGGCACTGGGGGTTACTGGTTTGGTTCTATTGTTTCTGATTGGGACTATAGTGGGGGACTTATTATTCATTTCATTGCATGGTTGAGTACTTTTGTCGAAAGTTGATAACCTATTTTCAAGATATGCTTATTTTTTCTAGTTTCCATCTGTTTTAAAGAAGGTTTTTTGGTTAACAAGGTTTGTTGTTCATATGAAAATAGTCTTTTGGTTTGCTATCTATGCACCTGCCTGAAGAGAGGGGGGGGGGGGAGGGGCATAAATTTTCTTAGTGGGACCCAAACTGCATTCGTACTGTATGCCTTTTTATGACCAAATCAATCAGCAGGTTCCGCAGTTCACCTGCTGCGGGTGGAATGTATCGTCCCAGTCCTTATTCAGGTTCAGGAGGATACGGTGATGATCGTTATGGTGGAAGAGATGATGAGCGTGATGGTTACGGAAGGGAAAGAGAATGGGGATATAAAGATGAGGAAAGATATGGCCGCAATGGCGACTCATATGGTCGAGAGGGAGACCGTTACAGGAGAGAGTCTGATGAACAATATGCCCGAGACAGTTACAGAGATGATGACTTGCGAGGAAGACGTCGCAGTTTTGATGGTGATCATTATGGATCAAGGAGCAGGAGCACGGACAGATACGGGGATCGTGGTCATGATGATGATGACCGTCATTCCTCTCGGTAGGGTGATAGTTGTAATATGTTAAGCTTTATCTGTGACATTCTGATGAAATTGCTCATTCTATGCACATCTTGCTGCAGAGGAAGTAGTGTCAGAGGAGAAGACCGTACCCAGGATGGCAGGTACTCTTTTTCCCCCCTTCTTTCTTTAACTTTTTCTATAAAGAATAAGTTCTTATGGGCATGGGCATGACTACCAATCTATGACTTCTGTTATTCCTTTATTTACTCTTTCTCATGTTCACGCCGTTTCCCTTTTTTGTGGTTCTCGCTTTTGGGACTGGGGAGGTGGGTGACATTTTGATGGTTTGGTTGGTTGGCAGGGGACTTGAGCGCAAATTTTCAGAACAGAATCTGAGTGCCCCTCCAAGCTATGAAGAAGCTGTGGGTGACTTGAGAAGCCCTGCCCATAGTGAAAGGTACTCTGATTATGTTCTGTAAGTTAGGTTAGCTTATAATCATGATGTAAATATCTAACCATATGTTTCTTGAAGGGGTGGAGAAACACCGGCTGCATCAGCTGCTCAATTGTCATCTCCCTCTGCTAATGCTGATCCTCAATCATTACCCCCTACTGCTGCTGCTGCTCAATCATTAGCTTCTACTGGTAGCATTAATCTTAGTCGAGCAGCTTCAGAGCCTCACGTGGAAGCTGATCCTTTTGATGAATTTGATCCCCGTGGTTCTGTCCCAGGTACCTCTCACAATGGCTGATCCTTTGGATGAATTTGATGGTTCTGTACCAGGTCTTCCATAATGGTTGATTTATGCGTGCTTCGTTGGGAGGTCTGCATGGTATTGGCGGGCTGTTCTTTCATCCATGTTGAAGGCTTTCTCATATGTTCATATTCATTGCTTAGATGTATCATTTTATCCATTTATTATTATTATTATTATTTTGTTTGGGGGGGGGGGGGGGTTTAAGTCTTGAACTATTAATAGGGCCATAAACCGCACAGCACACTATATTAGATGAAGTCCACATTACCTGCTGATGGTATAGTTTCTTGAAGTGTGATGTTGGCTTTAGCCTGTCGATTGCTACAATTTATTGGGGAATTCGTACCATTGTGAAACTCTTTGTTTCTTTTTGTGAAACAGCTGCGCCAAGTTCATCAAACAATGCTGAAATGGACTTGCTTGGTTCTCTTTCAGAAGTGTTATCACCTAATCCAGCAGGTCCTTTGCCAGTTTCATCAGGGACTGCAAATGTGGAAGCCGACACAGTGAAGGCTGCTTCGGTTCCCACATTTGCCGCTGCAACTTCTGAAAATAATGTATTGAACCAGGTAAGTGTAGTATGTGCTACTGCCTACTAGATTTCATTTTATGTTGAATGTCGTCTACATTTCAGAAGCAAATCAGTTCTACACACACACACACACACTCATGCTCACATTATCCTGGCAAAGCTACCTATATACTCCATTGCATAAAATTTTCCTTTCTTGTAAAGAAGTCCAGAATTAATCTGCGATGATTGTCCGATATTCTTCGTCCAGGACCCACTAAGTCCTTAATGTTACTGTTGGTATAAAGAACTTTCTAAAGCCCTTAATCCTACTGCTGGTATCAAGAAGTTTTTATTTGAAGAACATTGAAAACTATATTTGTTGTTCCATAAGATTGGAGAGAAGAGAAGAGTCTTTTCAAGGAAGGATAGAGCTAATTGTAATTGTCACTTTCCAGAAACTTTTTGAAGGAATTTACTTGTTGGGCGTTGGTAACATTTGGAGGGAGTTGGATATTGATGTGCAAATTTGCATTCTGCCAAGCGTGATTGATCACTGATAACCGCCCCAGATCGGGGAAATTGTAATCACTATATGGCCAGCATTTTACCTCTATGCTTGATTGCTTGTTTGGCGGATGCTCTTTTCATCTCAATATTCGCAGTCGATACACTCCAGTTTGTGAGATCCATGATCTTCCATCTTTCCTTTTTTATTGGGGGGGGGGGGGGGGTGCAGTGTTGTGTTATGTTCATATTGGAGGCTTCAGTTTCCATAAGATTCCTTGTTCGAGGAGGTTGCATCATAAGTTATCCCTGAACATGTGAAATATGAGGGGTTCCCAGGTAGTTGAAAAGAAGGTGGGCCCGGAGGCCTTCCCTTGCCCTCTCTTACAGCCTAGGTCCGTGTGTGGCAGCGTTGTACATACCTGATGGCCACAGAGGATAATTTCAATGAGTTTATTGCTAAATAGCTTATTGGATTAGTTTGTGGCTGTTGAAGTAGAATTCAATCCTACTAGTTTTAGGAGCGGCGGACTTCCCCTCAGAAAGTACCTTTTGTGTTTTCGAAAACCCTTTTATCTTGTCTCCAAGTGTCTCACAAGCTTCACTTGTCACAATATATGTTGTATTTGGAATAGGACATCAGAATTAAATGAAAAGAGCCTATTCCCTTGGGTTGGAGCATTAGAGAGGCTGATAAATAGATATAATAATAAATTCCCAGGAAAATGCGCTAAATGCGGTCTGGGGGATCTTGAGGTAAGCAGCCTTGTTCATGAAGAGGATGATTCCTGTGGGCCTGCAAAAAACCTTTCCAAAACCACTTTGAAAAATGGAGTAAAACACCAGAAAAAACCAAGTTTGGAAGAATTTTGGAAGGCCAAGCTGGTAAATGGATATATAGTAAAATAGCAGTGAAAAGTAGAAACTTATTTCGGATGATTCACCCATCATTACACTAGTCACACAATGTTTTATTAGTGATATATACAAGTATCTGTAAGAGTGTGGAATTATGACTTATGTGTATAGTTGTATTAAACTGGCATTCCTTCGTGTCATTTTCATTTCTATCATGACAAATCATAATTGGTTTAGTTGTTTTCTAATTACAGTCTTTTGAAGATCCATTTGGCGACACACCGTTCAAGGCCACATCTTCGGGTGAACCCTCAGCTCAACCCCAAAATTTTGCCTCCATGTCTTCCTTCCAGCCTGTTGTAAATACTTTGGAGCAGGCGTTCCCAGTGGCCCAGAGGGCAGAGTCTGCTAATCCAGAATTTGCAGATGGATTCCCAAGCTTGATGGCTGATCCAAAACCTGTTCCTAATGTGCCGAGTGTGCCAAATCCACAATTTTCATCCCAGGAGCCACAATCACTGCAGGATGATGATATACTTGCTGGCATTCTACCTCCTTCTGGAGCTTTTCCTTCAACAGCCTCTCAAGCAACAGTTCCCTCGACTGGTCTGCCTCAAACCACATTTCAAACACCCTTCACGGCATCAACTGGTATGCCGCCAGAAACGGGCTCACAAACTGCTTATGCTGCTCCCCCCAGCTCACATCCTGCAGTTTCAGGTTTCATGTCTCAGCCTGGACCGACAGGGGCTTCCTTCCCTCAGACAGCAACCCAAAATGTGGGTGTGCCACCCGGTCATAGTCATCAGCACCCTTATCCTTATTCTGCCCAATCTTCTTTTGTAAATTCGAGTGTAGGGCCTCAAGCCCAAAGTGGTATGTTTAGCCATCAACAGAATAATATCTTGGGTGATATACACTCTCAAGCTGGCTCAGCAGGTCATCCTTTATCTCAATCGAGTTCAGCAGATTCACTTGCCCTTGTTCCCCAACAACCTGCAAAGCAGAAATTTGAGCTGAAGTCGGCAGTGTGGGCTGATACATTGAGCCGAGGTTTAGTTAACTTGGACATATCTGGACGTGAGTATGCTACCCTTATATATTTCTTGACTTCTTAAGCAAGGTGTTGTCATTCTGTTGCGTTGTTTCTCAGATGATGAGTATTTGTTTTTCTTGTTCTTGGCAGCAAAAACTAATCCGACAGCAGACCTTGGAATTGATTTTGAATCCCTTAACCGCAAGGAGAAGAGAATGGAGAAGCCTAGTGCAGTTCCATCTACATCCAATGTGACCATGGGCAAGGCCATGGGGTCAGGCTCTGGCATGGGTCGTGCTGGCGCCGGGGCCATAAGACCTGGAGCGAACCCAATGATGGGTTCAGCTCCAGGAGTAGGCATGGGCATGGGCATGGGTGGTGGATGTGGTGGTGTCATGGGGATGGGAGGTTATGGAGGGCCAGTGAGTCAACAACCTATGGGGATGAGCATGGGTGGTGGAAATGGCATGGGTATGAATATGGGCATGGGTATGGGTATGAACATGGGCATGGGCGGAAACGGCATGGGCATGGGAATGAATGTGAACATGGGTGGCATGGGTGCAGGCGTGGGCATGGGGCGTGGAGGACCAATGTCGCCAATGAATGGGTCGAATGTCAATACTTACAATCCCATGATGGGAAGAGGTGGGTATCCACAACAGCCATACGGTGGTGGTTATTGAATAGCTCCTCTCTTTTGTGTACATCCCTTTAAATTCATGGTAACTGACTGGATCAATCCATATATTCATTGCCACTGATGCATGCAAACTTATATGATGTTGAATAGACTCTTAAGCGTGTATCAATCAACACAAGGGCTGGCCTTGTCCTCACAGAGTTGAGTTCGTTGCTCCATTCATTCCGGTGTTAAAAGAGTCATTTTTTCAGTCCTTACGTTTTCATCTCCAGCGGTGCACTGAGAAGCCCCTCCACCTTGTTGTTGAGCTTTGTTTTGTGGTGGAGAGTTGGCCTTGTTCCTGCTTTATAGTATTTGTTATATTCTTGGACTATATAGAATTGACATGCGGTGTCTTTTGAGGACAAAAATGAGTGATTAATGATGAAGTTTTCTCATTTCTTATTTTGTTTGTACTGGAGAGAGTTGGCCTCATTCAGGAGTTCCGGGTTATGTATTATTTTTCTTATATTCTTGGATTGTCTACAACTCAGATGCCATGTCTTTCAGACAACATGAATAATTAATGATGAATTTTCTCACTCTTGCTGCTTCCCTTTCCGCGGGGTACCACTCTGCTTTTGTAATTTTTTTTTTGTCATTATTATAAACTCGAAATAATTGTTGTAATGTACAAAAGTAAAAGAAAATTGCAACAGGGAACTTAAAAAGTAGGGGTTTGCTAAATTAGTAAAAGCTTAAGAGGTAACCAACAGAGAAGTAGAGAACTGGAGGAGGAGAGTTCCAAGATAGTTAAAAAGGCTAAAAGATCAACCGCAATGGACATCACATCTATGCAGGGGAATCATTTCCCCACTATATATCCCTACAATTTATTAGGTGACTCGGAGTATGTGTTCTAGATACTACGATTGTTCACCCATATATATATTAGGTTGTTCACCTACAAATATTAGGTTCGCTTTAATTATTATGATGTTCACTCACAAATATTTGGAAGACATACTCTGAGTGCATGTAATACTGGTTTGAAAAAATAAAAAATCTTCCTCACCCTTGTTTGTCTAGTAAATACATCTTCTATTTACTTAGTTTGACTCATATTTCTACTCAAATACTCCGAGCCTTTTTGGTGTGGATCGATGCTAAGATCCTCTAGATCAACCTCTTCTTCAATTCTGTCATGCAGAATTTAATATAAGCACTCATGTTTCGTTATACATGTAATCCATGGATATTAATATGGTAATATAAAATTGTTTTTGTTCATTAAAAAATACCCTTGATGAATACATCAACAAATTAATAATATGTCATTGGCAATGTTGTTGGAACATAATGTAATTTGTTTGGATAAGTAAATATAAAATCAATAAAGCACTAATTCATAGTTGATAAAAGGCGAAACAAATGTAATAGATATGTATGACATAATACCAAAAGCTCTAATCCATAGATTAAGATACTCTAAAATCATTCATACATAATAGTCCATGACAATACACTGACGAAACACACGAGTTCTTAAATAACTCATGGCACCAAACACACATAAAAGACGGGATGACAATTGTGTATCTTCCAATTACTTAGCCAAAAAGATTAGTTTATTACCAACCAATTAGTCTAGATAAGGCATAATTAAAGGTGTACATCATGAAAGGTCAAAGCTGCACAATTAACTGCATTCCATAGGGCAGACACCCAAGTACCACAGCCAAAGATACTTGACTAGTTTATTACTACCCTAATGTGATTCATTCAATTGACATTTGACATACATAAATATTCTCTTAAAAGAATACCAGCAGCCTAGGCTGTGTCATGAAGGGTGGTATCCTGTAATGTATCCATCATCACTTGATTAACCATGCTTCACAGTAGAATTAGGTTTAAATTATGCTGCTGTGACTCCTGCACAAAGTGTACCCACAACAAATACAAGCAAATTACTTTGTATTACATTCATAAAGTTTTCTTTAGCCTAATCAGAAGACCTAGATCCACCAGATATATAGGCAATTCAAAATATGGATAACTGCATCTGCCACCCAAACTCAGCCGCATACTGTAACAGAGGACAAAATCCTCCCAAGAATGTATTACATTCATAAAGTTTTCTTTTGCCTGCTTATAGTCATCCACTTCGTCAAGAAACAAATAATAGTTATTCCTCACCTTTCTCTTAGACTAAATCTCCAACACCATACATTCCACCAACATTTCGGAAGACGGTTCCAACTACATAGGAATGTAATACTCATATTTCATATTTCAATTTAATTAACTTAATTGATAATTTAATTGTTAATAAGTAAAAGGTAAAAAAATATTTACTCAATGAAACAAAGATACCTCTTCAGGATTCCTGCTGAAATAAGTTCACTCCAGAAACACTTCTATCCTATCTCCATGCGGGTCATTGAAATCTAGAAGCTTCCCTTGCGTCCCTTCTGCAGCATTATCTAGAAGTTCCTTGATGTTGACACCCACTAGAGCTGTTTAACGAAATTTGTCATTTCCATCAAGCCATACAAATGCAGATTGCACCAGTAGGAAGTAAATAGTTCAGAAAAATTACCAGGGACAATATTTGTGATGCCATCCAAGAATCCAGCCTGAGAGGAAAACAGAAACTTATATTCAAGTGTGCAAAAAAAGTTTTAACTGATTTCATCCGTTACTTGTTAGATTATCTCAATGGCTTGTACCGCTATTCAAATCCAAATTCTTCTCTGTTTTCCGTTCTACTTGTGTCTAGACAGTAGCTTATCTCAACAAACATGTTGTCCAGCAATGCAGCAAAACCCAGTTACAAATTAAAAAACTCATGGTTGATTTTATCTTTATAAGTACATCAGCACTTCTCAAAGTACAGTGATTCGATTAGAGTAAATGCACTTCCCAAATCCCTTCCAGATGATTCAAGAAAAATTAGATGACGGGTCATTCAAGCCTATGTATATTATTCAAGCCTATGTATATCACAAAAGCCCACCATCAAGTTATTCAAGCCTTTGTCCATTGAAAACACCTCACCAACTAGATATCACTTAGAAATCCTGCCAAATCCGAATCTATACCACAGGAATCCAGAGTTGTGGAGTATGTTGTAAACATGATGACAGTATTAGCCTTAGCATTGAATTGCAGACAGGTTGTTCCATAGGAAAATTGACTGCCTGCTAATACTACCTCTGTCCCATTTTATTTGGCCTTTTGGCCAAGATTTAGAAAACCAATGAAATGATTTAGTTGAGTATTGTTGCATGAATTTTGTGAAATATTATTATTAAACCGTTAACTGCTTGTACATCTCTCTCACTCTTACTTTCTCTCTATGTCAGAAAACTCAATAAAAAAGCTGTTTGTTGAAAAAATTCGCATTGGAAATATAAAATAAAAATATTATGAGACAAAAGAAAAGTTAAAAGCAATAAGTATTATGGGACGGAGGTAGTAACTAACAAGTAAGCAAAGGATTTATAGACAGGTTAAGTGCTTTGTTCCACTATAATCCAAGATGGGATCATCGCCCGAGAATGATGTCCCCAAAAAGTAGACAAACAACAAACTGTTGATTGCAAAAGTAACAACTAATTTCATCTTGATATTAATGTCGGGTACACTGAAATGCTTTTATACCCAAAGTATCTTTTGAACATGCGTGAAAAGAGATTCTCAAAATCGGAACAAATTGGTAAGAGAGAACGGAGGTGCTAATTTTAAGCAACATAATTTCTTTACATCATTAATTATTAGGATGTGAGGATAGAACCTTGGGGTTCAAATGCTTGCCTGCTCTTCAGCTTCCCATTAATTTTTTTTTCTGTTCTAAACCATAATAAATAAAACCCATTTTCTTATCAGATATGACTTCCATGAAGATAACGACACAAACAACCGATAAAGAAAGAGAGCCCTGGGTATTAATATCCACCACTACGTGACGCACATAGATATCCGCACATTATGTAGAGTGTGGAAATAAGAATCTGCATATACACAAGCACATGTACACAGAGAAGGGAGAAGGGCATAGAAAGAGGAAGAGAGATGAGGTAAAGAAAGAACGCAAACAGTAACTTACAGGAATTCTGACATCAAGTTTTTCAAAACCGTCCCTTCCTGTGATTCTTATTCTCAACGTTCGTGACCATATGCCACCTACAGAGCCTCTTGAAGCGCCAGAGTCGGTATAAACTTCAGGAGTTATCACTTCAATAGAACAATCTTCCTGAGATTGTGCAGCCTCATTCATGTTACCTTGATCCATTTTTATGAGACTGTAATCACTTCCAACCGCTAACCATACACCAAACATTCAAGTGAATACATCAGTACGAAGCAAACGATTCCGGCGCCAAAAGAGTACCTTTGCCGAGCATGGCTTATCATATATGAGACCAGATTGTTACAAGCACATACCTAGACAGCGACGAAGGAAGCCATTTCAAATCTAGAAACAGTAGAAAATGGAAAACCTATTCTGCATATGTATACCGTTACCGTACTGCAACCACCTAGGTGAGTGTAATAGCATATTCTAGAACCCAATCAGTTATCACCAACTGACCAAAGTTTGTATTCCTTTCAAATTAAATGCAGTTACCACAAGTCTGCTTCAGAAAGCCACTTAGCTTGCTTGACCATGCTGGGTGTTTTTCTGATGTTGGTAATATTTTTTTTTTCAGCACATCCAAACTTGCAGTGCTCAGTTGTTGGTGGGCCAATCTGCTCACTACAAGATTTTCAGTAACATTTTGAGGTCTACATCCATGAGCTGAACAACTTAGGCAGAGTGGACTTCTAGATGGGACATGTAATTGTACACTCCCCCCCCCCCCCAACCCCCCCACCCCACCCAATAAATAAATAAATAAAAAGAGAAAAGGTATACCAATTGAATTTTCAAAATATCAGTTGACCTCCACCTAAAGGTACTTTACTAATCATAATAAACAGCTGCGACTTAGACAGGAATGCAAAAGAATAAAAACGTTATTGGGGATCAAACAGCTCTTCATTTGAATATGGTGTCTGAACTCTCACCAGGTTGAGAAGGCATTTGGGTTGTTCCCAAGGCATACCGCTTCTCTTCTTGGTAATACTCATTAAAACCTAATATATCTTTAAGTTCTTCAAAAGAAGGCATGCTCCCTGGAGGAGGAATCCGGCCTTTCCTAATGGCACTAAGAGCATCCTGCAGCAGCTCAACAGATATGCAAACCAACTTTATTTAACAGATATCCCCAAGAGCATTTCTGAAATACTAAAAATAATAGTTAATTGTGCCACTAGGTATTGATCAATGCATGCAAAATACTAACAATATAGAATCCATAGCATACAGAGTATAAGTTGTCTCACAAAATCAGCACAAAGAGGAGCTACCTAAAATATTAAAATAATCTGACATTAGAACAAAATTTCAGGTGCATTTAGTGTCTCAATTCTGCTTTGATCGTTTTGATTGAAAAAGGAGAGAAATAGTACACATGATGACCTAGAGGAAGGAGAAGAGAAAGAATAAGACACATATGTGGTGTCAAAAATAAAAACGGTGCATAAAGAAACTATGACAATTTTCTAATATCACGAAGTTAGCTAAAACACAAGATAGAACACATCCAAATTCCCATTTCTTTCAATGAACCTCATTACCAACAAATACTGGTAACCTTGAGTTATTTCAAAGGGTTCAAGGCTCTTACCTGCATGGCTTTTATAGATACACCTATCAAGGACAGAGGATAAGCTGCAAGTTTGTACCCAAGGTCCTCTAGTTCAATTGGAGAGAGAATAGGCGTTTTCCCACCTCCTTCAAGCATATTAGCCTACAAAAAGAGGAATAGCTATCTAATTAGTAGGTCTTGTTTGAGATAGCAGCCATACACGCCATAAAGATTCATTCTACAGCAGTTGCAAATTTGCAATAACAAAAAGCATAAAAGTCACATATTTCAAAGCGATGAAGACGGCATTGTAAGGATGAAAACACATGAAGATAATACCAAAAGCAGGGAAAAAGGAGTGGGGAACAGCACCTAAATTTGTAAATAAAATAAGCATATGTTAGTTTTCAGTTTCAGAGATAGATCTAAATAGGAAAATGACTTTTCAATATGTCTTCACAAGTAGATAATCCCTTGCTTAAAATTAGATGAACAGTCAGTGTAAATATTTTAGGAGGTGGTCTAGGAGATCAAGGCATATGGTGATCTTGCTCTGGACATGGACAATATGGTTTGTAGAAAATCAAACATCTGACAGCTACCAAAACAAAACATAAAGATATCCTGAATTTTCAGAGTTACATTTGCTGCAAAACGGTCAGGAGAATATACCAAAGCATATTCAAAACCTAGCCTATGGTTTTCAAAGTCATAGCTACTGCTTCTTGAATTCCTTGTTAAGAACTACAAAATTTACCAAAAGCACTTTATAGAATATGCAAGAGCATACAACATTTAAGAACTACAAAATTGAGCAACTATAATCAAAGAGTGGATCTGGAAATAAATAAACAGCTTCAATTGTCATCATATGAAATATTCTTTTTTAATTACTCATGCCGAGTATACATTTACCGAAAGCATTTTATAGAATATCCTTAGAATTAAGATTATATTTTCCAATACCATCTTTGGAACTGAGGGAGCAATTCCACAGAAGGCCTTCATTTCATCTCTTGAAGTGAGAGCATCTATAAATAAAACATCAGCACCAGCATCAGCAAATGCCATAGATCTCCGCAAGGACTCCTCAAGAGACACTGCTTGACGAGAATCAGTTCTTGCTACGATGACAATATCTGAACCACTTTCTCTCCGAGCATCTACAGCTGCTTTTATTCGCATTACTGCTTCATCTAGAGCCACTACCTTCCTGCCTTGGGTATGACCACAAGCTTTAGGGGATACCTAGTGATCAACTCAAATTGTGAGACACATCCCAGAAAGATACAAGCTCCAGTTTGTAGCCCAGATGAAGAGAAAATCAGAATAACCAGCCCCAGTTTGCATTAAGATACTCTAAAACATGTAATACATTCAGAAAAGTCATCAAGTATGAGGACAGAAGGGTACAAGACATTGCACATTTGTAATAATCTAACTTATATCTTTAAGTTTATGATCAAGCTGTGTTGCACCATGGTAACACGACAAGGGCAATCCCCCTGCTTGCTTTCTGATCTGTTTTTGAACATATATTTTTATGCTAAATATGTAACTGATGCACTACTAAGTCAATCTGCTACAATTATGAAAGTTCACAGTTGAAAATAGATGTATCCGAAGAATCCATTCTATTATTGAGAAGCGCAACTTATTCCCTCTGTCTCTAAATTACTGTACTCTCTATTTGGTTATTGTCATTTTGGTTGTCCTGTGCTTAGTTATTTGTTATTACTCCCATTTGTCACATATTTTAAGAACTTCAAGTATGCTAACATGATATCCTTAGTATTAGAATTTGAAAGTGTCAGTTTACTCCTCTCTACATTTCATAATTATGCTTTTAAATTAAAAATGTGGGTACTTTGGAATATTAATATTTGCCAGGTACCTTTATTTTTAAGAATGTGGACAAAAATAGGATATTCCAAATAGGTATTTTTGCAGCGTAAGGATAAGGACACCCGAAAACTTAGAATTTCCGTACCATTAACATATCAGTTCTTTTAATTTTGAGATATATACAAGTTGTTTGAGATGCACCTAGAGTCCACATCATGCATTTTCCATTAGACAAATTTGTACAACATGAGATTCATGTATTTCCATCAATGCCAAGGCTCTAAGGAGGTGTAAGTTACCGGGTCCTGTACTCCACAAATGCCTTGGCTAACTGCAATACGTGAGAGACATATAGTTCCAAACATGTTCTCCAAAATCATTCAAGATCCTCCCTTTTGAAGCATTGGGGAGAAAGCCTTCTAACACACACTTTTAATTTTATCTTTTGGGTCTGTACTATCAAGCACCCTGGTGGAACCATATAGACCTATTACTATTCATGGCTAAACATAAAAGATTTGGAGAGCCAAAGGAAAAATACAGGAACCACATAAGTGACGCAGACATACCGGTATAGCCTACTTTTTGAGATGAAAGAAAGTCAGGGGAGGCTGACAAATACAGACTGATGGCAAAAATGAAGGTACTTTCTCAAAAGGATCCAAAAGCTCTTAAAAACACAACAGCACAAACCCACAAACCTGATCTTCAAGAATGATTCCAGCAAAGCCAGCTTTAATGTATCCTTTCACAGTTCTCTTAACATTCATTGCATTCCCATACCCGTTGTCACCATCTCCAATAACTGGAATGGACACAGCATCTGTGATTTTCTGCCCTTGATCCACCATTTCCCCATAGGATATAAGACCCACATCAGGCAGTCCCAATCTAGCAGCTGATATTGAAAATCCTACATACATTGAAAGAACGAATGAAGCCTCACGGAAAGATACCGAAATAAAAGTCAAAATATCATTTCACTTCAAACATTATAGGTAAGACGTGTCGTGTACAAAATAAAGGTGAAGTTGAACTTCCATAAAATGCCACAAGAACACTTACCATTGATCAGGTATTATGATCAAGAAGACTGAAGACACAATAGACCAGCCTTTCTTTAATCCTTCAATCCCCCCCCCCCACCCCAAACACACACACACAAATTTAACAATTAAAAAAAACAACAAAAAAAAAAGAAGAAATACCTGGAGGGACTGAGAGTTCCCTCCCAGAACATCAGGCCAGTTTTTTTTTTTTACAGTTATCCAGATGCCTGGAGGCTAAAAATGTCATACTTGAAGCTGTTACTAAGGGAGCGTTTGGTAGGAACCCAGTGAAATTTTTCATGGGAAAGATTTCCTTGGGAAAAATTTCCCTTAGCCTTATCTAAGGGAAACTTTACCTAGAAAAGCGTAGAAAATTGTGGGTCTTTCGTAAGTTTTTCCCAAGGTCAACCTACATCTAAATATGGAGAAAATAAATCACCTGGGAAAAATGACCATTTCCCTAAGGTTTTTGAGCCACCAAACACACCCTAAGGTAAAAATATGTCAACGTATCTCCAAGAATTGAATTGGTTGGTACAAGTACAACACCCTCTAAAGCTAGAATTTATGTTACTCCGACTCTTCATTTTCCTCGAAGAACTCGTGGCGGACCCTCCACATCCGGACAAGGGTTCATTTTCCTTGTTGTACCCGTGTCGGACCGTCCACGTTCGAACAAGGTACGACACTCGACACCTCAAATTACAACGAAAATATGCAAATTTTCCCAAAATTGGCCGAGTCCGACACCCATATCCATGTCCATATCGGACACCCATACCCGAGACCAAGTAACATAGGCTAGAAAGAATGACATAATTATCTACTGATGATATGCATGTAACTCCCTCACAAATCTGTAATAAATGAAAGAATGCAAGGAACTTGGTTGAGCTGATTGCAAGAGTGAGATAGATGAAGAGCAGGTGAGAGTGGCATGAAATGGGTTATGGAGAGTTTTTCCATGAGTTGAGGATTTGAAGAGCAGAACTAATATAGAGAAAAGGAAAGCAAAAGAATACCACTAGTGAAGCAGAAATGAAAACCGGATTGTTGGACAAGCTTGGCGCTGAGAGCATCGAAGCAGGCGGGTCCTTGGTGGAGTCCGGGAGACTTGAGGAGGCGTCGGAGGGCCTTTGCGGGGGACTCTGACACTGACTCTGATTCTGATTCTGAGCTATTTCTGCCAGTCACAGACGACGAACAACAAATGGGAGGCAGCCTAGTTGTGGTTGGGAGAGCGGGGCTTGAACTCCGGCTATGGCTGAACAAGCCCAACCTTAAATTGGTTGGATGAAGTCGACAGAATGAGAATGAAGAAGAAGAAGAAGAAGAAGAAGAAGAAGATGATGATGATGATGATGATGAATGTGTTGCCGGAGGAGACACAATGGTGGAGGACAACAGTAGGCGTTGTCCATTCCCATTTCCGCCCACTGCAACCTGCATTCTCTTTCTCTTTCTGCCTTTAACTCTCGGTATGCCAATGCTGGAACTAGAACCTGTCAATTTACACTAGCGCCTATTGTTAGGGGTGGAAATGAGCCGCGACTTGTGGCTTGCCAAGCTTGAATATGTTAGGCTCAGGCTTGGCTTGTCACAAAGCTTGTGGGTTTGACTTGTGGTGTGATCCTTGTGACAAATACTAATAATTCATAGTTAAAGTATTTAATAATTTGCAAAATGAAATTAATTTGAATATAAGGACATGACGATGCTTAACGCTTTTTTTTTCTTTCGTTGTGGCAGTATAAAGTGCTAATAGCCTAACAATCTGTTTGTATTGGGGGAGGGGAGGGGAAGGGAAGGGAAGGGAATGGAGGTGAATTATCTAATTTTTCATGTTTGGGAAAACAATTAGAGGGTAAGGGGACGGGAAGGGATGGGAACACTTAACCCCCATTCTCCTCCGTTCCCCTCCATTTTCTTAACCCTCAAAATGAAGGGGAATGAGGGGGAAGTGAAGAATTTTAACATTTTCCCTCCCTTCCCCTTATTAATAAATTCAAATAAGGTTAACCCTAATCACCTCCCTTTCCTTCCACTCCCTTCCATTACCTTACCCTCCTTTCCCCTCCCTTCCCCCTCCTAAATTGAATCCAAACACACTGTAATGCAAACTTACGTGATAGTTTGCCCTCTTTTTAGGGTTTTTTTTTTTAATGCTTTCAACTGTTTAATTCACTTCTTTTGATTACATGTTTAAATATATACAAGTCAACCTAAAAATAACCTATCAAAAGTATTAGTAGAATACAAGCACAAGCTTATTAGGCTTGCCAAGCCTAACAAGCCGAGCTCCTCATGGCTTGGCTTGGCTTGTTTAATTCATGAACCTGTCAATTTACACCAGCGCCTATAGTATTAATAATAGTATGGCTCCCCAATTTTCAGATTCTCCCCAACTACAATCCATCTATTTTACCATTCACTTCACAACCAACGGTTGTTCACTGGTTCAAAACCAAATCGAACCGGAAAAGAGGTAAAGTCTAAACTGAAAATCGAATAAAACCGGTTCAGTTCTCAATTTATTCGATTCAAAATCAAATAATACACACATCTATATGGATTTTTCATCGGAACCGATTAAGCCGAGCAAAGACTAAAGTCCAAACCGAAAACCGAATAAAATCGGTTCGGTTTGGACCGGTTTGGTTCTCGATTTATTCTGTCCAAACCCGAATAATGCACACCCAATAAAACGCTTTCCATTATAAAATTTTAGAGCAATTTTTAGTTATATTTACATTTTTAAATAGGGTTTTTGGCCACAAATAATACGTACTGAGGAGCTTGTGACTGGGAATAATCCAAAGTGACTTTTCGGCCACTGGCTGTCTGTACTTTTTCACTATTTTCTCATAGCAGTTCAGAAGCAATTTCCGGCACCGAAAAGCTGACGTGGCGATCGGGAAGTATGTTTTTTCACACTCCAAAAAGGAGATTTACGCTCACGTCATTTCCGTCTGGAAATTGATTTTGATCTTCTGAAAATAGTGAAAAATCTGTTTATTAGTAAAAAAGTCACTTTGGATTATTCTCAGTCACAAGCCCCTCAGTACGGATTATTTGTGGCCAAAAACCCTTTTAAATAAATATATATTATTTCATGGATATAAATATAATTGAAAATGAAGCCCAACTCTAAGAGTAGGACCAAAGGGTGGTCATTTAAGACCCACGCTTTTTTTTCATAAAATAGTTTTAGATTTAAGGGCCCCAATCCAATCGAAAATTGCCTTACATGGCCACACCGCCCATAAAACAAAATTGCCTTACACATTCTAGCTCGATTGCCCTAGTATCATATATTCATATGAGCTTAAGGCTCACCACCCAAAACACAGTCGAACACCAAGCCTCATTTCAGCGCTTCTTTAACAAATTAATTCAACATTTTAGCCTCACCCGTTCGTCTTCTTCCTGAGTCCTAGCTTCTTAATTCCTATCTCCTCATCTTCATCATCTAGTCACCCTTCGTGACTTCTTCTAGCCTGCGCAGTTGCCACTGTCCACCCTCACCCTTTCATCGCTTTGTCTTCCCCCTCAATTCATCTCCCTTCTCAACATGTCTATAGACTACAATGACATTATGGCAACAATAATTTTTTTTCTCAAGTTATATATAATGCAACTTTCATTTGAAAATAATAACAATTAACAAATTAGTAACCGCTTAATCTTTTTCCCAATTTGATTGTGGTGACTGGATAGAATGTCGGCGGTGGATTACGGCGACTAGCAGTGGCCCGGACCTCCCGTGGATTGTGGCAACTGGCAACTAGCGGTGAATCTTTAAGCTACCTGGGTTAGCAGTGGCGGATCCCAGGCTTGTCCTGGGGTGGGGTGGCCACGGGCACCGGCAACAAATTTTTTTTAGTGTTTTGGTATAATTTGGGACAAAAAATTACAGATTTTATGTATATCAGATGAATATTTCAGTGTATTGGTCACACCTAATCAGAAGACCTAGATCTGCCACAGGGTTGGTCTTTAGCAATCGATCAGTCTGTAATAACAAGGGCTGTTAAAAAGAATCGGAACCGCTTCACCGAACTGGAAACCAACTAAAAAAAATCGAAAACGGGTAACATCGAATCGCTTCATTTTTTCGGTGCACCGCACCGGATAAACCAGATGTTAAACGGGGCGGTTCCGATTTGTAATATTCAAACTGGCGGGGCATCGAAACCACACCGTTAACATATATATATATATATTGATTAAAAAAAGTTACACAGATATTAAATTAAATTAAGCAAAATCAGCCCTAAAAAAAAAGGTTGTAAGATAGTAGAATTAGCCCACTGCCACTGACCAAGTCCACTACCCAGTAGTCCAGTACCCACATGCCACAGCCAATTTGACAAGTTGCTTTTGCAATTTAATGTTTGTTTTTCCAAGTATTGTTTATTTTTCCAAGAATTGTTTGCAAGTATTCTCTGCTTAATGATTGTTATTTGCAAGTATTGTTTGTTTTTCCAAGTTTTGATGAGATTTGATATGTTTGTTTTGTTGGTTTGTTTTTCCATTAGAACTTGACATGTACAAAAATACTTAGAATTTGAATATGAATCTGTTGTTTTTTCATTAGTTTATGTCCATAAATATTAGAATAAATGTCTCTGTTTAATGTTTGTTTAAGTGATTTTTTTTTGGGTTGATTGATGATTTTTTAATTTTGATGGAAATAAAGACGGTTCCGGTTAATCGGTGACACCGCACCGTTAAATCCGGTGCACCGGTTTTAAAAAACCGGGTGTTCCGATTATTGTTCCGGTTTATGGTTTTCGAAAACCGTTTCGGCCGGTGCACCGCTTCGTGAAACCGCCACCGCACCGAACCGCACCGTGAACACCCCTAGTAATAACCAACCCTTACCCACTATACTTAAGCTAACTAATAATTAGTTATAAAGGTACAATCTTGGCCATAGTATTTGTTTTTAATATCACAGAATATTGATCTACCATTACGATAACTATTTATAATTGTCGTGATGACTAGAAGGTTTTTATAATTTTATTGTTTTTTTTTTAATATTGTACCTATGGAACGACTAATATTTTAACCATGTAATGACTATTTCAAAGTACGTTCATATTGCACACATTTTCACCATTTTTTTAAAAATTCATAACAATTATAAAAGTGTTTATTTGAAAATAATAATTAGTAACAAGGGTACTTAAATGTAATCATATATGAATACATAATTAGTCATATTTGGCGTCATGTATACGATACATAATAATTAGTAATAAAGGTACATCAAAGTAGTCATACAAGAATACATCATTAGTCATATTTTTACGTCGTTTGTGTTTAATAGTCATATATATATTTAAACGTCCTATATTTTTTGATATAATCTTCAAATAATCTGGATCATTTTCAAACTTTCTAAATTTAAACGTATATTTTTTCCTAAATGTTCAAATAATCCGACTTTGCCAAACACTGGCGGATCTACATGGGGCTTGGGGGTGGCCATGGCCACCCTTAACCGCCCCTCCCCCCACAAAAAAATAAATAAATTAAAGTTAGTATAATTTCAGTTAAAAATTAGGGATAATATATTTTCCGAGTGAATATAATAATGTATTGAACACCCCTAATACAAAAACCTAGATCCGCCACTGTTGCCAAATATATTTTTTCCTAAATATTCAAATTCAAACGTGCTATTTTTTTTCCTAAATATACAAATTCAAACATGCTATATTTTTTCTCTAATGCATGTTAATATTTTTTTCCTATTATGTTCATATATTTTTTTTTTCCATATATGTTCACATTTTCCTAATCCAAAATTGGCAAATAATCCTAAATCTTCAAATAATCCCACTTTGGCAAATATAATTTTTTCCCCTAAACCTTCAAATTCAAATGTGCTACATTCAAATATAATTTTTCCTAATCCCACTTAGGCAAATATAATCCCACTTTGGCAAATATAATTTTTTCCTAATCCGAATTTGCAAATATTCTTTTTTTTTTTCAATAGACATCTTCTCATTAGACATTAATTGCCATAGAAATATCCTCTAAAACCATATCATGGATAGAATCTGGACTCTCCTCAAACCAAGCATACGACCTAGCTGAAAATGTTGTAAATGAGCTATAATTGGTGTGCCACCTTATTACCCTCTCTACGAATATGAGTAAAAGAGCAAAAAATAAATGCTTCAGCCAGAATAAAAATTTCTGCGATAATGAGACCCAACTCTGTGTTCAGGGTACTATGTCTCCGAACTTTAGAAACCAGAGTCAAGCAATCCCCCTGGACCTCAATTCTTGTGTACCCATACTCCTTCGCCGCTGTAAGAGCCAATATGCAGGCTCGTGTTTCCGCCATTTCAAGTCCTTCAAAACCCATCTTCTGTTCAACCACTGCGAAACGCACGATCCCATTTTCATCTCTCCCCACACCTGACATCCCCATACCCCAATCTCCAAGTTTTGCCCCATCAAAATTGATTTTCAGAATACCCGAATTTGGTGGTTTCCACGTGGACTGAAGGGTGCTCTGAGCCTCTATTTTTTGTTTTGCATGTTGGTATTCGTGAATCATCGTTCTTGCCTGTGTAATCAGATGATCTGGATGACCACCCCCTCTTCCGAAAAGGGTGTTGTTTCCGTCATTCCAAATAACCCAAGCAATTCCTACAAATTCTTCCCAAAGATCTCCCACCTTCTCTTTAGCAATCCTGAATGTTTCTAAAATGTTTGATCTTCTGTGGTGCCATAAATCATATGGAAAGCCACTTTTCTCCCACACTAACTTAGTCCGTTTGCAATGAAAAATTGCATGAACACTTGTTTCTTCCTCTTGCCGATCACATTGATCACACCAAGGTTGAATTGAGCTGACTCGTTTTCCCAAACTAACTCGAGTTGGAATAGCACCCACTATGGCTCTCCAGGTGAATAGCCGCAGTTTCGGCGGTGTATTAGCATTCCATAATTGCCTCTAGAATTTACCCAACTCCGAGTTTGTGCTTACTGAGGGTCGATCCATTTTCTCCCAATTGCGGATTGCATTGTAAGCCGATTTCACCGAAACCTCTCCATCTCTTTCATAATGCCACATAAGTCTGTCCCGGGGCTAAGCTGTCGAGAGAGAGATTGAAAGAATTATATCTACATCAGCCTTCACGAATATATTATTTATCATATCTTTTCGCCATTCCCCCTTCTCGTGATCAATAAGGTCTGCCACCCGCAACAGAGAGAGGTCTTCCCTCCTTGGAGTGATTACCCGGAATGTACTCGGACGGGGTAACCAATTTGATTCCTAGATATTTAATGAGTAACCATCTCCAATAACTCATCTTGTACCTCTCTTGATTATCCAGATCACACTCCAAAGGCTCCTCCAAGTATAGCTACTGTTGCCGGGATTTAAAGCATCCAAGATTCCGGTGTTCGGAAAGTATTTAGCTTTCAACAACTGATATGCTAAGGAATCCAGCGCATTCATCAATCTCCATATCTGTCAGGCAAGGATAGCTTCATTGAACTGTTCTAGTGAACGGAAACCTAGGCTCTAATTTCCTTTAGTTTCACATAATCTCTCCTTGTTGACCCAATGGATCCGTCGCTTCCCTTCCTTGGCTCCCCACCAATATTTGAGGATGGTTGATTGAAAACGGTTGCAAAGCGAACTAGGTAGCTTGAAGACGCTCATCGCGTAGGTGGGTATCGCCTGGGCAATCGCCTTTATGAGGACCTCTTTGCCCGCCCAAGATAAGTTTCTTCCCAACCATCCATGGACCCGCTTTGCTACTCTATCACAAATACTAGCGAAGGCCTTCCTCTTTGATTTCCCGACGTAAGTCGGTAGACCCAAATATTTCTCATGGGCAAGGACTTCCCTCATATCGAGGATGATCAAGATTTTAGCCCTTCTCGTTCGGGGCACCCTTTTCCCAAACACTACACTTGATTTAT
This sequence comes from Portulaca oleracea, assembly GCA_029582165.1. NCBI lineage: Eukaryota > Viridiplantae > Streptophyta > Magnoliopsida > Caryophyllales > Portulacaceae > Portulaca > Portulaca oleracea. The sequence goes on from CM055875.1 coordinate 16,591,866, forward strand.
CGTAGTTGATCTTTTGCCCAGAAGCAAATTCATACTTCTCTAGTAAGTGTTTCAGACTAGTTGTCTGATGAACATTTGCCTTAGTGAATACAAGAGAGTCGTCGGCAAACAAAAGGTGGGTTATTTCTGGCACATCCCTGCAATTTTTGCGCCTTGTTAGGAGACCAGAACCTGCAACGTTTGCTATGAGGCTCGAGAGTGCCTCTGTCACAAAGAGAAACAAATACGGCGACATCGGGTCCCCTTGGCACAATCCCCGACTCGGTTTCACAAGGCCACAAGGCTCTCCATTCACTATGAATGAGAAAGTTGCAGATTCTACGCAGTGCATCACCGTTTTGACCCACTCTTCTCTAAATCCCATCCGCAGCATGATATTCCTAAGGAACTCCCACTCCACCCTATCATAAGCCTTTGCCATGTCTAGCTTCACTGCCATACTACCTTTAATAGCTTGATAGTTTCGCATAGAGTGAAAAACATCAAAGGCCACCAAAATGTTGTCAGTGATCAATCTTCCCGGCGTGAATGCACTTTGAAACGGGGAAATAAGGGACGGAAGCCAAGGTTTCAGCCAATTAATAATTACCTTCGTGACGAGCTATATATAACATTGCATAAGCTTATCGGGCGTAAGTCCGTGACTGCTTCCGAGTTGCTCTTTTTGGGAATGAGGGTTACGTGTGTGTGATTCATCCCTGGCGGTATGTCTCCCCCCCCCCCCCACTTAAGCACAGCAAGAACCGCGTCCGTGACGTCTTTTCCGACTATGTCCCAATATTTTTGATAGAAGAATGGGTTTAGCCCATCGGGACCCGGGGCTTTATTTGGATTCATCTGTTGAAGGGCCTCCCACACTTCTTCATGCTTGTAAGGCTTGAACAAGTCCTCGTTAATATCCTCCGACACCTTCGGATCAACTAGCTCCAAGATTTCCTCCATGGCTTGCGGCTGTTCAGATGTGAACAAGGTCTGAAAATAATTAATAATGATCTCCTGTATGTCATTCAGATCATGTCTCACATTACCTTGGTTATCCCTTCAAGTCTCAATAGCATTAGCGCTCCTTCTTCCATTTGCTTGTGGACGAAACTGACTTGAGTTTTGGTCACCATGAGCAAGATATTGCACCCTAGAGCGTTACCACCACATTACCTCCCCCCTTCTTCTCCATTCTCTCATATCAGTAAGCAATTATTTACGTTGAAGGGGATCTGTCACAAACTTGAGGGAGTTGCTAATCTTCGCTGTTTCAATATGAACATGGTCAAATTCCCGCTTGTTCCACACCTCTAGCGCTTTCATACATTCCCCAATCTTTCCCATGCACTTTGACTGACCATCATCCCTCATTTCTCGGCACCACGCCTCTTGGATAATACCATGGCATCTATCATCCAATGCCCACATAGCTTCAAATCTTCTCCTCTTGGTCCTTCTTCTTTGAGAATACGAGCCAAAACATTTCAGAATAATGGAAGATGGAGAGAGGTCTTCATCTGTATGGTATACTTTAGCTTTTGGGAATAGCCCCACCCAGTCGCCTTGAGCACAGAACCGATCCAAGACTTCTTCAACAGACCCCTTCCCTCTTGCCCGTTCTACCAAGTGTATTTGTGACCCACTCCTTCCAGCTCCAACGGACTGCATGAAGCCGCCGTGTCTCGAAATGTTTCTATAATAGTATCTGATTTGAGCGGCCCCCCTCTTTTCTCATGATGATAAAAAAATTTCATTTCGATCCCCCCCCCCCACGACCCAAGTCAAGCTTGAATGTGTCATGAGGTCTTGCAAAAGAAGACATGTCGTTGATTTAGGATAACCATAGATCCTAGTGAACTTCTACCAGTCCTCCATGTTCTTCCATCTCACCTTTGTGTTGATATGGTTTAGCGAGAGTGATAGGATCTCCACTGACACCTCCCTTTTCCACCACAACGCAACTCCACCAGCGCGGTCTCTACAGTCTACCGCAACACATTCAAAGTCGTCATACCGTTTTACCAATTCTATCATCTCTTTTAAAGTGAGTTTGGTCTCCGAGAGAAAAACCAAACTAGACCTTTGGGTCCCCACCAAGCGGTGAAGATCCTTGACTGCCTTGGGGTCGCCCAGGCCCCGACAGTTGAGGCTGAGGATACTCATTGTTGTAGGTGGGGCTACCTCACAGCCTCCACATTTCTTAGGTTTGCACCAGCTTCACTGTCTTGCATGTGTTCCGAGTATTGTATGTCACCATCTTGGAATTTCCTCTTGAAAGACTATGAACCCATATTAATGTCATCCTGATAATCGAGAGCCATAGCTTGAGGTGTGCTTCCATCTCCCTACATGTCAAACCTCAATTTTTTCTTTGCCTCCTGCTTCATCCTTCCTCTTTGAAAGCTTGTAGTAACCTCTTTTCCTCCTCTTTTTCAGCATCCCCCCCTCTCCTTTTGGATTTCAGTGGTGATGCTCTAAGGTTTGCTCCATATGGTAGATCTTTCTCCGCTTTGTCCTCATCATACAGATCACACCCTTTGTATGTGTGCCCCAATTGTCCACAACCATAGCAGTAGTCTCCCAGTTTAATGTATTTCACATTAAACCATATCAGTTTTCCCGCTATCTTGGCTTTAATCCCTCTTCAAAGGGGTTTATTCAAATCTACGACCACACAGAAATTCAAGGACTTGTCTATTCCAATCAGGTTATTCTCATCAACACACACGTATCTTCCCAAGGCACCCGCAAGACTTTCCGCGAAAGTTCTGGTTTGTTTCAATGCTGGTACATCGTAGACCTTGACCAAAAATGTACTGAATCAAAAACTACGTCATAATATTTTTCAACCCTCGTAAGTTCCTTCAACAGTAGAGTATGTCCATGAAAGTCCATGGACCCTCCATCCAGACTGCCATCTTGTTCACTTTCGAAAGAAACTGGAATATGAACAAGTTTCTATCAAGTTATTTCACTATCAACCCTTTTGTCGGCTTTCAGATATTCTTGAAAGTGGCCTTCATGGCTTCGATGTTAAACGAATGGTTCGTATGCAGTTTGCCGATGAGGCTCAAGGCAATCTGCTCCGCTTTCTCGACGTCCTCTTCCTCTTCACACTCAACCACAAATTCCTCCTCCTCAGTGAGTCTCAGTTCTCCGACTGCTATCTCCGACTCCTGCTCCATCACCACCAGGGAACCTCACGCAACTACAATCTCCGTCGACAGAACCTTAACCGCCGATAGCGTAGGGGGCAAGCCTCCACACAAAACCCTAATCGCCGCTGTGACTGGGTTTAGGAGAGAGTGATACTACACCCGACTTATATTGATTTACCTAAATACAAAATACAAAAAATTTGCAAATATTCTTACATCTTCAAACATATCTGTTTCCTTAAATCTCCAAATTCAAACGTGATATTTTTTATTTTCATACGTACGCCCATTTTTTTCATGTACATTGATGCTTTCCTAATCCGAATTTGGAAAATAATCATAGCCTTCCTATTATCACAAACAAACGTGTATGAATAATTTAATTTTTCAAAAACAAATAATTTCAACCTTTCAAAATATTTATGCGTGATTAATTTTCTATCTTGTAATGACTAATATTGTATGTGTCCTTGGTTTGCCGAGATAATCTAAGTTCAACTAATATACTAATATAGTCATACACACTATTATAAACAGTCATACGTATTAGTCATCTTTTTCAAACTTCCCAAATTTAAACGTATTATTTTTCCGAAATCGTCAAATAATCCGATTTTGGCACATATTTATTCCATCCTCTTGTGATTATTGCATCCTATATATATAGTCATATAAGAATACATAATTAGTCATATTTGGCGTCGTATATATGAATACATAATAATTAGTAATAAGGGTACATAAAAGCAGTCAGACAAGAATACATTATTAGTCATATTTGACCCTGTATAATCATTTGATTGGTAACGTCGATACTAAAGCCAAAAGCACATGAGTGACGTCGATATAATTGGTAAATATCATCCAACGTGTCCCCGCTGCATCCAACCAATGACAATGTATAATCATTTGATTGGTCCACATCAACGATCATTAGTTCCTCCATAATTAACAAATATCATATCATCCTTATTTTTTAAAATATTTACAATCACAAGTCTATAAACATCAAGACAACCTATACAGAACATTACCATCAATCACACATATTAGGTTGTTCCAGGTTTTCGCAACCATCGGTGATAATCTCTTCCATTATATCTATCTGTACAACTGTCGATTTGCTTTTAACAATCAGTATTCAAATATTAAAAAGTCACATGAGCAACATAAAATATTCATATCGCGATCAGCTTCTACATCATTCTCTCCATCAATCTGACCCTCATCCAACGTCTCATTGCGTGGATTCATCATTGTTGTTACTACATTATTCAAACATAGCAAAAACATTATCAGTCACTTCTACATCATATATTAATCCACTACTAACCAATAATACAATAAAAATAGCAAAAACATATATTATTTGTCACCTTTTCAACGTATATTAGTCACCTATAATACAATCAAAGTAGTGGACACAAAAAAACAAAGAGATACCAAAAAATAGAGATAACATATTATTAGTCCCCCATAGATTGAATACTAGTCAAGTATATATTATTATCCACCCATATATTGAATACTAGTCACATATATTATAATATCTATTGAATTTTTGAACGAGCTATCAAAACAAGTATTAGTCATATCAACCTAACCATTATGTCACTCTTTTCATTTAACGAGATAAATTTTTTGAAATGACCATATTTATTAACGACAATAGTCTCCTTATCAAGGCTAAATAGTCATATATTCATTTTGTAAGATTATTATCATAACAATACTAAATACTCGTTCATCACTGATAGTCATATGGGAAACATAAAATAGTCATACCGCGATCAACTTTTATGTCATTCTCGCCATCAATGTGACCCACACCTAACATCTACTTGTGCGGATTCATCATTGTTGTCACTACATTATTCAAACATATCAAACATATAATTAGTCACTTCTACACTATTTATTAATATGATGACTCCAGTACTAACCAATAAATCATATAATTAACATTGGTCAATTTATCAAAATATATTAGTCACCTATAATCCAATTAAATTAGTGGACGCAAAAGCACGATATATCAAACAATCAAGATAACATATTATTAGTCACCCATAGATGGATACTAGTCAAGTATCTCAATCTCAACACATTCATTGACACATAAGAATCAAGGAATGCTTTCAACCATACAAAGATTACTTTCACCAAATTGAGTTTTTCAACCGTACAATCATATATATCAATCTCGACAAAGATTACATTCCTCGAACTAGGTATTCAAGGATTGCTTAGAAACAAGGGATTATATCACGCTATATCAAAAGATTACAAATCACAAGCAAAAATTTCAAAAAATCATAATAGTAGTCAACGAAGTATATTCAAAAATCTCACACCTTCAAACATTTCTCCATTGTTAGAAAATTCTCAAATTCGAACAATGGTCACTAATTCAAATATTCACACTTTCAACATTGACATATAATCTTGATATCCACAACTGAATATACGTAGCAAGATTTACTTACCCGAGACGACGACGTTATCCGAGGATGGTTGACGATCTTCGCGCGGAGGCAGTGTCTAATTTGCTCAAATCGTTAGGGTTTCACAATAGGAGGAGAGAGAGAGAGATATTAGCGACTACATATATGTAGAGTGCACCACACACGTGAATTAAGAGAGTGACCCCTTTTTTTTGACTGATGTGGCACCCCGTCTCACCTTATTTTAACGTGAGACGGTCCTATATAAGATATATTGTAAGTTTAATTAACCAAGAATGCGCATTTCAATTCAGTTAACCATTTATATTTTTGCAGGACTCGAGCAATGTAACGACTGTCACACATTAGCCTAGTATTTTATATATAAATTATCTATGTGACAATTTCGGCAACTCAAATTAATTCCAAAAAAATCCGGGTTACTAATCTGACTAAATTTTGTCAAGTTAACCGATTTTTCGATATTATTAATATTATTATTATTATTGTTATCATACCTTTTTATTCCTTAATTTATTTAAATTTCAAATTTTTTCACCTTTCCATTTTATTTCAAGTACTTTTTTTTATTTTAATTTTGTAAAAAGTTTACTGAGACTTTAGACTAGTATTATTGGGTATTAGCATGGAGAAAAGTTTTAATGTTAGTCATTTTTTTCCCTTTTCATAAACAATTTATATAATACTAATTACAACGGCGCTACAGCTACAAACGAAATCAATTCCAAATGTTTACCGATTACAAGTGATAGTGTTTTTGTTCTTTTTCTTTTTAAAAACTCCTTTATACGATATAGTTAATATTTTAACTCTCTCTTTAATATCCTAATTTTGTGCAAAGCATATCCATTCCGTGTATTAAAGCTTTAATGTTTACTTGATCTCCCAACTTCTCATTCCTATGCCCTTCTCTTGCTCCATTCTCTCATTCACCGCATCCCGCTTCATTGACAATAGTCAGCCTTAATTAACTTTCCCAGTTCTAGAGATACTCCAATTTCAAAAATTAAATACCTCAGATTTTAAGAGAATAAAATTATAGACATCAAAGCCTTGTTTCTAGCTCCATAATTGTTCCGACTTTATTGATAATACTCAAGGTCCAAATTCACTTCTCTTTTAATTTTCTGGTAGGCATGGGATACAAACACGCTAAGTTTCTACTTCAGAAAACCGGCACCCAATATAAACATAATCCTATTTCTAATAGAAAAGGAAACGATTTTAAAAAAAGGGAAAAGGAAATGTGAGGGAGAATGATATAATTTTACTTGAATAGATTTTTCTCTTTGATTTTATTTTTCTAGCAAATTCAATTGAGATACCACAACGATTTTGGTCATTGCAAATTTCACCGAAGAGGTGGATGCATTTGCGAATTGTGAGTTCAGGGACAACTCAACTGTGGTTTTCTTGCTGGAAGAACATAGACCAGATGAGTGGGTTCAATCCCTCGCCGCTGATTTCAACATCTCTGAGACTTATTGTTATCACTTGCCATCAAATTATGTGGTTGTGTCTGGCTATTTTAGGTTTTGGGCCTTTGGCGGTATAGTTTTCAGATATTTGATTGGAATTTCGGTAATAATTACTACTGAATTAATAAAAAAATTGTGATGCAAATGTTGATTTGGAATCGAGAAGGCTTCGGTATCTTAAATGTTAGTATGAATAGATTTTTTGTACTAATTACAAAGCATGTGGGGCCCATTGAATAAAGATTGAATTTCAGAATTTGGACCAATCAAAACATAAAAAGTTATTGTAACACCCTGTAAATTCAATTATAAATTTAACGGACAAAGCTTAACGTTGACTAACTTTTCAGTGAGAGTCTCATTCTTAATTGGGCGTCACTACCATATCACCGAAGGAATACAAGACAAGAAGGAAAAACTAACAACTGTACAACAACTTTAAAACCAAACTAAAAACTTTAAATCCTGATATCAAACAACTCAACATCACTGACTACAAGTCTTTCTGAATTGAAACACAACATAAATAACAACTGGTAGACGTGTCAATTCCCACTTCTAATTACCGTTCCCAGCATATAGATCTTCACCTGAAAACAAAACATTTACAAACATGAGGGAGAAACTCAATAATGTCTACTCCTCACTGTCAAAACAAGTTAAAGTTCATTTCAATTCATTTAAGGGAATAAGGGAATAAGTCAAACCATTTCACAAATCAATTACCCTCCCCAAAAGTATAAAGTTCTTTTCCCCAACCAAAGTCAATTCATGTTTTATTATACGGGTGGGATACTACATCCCTTAAAGTAACATAACAACAGAATCACAAATACTTCGCCTACCACAGGCATTAATCAAAACATTCGAGATACCACATCTCCGCCTACCACAAACATCAATCATTCGCCTACCATAGACATCAATCATTCGCCTACCAGAGACATTAGTCATTCGCCTACCACAATCATTGATAAAAACATTCGAGATACCACATCTCCGCCTACCACAGACATTAATCGTTCGCCTACCACATACATTAATCAATATCTATCCTATATCAGGAAGAATCAGAGAAAGAAGGAGAATTGTCGTTCGCCTACCACATACATTAATCAATATCTATCCTATATCAGGGAAGGTGAGTCTGATCTCTTGGTCCATAACCTTGCAAGATACCACATCCTGGTCTATGGGTTATCCCCCGAAATTCGCTTAATGTTTTACTTTGAATTATTAGTATCTTAAATTTTGACTATAGTATCTTTCTAAAGCGGTTGTTTTGTATTGTAACTTATTATAATTTATGAGTAATTAACAATCAAAGATTAATCAGATTGACACTTAATATAGACACGGTAACTAACAAAAGGAGAATGATACACTGACCCAGTGGGTCAGTGACCCACCCCAGGTGGCATATGGCATGGAGGCTGATGTGGCAAGTGGTTTCCTCTCTCCTCTTTTCTTTCTGCTCCCATCTCTCTCTAGGCGTGGCATTGGGCTCTCCCCCCAAAAAACCACTTCCTAAAAAATGAAAACCCCAATTCCTGATTCAACCTTTCTATCATCTTTTTCGTTCTCTTTCTCTTTCTCTGATAAATACTAACATTAATTTCTCAGCTCTCCATTTCTCTACTTCGTTCTCTTTCTCTTTCTCTGATTCAAACTTCATTTTGTTTCTTCTTCTTTCTCTGATTCTTCTTTCTCTGATTGAAACTTCATCCGTTCTTCGCCTTCTATTTCTCCTTCTCTGATACAATTCTTCTTCTACAATTCTGTTTACACCGTAAAAACTCGACCCAGACATCACCTGCACCATCTAAGGCGTGAAATCAGCTTGAATTAGAGCGATTAGGATAAAGGAGCAAGTGAAATCAAGCAGATCAGAGAGATAAAATTTAGAAAAAGGTATGCACCGAATTTGAATCTTCATTCTTTGTTGTTCCCAAAAATAAAATTTAATATCCATTGTTTGTAGTGTGGATCATGTTTACCAGTTTTTAGGGTTTGGGTGTGGTTTTTTAAGTTTTGTATCTGGGTTTGGGTGTAGTTTTTTAAACATTGGAGCATAAGAATTAATTTGAGGATTCAATTTTCAAACCGGAAGTTGATTATTTTTCAGATCCCCTCCCTTCAAATTTGGCTATGGTTATGATTGACGAGAGAAAGTTGTTGATTTGAAGATAGTGCCGCAATTTTTATTTGGCTATTGTAAAGATACGGATTTTTGGGGTTCTTTTGGGGGATTAGTGACATTAGTCTAAATTACTGTATGATTAGTCTAAAGTTGGCTATGAGGATTATTCGTATGATTAGTAAAAAATGTTGTTGATGACTGCTATGGGTGATGACTGCAATTGAGTATGCTATGGTGCTGACTGACATTGATTAGTCTAAATTGTGGTTATTAATATTGTTCATATGTTCACTCACTCGATCTTGAACATGAAGGAACTCGAGCTTGTTGATACTTGTAAGATATGACAACGTCATCGAGGAACTCGAGCTTGAACATGAAGGATCGATTACGTATAAAGTATCGATATTGTTGTGGTCGGAAAGCTGATTTGAAGGTTTCATCATCAAAGAACAACCGTAACTCACTGTACTTCAAATGCGACGCTTGTAATAGTTTTGTTGATTGGGTTACATCGATGTGATTGACGATGGTTACTCCGGTGCAAATTCTCGTCTTGACGATGGTTACTGTGGTGCAAATTCTCGTGTTGATAATATTGATGAAGTAAAGGAGTTTATTCTAGTTGTAAAAGACTTGCCTACGAACTAAAATATGAAAGTCTCAAGTCTGAGATTCAAGAGTTTTTCACAAGATTTGCTCAAAATGATTACGGGCTAACACTCAAGAAGTTGATTTGGAGTGGGGGGGGGGGGGGGATTGGTGGAACTGGACGTTATACTCAAAGGAACCCAGTCTAGTTCTAGGAGGTGAAGCATTTCCAAGCAACTCCACCCGTTTACTTCCCCAGGAAGTAATCTGGGCAGAAAGAGGAAGACCCCAGAAAGATCCTCCCCAGTTCCAGAAGGAACTCCCATAATCGACCTTGATGATTAGTGGAGTTTAGTCCCCCCCCCCCCAAATGTTTCTGTTGGTTTATCATCGGAACTTCGACCGTGTACTTTTTCTTCCTTTTTTTTTTAATTTGTCAGTGTTTATGTTGCAGTTTCTTTCCCCTTTCTTTTGTTACTTTTTCAATTCCGCAGTTGCTAAATCAATGAAGTTATCTGAGTTACTAAATCAATGAAGTTTAGTTCCTTTGTTTTAATTGCTTTCATTGCTTTAATTGCTTTCATTCACCTATATCCAAAAACTTTCTGAACCAAGAAAATAAAAGGAAAAATAAATTTGAACCCAGAAAACCCCAAATCAACACAAGAAACCATAAAATTTTGAACAAAATAAATCTGAACCCAGAAAACCCAAATCAACGCAAGAAACCATAAAAGTTGAACAAAAGCGAAGGAATTTGAACCAAGAAAATAGAAGGGAAAAAAAACAAGATAAAAACCCTAAACAATTGAAGAGAAACGAATAAACTTATCTGAATCGTTGAATAAAATTGTTGTCTACATGAAGGAATGTGTCGTCGGATCTGCCGTCTTCTACATCTCTGACGTCTATGGTTCCCCGTCTTCTACATCTCCGACTTCTTTTTATGGTACTGGAGGGTGATGGTGAGTGGCTAGGGTCTCGATAAGCTGGGGAGATTGGGGTCCGTCGTCAACATCTCCGACGTCTAGGGTTTCGTCTCCGTCGATGGATATTGGGGGAGCCAGAGGGAGGCGGTTTCTTTTGGCTGCTGAGATGGAAAAGGAAGGAGAATGATGAGGGAGTTCCATGCACGAAAGGTTGGGGATGGTGAGGGTGTTGGGAAATATGGGCGACAGTGTTTGGAAAATAAGAGAGAGGGAGAGTGAGTAATGATATTTATGAAAAGGGAGATAATGATATACTCCCTCCGTTCTATATTAACTATCGTCTTTGGAAATCGTGCAGTCAAATTTTAAAAATTTTGACCATAAATTTCTCAATATATACAATGATTTGTTATATAAAATTACCATCATTAGATTTGTAACGAAAATACTATCATAAAATTATAATATTGCAATTGTTAATACTACATCCGTCCCATATTGTTTGTCCATCCAACTATATTTAAAAGTCCAATGGTCATGGGAAATGAGGTGAAAAATGTGTAATGTGCCAGAATTGCGAGCTAGACGATGGTGCTCCCGGGTACAGGGAGCATCATGTGCCCAGGGAAAGACACGGCGTGTTTTTTTTCTTTTTATTTCATCATTTTGTCATGTGAATTTTGATAAAATTGAATTTTTTTTATTAAATTAATTAAATTTTAAATATCACTTTTAAGTTGACTTAATATAAAATTATTTTTAAATTCAACAATTATCATGTATATTCATATATTGGTTTATGAACATTATATTGTAGTTTAGGTTTATGAGCATTGTAATCTATGTTTATGAGTATGATGGTTCAAATATTTGAGCATTCATATAATGGTTTATAAACATTATAGTTTAGGTTTATGCTCATAAACTTAAACTACAATGCTCATAAATCTATATTAGAGTGCTCATTAACCAGTACTTGAATGTTTATAGACCAAAACTACAATACTCATAAATCTATGCTAGATTGCTCATAAACCAGTACATGAATGCTCATAAATTTAAACTACAATGCTCATAAATATATACTAGAATACTCATAAATCAGTACATGAATGCTCATAAATTTAAACTACAATGCTCATAAATCTATACTAGAGTGCTCATAAACTAGTACATGAATGCTCATGCACTTAAATTACGATGCTCATAAATTTATACTAGATTGCTCATAAACCAGTACATGAATGCTCATAAACTTAAACTATAATGCTCATAAATCTATACTAAAATATTCATAAACCAGTACATGAATGCTCATAAAGTTAAACCACAATGCTCATAAATCTATATTAGAGTGCTCATAAACAAGTACATGAATGCTCATAAACCAAAACTACAATGATCATAAAAACCACTAGATAAATGTTGAGAAATATATACCACAATGTTCATAATCTTTAAAATGAATATTGTGAATTGAAGGCACCTATTATGCTTGAGGAAAAACAAATGACTCAAAAATACCTCATCCATTTCATATTAATGGTCTGTTGTCGTCATTAATTTCTCGACATATACAATATTTTAGTATATGAAAGCATCATCATTGGATTAATAACGAAAAATATTCTTTTAAGAACATAATTAAAGTTGTATTTTTTTTGATAGAATATGCTATGAAAAATTTTTAGTTAAAAAAAGATATTTGGACAATTAATATTAAATGGAGGAAGTACATGTATTATACCCAAAAATAAAAATAAAAACAAAAACAAAAATTAATGTGAATGGGCTCACGGAGCATGGTGCTCCCGGGCTCACCATCTTCTTTTTACAGAATTGCCCTTATTTTTCTCATGTAAAGAAAAATAAAAAAGAAATAAAAAAGTATTTATTAGGGGTACAATAGGAATTACAATCATTGGAATTATAAAATGGACAAACATTTTGGGACAAGAGAGTTAGGTAGATGGACAAACAATTTGGGACAAAGGTAGTAATATATTATGAAAGAAATTATCAATCAAAGAGTGACATTGAAGACCGTGAAAGTCAAAATTATGATAATTAATATGAAATAGAGAGAATATATGATTAGCATGAAGTTTTAACTTGTAATATCATATCATACTATTTTATGACATGGCAGGTGACTTTCACGACAAAACAATCAACAATTAAGAACAACCAATAACTGATTTTAAAGCAGCGCTCAGTATTCAGCTCTGACATCAACCTTTACAAATTACAACCTTTGCAGACATGACACAATACCAAAATATCTTTTTGGAACACATGGACATGGCTTTCCAAATCCCCCTTTTCTCTAATCCAATAATAATTCAAAAACCCATTTTCACCATCATCTTGGTTTCCACTCTACTTTCACTGTTCTACCTCTTGGGCTCCTTCACCACCATTACCAACCCTCCCATCACCACCGCCATTACTGCAACAACCCACACCAACATCAGTACTTCCCCATGTCTCAACTTCAGTGAGAAAACAGAGCACCCTTTTCCTTCTTCCTTTGCTCTTGCCCACCAGCTTGATTTTGCAGCTCATCACTTTCAATATGAGGATGACACATCTTCCTCCCCAATCGATGACCAGCCCTTCGTCGCATGCCCCACCAACTTCACAAACTACTGCCCATGTCAGGATTCGACCAGACTGAAGCGATTTTCGGCAGAAAAGTTCTTGTACAAGGAGAGACATTGCCCTGAAGATGGTGAGAAAGTGAGGTGTCTGGTGCCCCGTCCAAGGCGTTACAGGCGGCCATTTATGTGGCCAAAGAGCAGGGACATGGCTTGGTACGTAAACGTCCCTTTTAAGAGGCTCACTGTAGATAAGAAGCAGCAGAATTGGGTTCGTTTGGAAGGGGACCGCCTTGTATTTCCTGGTGGGGGCACTTCTTTTCCTCGTGGTGTTAAGGGATATGTTGATTTGCTTAAACAAGTTGTACCTTTGAAATCTGGGGCAATCAGAACTGCTCTTGATATTGGATGTGGGGTAATCTCATTTCACTTCATTCTTACTGATGGACTGGTTTTATTGATTCTTCATTGTAGCTTCTTGCTTTCTGTATATGGGTTAGCAGAAGTAGGAACGTCCATGAAATCTATTCTGGATATTGAAGTGTAGGCTGTGTAGCTGTGAAGTGGTTAAGAGCTCCTTTGTTACTTTGATCATTTTAATTAGTTAATAATGTTAGTGAATGGTGAGTGGTTTTGTCAGGTTGCAACATTTGGGGGTGCATTGTTGGAATACAACATTCTGACAATGTCAGTTGCACCAGTAGATGTACATGAAGCTCAGGTGCAGTTTGCTCTGGAGAGAGGTCTCCCAGCAATGCTTGGTGTCCTCAGCACCTACAGGTTGCCATATCCATCCAGATCTTTTGATCTTGCTCATTGTTCCCGATGTCTTGTCAAATGGGCTAACTATGGTAAGGACCACTGTAAAATCCCGGCTTGTTTACGAATGATTTCAATTAATGCCGTTCAATGTATATTACGTGCACTTGGAGTTTGTGATCCAATTATATACACGTGAACAATTACACTATTGAGAGTGAACAACATAATATATGCAAGTGAACAATATTAGGAGCACATGCTCTAGGAGCATGTAATAAATTGCACCCTTCGTGTTATTCCAAATTTACTTTGGAGCAGTTGGGTCACTTTCTCCTGGGTAATATGATTCTGTGAATTATCAAAGTTACAATTATATTAGTGATTGGCATTTGCAAACTTCAAGTTTGGTTTTGGAGCTTGTTAACCAAAAAGCTTAAACAAGTAGGTAATGCATTCTGAATTGAACTAGGCAGGGTAACAAGTAATTTAACAGTTTTTTTTCACAACCTATCTGATCTTTGAGAACATATCTTGCTAGATGGATTATACTTGATCAAAGTTACAACCTTATATTTTTATATGTTTTCATTTTGATTCAAGATGTGCGTACATGACGTATCTGATCTTTGAGAACATATCTTGCTAGATGGATTATATTTGATGGAAATTGATCGTGTGCTACGTCCTGGTGGCTATTGGGTATTATCTGGCCCACCTATTGGTTGGAGGATTAGCTACAAGGGATGGCAGAGAACAGCTGAGGACTTGCAAAATGAACAAATTGGTTTGGAAGACCTTGCAAGGAGACTGTGCTGGAAAAAGATTGCTGAAAAGGGACCAATTGCAGTGTGGCAAAAGCCACTTAACCATATTCATTGTGCAAAAAGGTTGAAGACTTGGAGATCTTCTCAGTTTTGTCGAGGCAATGACCCAGACAATGCTTGGTAAGTTCCTAATCCATTCCGTTCTTATACTCCATCTGTTCCATATTAATTGTCATTTTTTGGCTATCATTGTCTCCAGTATCACTTTTTGATTGATAAATTTTTATATGATATTTTATTTGCAATTACAATATTATACTTTTAGGATGATATTTTGCGTTACGAATCTAATGGTAGTCATTTTATATAACAAGTCATCCTATATATCCACAATGACATGCCTGCAAATCTGATTGCTACCTTCTAACTGTTATCCACAATGACAGGTACACAGAGTTGCAGGCATGTATAACTCCTCTTCCAAATGTGAAAAAGGTGAAAGATACATCTGGAGGGCTTGTTCGGAAATGGCCTCAGAGGTTGAATGTTGCACCTCCTAGAATATCCCGTGCAAGGAATGAGGCAATTACGACAAAAACCTTCGATGAAGATAATCGATTGTGGAAGAGAAGAGTTCAGCTCTATGGACGTGTACTCAGTTCGCTCTCCAAGGGTGGATATAGGAATGTAATGGATATGAATGCTGGCTTAGGAGGATTTGCAGCTGCCTTGTCCACGTATCCTCTCTGGGTTATGAACGTGGTACCGTTTGATTCAGATAATAACACACTCGGTGTTATTTATGAACGTGGCCTGATAGGGAGCTACATGGACTGGTAAGTGTCTGACTTAATTACTGCACAAATGTCAGTATTAGCTATCGAGTCGGTTGTTTGTCATGTGGACCTCCCTTCCTTCTGCATATCATGGTGGTAGTACTACATTCATCTTAACCCTCCTAAGCCTCATGGAAATCACCGTCGTTTTTTTTTTTTGAAAAAAAAAATATTTGGGGCGTGTGTGTGGGGTTGTGTTTCTCATTTGTGTTGGAAATTAGCTGGTTTGAGGATCCCTTTTACTGACTTACCTGAATGATCTTAAAATTACTCCAGAGAAAGCCGTAGCTGGTTTGACAATGATTTTTTTTTTTAATTCATATGCAATGAATATCTTATCTTAAATCACTCAGTTCACTTCTATTTAAGTTCTGATTAATTAAAAGAAAACGCAGGAAAATGTTTACAGTTTACAGAGTTTTTTGGGATAATATTCTGACCAGGCGGTAACGAAAGTTAAAAATTGGACAATTATCTGATCTAAATGTTAGTGTGAGGTTTTGTTCAATTTAAGCATAGGGTTAACTTACTTTTTAAGCTTATTGATAGTCCATTAATGTTTGCAGGTGTGAGGCGTTTTCAACATATCCTAGAACATATGATCTGATACATGCGGATGGTATATTTAGCATGTACATGAAAAAGTGAGTTTATCAAGACCAATCCTTAATTGAAAGATTTTCAAGTTTTGTTGTTGCAAATTTAAATTAACATACAAGGTTGGAAGAGTATGGCTTGAATGTAGTTGATTAGAAGGAATTTGATTTTGTACTGGGATGTTGTTTGATACGATGCCCTCTTCGGTTTTTGTTGAGCAGGTGCGATATTGTGGATATACTGTTGGAGATGTATAGGATACTTCGACCTCATGGTGCTGTTATTATTAGGGATCATGTGGATGTCATCGTCAAAGTTAAAGACCTGATGAAAAAGATGGGATGGAATACCACACTCTCCCATAGCGAGCTTGGACCGCACCACCCTTCAAAGCTGCTATTCGTCGACAATTCAAACACCACCTAGCCTTCTGCAGCTTTGGAAGCGTTTGAAAGTTCGTGAAATTTCCCTAGTGGACAATTTTTCCCATGTTTGGTTGTGACAAATAGATGAGAAAGTTTTAATGTGGGACCCATTATTTTACTCTCAAGCTCAGGGAAGGTTTTTCCCGGGAAACTACCAAGTGCATCAGGAAACGTTTCATTTCATGGTAGTTGTTGTACAATTGTAGAAAGTTGCTGTCCATATTTGGATTATTGCAACTTTATTCTCATAGTTAGAGCATTTCTTTTTGTTTCTTTTTTTTCTGATGGGGAAAAGAGGAGGGAGGTTGTCTTGTACTTGTATGATGACTTCTATACTTGATAATTCGAGTGAATAATACTATTGTTTGTAGCCTGTTTCATATTGGTTGAACTGAGTTAAACTGAGGCTGCAAATCTTGGAGCTTTCAGTAACTAATACCGATCTTGTTGATATTCACCTCCAAAATTATGACATTTTGTCATATATTTATGATAATTGTGCATCATTATCATTGATGGAGGATTTCACAATTTGTGCTATTATAATTTGAAAATTTAAATCCATGATACAGTAGATCATACAAAATTGAGCAAGACTTTGATAGAGACACTAATAATTTCATATAAGTGTAAAATAAAAGTCTTATATATAAAGGGGTTATTGGACACTAATATATTGTACTTAGAAGTTGTTGGATAATAATGAACTGAACGTTTTTTTTTGGACAACAATATACTATACTTTGGGGGGTGTTTGACAATAATGCACTGAACCTCTTTCTTGGACAATAATGCATATGAAACGCTTTTGACGGTGACTAACTCGGTGACGGTCTTATATGATAAATTGAGTAACAAAAAAGTTAAAATCTTTACTAAATTAATACATTCAGCTAGCTCGTTCAACATCGATGAAAACAATTTCCACACAAAAGGATGTTGTTTATGGATTGTAATGTAATGCACACTAATGCAACATAAGAATTGTGGTTATTTCATTAAATTTCTTCTATTTTGCAACTCACCAAATGCAGCATTAATACTATAAACGAAACACTCTTATTCATACAATCATACCCAATTAAAGAAAAAATGTATATATATCAACAACAGCAGCAGCAATCTATTGATGAGATCTCCAGTATTTGGCCATCTCAAACCCATTCTTGCACAACTGATAGTCTTCAAATGTGTTCCGAATCTCAGCCTGTGTATTCATGACAAAAGGTCCATACTGCACGACAGGTTCATTCAATGGCTGCCCTCCAATCAGAACAAATCTGACAACACTGGATGATTTGTTCCACACCATTAGACCATCCCCAGGACCCAAAACCAAGCAATGATGAGCCGACACCGGAGTTGATTTGGGTGACCCGAAAACCCCTTCTCCCTGGATTATGTAGGCAAATGTGATGTAGGATTCGGGATCTGGTTGCGACAGATGTGCCCCTGGTTGCAGAGTGAAGTCTAGGTACATGGTTGGAGTTCTCGTGTACACTCCTGACTTCACACCCATTGCTTCCCCGGCTATCACTTTCACCTCTACCCCATCCTCCTCTGCCCTCCTTATATCTTTGCTCAACACTTCTTGATATCTTGGCTCAACCCTGCACATTTTTTTTACAGGGTAAATGCGGGTCATTCAAATTCGACCCCTATTTCAGATATATCCCAATTGGACATACTTATTGTTTATGGATTGTGCAAAGACAAAAGGGATGTAAAAGAAGGAGATGTTTTCGTTACATTTTATCTTTAGATGATAAATTGATCCATAGTTGCAAACCCCTGTTGACACCAGGTGTAGCAGGCATTTCTGAATGGATAATCCCTCTTCCTGCTGTCATCCACTGCATGGCCATAATTATCATATTGCACATACTCATTTCACATCTTATTTCTCAGAGGATTACATCATAGACATAAACTTAAAACTGTATTAAGTTGAAAGGTTGTACCTACCTGCACATCACCAGCTGTTATGGTACCTTTGTGCCCACCAAAATCTTGATGTGTAAATGCCCCCTGCTCAAACCCATACATATAACAAAGTTTAAAACTTATACTTAAATCAATACACAAATAGAGAAATATGAATTACTATCACCAACAAAAGAATAATAAAATTAGTATTGGTGAATGCCAACACATAAATTGTTAAATAAAATCAATAAACAAATAGAGAAATGTGAGTAGGTAAAGTCAAACATAAAATGGCATACCTCTAACATGTAGGTGACTGTTTCGAATCCTAATTAAAAAAACAATAGTGGAATGTCAAAAACAATTGGTGGAATATACTGTTGACAAATAAACATCCTTTGCCTAAAGTAAAATCCCAAAATCACTAGAAAGAAAGAAATGCATGACTAATGAGTATCAATTATCAACCTCTGTGTGGATGATCAGGAAAACCAGCCGGGGGAGACACTGCAAAAACCCAAATAAGAAACAAACAAACTCAAAATTTAATGCAGAACTTCCAGACAGAGAAATAAAGATCAGTTTTTTTTCCTTTTTTTTTTTTGGTGCATACCTTCAAATTCATCCAACATAAGAAAAGGATCCAAAGACCTCAATCCAGGCCTGTAAACCAAATAACCCATTTAAATTCTACAGTAATTAAAATAAAATAAGAGGAAAACAGTGTTTGTTTTTGATCCAATTAGGGCAGGGCGTTGAGTTGAAAATTAGGGAAGAAGAAGAAACCTGCCAATGCTACGCCTAACGGTAGCACCATCGCCTTCGCGTTGGGATTCAGCCAAAACCTTCTTAACAACCAATCTTGGGTTGTCAAACACACAATTTGAGTCTGACCCAGACATGTTTGATGAAGTGATGATAATCCTCTTTGTGTTTTGGAAATGGGTTCTGGGTGCTGCTGCTTTTTGTAGATGGAACAGTACTCTGTAGCTCAACCCAAATACCATTCAAGAAGATCAGTAAGATGGAGAAGAAAACAGGAAAGTTTCTTGTAATTAACTTTGATTTTGTGTTGCACCTCTTTCCCCAAGATGCTGCTGTATATATATGTAGGAGGAGGGGGGAGAAAATGACAGAAAATGGAATTTGTGTGTGGGGATATGAGTATGACAACATTCTAGAATAGAAGATGATTTGTTGTGTTAATTATAATAATAGAAATGAGGGGAATTGGGAATCTGAAATGGAAAGAGAATAAGAGATGATGATGATGGGTGGAGGGCGTTACTTGTGAGGCCAAATTTTGAATGCATCATGGTCATGGATGATGTCCACCATCAAAGCAGCTTTGCCTCCCCCGCATCAATTGACCAACTACAATTGATGACTGCACCCATGCGTCATCATGACCAAACCCTCACATTTTATGCTTCATACAACACTTGGCACAAATCATAATTTTTCTTATGAAATGTTTGGTTGAAAAACTTGTATGAACAAGTTGGTCAACTTTTTTAAGTTTACAAATTTTTTTCATGTTTAATTTGCATAATAAGTAGGAAAATTTTGATGTGGAACCTATTATTTCCCTCACAACCTCATAAAAAAAATTTCCCAAAGGAGCTAAGGAAAATCTTTCATGGCAAAATTTTCCCCGATAAACTACCAAACGCACTGGAGGTAACTTTGGTAAATTTTAGTAATTTTTGACAAAATGCTAATATATCAAAAATTAGATTTCTTTGTTTTTTAATTTTGGTCATTTTTTATAATTTTTAATAAATTTAAACAAAAACTAGTAAATTTTGATAAATTGAAATTACTCATGAATTTTACAGGCTTAATGTAGTAACTAGTTTTCCTTTAGTGCTTCATATGGACATGTTTTAATTTTTATGCTTATGAAATCCGATGTTGTAAGTTTTAAATTTTGTAATTTATAATAATATATGTTTATTTTCAAAAATAAAATTGAATTTGTTTCCGGTGTGACAAATTAAATATAACCCGCTATATTATTCTGTATACTAGCTACCTGCATTTATAATATTAGAAATTTAGTTAGAAAATCAAGAAAATGAGTTAGTTAAGTATTGTATTGCATGAAAGTTGTAAAATATTAATAATAATTTTTTTGTATATCTTTCTCTTTATTACTCTTTTATCTGTATGTCTAAAGAATTAATAAAAAATAATTTGCTGAAAAAAAATTGTATTGAAATTGTAAAATGATAAATATTTTGAAATAAAAATATTAATCAAAGTGACAGCTATTACGAGACACATATAGTAATTTTATTTCAATGATTGATATTTGCTAAAATGATAGAGTACATTGAATCATGCAATACATATATACAATTGATTTACTATTCATTTCTTTATCATTCTTCTATATAATTTTTTTAACTTTGCAATTGATTTTTAAATATTTTGGAAGACTTTTAAAATAATTATGAACAACATATGATAAATAAATATGATAGATACTATATTATACTAAAATAGAAATGAATAGATTATTTTTGATCGCATAATTTTTAGCCGTGGATAAATCAACATATGATAATCATAATGATTATAATATTAAGACTTTTAATTTTTAACCTCTCATTATTTGAATGGTCTCTTATACTTTATGAAATATCACGATTATTACTTTTATAAACAGAGGGTGCAGTAAACAGATAATTGATGTAGGTGAATGTACGTTGCATGCATGTAATTGCAGGTTGGTGTAGGGGTAAGTACATATTAATGCAAATTGTTGTAGATAGGTGCATGTTGAATAATGTAAATACAAGTGAGATAATACAAGTGTAAATTATTGTACTTTTTTTTCAAATAGTAAGTTATTGAGACTTCAGAGCTTTTTATGACATTTTATTACCATATTAGTTAATATTTTACATAGTCATATATTAAAAAATTACAATTATTGTGGATTTTCATAATTATGTATAAAAATGAAAAATACATAAAATTATATTCATAATAATTGTTCACCGCACAAGTATCAACAAGTTCTATAAGAAAAGAGTTTTCAATTAAAAGATTAATTCAACTTTACTATATTTTCTCTTTCAATAACAAATTTTCAATAACTTAGAAACAGTCACTTCTTTTTTAAAAGCCGACATAAATGGTTTATATAAGATCATAAGCAGCAACACAAAGGAAAAATAAAATAAAAACAATAGTTGTAAATAATTGTTCACTACACATGCATGTGTTAACAATTCCAAGGAAGTTGGACTTTTTAATTAAATAGACTAACTCAACTTTACAATGGTTCTTTTTCTGATAACAACTTTCCAATAGTTTGATAAAAGAATGATAAATCCAAAAGTAAACCAAAATAAAAAAAATTAAATAAAAGAATTAAACTTAATTGTTACATTTAAATCAACTAATTTTTCGACAGTAATAACATTGTTACCCTCCCCTTGAAAATGACACAATCAATATCTACTCATTTTCTCCCCTCAACAATTTATAAGATATATTAAATAAATTTTGCTAATAATTTAATTTAACATTTTTGATATATGAAATTATTCTTAATTTAAAACTTCACATGAATACTTTAATTTTGTAAAGCATATAAAAATATTCATAATGTGATAAAAAAAAATTAATAAAATTTTTAAACAGCAATATTTAGTAAGATAATTAATTTTTAGGGTGTATTTGGTTGGAAGGAAAACGATTTCAGAGGAAATTGTTTTACAAGAAAAACGGTTTTCCAAGGAAAGTAGACTTCCATGTCAAATTTTCCCTTGTTTGATAGGAGACGAATCATTTTCCGAACAATAACGATACATGTCGACATAATAGTGGTGATATATATTACAAATGAAATATTTGGAGCATAAAATTCATATTTGAGCTTTTTTTGCTCCATACTATGAAATTATAAAGTTTCGATCCAAACAATTAAATCTTTATTTTTTAAAGTTTCAGTTAGTTTCAACGGCAAAAATTGTTGGTACATGTCGCGATCAATGATATCTGTAAAATATTTTGACCTAAAAATTCATATTTGAGCTTTTTTCACTCAATTTTATCGCATTACAAAAGTTTGAGCCAAACCGTTGAAGTTGAATTTTGCCCTTAAATTTCAATTAGATTTAGCAGTAAAAATTGATGCAATAGCCAAGGGTGGAAAACATTTTTCCTTGGTTGAACAAAATAAAGTCAATTTCCTTCCTTCCCAAGAAAACAATTTTCTTTGGAAATTCTTTTCGAAATCTCTTTTGTACCAAAAAAATAGAAAATTGGGAAAATATTTTCATAGAAGATGTTTCCCCCCTACTAAACACACCCTTAGATAAAGTGCGGATACGTGAGCGAAGTTGGCGCAGGTAATTGCATGTTCGTGTAGGTTGATGCAGTTTGACATAGGTTGGTACAGGTAAATATGGTGATTTGTAATCATTTATTATCATTAATTTCGCTTTATGTTATACTACTATTTAAAAGGTGAATTACAATTAATGAGATATCATAATTATTAATGCAGTAATTAAGGGTTATATATTCGCAAAATTTGTGTCAAGACAAGATATAAGCACTTAATTGGACAAAGTGAGTGGGAAGTGTTGGTATCTCATTGTCATAGGGAAACCAACCAAGAAACCGAAGGTTTAGTAGCGTTAGGCAATAAATTAAAATCCCAATTAGTTTATTTTACTGAACCTTCGATGGAAGTGCTAGATGGTTATACAACAAATTGTAACTGAGCTGGTCGGTTTAGGAATGTTAAGATTTAATAAATTTTTCTAGGGGCTCTGCCCCTCTTATGCACCAAAAAAATATATCTCAATAATATTGATTTCACTCCAATACCATTTTAATTTGTTTACTCCCATTTTTATTTCTTTTGAATAATTTTTATTAATATCAAGAGGGGAGAGTAATTGTATGTGTCCATCTAAAACTTTTATCCTGCATTTTGTTTACTCTCATTTTGTATTTAATATTATTTTTTAATTTTTATCGTGTAAAAAGTACTCATTTTGAATCTTTTATTGCATTTTGTTTACAGCATTTTGTGTTTAATATTATATTCAATTTTTGTCATGAAAAAGGTACTCAATTTGTTTGTGTTCGTCCAGTTTTTTCTTTTATTATTATATTTTGTTTACTCTCATTTTGTGATTAATGTTATTTCCAATTTTTATCATATAAATATACTCAATTTGTTTGTCTACCCGACCCATTTTGTATTTAATACAATTTCCAATTTTTATCATATAAAATATACTCAAATTGATTTTTTATCAAGTATTTTTTATACCCACATCTTATATTTAAAATTGTTTTTCAATCTTTATTATGTCAAATATGCTCAATTTGAATCTTTTTATCATATATTTTGTTTACAATCATTTTTTGTTTGATATTATTTGGAATTTTGGTCATGCAAATAAAATATACTCAATTTATTTGTACCCATCTATTTTTTTTATCATGTATTTTGTTTACTCCCACTTTGTGCTTGATGTTATTTCCAATTTCAATCATGCCCAATGTTCGGTTGTGGTATTTTGGGGTTTAAAAGTAAGGGTTTTCGAATCCACAGGGATGGTGTGTTAGGTTACTAGGGAATTGGTTTGGTTTGGGTTTCAAATTGCGAAAAAACAGTAAATAATAATAAAACTAAACTAAACAGGAATTGAAAACAGTAATTACTAAAGCAAACATGAAGCGAGAATTAAAATTTAACCTAATTTAACAAGAACGAAAAACTAAAACTAACGAAGAACTCATAATCAAGAAAATAATAAATAACAATCTAAATTGCAGGGAAAAAAATTATACTACTCTACTGGCAATGCGAAATAACGAATTAACTAACTAAATTAAAGACTCGCTGAAATTAAGGGAATAGAGTATACCGACAGTCTTCTCTTCACTCTACCTCCCCTTGCTAGCCTCACGAACTCTCCCGAACAAACAAAAGTCGTGATTCGGATTACTAAGAATTCCCCAAATCCTCACTTGGAAGGAGAATTTGTGAACCCTTAATCCTCCTTTTTTACTAAAAATTGGAATTTGGTTGTGAACTAATACTAATAACTCGAAGTAACAAGACAAGAAACAAAAAAGCGAGAAGAACGAGAATTAAAAACTTGAATTGCATTAAAGATTGAACGAGTGAATTACAATCGAAGAATAACGGTAGCAAAAGCAAGAAAAACGATGAACTAAACCCTAGAACAATAATGCTAAGAACGAGCAAACCTAAAAAAGTAACTATGATAATTCCTAATAAAAAAATACTACGATAATTCTTTCTGACTCGCGGCGGCTAGGTCTTTTTATAAGCAGTGAGTGAAAAACGCAGCCAGCGTTTTTGTCTTCCGCTCATTTGTGGGTCGGATCTCGCGCGATTGGGCTGCTTCTTTTAATTCTTCTTCTCATCTTCTTTTCAATTCTCCAATTCTCTCTTAAATTTTCATCTTTTCTCCACCTTTTTCATTTCTCTATGAATTTGGATTAAGATCTGCAAATCACACTAATTTTCCAATCAAGTGAAGAATCGCAACAAAAAGTACTCAATTTACGGTCTTAATTCGGCTCAAAATGAGACCGAACAACACTCCCACACAAAGATTTGCTCACCCCGAGCAAACTAAAACAAAGAAAGAAAATAAAATTAAACTATCCTAACTCACTTTCGTAGGAATCACGGTTGCATTTAGCGTATGCAACAAGTCCTTTAAACCCCTTGGCAGCCCAAGTGGACGAGGAAGGTCTCGTGAGAGTTTATAGCAACTATACCCACAAAAGCCAAAGAAAAAGAAAAAAAAATAGATTCTGATTAAAAAGGAAAAGACTCAAGAAAGAAAAAGGAAAAAGAAGAAATAAAAGAAATAAAAAGGGTTAGGGTTTAGGATTACAAATACAATTAAACACCCCCTCATGCTAACCAATCAAACATATCAATCCATCAAGCAAATATCAAGTTCAATCTAGAAGATAACAAAATCAGTGAAAAATAGATAGAATGAAGTTTTCGAAATTAAGTAGAGAGAACAAGTACTTTAGATGCCGAAAACCGCCAACAGACTTAAGATACATGCAAATATGCGCGGTTGGTTATGGACGTAGGCTAGTCAAAAGAGCAAACCTCAGTTTAGGATAAAAATTGAACGCTCAAACACTCAAATTTGAATGTGCATGTGGGTTTTTCTCATACTCAGACCAAAAGAAACAACCTACCATAGGCTTGGTAAGAATCTCGCTCTCCACTGCTAGTATGCAAATACACAAGTGAAAATCGATATGACTTTTTAGGGTTGTAATGAAGCTTAGGTTAGGGGAAAGGAGTGGTAATATTTGGGTATGAGGAGTTAAAGAGTCATGCTTGGATTGATTTTCAATAAAGAATTGCTCTCAATCTCACCTTCTTGCTTAATTATACAAGGAACTCACTTTTCTCCCTCATTAAGAACAAAACACCTTATCAAACTTTACAACTGGGTCAAAAATTCTAAGAAATTTTAATTGAGTCTCCCTTAATCACCCTTTTCTTTTGCATTTTTTTCTCATTTCTTTTTTTTTTGTTTTTGTTCTATTTTTCTACTTCTATTTTTGGTGGGTGATCAAGGGAGAAGAAACACGAATATATAAACTTAGCTTCGACCTCAATATATCAAAAGAACAACATAACCAATTGGCTAACTCATAATAATTGGGATATGTAATGTATCCCAATTCAATTAAAATCAAAACTACACCCCCAATATCTCAATTCCATTCACAGCAACACCTAACCAATTTTCGCTCCCGAAATAATGAATTCTCACACATCCAAGCAAGGCAAAGGGTAGGACTTAATAAAGGTCATGGCTTGTATTGTCAGGGTTTCATCACAAAAAGAAAGGTAATCAAAGGCTAGGCGGGGCTAAAGAACGGTAGTAATATTGTTAGGGAGACTGTTTGGCTATGTAGTTTAATTAATAAAGAAAAGAATGCCTCAATCATATTGTCACAATATGTAATGCAAAGATGCAGTCTCAAGCAAGATACAAAACAAGTTATAGAGGTGCAACTAGTGGTGGAGTCACTCAGGAAATAAAGAAATTGATAAAAGTTATCAATTCATACTTTTAGGCTATGTGGACTCACGGGATAGAGCTCATTCAACTAAACCTAGCCCAAAGATTTGTGGCACGCATATTTACACTTACTAAGTTAGTCAAAGCAGTTAAACACACTATTCATTACTTGACACAAAATCAGAAGATTTGCAAATTCAGTTTCAAAAACTTTTAGGTTCTCAACCAAACTTTTCAAGGTGAAGCAAGACAAACTAAAAGTCCATTCGATTTACAAATCATCACTGAAAGTGTTCCGGACAGACTAAACCTAAAAATTTTAAAAAATTTGCCAAAAACTAGTAAGGTACTTGTGTCACCCCACTCCCACACAAAAACTCTACAATATCCTCATTGTGAATCAGGCGACACCACACAAAAGAAAAAGCACACAAAAGAAAAGGAAAAAAAACTCAAGCCGGCATGCATGCCTCTCCCACTCCCACACAAAAAAGCTAACAATGTCCTCATTGTAATAAAAATATAGATAAGCAAGCACACAAAAGGAAAGAAAAATAGACACACCAAAAGAAAAAATAAAAGAGGGAAAAGAAGGCTAACTCACTAATTGTAAAGAAAAAGATAAGGAAAAATATTACCTGGTTGGGTACTGAATATACCCAAACAATGAAATCTTTAGAAAAATAAAACCCCCTATGGAGCATCAGCCACTCCATTTCACCTCAAGATGTTGGTCACCATCTCAGAACCATTCAATGCCCGCAGTAACAAGTCATGCATCCTTGAATGCATCTCAAAGTGGTGAACATAAAAGCACAATCTCAATAGGACATCAGCAAACGTTAGTGCTCTCAACAGTTTATCGAATGCCTTGGAATAATCAGTAAAATAATGAAATAAATGCACAAGATTGATTTTCCTAGGCAAATCCTCTAGGTAGGTGCTATAGGGATTAGTGAGGAAATTATACCCTCCTAAAAGACCTAAGGACTTTATGAACTCAGGTTCATGGGAAAAGAGTGTAGGAAAACACATCACATGAAGGGGAAGTGGGGAAACAATTTCATTAGAACACAAAGTAGAATCCTCACACTCAACCTCCATGAAATTTTCATCAAATTCAGACTCCAATTCACAACTTTCATTCAATTCATCATATTCATCAGTGGGTGATAAGAAAAAAATAGGGTTATACCACATGACAACACTTTCAACATTACAAGAAGGTACATCATCATCTTCATCAATTTCAGACTCATCAGAAGAACTATCAGTATGAGAAGACAAATATGCATCATTCAAAACATCATCGAAAGTGAAACTTGAATGTTCAAGGTCATAACCCATCGTAAAAGACTCGTATTCACACACAGATGTATCATGGAAATCAAGATCCTGAGTTAGAAGAGAGGGGGGAGGAGTAACTATACATGAATCCTCAGATTGATCCACACATGGAGATTGAGTGTGTAAATCAATAGGATGAGGCAATGAACAAGCACTAGACTCCTTATCTACAGAAGATGTGTCAGAATTAACATCAGAACATTCAATCCTCTCCTCACATAAATTCTTGGACACGGGTGTGACTAGTGATTCATTAAAGTTATTCTCATTGAGCACAACATCATCACACACTAATTCATTACTTGTGGAATCCTTCTCCATCAATGGTGTCTCATCCTCAAATATAATCTCACTAATGGGCTCACTAACCTGATCAGACTCAGTATCACATGATTTTTCCATACTCTCAACAGGTGAAGGGGAAGGGGGTTTAGTAGATATGAACATTGGACCTTCATCCTCATCCTCTATTTCACACACACGAGTATTATTTAATTGTGGTTTAGCAGAATCAAACCCGTCCATAAAAGCTTTGAATGCAGGGTATTCAGGGCAAGCATCAAATGAATGACCCCAAGCTCGACATACAAAACATTGAGGAGGAACATTGCTACTGGGGTATTGAGAAGTTTCACAAAAAATTTCCATATACTCCCCATTACTAGATTGATCATTCAGATTTTGGGGGTACTCATGATATGGTATGGCTAAAGTCCCAGAGGGTTGTGTGTAATTTGAACTATGGTGGTCCAAGGGGGAATTTTGTTGTTCAAGCTCATAAGTATCCCTAGACAACCATTCAAGAAACTCTCACGCAACATCTTCTGCTAAATTAGAAAACCCGTAAAAATTGAAGAGATTTCGAGTTTCATAATTTATACCCTCATACACAATTCTCAACATATCCAATGTATCATAAAAAATACCATATAGTTCACATTGAGCATGGTAATCATGTAATTTAACAAAATATTTCCAAAATGCTTCATGCTCAAATTGGGGGAATCGTGGACTAGGCATAATCTATCTTTTTTTTATATTTTTTTAATTTTTTGATTTTTTTTAAATGTTTCGATATTCAATTTTTTTGACTACATTTTCTTGGCAAGAATCTAGGAACCATTAAACTATTTACACACAAACCAATAACCTAATCTACCAAATAACGTCATCCCCGGCAACGGCGCCATTGTTCGGTTGTGGTATTTTGGGGTTTAAACATAAGGATTGTCGAATCCACATGGATGGTGTGTTAGGTTACTAGGGAATTGGTTTGGTTTGGGTTTCAAATTGCGAAAAAGCAGTAAATAATAATAAAACTAAACTAAACAGGAATTGAAAACAGTAATTACTAAAGCAAACATGAAGCGAGAATTAAAATTTAACCTAATTTAACAAGAACGAAAAATAATAAATAACAATCTAAATTGCAGGGAAGAAAATTATACTACTCTACTGGCAATGCGAAATAACGAATTAACTAACTAAATTTAAGACTCGCTGAAATTACGGGAATAGAGTATACCGACAGTCTTCTCTTCACTCTACCTCTCCTTGCTAGCATCACGAACTCTCCCGAACAAACAGAAGTCGTGATTCGGATTACTAAGAATTCTCCAAATCCTCACTTGGAAGGAGAATTTGTGAACCCTAAATCCTCCTTTTTCACTAAAAATTGGAATTTGGTTGTGAACTAATTCTAATAACTCGAAGTAACAAGACAAGAAACAAAAAAGCGAGAAGAACGAGAATTAAAAACTTGAATTGCATTAAAGATTGAACGAGTGAATTACAATCAAAGAATAACGGTAGCAAAAGTAAGAAAAACGATGAACTAAACCCTAGAACAATAATGCTAAGAACGAGTAAACCTAAAAAAGTAACTATGATAATTCCTAATAAAAAAAATACTACGATAATTTTTTCTGACTCGCGGCGGCTAGGTGATTTTATAAGCAGTGAGTGAAAAACGCAGCAAACGTTTCATAAACGCAGCCAGCGTTGTGTATTCCGTCTTTGAGCTTTCCGTAGAAAAACGCAGCCAGCGTTGTGTATTCCGTCTTTGAGCTTTCCGTAGAAAAACGCAGCCAGCGTTTTGTATTCCGTCTTTGAGTTTTCCGTAGAAAACGCAGCCAGCGTTTTATAAACGCAGCCTGCGTTTTGTATTACTCGACTTTTCTCACTTTCTGTCTCAGGCGCTGCCTGTGGTTTAAAAACGCAGCCAACGTTTTTGTCTTCCGCTCATTCTTGGGCCGGATCTCGCGCGATTGGGTTGCTTCTTTTAATTCTTCTTCTCATCTTCTTTTCAATTCTCCAATTCTCTCTTAAATTTTCATATTTTCTCCACTTTTTTTCACTTCTCTATGAATTTGGATTAAGATCTAAAAATCACACTAATTTTCCAATCAAGTGAAGAAATCGCAACAAAAAGTACTCAATTTACGATCTTAATTCGGCTCAAAATGAGACCGAACACCCAACTTTCTCAAATTCTTTTGATTTGACTTGACTTGTTGGGCCCTTCCTGAGTCGATGCAAGTTACCTTTGCTTTCTTGTCGTATTGAATCTACTCGGTCTTAGGTGGCCGGTGTTTTGTAGCCATTGATGATGATCCCGCTTCCACTTGTGGTTCAGCCTCATCCTCGAGCTTGGGTCTCGAATGCTTGATTCGGCCCATTGCTAAATGAAGATGACGATGGTGGGAATGCTCTTGCACAGTTGAAGGCTGTGGGTGCTTTGCTATCTCTAAGGTTAGACTCAACAATGGAGGAGTCCAACATTAGAGAGAGAGAGAAAGAGAGAAGATGGTTGAATTTGTGGTGGTAGAGGTGGTGATCGTCGATTAGCACTGGTGGTGGCAGGTGGTGGTGGCAAGGGTGGCGTTGGGTGGTGGTAAAAGTGGCGGAAGGAGGGAGTGAAAGAGAGTGGTGAAGGATGGTGGAAATGGTGGAAGTGAAAGCTGGTGGTGAATGGCGGAAATGGTGGTGGAAGGTGATAGCAGTGGCGGCGACAAGGGTGGCGTTGGGTGGTGATGCTTGTGGAAGAAGGTGGAGAGTGGTTAGGGTTTAGGGTTGAGAGGAAAGGTTGTGAAAGGAGGGTCGCGGTTGTAAGGGGAAACGAATGTTTGATTTTGGCCGAGCCTCCCCCGAGACAAAAATATATCTGGGCTGAAAATTGTAGTGTCTCGGGTGTGACAGGGGTAACCACGGCCGCGACGTCGGCAGGTGAGGGCGATTTGGACTTTGAACGAACGAAGGGTCGCGGGCACAATTGGTGTTGTCATGGTGTGTCACGGTCGCAACGACTTGGTATGAACAAAAACCCGTGGCGGTGTGTCACGGGCGCGACTGGGGTGTCCCGCTTGTGACAGCCTTCGGTGGAAAAAGGGAGGAAATGGTTGGAGGGTCGTCACGGTTGTGATGAATGTGTCAAGATCGCTAAGCTACCTTTTTGATGGATGATGGGTTGAGGATGGCTAAGGCTGTTGAGGACGCGACTGGGATGTCACACTCGTGATAGCCTTCGGTGAAAAATGGGGTGGATGGTAGGATTAGCTGTCGCAGGTGTGACATGAGTGTCACGATCGCGATGCACTAATCTTGACACAGGCTCGCGGGTGTGACAGGGGTGTCACAACCGTGACGATTTTGGAAAAAATTTGCCTTCTCTTCTCCACAGGGGGTCGCAGGCATGACAATGGTGTTATGACCGTAACCTCTCTTTGTCCCCCTCATTCTCACTCTGATTGAACCCAAAATTTCATAACACTTTTTCTCACCCTCTTCTTCATCCCTAACTTCTTTAAACACTGAAAACTCTCGAACTTTCACCCTTTCACTCCCCCACACTCGTATTTTTTGCATTTTCAATGATTTTTTTTCTTCTTCTTGTTTCTTGTTTTTTTCTCTTTTTTTTTTTAAAAAAAAAAAACTAGAACTATTACATCAAATACAAACATGGGTTGCCTTCTATGAAGCGATTGTTTTAGGTCTCGAGCTTGACCATTTCCACCTCTATTTAATGAATTTGAGGTTGATGAGGTGAATGTCCTCATAAACCTTGCTTTCCTTAATGACTTCATAATGTTTCATCTCCGAGGAGCCGACCTCAGAACCGTGCAACGCCCTTCCCAACCTATCATAGGATCCTACATGCATTTTATGACGGGGAACATACAGGTGAACTCTCATGAATCCATCAACAAACATTAGTAATAGGAAATCAAATGTCTTCACGAAATCAACATAATCATGAAAGGCACAAATGGTCATGAGTTCTCGAAATACGTCCTCTAGGTAAGGGCAATCTAGACCACCGAAGGGGTTAAGCTCTTTGAGGTCACCTAGGGACAGAGAGTTCAACGGTTCAAAGCATTCACAATCAAAGCGGACATCCTTCGCTCCCCCACATTTATAATTGTCATCCATCTCGAATTCAAAGCATTCGGGGGTGACAGAGCCTGTGACATTCCCCGTATAGGGTGTGGTGTCCACACCAAAGGTCCTAGGAGGTAGGAGATAGTAAAAGAAAATTCAAACGCCTCCTACTCACTGTCATGGTCATAGTTGGGCTCATCAAAAGCGAGACTTTCGTAGATTGCTCCACTCTCTCCCCTGGAGGAGGAGGGTCAGACTCATCAACATAAGAACTTTCCACAAAGCTAAATGTAAAACCCCGAAAAATTCAAGTGTGTTGACCGTTATGACGTTAATAATTTAGGTTGACTTCGTTAATTATTGAGAATTTGTTTGTTGTTATTTCTGCTAGCACTTGAGCTCGTAGGATCGTTAAGAGACTAACAAGGGTATTTTAGTAATTTTATATGTTACGGGAAAGTGCTTGGGAGTAAGGGTAAATTGGTAATTTCATGTATTATTATTATTATTATTATTATTATTACTACTACTACGATTAGTACTGGGTGATTATTATTATGCAAGTATTATTGTTGTTATGTGATTATTATCTTTATTATTGTTAGTAGTGTTGTTATTAGGATTAACTATTATGTTTAGTTAGTAGTATTAGTAATAGTAAAACTTTATCTCAGTTAGAATTGGTTATGAGTTGAGTTAGTAGTCGGTTAGGGAGATTGGTTAGAGTTGGATTAGGATCTCTAATTTGTTAGGATGGGGGGGGGGATTAGAGGGCAATTAAACTACGAAAACTACGAAAATGATAAACATCTTGACACAAGATGGTTGTTAACCATCTTGCATTTCTTCTAAATCACTAATAAAATGAAATGTAACTATATTTAAATCATTTTAAAGGTACGTTTCATTATTTTTAGGGTTACTACAACTTAAAACAATTTAAAAATAATTATTTAGTTATATTTATTTCATAAATATAAAACTATGTATAAAATGTGGATTTTCTACTATGATTGATAAAATTAGGCTATAATTATATTTTTTTCACCTAGCTAATGAGTATTATATTATTATAATTGATAAATATATATAATTATTAAAGAAAATAATAATAAAAGTTACAAAAATGTGAAATATGAACAATTCAAGATGGTTAAGAACCATCTTGAGTCAAGATGGTTATCATGGTCCATTAAACTAATTGTTCTGTAGCAAACATAAACACAACACACGCACGTACACCTCTATTCATTCTTCTTCTATGGATCTCTTTCTCTCTCTCTCTTTCTCCCTCCTTGCTCTCTGCCGTGCATTCCCGAGCCCAGGCCGCCACCCGACCTCCGCCGATCACCGACACCGTCACGCACCGCTGGAACACGAAACCAAAAGAGTTGGTACCGCTGTTACTGTCGTCACAGTCGCCGGACATCGACACCCACACCCACGCTCCGACGAGCACCGACGTCGACACCGACGCCAGTCGACGACCAGTCGTGCCATCGTCGCATACCGCAGAAGTTTTGCCAAATAGCTTGGGAAACGACCGAGACCTTCTACCACTGCTGCTGTGCGCGAAACCATCCCGCAACCATCACCGCCCGACACCGCCTTCAACCTCCGTCAACGTCGATGTCGACGACCACCCAGTCACCGGAATCCACCCCTGACCGCCGGAAAATTTCGCACGTAACCTGTTGAATTTCACCCAATTTGGTGAAGCTAAAAGAGAGAAGAGGGAGAGAGATTTAAGAAATGATATTATTGATGATCTCAACTCAAGAAATACAAGGGGGAGAGGTAGGTTATATATAACCAACCTCCCTAACAAACCAAGAAACAAGATAAAAGAAAACAAAGAAATAAAATTGTGAACAAATTGGAAATACAAGATTTACTACTCCTAACACCCCCCCTCAAATTGGAGGGTGTCAAAACTCCAATTTGCCCCAATGAAAATCTTGAATTTTAACTCCAACAGCTTCCTCGCCATCACCACAATTCGTAATAACGGGTGAAATGGACGTAGATACGGAAGAACTTGTGGAGCCGAATGACGAAAGAAAGAGAGAAAGATAGATTGCCGAACTTTTCCAGGTATTGAAATTGTCTCCGGCGAACACATTGGCCTAATAGAGACTTTCCTAGTTGATCGGACAAGAGAACGAAGAGAGGATCACTCATAATCCTTTTGTCAAACATAGTGAATGAATTGAAATCTCCACCAAGAAACTTGACAAAATTGCACCCTGACCTTTGCTCAAAAATGTTATTGGATTTCATCCGTATTCATACACAGAGTGATAGACATGACTTGCAACAGTGGGGTATCCTCCAAGCATAACTCCTTGAATTCACCTTCCAAACATAAATTCTTGAGATTCGGAGCATTGATGTTCAGGTCCAAACCATCATAGTACAACAATGTTAGGTTCTCAAGAAGCGGGCAATTAGCGATTAGGCTTTTAATTGCTTCAGGAGCCACCAAAACTTGTTGAAGATTCAATGTCCTCAAGCACTAGAATTCTTTGAACCAAAATGGGGGATCCAACTCATACCAAGACAAGTCCAAATGGGTCAACTTTGTGCAATAAAACAGACAAGACGGGACCCGAAACCACTCGCCAAAACAATCGGGTTGTTGTAGTTCCTCGCAGCCTCCACAATCGCTAGGGCTCGCTTATACGGGTCGGGATGATCGAACACCTCCGACACAACAAACACGCCGTCGCAGCCGAGTTGCATCGCTAGTGCGACGTCGGCCGGCGTAACGATCCCGCCGACGGCGAAGTGGACCACCGGAAGCCGACCCATCTGCTTGGTCTGTGCCATCAGGTCGTACAGTGCTCCGATGGATTCCAACATTTGGGCCTCGACGAAGTGCCCCACCCGGGACTTCGCGATGATGGGAATCGAAACGACGCGTGTGATCTCCTTGATCAGAGAAAGATCTGTCATCCTCCCGCCGTCTCCGGCGACGAAGACACAGCAAGCTCCGTGATAAACCTCGTTTTGACCGCTTGTAACCTTGGTTTCTTGGTTTGTTTCGGCACTATTTTACCTATTTTTGCAACAGATTTGACATGGTTTAGATAACTTTGTCTCATTTAACTAATGTAATGAATCTTGTTGAATTGTAGGCAAATTTTGGGTGAAATAGCAAAAATCTTGGGATCTTGGCATGTAAAGTGTGGAAGCCGGGATGAAGACGGTGTGTGAGAGAACCCAAAGGAAGTGTCCATGAGCAACTATGCAAGCTAGCACAGCCTAAGGGGGAGATCTTTGAAGTTTTCTAGCCAACACACATTATAATTGGCGAAAATGCAGTTTTTTGGGTTTGGCACGGGCACCCGTGCCGATTGGCACACCCACCCGTGCCAAAACCCCAGAATGACGAATTTGCGTTTTTATTGTTTGAAAAAGGACAGTTATGCTATCTAGTTTTTTTCATGAAACTTTTCTAGGGTTCTTAGGAGATTTCTTTGGAAAATACTTGGGGGAATTTTAGTAGATTTAGTATTGAAGATTATTGCTTTTGGATTCCAATTACCGATTAATCTCAAGATCGGTATCAATTTCTCTTCTTTCTTCTTTGCTTGGGATCGTTCATGCTGCTTGTTTCTCCATTAATATGAGTGGCTAAATTCCTAACTTGGGTTGGGAATTTGCCACTAGCATGTGTGATTAATCATAATTGTTTATTCCCGCACAAATTCATGCTTGCTTATCGAATTTCTTTCAAGTTGCTAGATGTTGTTGATGTGAGGCTTGAGAGAGTCCCATCGTGTGTTAATTAGGGTTTATATTACCTTTGAGAAAAGGAATTTAGGCCTATTGCAACTTGTTTAGATGATTACAACTTAGATATGAGAATAATTTAGGTTGTAATTAAGGGAAAAATCGGTACCTTGTAATTCCTTTGTTTTACTTTGTGTGAGAACAACAACTATTACATTTGAGTTAGCTTAATGACCTTCGAGAGAAGGTTTAGGTGGTCTAAAACGAACTGATTCCCTAATCCGATGCTTGCATGATTAGTGTAGGGTTTATAATTCGATGAATGATTGGTTCGGCATGCTAGTTGGTGAATTCCTTGCCTAAGGCTTTTTCCCATATTTGTTCTTTTTTCATTTTATTGCGTTATTTGAGTTCAAATCATCAATGTTGGTTATTTGCTTTAGTTGAGAGGACATTGCTCTTAGTCTTATGTGAGACCTAGCTCCCTGAGACCGACAACCGTACTCCCTAGTAATCTCAAGATTGGTATCAATTTCTCTTCTTTCTTTTTTGCTTGGGATCGTTCATGGTTGTGTAATTTTGCTGTTTGTTTCTCCATGAATATGAGTGGCTAAATTCCTAACTTGGGTTGGGAATTTGCCACTAGCATGTGTGATTAATCATAATTGTTTATTCCCGCACAAATTCATGCTTGCTTATCGAATTTCTTTCAAGTTGCTAGATGTTGTTGATGTGAGGCTTGAGAGAGTCCCATCTCATGCTAATTAGGGTTTATATTACCTTTGAGAAAAGGAATTTAGGCCTATTAGTTGTTTTGATTGAAGAAATGTTCTATTAATCACTTAGCGGTGGCTTTCACACATTGGAGTCTGGTGTTCTTCTAATTTCTTTTTATTACTCTGCTGAAATTTCTAGTGTTAGGCCCCGATCTTTGGTAGTGTATAGCGCATTATGTTACTTTAATTGGGTTCTCAATTGGTTCTTCGAGTGTAATTGTTCCAGATCTCACCTTTAATCACTTATGGCACCCAAGAAGCGCCCACGCGCTACCGGATCTTCGTCTGGTCGAGGCAATCCTCCTCGAAGTAATCCTGTCCAATCTCGCCGACCTTCGATCAATTACTTCGACATCCAGTTTGAGAACAGGGGTCACAAGGCTCGGTTTGAGTCAATGATTGCCCGACAAATCTCTGAACCCCTTTATCTTGATGAGGACTTCTCGACTGAGATTGGGTTTTGGGATGACATGCGACTACTCTTGGGTTATGTCGGCCTTACTGACTTCGTGGGAGCGAAGTATGGCGCAATTGAGTCCCTCACTCGGGAGTTCATGAGCTCTTTTAGGTGGAATCGAGATCCCGATGGTCAACTGGAGGACTCGGAGGTCCATTTTCGTCTCGCTAATCAAACATTTGACTTGAGTGTGGCAGATTTTTGTAGGCATCTTCGGATCGTCTCTATGGGGTTGACTACGATCACCGCCTATGACACTGAGGAATTCTGGTCTCAAATTACTTGCTCGCACCACCGATGTATACCCTCGCGAATGACACAAAACGGGGCTTCGTTGCACGGCGGACCAAAGCTACAGCGATATGTAATCCAGTTCTTCGGTACTTTCAGCGATACCTTGCCCATTCCATCTTTGCCCGCGGAGATAGCCAGACCATTGTCGGGACCGGGATGTTATTTTTCCTGTGGGCGGCCCTCAACAAGAAACAAGTGCATTCCGGTATTTTCCTTCTGGATCACCTCGAGAGTCAGGCCACCTCCAACAAGGGCTCGGTTCTCTCTTTGGGTGGGTTGATTACAAACCTGGCAGTGAGTCTAGGTATCAACCTTACTCATTATACTCTTTTCATAGTTTTGTGCTTCATTGAGGACAATGAAGGTCCTAAGCATGGGGGGGTGTTTTAACTTGACGTGCTATCTTTGTATATATTAGCATGTAGATAATAAATGCATATAGGATTTGCATTAGTTTTGCATTAGCTTAAGTTTAATATCTGTTTCATATAGGTTTTGCATTGTAGTACATATAGCCTAGGTTTATTTCTTCGCAATATGCATTACAATCTTGCAGTCAAACATGAAGAGGAAGAAGGAAAGGGTAATCCATCAAGCAATTGAGGTAACTTTCTTCCCTTCCATCTCTATTTCTCTTGTAATTGCAAAGTTGTTAGTGGTAGTTTATTGCTTTCTAAAAAAAAAGTTACAAAAAAAAATTGGAAAAAAAAATGAAAAATTTGTTGGAATGACTTGGAAACTGTGGTTATAAGCTTGTTACATTGTTTTCGAAAACCACTCTTGTTGTTCGAGGGGTAATTCTTGGTTGGATGATTGCTTTTGTAACTTGATTTTGTCTTGGCCTGACTTGGAGGATGTGACGAACTAGTTGCTCTTGTTTTGGAATGATCATGATCTTGTTTATGATTCTTTCACCCTTGATGGTCCCTTGTGCATGATTGTAAGTTCTTGTGGTTGGTACATAAAAGGAACTAGTTGTAGTGATTGTGGTAGGAATGAACCCGTGAGGTCTTTTTGAGCCTAATAGACTATCATTTTTATAGTCTCACGTTCCTTGTGTGTGTATAACTCTCCTATATATGTAAACTCTAGAACTTGGCTTGTTTTCTCTTTGAGGCCACACTTGACACTTGCTTGATGATCAACATGATTGAGGCCCATTTTTGTAGCCACTAAGCCAAATAGCCACCCAACCTTTTATCCCTTTTTATTAGCCTTTGTTATTCCCTAACCCGCATTATGCTTCACCTATTTCTAGCCTTGGCCATTCAATCTTTTTCCTATCCTTTTGCCAAGCATATGAACAACACTTTGTGGGGTCAGAATATCTTAAGGCTTTGATATATTGGTTTGATGGTTGGTTTTTGGTGAAATGTGAAGGGAAGAGTTTCTTAATGCGAATTTTGTTAGAACTTCCCTTGAAAATCGATTGGGCTTGATGCAACCTTCCTAGGGATGAATCAATAGTTGTATTTTGACTCATATCACTCGCTATGCTTTGTAATGTTAAAAAAAAAAGAAAAAAGAAAGAAAAGAGAGAGAAAACAAAGAAGAAAGTAGGTCTTCAAAAAAAAAAAACGAAAAAAAGAAAAAAAAAAAAAGAAGAATAAAGTGTGTGGCATGAGTAGTTCTCAATGTTTTTTCCCCCTTGGTTGAAGTCATTTGTAGGTTGTATATGCTTTATTTATGGCGGATTGGTGGGATTATGTTGATTTTTGTTTGGAGTTGGAAGTGTTGTTCAACCTTGGTTATTAACTCCACATTTCCCAAATTATTTTCCCCTCCTTTCCCTAGCCTAGCCCCGTTACAACCTTATGAAAGTCCTCATGATTGTAATTCTTGCTTGCTGTCCCTAGTGGTGGAGAATGAGATCCTTGCCAAGCTTATGGTAGTGCACATGCATTTAGGAGAGTTTTGAGTGAAACCGCATATTTTCTTCAAACACAAGAGGGGAGTGTTTCCACATACCCTAAAGCGAGGTCCTACTGATCCCAACTAGTTCGCCAATCACATGAATGAACTTGAAATGTATGTGGGGACTGGACGGGGTGAAGGTGTTGCTTCTTGATTGTGTGATTTCTAAAATGAGTTGGGACTTTGTTTTGATCTAAATCCCTGTTATTGCCAAGCAGCTCTTGTTGCTCTTGCTCTTGAATGCCAAGTCTTGTCCTTTGCTCAAATTGGGTGGATCTTGTTTAGGTTTTCTGCCTCCCCGGTACTTTATGATAATCTTGCTTGGGGACAAGCAAAGGGTAAGCATGGGGGGGGGGGGGTTGATAAACCTCGCTTTGACCACTTGTAACCTTGGTTTCTTGGTTTGTTTCGGCACTATTTTACCTATTTTTGCAACAGATTTGACATGGTTTAGATAACTTTGTCTCATTTAACTAATGTAATGAATCTTGTTGAATTGTAGGCAAATTTTGGGTGAAATAGCAAAAATCTTGGGATCTTGGCATGTAAAGTGTGGAAGTCGGGATGAAGACGGTGTGTGAGAGAACCCAAAGGAAGTGTCCATGAGCAACTATGCAAGCTAGCACAACCTAAGGGGGAGATCTTTGAAGTTTTCTAGCCAACACACATTATAATTGGCGAAAATGCAGTTTTTTGGGTTTGGCACGGGCACCCGTGCCGATTGGCACACACACCCGTGCCAAAACCCCAGAATGACGAATTTGCGTTTTTATTGTTTGAAAAAGGACGGTTATGCTATCTAGTTTTTTTCATGAAACTTTTCTAGGGTTCTTAGGAGAGTTCTTTGGAGAATACTTGGGGGAATTTTAGTAGATTTAGTATTGAAGATTATTGCTTTTGGATTCCAATTACCGATTAATCTCAAGATTGGTATCAATTTCTCTTCTTTCTTCTTTGCTTGGGATCGTTCATGGTTGTGTAATTTTGCTGCTTGTTTCTCAATGAATATGAGTGGCTAAATTCCTAACTTGGGTTGGGAATTTGCCACTAGCATGTGTGATTAATCATAATTGTTTATTCCCGCACAAATTCAGGCTTGCTTATCGAATTTCTTTCAAGTTGCTAGATGTTGTTGATGTGAGGCTTGAGAGAGTCCCATCGTGTGTTAATTAGGGTTTATATTCCCTTTGAGAAAAGGAATTTAGGCCTATTGCAACTTGTTTAGATGATTACAACTTAGATATGAGAATAATTTAGGTTGTAATTAAGGGAAAAATCGGTACCTTGTAATTCCTTTGTTTTAGTTTGTGTGAGAACAACAACTATTACATTTGAGTTAGCTTAATGACCTTCGAGAGAAGGCTTAGGTGGTCTAAAACGAACCGATTCCCTAATCCGATGCTTGCATGATTAGTGTAGGGTTTATAATTCGATGAATGATTGGTTCGGCATGCTAGTTGGTGAATTCCTTGCCTGAGGCTTTTTTCCATATTTGTTCTTTTTTCATTTTATTGCATTATTTGAGTTCAAATCATCAATGTTGGTTATTTGCTTTAGTCGTGAGGACATTGCTCTTAGTCTTATGTGAGACCTAGCTCCCTGAGACCGACAACCGTACTCCCTAGTAGTGCAACACTCCGGCGGATTCAACGATCTTGGCCTGCCGGAGATCGGAAACTTCAAAGATTATGCCTCCGTGGAGCATCTGGTCAAGGTCGACTATGATGGAGAATGAGGTCTGGATTGTTGGGTTCTTTTTGGAGTTGTCGGTGGTGACAATGTTGCCGTCGTAGAGCACCACCGCGCCACCGTCGTCGTCCGCCATTTTTAGACCTTGATGCACGCTAGGTGTTCGACGAAACGCAGCACAGAAAGTGATGTAATGAAATGAAATCGGTTCGATTTGATCGGAGGCTAAGGTTTTAGGGAAGAGGGCATCAGAAATTTATGGCGGAGAAAATGATGGATTGGTGAAAGAAAAATGTTGGGAAAAAGTGGAGAAGGTGAAAAGGTTGGAGAAGAGAGAGAGGTAGGTGAAGATGATGGAAGATAATGAAATGGAGGAAGAATAAGTGAATCAGGGGAAGAAGGAAGAAGGAAGAAGCAGGAAACACACCGCAGGAATTACACCTGCTCTGATACCATGTTGAATTTCACCCAATTTGGTGAAACTAAAATAGAGAAGAGGGAGAGAGATTTAAGAAATGATATTGGTGATGATCTCAACTCAAGAAATACAAGGGGGAGAGGTAGGTTATATATAACCAACCTCCCTAACAAACCAAGAAACAAGATAAAAGAAAACAAAGAAATAAAATTGTGAACAAATTGAAAATACAAGATTTACTACTCCTAACATAACCCCCTGTTTCATTCACACATTGCTCAGTTTTGGTTGAGTTTCTTGCACTGTTTTTCTTGTTCTGTACAATATGAGTTTTTGGGGAATTGATTAGTTGGGGTGTTGTAATTTAATCAAAGAAGCAAGACTTGTTCTTGTATGTGGATTAGTCAAGTATTGTGTGAACTTTCTTGATCCCTTAATGCCTTGATTGAATATATTCATGCTCTTTGATCATCGATGATTGTAGTGGGTGTTTAGTAAACTATGTTTGGAGTTAATTGTGAATTAAATGGAGTAGTTTACAGATACGTAAAGTTATAATGTTGGGTTATAAGTTTGTGATATTGATGAGTGTAAGCAAAGCATGTTTAGGGTCATTCATGTGGTTACTTAGCAATTTAAGTTGTGAAAGTATGGGTGGGCTTATTAATGAGTAGAGAAATGTTAAACTAAATTCCCACCTGCTTATGCTTGGGCATGCATGCCACTGTGTACGTGGTTCTTGATTCCTTTTTTGTTATTATTCTTCTTGTACGTGCATGAACATGTCTAGGTAATTAGATGGTTATTCTTTTGGTTAGTTAAATAATTATGGTTGTAGTTTTTGGTGTATTTATGTGTTAATATGTCAATAATATAGTATATTGTATGTAAATCATGTTAGGGTCTTGATAGTATTATTTCATGCATGTTTTTAGGGTTAGAGAAAATATTAAAGTTGATTTTCATGTTTTACAATTTGGTTTTGATGATAGGAAGTTGATGTTTAGACCTTGGTTGGATTAGGGTAGAGGACTTGATCTTAGCCACTGTTTTAGGCCCAAATTAGGACACCGGAATCGAATGGTGAAAGTTAGAACCGAAATAATCAATTATGTGGAAACTGGTAACGGGGCAGTTTTGATAGGGTCTAAAGATCGGGTCACCACGATAAGTATAGTTATCCTTTGATCGAACCCTTTGGACTGGAGTTTCCCTTAGATGTTAGGTTTTATAAGAATTTTGCGGATTGGACGTTTGAGTTGTATAGCTCGAGTTATAGTCGTTTTACCAGAACCTGTCAGAACTGGACCAGTTGGAAAATTTGGTACTTTTAGAGTCTTTCGAGGCTGATATGGGCTTAGTCGTCAACATAAGAGTTTTAGTAGACATCCCGCGGTTTCCGGAAAGTCCAAAACCAGACCCATAGAATGTCGGGATGTCAAGTTACGACCCTTTTTATGTGGATGTTGTAATCTGTCTTTTTGATATTAATTATTAATGAAAATGTTGTTGCGAGAAAATGTTGTGTTGATCTTGTTATGTGATTACTTGGAATGTTTTAGATGATTTAAAGTGTAAATTCATGATTGATGGGAACCTATAGTGTTCCTAGGGGAGGGTTAAGTAGAAGGTAGTTAATACTAACTTCGAAGGGCGCGTTTTGATTAGAATAATTACTTTTATTTTAGGCCCGAGCTAATTCGCGTCGTTAGTGAGCTCAAGTGTGTTCGTTTTTGCTGTGAAGTGAAGTTAACCAGGTAATGTCTATGCTCTAATCCCCACTGGGATGCTCTTTAAATGTGTTTTAATGTTTTCTAATTTGTTTTGAGAATTGCATCCCGAAAGGGGATTTTATGTAGGAAATGTGACCATCTGTTTTGGATAATTGTTTGTAATTGTTGTACTTTGTTTTATGAGTTGAGAAAGTGGATTGTCTTTTATTAGTGGTTTTCGGATTGGTTTTGATAATCTGGGTTGGGTTTGACTTGAGAGTTGTGAGCTGAGATTTGCATAAGATACTAATAATTCAAGTGAAACATTAAGCGGGTTTATTTAGTCGTAACCTGTGGTAGGCAAAGGGTCCGGGACCCTGGTCGTAGCCTGTGGTAGGCAAAGGGTCAGGGACCCTGGTCGTAGCCTGTGGTAGGCGGAAATGTGAACTCTTGATATTCTGGTCGTAGCCTGTGGTAGGCAAAGGGTCAGGGACCCTGGTCGCAGCCTGTGGTATGCGGAAATGTGAACTCTTGATATTCTGGTCGTAGCCTGTGGTAGGCAAAGGGTCAGGGACCCTAGTCGCAGCCTGTGGTAGGCGGAAATGTGAACTCTTGATTCTGGTCGTAGCCTGTGGTAGGCAAAGGGTCTGGGACCCTGGTCGTAGCCTGTGGTAGGAAAAAATGTGAACTTCTGATAATTTTTGGTCATAGCCTGTGGTAGGCAAAGGGTGTGGGACCCTGGTCGTAGCCTGTGGTAG
Source organism: Portulaca oleracea (assembly GCA_029582165.1). Taxonomy (NCBI): domain Eukaryota; kingdom Viridiplantae; phylum Streptophyta; class Magnoliopsida; order Caryophyllales; family Portulacaceae; genus Portulaca; species Portulaca oleracea. The sequence goes on from CM055875.1 coordinate 16,636,059, forward strand.
GCAGAGGATCTGGGATCCGGTATGATATTTGTTACTTAAAGGGATGTGGTATCCCGCCCGCATAATAAAATATGGATTGGTTGGGTTGAGGAAAACAGTTAAGGGATTAAAGGTTTGTGAAATGGTTTGACTTGTTTCCTATCCCTCAAATGAATTGAAATAAACTTAACTTGTTTTTAACGTTAGGGGTAGACATTATTGAGATTTCCCCCTCATTTTTGAAATGTTTTGTTTTCAGGTGATGATCAATATGTTGGGAACGGGAATTAGCAGTGAGGCTTGGCATGTTTAGTTTTGTTAGTCGTGTTATGTTTCAACTCAGAAAGACTTGAAGTTAGGGTTGTTAAGTTGTTTTTCTCACTTTGAGTTTGTTAGTTGGTTACCGTTATCAGACAGTTGTAGTTTCCTTCTCGCCTTGTATTCCTTCGGGGATACGGCAGTGATGCCCAATAAGAGTTTTGAGTCTTCCGCTAATTTTGTCTGTTAACGTTAGTTTGACTTTGACTTTTCTATAATTGAATTTCCGGGGCGTTACACTAAATGACTCAAACTCAGGCAAACATTCAACATTCTCAACATAAGCAACCTCATCACATGAATCTTTGAAAATAAAAGACTCAAACATGCATGCCTCTGATATTTTGGTGGTCATAAAAATAAAAAAATTGTATTCTAGTCGTACCAAATCTACCTCCACATTTTCTTTATTTTTTCATTCCTGCCTCATATTGTTTTTTATTTTTTCGTTTTTGTCTCGATAAAGGTTACGAAGTGTAATTACTAAAAAAAGTTTTAAATTATATTTTTGAGAATTTGAACAATTACTATGATTTTTTAAAGAATAAAAATGAAGAATTCATAAAAATTCGAAAAAATATCGAAAAAATTTGGGATAAACATTGTCAATTCATTGAAAATCGTGGAAAATGTTGTGCTAAGTTTTGAATCAAATGTAAGTCAAAATCTAAGCTATTTAGGGTATACACTCGGTGGTGGTCCATCAAAATAAAATTATGATTTTTCTTGGACCACCAGAATATAAAAACAAAATAGGGATTATTGATCGATACATAAAAACTGAAAGTAGAGATTATTATAGACCAATTTTCGTAGTAGTAGTAATAATAATAATAATAATAATAATAATAATAATAATAATAATAACAACAACAACAACTTCAATCGATCGATTTGTCAATATTTAACTACATAAATATTTTGGATAATTCGAGATTATCGTGAATAACCTTAGTTGCCTCACAAGTAAAATGAATATAAAGTGTCGTCTGGCGGTCATTACACTGTTCGGGTTCGCAAAAAACATAAACGATTAAATGAATTGAAATGTATGATAGTTAATTTAAACTCGTTAATGAATTTAATTATACTGGATTAGGGGCGGATTATTACACATTAAAATGGACACAACAGACCCAAAATCATGAAATACAAGTGCTTTTAAAGACTAAATCCTCAAATAATTTGCGGGGGGTGCGAAATGTGTTGATAATGTTGAATTTCGCATTTGATTTGCAGAAGAAACAACTTTCGATGGAATGAGAGTTGATGTAAAATCCCTGAATTTGGGATAGCGGCACTGTTAGTTGGTTAGCCAACCTGTTAGGTCAAGAGTTTAAGTTTCGAGGATGAAACTTCTTTTAAGGGGTAATGATGTAAAACTCCGAAAATTCTGAATGTGTTTATCATTATGTTGTTAATATTTTATTTTGAGTCCAGTTATTTATGTGAATTTTATCTGTAACTCCTGAGCTCATATGACCGTTGAGTGACTAATAACGAGGGTAACCTGATCATTTTATGTAATTAATTAGTATGTTCTTATTATTCTATGTGGGTAATTTAATAATTATTCGAATAATTTATTTTAAATATTTTGAACAACTAATACTCCCTTTCCTCAATAATGGTCACACTTGAATTTTGGGAATGTTTAAAAAGAGTTGTCTAGTATTACAAATATTAATTACTTTCAACTGAAATTTAGTTATAATTATTTTAGAGGGTGATTGATGTCTAGCTTTTTGGACAGCTTTCTGGATAAAATAGCTTTTGGGGGAGGGGGTATTTGGTTGTTTGACCATTTAAAAAGCCAATTTGGAGTGTTTGGTGGGTTGATGGATTGAAGTAACTTTTTACCCCAAAAAACCAGTTTTTAAAAAGCTACAAAGAGTAGCTTTTTGTAAATGACTATTGGCTTTTTGAGATGTAAATTACCATATTGACCACACATTTCATAAAAATTATAAAAATTGACAACCAAATTATTTAAGGTTGTTTCATTTAATTTTTATTCCATCATCCACCAAAACTACCATTTAAATTATTTTGGTTCTTTATAGCGTAGATTACCATGTTGGTATCTAAGTTGTACAAATAAAAAATATATTTGCAATTATTAAAAATTTCAAAAGTAAATTTGGGATAAAAATTTATAAAATATCAACATTAATTGTAAAAGTAAATTGGGATAAAAATTTTAGTCTTACTCAAGAAAATTTGGCAATCAATGAACAATTTAGTTGTCAGCCTATTAATAAAAATTCCCATTTTTTTGTGATTATTTATTGAACACACAAATACGACGAAAAAAAGAGTATCAATAAAAAAATACCAGTAATATGGAGGAAAAAACCTCAAAATGAATTAAAAAAATCATAATGTTAAAAAAATATCGAAGATAAAGTTAAGAGTATAATTGAAAACCAAACAAAAAAGTCACAGTACAAACAATTCTACTAAACACTTTTTTACACAACACAACTAACACAGACAGCTAACAGCCAACAAAAACAGTTAACAAATCAGTCAAAAGTTAAACAACTAACAAAACAACCAAAAAAAAAAAATCATTAGCCAACAATTACTTCCAAAAAAAAACGTCTTTACAAATACTGCCATTAGCACCAACGTCCTCTGTTTGGCAATGTATATTGTATGCACTCCGACGTTTTGGCAATGTATATTGTATGCACTCCAAGCATGTGTTTCAGATGTTTATAAGTGAATAATCATTGTAATAAGAGTGAACAATTTAATATATGTAGTAATTAGTGAACAATATAATATATGCGGTGAATCTGGATCACGTGCTCGGGTGCAGCTAATTAATTGCATTGTTTGGCACATCAAACCCCGACCCCTGCTGCTCATCATCGACGACCACCGCGAGATCCCTCTCTCCTTCGCTTCAACCCCCTCTCACAACCACAACCAGCAAACCGACCACCGTCGCCACCGAGTCCGTCGTCGTCGGTCGCCGGCAACTGTCGTTCCTCATCCCCTTTTCTTTTACCGACTTTATGCTCGATCTGTTCTGATCGACGCCGCCCTCTGATTAAACCGCCGCCGCCGTCGACCCCGTCTTGCCACCATCGTTCGCCGCCGTCCACCAGTTTCCACCCATCCAGCCCATCTCCCTTGAATGTATAGTTTTCTAACCCTAAACTATAGTGATTATTTTCATGTTTTATCATTCCCATTGTTAACTATTGTTACCTTTTTTTTTAGTTAGCTTTTCAATTTATTAATCTGATTCAAGGGTTAGGTTTTACCGATTGTTATTAGTTGTATTTTGCATATGATTAAAGTGTGCTGTGAGGGGAAGAGGGTATTTTTTTTTAATGTAGTTAAATTTTATTATGGAAAATTATCAAAGTTTACTTAAAAGATTTTATTATTTTGTAGTCTTGGATTTACAAACCCTAGTAGAGTAATTTTAACATTATTATGTGAAGTTTGGTAGTAAGAGTTTGGGCTCCTTATTATATTGTTAGTGTTAATAAGTAAAAGTTGCATCTTGTTTGTAATCGAGTGTGATACTTGTGTTTTAGGTTGTAACTAAGGAGTTTTGGTTTGTCATACGGTCATGAAGGGTCAAAGAGTGTGTTGTTGGATGTCTAGATGTCAAGGTTGGAGTTTTGGGTTGAGTTGATTAGAGTTAAGGTTAGTAATTCAAGAGAGAATAAACTGGGTTTTGGAGACAGTTTGGATGTGTCATGTTTGAAAGTACTACCATTAGTTGTGTAGTTGGTTTTTATTCGAAAGTCTTGGTTTGGGTGTTCGTTCATGAGTTAACTTTAGTAAGAATTTTACGGTTCAAGTAGTTGAGGTGTATAGCCCAAGTTATAGATTGTTAAACAGGAATGCGTTGAAAGTTGGACATACATGTTGTGTGCTATTTTTAGACCCTTTGGAGTGTGTTTTAGGTTTTGTGATCAACATGAAAGTCGTAGTAGACTCTCCGAGGGTTCTAGAAAGTTAAGAATCAAGTCCATGGGATGTTGAGAAGTCGAGTTATGAGTTTTACAACAGAGCTGTAGTAATCTGTACAATTTTCTATGCTTCTTTTTAAATAAATAGGGTTATTTTATGCAAAATAAATTTTTTGTGATGGTTATGTGATTATTGTGGGTGAATATTGGGAACCCTTAAATGTTTTAGGGTTTGGGTATTGTAGAAGGTTACATATACTAACTCTGCTAGGCCGTATTAATTTTAGAATTTTTATTCTAATTATAGGTTTGGGTTAGATGACTTGTTTGTGAGCTCAAGTGTTTTTGGATGAAGTGAAGTGAAAACTTCTAGGTAATGTCTATGTCCTAATCCCCACTGGGATGAATTTTACGTGCTTTATGGTTTTTAATGTGTTTTGGAATTTGCATCCCAAAAGGGGATCTTATGGTGAAAATTGACTGTCTTATTTGGTTGTCGAATTATGTTCTTTTGAGTTGGTTAAATGTGGACCGTCCTTTATGTGTGATTTTGCAATGGTTTTGGAAATCGAGGTTGGTTGATTGAGACTTGAAAGGTGTGAAGCATTAAACTGGACTAATAATTCAAATGGGACATAAATGCGGGTTCGGGCAACGTCCACAAAGACCAGCATGTAGTATCTTGCAGGGGAGTTGTCAAGAAATCAGGGATGCCCGATAAGTGCTACTTCCCCGGGGTTAAGTGTTTGTACATGTGTGAAATGGATGGCCATCCGTGTGATTGAAATTGTGACTGTGATTGTGATTGTGATTGAGATTGAGATTGAGATTGTGATGATATTGAGATATGATTATATGCGAAGTTTTGGACTTTGAGGGGCATATAAGCAAGCTCCGGCCTTTTAATAAACCCATGAAAGATGGTTATGGTTGGTTGGGAAATCAGTTTGTAAAAATGATTTGACTTGGTCACTTCTTCTCCTAAAGAACTGAAATTTGTTGACAGTTAGGGTTAGACATTATTTAGTCCTCCTTATATTTTCAAATGTTTTGTTTTCAGATGAAGAGTTATGCGATGAGAATGGGTTCTAGAAGTGAGGACGTCGAAGTTAGAAGTTGAGAATAAAGTTTAGTAAATGTTTTGACTGGAGTTAGTTAATGTTGGTTTATGTTATCTTTAGAATTTGAAGTTTTCTTTCGTTTGGCTAAATTGAAATAGCAGTTATCGTTTGTTAGTTTCTTTTTTCTTCTTGCCTTGTATTCCTTTGGAGATATGGCGGTAACACCCAATTAAGAAAAAGAAAATGAGACTTGCGCTTTTAATTTAGTCAACATTAGACTTTGGCCATTAAAATCATAATTGAACTTCAAGGGCGTTACAGTTGGAGGAAGTAGATGAACAGTCATTGTGGGGTGTTGGGAATGAACGTTGGAAGCGGTCGGATTTTGAAATGGAGGGAATTGAATGCGAGACCACAAACAGTGAGAGAGGGGTTAATTTTTATGAGTCTTTTAGTTAATTAGGTAATTAATTAAGGTAATCTATTAATTATATTAATAATACAACCCAAATCAACTATAAGTTGCCATGTGTCAACCACCGAACACAACCCAACCAATTGTGTTGCCTTATTACTAAAAAGTTAAATCATTAAGAGACCATTACAACAACCGGATGATTTTTATTATATTTGCCAATAGACAATTAAAAATGTTAAAGTTGATAATAATTTATATTACTATAAATAAAAAGAAAGTTAAAATAAAATGAAAGTTAAAAAGTTCAAATTATTAATTATTTACTAATATTAATCTTAAACCTACATGGTAAAATATAGTTTAAGATTCAAAATTTACAATCATAGAATATAACAAGGAGAAAAGTTAATGACAATATATTTGATCCTCTTTCAGGAAAAATAAGAAAAACTATTTAGAGAACACTAAGACCAAAATTCCTAAAAATTGAGCGTCAGTGAAGAAAGACAGAGAAAATATACTTATAATTAAATCGAAAATTAACAAGTAAAACAGAATAACACGTGCATTGCATGGGAAAAAAGACTAGTTAGTGAGTTAAAACCTTTTCAATTCTTTTGGCGTCTTTACTTGCTATAATATGTCATTCACTTATTACAATCAAGTGGCATTTTCATACTCATTAACATTTTTTTAATACTCATTAACAGATTTTAATGACAGAGAGTTAACATTGTTAATTCTAGTGACATTTTTGCCACTTTGCAGATATTGGGATTTTTATCCGAGCACTGTCGTATAAGCAGAGGTTTAAAAACCTGAACAAAAGCTTGCAGCAATGGGGAGAAAGAAATCTACGCGTTGAAGTTTTATGCAGCGGGGGTTCAACTCTGTCCTCAACATTCAGACGCTCATTCCTCTAATAGATTTCTGGTCTCTTTCCAGCAGTAGGGAGAAAGAAATTCTCTTCAACATTATATTTCTTTCTCGAAAATGAGATTGCTGGTCTCTCGGAAAAGGTTTCCGTTGTCTATAAAATCTCTGCTCGTATTAATTGGGATTGTCACGGGTATTGGGTTTACGCTGCTTACTCTCAAGTTGGTGGATCCATCTACGACCGAGGGTGTTTTCTACTTAAAATCCCAGAAATTCTTGGATTCCAATGTCATTTCTGTTTCTGTAAATGACACTAGTTTCAATTCTACTTCATCTTACACTGTCAGAAGAAATGGGTATGGGAAATCAGCTTCATGCGCTACGGTTGAGGAGATGGGGGAGGGTTTTGGGGCTAATGCTGCTGCTTCATGGAAAGATTCTCTCCGAGTTAGAAAGTTGATCAACCAACATTTTGATCTTAATGGTAATTTTTCTGCGCTTATTATTTGTTTTCCGAGAAATTCATATCTTTCTCAAATGCAAAATGTTATCCTTTCTTTAGTTGTTTCAAGGTTAGATGCAAAATATGTTGTATTTGTGTGACCATTGTCTTAGTTTTATGACCATTGTTTAGTTGATTAGTTGTTTTCGGGTTGTGGTTTGTATGTCCGTTTTTTACTTAGTTTTATGTTAGTATCAAAATACGTTAGATGCAAATATGTTTGTATGACCATTCTTTGGTTGTTTCTGTGCTGCCTTTTGTGTTTTTCTGAGGACACTGGGGAGACATGTACACTTTAAGCTTTATTAACCCTGCTCTTGACCATAGTTACAATGAGTTTTCATTGTTGCAGTTGTTAAGTTATAGAGTGATTATTATTAATTGTTAGTAATGGATTTTTACTCAAAGTTTGAAAGAGGATGAACAAAATCGACCACAGGCCTTTCCGCTTCTGGTTTATCATGGAACAGTCAAACTGAGAAAACTATCATGAACCTAGTGAAGTCCATCTTGGAATGAAGGGAAGTTTTATTTTTCTGATAAGGAGAGCAATACTAATCCATGAAAAACTTTTTACCGAAAGATTTGAACTATAACAACTGCCTAAAATGGATCCTGTTGAAGTAGGGTCTGCTGATATGCAGGCACTTTTACGTTCAAAATTTACACAAATGATCTTTTGTCACCCGATTTGTCTAAAATTTAACAGTGTATCTGACAGTAAATGTCTTGGAGGATTATGGTATGATGCCATGTTATTTTAAGTCTTTCTTGTGATTGAAACTTTTGGCCCAATGGAAATAGGAACTACCCATGATAGTGGTAATCTTCCATGAGCGAGCTCCTGTAATTTGATTCCAGGTCCTTCAAGAGTCCGACAGCTCCTCCCAGATCAATTTTGTCGGCATGGTTTTGTTATTGCAAAGGCATCAGAAGCTGGATTTGGAAATGAAATGTACAAGATACTAAATGCTGCTGCGTTAAGCATCATGCTGAACCGCTCCTTGATTATTGGGCAAACCAGGCATATTGGTTCTTTCTCTAGCCTTTCACTTACATATATAGCTTCATTTCCTGTTCTTTTACAGTTTCTGGCATGTTTATGTAGACTTATTCAGTATTTTAAGCACTGAGTTTACTTTTTCACAATTCACAAGCCTAAGTTTCAGCTACTATGCAATTCTGTATCTCCTTGAAAGAGTGTCTTTTGTGTCTTTGGACTCTTGTATGCTAATCTAACAATGTGAAACTGATGCAAGACGAGGAAAGAAGGTAAGTATATGGATTAGGAGGATAGTTCTAACTTTTAGGAATTATTGTACTTGGTTATATTATAATTATTTTCATATTTCATTCAAGTTATATTTCATGTAAAAATATTTATAGCATAGTATCAAGATTTTGCTTCCTAGTTTATTAGGATGGTTATATATTTTTTTTCCTTTTCTAGGTTATTTGTTATTATTTAGTTCTCCTAATGTTAGCTAGCCTATTGATTATATAAGCTCTTTATGTGATTGAAAAAGGTCGACTTGAATAATATCGAATTGAATTGAATGGAATAGTAGTGAGTTTTGCGAACTTGGTGGTGTAGGAATTCAATGTTTGTGAGTCTTGCATCTTGTCTTCTTTCCCAAATCTGTGAACATAAAGACATTTAGAAAATAAAACCGAAAGAAAGTTTAATCTACTGCTCGGTTTCTATAGTATTGCTAATCCCATAATTTCAACTGCTGATATCTATTCACTGCCTTCAGATCTGTTCATGAAGTTTCTATCTGCTGGGTTCAGATCTGAACAGAGCCACTGAACCGGTGTAATAAACACCATCATGTGTTTTCCATGTTCATTCACAACAAACCATGACCTGTCTCAGTGAATGTTTTGCAACAAATTTTCTCACCTATGCACTATGCAGACATGGAAAACATTACCGTATTTGGGACGATTGATGTCCTTGCTTTGATGAATTTGGACTGTCATAAAGATGCTACAAATGTTTTGTGCTGACTTCATGGAGGACAATTTTTTGAGGATTTTTGTGAATTGGATTTTTATTTTCCTACCTATGTCATATGAGGTTGTAGGCGTTACATTCCTAGTTCTATGTTGGACGAAAAACTTCCCAAAGCTGCTAGATACATTGGCGGTTCTCACTAAAGATTCTGTAGTTTCATATTCAAGGTTTTCCGGGTAACCGCTAGCTTTTTATGCGGAATATCCTAGTTAGTATAAGGCACGAGGGGAGTAGTCACTAGTCACTAAGGACGATGGAGATGGAGATGGAGTTATTGAAGAAGAGCCTGTTGATGTGGATGTCCAAATGGAAAAATGCAATAAAGTCTTGGATGGAATAATCTCAAATAATGTTCTAGTTGGATATGCAAATTCAGAAGTTGCTGGCCCTTATTGTCTTGTAGATGAAACACCCAGTGAGGAGGAAAGTGAAGAGGAAACTGAATCTTCTCTCCTGATAAGGTGGATGATGCTTTTACTGGAGAAGTTATTGAAAAGGATTCCAAGCACAAACTATTCCATACATATTAGTATAGATTCAACTAGGACCTATAGAGAATTCACTGGCATGCATCATAAATCTATCACAAGTGCTTAGGCATTTAAGCAAATGGCAAAACAGTTTTAGTTTAACCAGGAAGCAGGAAGGCACTGGTAAGGTGAGATTGGGTAACATAAGGTTCTGTAGAAAGTTGTAAATATATGTAATTTGCTGCAAAAAGTTGGTGACTGATAAAAATATAAAAAAAAGTTTTTGATTAATAGGGTCAAATGAGGTAGAATGGGTAAATTTAGGCAGGAAAGTCAATAAATTAGTAAGGGAAAGAACACGACCTGATTCTTGTCCCTAATTTCTTTGTGAAGGAAGATGGTCTTCATCGTGTGTCTGCGTGACTGGTAACGTTTGAGAGGATATTATGACTTGGGTTTCAGCCAATTGAATGGAAATTAGATCACTTTTTCATCTTTCTCTCTTCAATTAATTTCATAACACAAGGCCACAAGGGGGAGTTTCTCCAACCAGGGGAGAATGATGCAGGATAAAGAAAGAGGATACATATATGACTTACTGCCATATATTCTACCATTTAGAAATTGTTATATTTGTCAAGTAAACATATTCTATAATTGTCAAGATTTAGCTTCCTAGTTTATTTGGATGATATTAGGTTATGTATTTATCCTTTTCTAGGTTATGTTTATCCTTTAGGCCTGAGTGTTAGCTAGCCTCTTGATTATAGTAACTCTTTATGTAGTTGAAGAAGGTAGACCTAATCAAACTGACTTGGTGTAGTAATTGCTTCGGTGCTCCCTTGAGTGTCCTAAATAGACTCTCTAACAAAGTTCCACTAGAAACCAGACTTTCAGAGGTTGGACTAGGCATGACCTGTCTTTTGAGTTATTTTTAAGCACTACTTCACAAACCTTTTAGGTAAACAAGATAGGACTATTCACAATCTGCCCTCTGTTGTACCATAGCTCTGTGTAGTAGCGTGTTAGAGGGTTAAGTATTAGTGAACTCCATATGTTGGTTGTTGCTTATCATTGTTCTTTCTTTCAGGGGAAGATATCCATTTGGGGAATATGTGACTTATTCAAATGTTTCATTTACCTTGAAAGAAGTCAAGCATTTGTGGAGACGTAATGGTTGTGTGTCAAAATATGGCCATGATCTGGTGGTTCGTGTGGACGACTTTCAAAAGCCTTCCCAGACAAACATACTGTGTAGTAACTGGAGGGACTGGGAGCAGCCTATCATTTGGTAACTTGGAAGATAGTTTTCTGATTCAATCTTGTTATTGATCTGCCCATGTAATCACCCTAGCATTATTTAATTTATGTTTTTAAATGTTAGGATTCAAAACACAACAGATGCAATTGCCTCTCAGTTTTTCTTGAAGAATGTGCATCATGAGATGAGGAGTGCAGCTGTTGAGTTGTTCGGTAAGCCAGAACTTCACTCCAGACCTAATGTGTTTGGGGAGTTAATGAAAGTTCTTGTATCTCCTTCTTCAAGCATCGAAGCTGCCGTAAAATCTGTTCTGGCTGATACTGAAGATCCAAGCATTGCATTGCATATGCGGATGCGGATGAACAGGTTAGACAACCTGTTCCTATATTGAATAATACATCTCCTTTGTTTCTAATGATTATGAAGTATGTTCTCCAATTTTATTTGCATAAACGTCTCTTTGAAAAGGTTGTCGACCTGAAAATGGTGTACTTGTCTGCATAGGAGTTTCTTTTATGTTGATCGTTTAGATCTCACACTGGAGGGATTTGTGACTGGTTTTTGTCATTATGTTTATTATTGTTTTTCTTGTTGTGTGCTTTCTGGAAGTGACTTGTGTTGCATCGACAGATTGCTTAAACTACTTGACCTGTCCAAGCGGATCCCAGGTGTTTGATGCTCCTGGTCAAGTTTGTTACTAAAAAGCTCTTGTTTATGTGCCGAAAAGATCTTAGTATTCTCAATATAATGTCCAGTAAGTTTAGGCCTGACATAGCCAAAAGATATGGTCTTTTCTTGAATTGGGAACCATGATCTCAGTAGAACAAATATAATGTACATTGTACTTTGAAGATCCAGCATTCTTAAGAACGAGTTGGTAAGCAATATTCTTTTTTGATAGAATCATAGGAAGATAAGACCCTTGATATTGGTACACATTTCACTCCAACACAAGAAGAGTGTAGGTGTTCTCCTTTGCTTTTTGGGTAGTCAGCTGTCGTTCACCGCCTCCAAATCTCATTTTCGAACAAACTGCCTTTCATTCTCCACGAATCCCGCATTGGAGCTTAACCCCCAGCAACCCTCGCTTCACTTGTCTCTGATACCAAGTTGAATCAAGTGCTTGCTCTTACCAATTTGATAGAGAACGGGAAATAAATAAAAGCTAAAGATAATAATTCAACATCCCTTCCCCGTGCTGGATTCTGGAAAAGATTAGCATGCATGTGCTTAAATCAGTAATAACTGTATTCAATATTCAATGTAGATTGTTTCATAAAGGCTAGCAAAACCCTTATTTATAGGTAAACAACTTGCCTAATACGAAATCTAATAAAAATACGAAACTAGAATAATATTCTAAACAACTTAGGAAACTATAATATTCTTAATATGAATAGGAAACTAAAACATATAAAATACCTATTTATTATTATTCCTAAACTTATTCCTAAAATAAGTCTCGAGTTCTCCATAAAAAATGAGTTGCTAATGGATTTTATTGGTTACTGTGTTGACAGTTCATTGAGAGCGATACAAGCTGCATTGAGCTGCATACGCAAAGTCATGGACAACCTGCAGTTAACAAGACCCAAGGTGGTTGTAGTCTCTGATACTCCTCTTATAAGCACTGTCAGACCAATGCTGGAAGAATTTGCAGAGGTAAACTTTGTATTGCTGATTGGGAGATCTGACCAGTAAGATTTTTCCATTTTACTGTCGCAAAGCACCACAGGATAGTACATCTTCCGTTCTGAACCTGACTTGCTTCTTTTTCTTTTCTTTTTTCCCCCAGGTTCTTCATTTTGACTATGAACATTTTCGAGGGAATATGTCTGGGGAGATTAGCAAGTCACATATGTTAAACTTCAGGATCAAGGACTGGGGCCCAGCTCCTAGATGGGTTGCATTTGTTGACTTTTTCCTTGCATCACGAGCCAAACATGCTGTTATTTCAGGGGCACATAGACGTGTGGGAACAACATATGCTCAGTTGGTCGCAGCATTAGCTGCAGCTAATAATCTCGGTATTTGCTTCATTGCCTTAAAGATTTGATTCTTGTTCGGAAACAGTGCTAATTCCTAATGTCGGCTTCTTTTTGTTAATTTTCAGATGAAAATCCCAAGACATGGCCGAATTTTGTGTTCCAAAGTAGCTTTCAGAGCAACTTACTTATAAATGGATTGAGCAATCAGATAGGATGGGGACATGTTTGGAACAGATTTGCAGGTCGGCTGAGTTGTCATGGACAGGCCAATCAGTGTGCATATACTCCGGTTCTCCCGCCTGCTTGGTGGGATGGAATTTGGCAGTCTCCAATTCCTCGAGACATCCGTAGGTTAGAATCCTATGGTATTCGCCTCTCTGGATTGGGCACCGTTGATGAGGAATATCTTCAATCCTTTTGCAAATCTAGGAATACCCCAGTTATCAACATTCCTGTATCATCCATCTAGTATACTATGCTTTACATTTTATTCTTTTAGGGGTAACTTAAACCCATATATGTCACTCACTTTGTTTGTTGTACAATAACTTGAACGCAAAACCTCCTACCTTTTGGAGTATTCTTAGCTTGTGCTATGTCAAAAGATATTACGTGTGATTTTATCCAAATTAGGTGAAGTATAAGTTGTATCTTTTCAAAGTTGGTTGTATATAGAGTTGGAAAATCTAACACTGCATGATTATCGACATGCGTCAAATATGATAATAAGCGGGTTTTGGTAAGAATTTCAACCTATTTAATTGAAGGAGTTATCACAGTGATCAAAATTTCCGACGCGAAAAACACCTATTTAACTTGGTTAATTAGGTTGGTTAGATGAGTCAACTCATTTACTTGATGATTATTACAAGATTAAATAATTTACCAATATGCTTATGTTAAAGTGGTGTTGTTAGTACTAATTGAAATATAAGACTTAAAATTTTAACTTAAGTTTCCCTTTGGTTATGCCACGAGGTGCACATATTAACTAGTTGGAATGTCATCACTTTTTTTTAATGCAGTTTCGGATAACATAATCCTTAATTAAATGGCTCTTGGGTGATAGTCATGCGAAATTTCGCTTAAAAAGTTGGAAAAGTCTATTGTGCCCTTTAATTTTTGAATAAATGCCAATTTTAGCCTTAGTTTCTGCTCTCAAAAACAATGGATGACTTTCTCTCTCTTCTTCATTGCCAACAACTCACAAAGCAAAGCCTCGCTGTTTTATTTCTCTTTCTCTCTCAAACGGGTATTTGAAACGCACACACAAACAGAGGGAAATTGTATGGAAACGACAATCGATTGGATTTGTGGCTTCGGTGGATGTGTTGGGGCCTCAAATTGCGTTTGGAAGATTAGCTACATTTACTCCTCATCTTGAAACTGAAGATTCCAAGGGTTCGTACTCCTCTCTCCTTACCCACTATGTTGTAAGACTCAGACCGATGACCAACCTGGTTGACCCACTGAGTCAATGGGTCAAATGCTCTCGGACAATTATGACCCAATTATACCAATTAACCCGAGTAGTGGTTGAACCGGTCAAAAATCGGCATGACCCATTTTTCTTTGGAAAAACACCAATGCCTAAACTCTAAATACACATGAGAATGAGATTGATTCAATTCTATACATTTATACAATTTTCTTATTAACATTTGAATTTAAAAATTATATAATTGAAATAAAATAATTGGCCTTGTAATATGGTAAACTCTAATCATGATGATCATATTTGCTATTTTCCTGTTTCATTAATTATTGTACGACTGTACCCATTTGACATTAATTTTATAGGTTGTATTTATATTTTGCCTTTCATACATCAAGTGATGTTTTGTGACAATTTGACGAATGTATTTGCAAAGTAGCAGTTTCGAACAATAGTTTTGATATTTGGATTATTTGAACATTTCGTTTGCTTAAGTGACCATTGATAAGTGCCTTTTGTGACTATGTTTTTAGGGGATTTTGATAGTGAATTAGGGATAACTTTGATTGTAAATCTTGATTTATACCCCTATTTCTCTATTATGCTTATACCTGTCAATTCGGTCGGGCGGGCGGGTTTCGGGTCGGTCGTATATCGGGTTCGGATAAGTACGAGTCGGATGTATTTCGGGTTCGGGTAAATACGGGCGGTATATTTCGGTTTCGGGTGAACCCACGTTATAGTTGCGACCTTTTTCCGTTTTTTCTTTTTTAAAAAATGGTATCTAAATATTACTTTTTGTACAATATATATAATAAAATATGATTATCTTCTAGTAATGGTAGATTATTGTAACTATTTTGACCTAAATTATAGAAATAACAAATAAATAAGTTGCGCTTATAATTTAACGTTAAAAATTACAAAGAAAAATCACAAATTTTAATAAAGTTGAACTTAAAAAATTAATTTTTCGGGACAAACCGGCGGGTCGAGTTTGATCCGCTAATTTTCGGGTTTGGTATACTTTAGTTCAGAAAATCGTATTCAAAACCCAGAAATTTCGGGCGGGTTCGGGTCGGGTCAGAAACTGCCAAGTCTAATTATGCTCGATGTTGTTTTTTATGAAAACTTGCAGATTCGGGAGCAAAACACCAGTTTTAGGAGCATTTCAGGCTTATCCCAGACCACCACAGACCTCCCCCACGGGTGTACGGACCGTGGGACAAACGGAACCAAAACCGAGCAACCAGACTGCATGTGCAGGTCAGTTGTTTTCGCGAGTAGAAAAGCAAGGCAGCGACGATTTTTCATGATTCATTCATTATCTATCATTTTTCCTTCGTTCTTTGGCCGTCAAGGAGAGAAAAGAGAACCCTAATACTTCCATTCTACTCCTCTTCCCCACCATCAAGATTTAAGACCGAATCGATTCAAGAGAAACCAAGATCAAGATTCGCAAAGGAAAGGAGCGACGTTCGCGGAGAAGGTTCCACCCCGGGATCGAAAGACTCGACGGGTTGTATTCTTCGCAGTTCTATTCTTTCTTTTTGATTTCCTTCTTAGTTTTGAGATTCGATTATGTTGATTGGAACTTGTTTCGTGCTTTTCTTGAATATGAGTGACTAGTTCATTTGAATTCTAGGGTTTTGCAACTCGAAACAATGTTGTTTGATTTAATATTATTAGTTTGTGCATGATTTCTTGATTAGAATCAATAGAAGGTTGTGTTTTTCATGTTTATGAATATTCTTAAGGCCTTGAATATTTGTAAGTTTGAGATTAACATGAGAAGTACTAAAAGGTGAATTAGTATAATCTGACTACCAAACTGTCTACCTAGGCTTGTGAAATTTGAGAAAGGAGTAGTAAACTAGGGAATCAATTGGATAACCTGACTTTTGAGACCTTCAATTTTGTTTAACCTAAAAGGCATACGAAGGTTGTTGATTAGGTTGTTTAGAATAATTCTATTTAGCGTAAGGGCGATAGGATTCAGAGGTTGTCGATTCTTGATTCGTTCTTGAATATATGATTGTGCAAACTAGGTTTTAGTAATCGAACTCGTTGTTAGATAGGCATCTCCCTAGAAATCTTTCTCTCTTGATTAGAACCCATGACTAATTTCCTTGCTTTCTTTAGTTTTAGTTTGTTTCCTAAACTTTACCAAAACCCAAATCCTTATTAGCTTAGTAATCGCGATAGAGATTAGTTTTCTGTGCTGCTAATTGAGTCCCTGTGGGATCGACCTTGACGTGCTACTACGTACACCGTGCGCTTGCGGCCCTGTGAACCACGTGGATTTGATTTATTGCTTCTTTTTTGGAAATTACTTGACTAGGTATTGTTTTGTATGATTTGACACTAAAGCTACTGGTTTTGTTTTTGGGCTATGTCTTCCGCCTTAGCCAGTTAAAGTAAAATTACTGGTTTTGTTTTTGGGTTATGTCTTCCGCCTTAGCCAGTTAAGGTATCCACTGGACTTGTCGATCGACTTGTATGCGTGCTATTGTGTATTCAGATATGTGTACATGTTCCGTTGGGCCCGAATCTTTGTTGCCCCGCCACTGGGTCAATAATGGTTTTCGTTGCCCGGCCACTGGGTTAATAGTGGTTTTGTTGCCTATGCCACTAGGCTAGTACGTAGTGGCCTTAGCCCCATTATATCATACGTTTTAATTAGCAGAAATTGGCCGATGTTTAGAGATTTCTAGTAGCTTGGTGGCGTCAGATAGGCACAATTTGAGACAATGGGTTTGGAGATGAGATTTTGGGGTGGTTTTTGTAGGGTGTTTTCCGACGAATAAAAGGGTGTTTTCTGGCGGTTCTCGACTCAATACGGTAAGCCTAAACTCTTATTGATGAATTCTTGTTATGAGTGTGAGTAATTTGGTTGGATTATGGATTGGTTTTGCTTTGGAATCAAGGTGGATGAGCTTTTGGTGATGGTGGTTTGATTGGTTGGTGATACATAAGATGGAGTTGTGGGATGTTCAAGTGGTTTTGACCGTGGCTAGGCATTGGAGTGGTGGTGGTTGGGTTGACAGCGATTGGTGTATTGGCGGTGGTTATGTGTGTGTGAGCTTTAGAACCATGGTTTCTAATTATTCTATTTATTTATGGTTTGCTCATATGTTTATAATTGTGAGGTTGTGTCATTCCTGAACCCTGATCGTTCTGGAAAATTAGTGTTAGACTTCATTAATTATCCTTGTTAAAAGTTTTTGAAGTTGAGATTTTGCTTTCTATTGCTAAATAATTCCTGACTGTTATTGAAAAATCTTGTCATTTACTTCATTATTTTTTTATATTTTTTTTTTGTGTGTGTGCGTGTGTGTGTGGAAACCTTATATTTAAGTGAACAACTGAAAATGTTACTAATCCATCGTTGTATCTGATTTTGGTTGATTGCTTCAAGACTTGATTTGTCATGTCTTGAGCATAAATATCCTTTCAAAAATTGTGCAGTATGCTACAGTAAAGCTAATTCGGTACAGATTGTTCCGACTCTGCAGCCCATGTGTCACGAGAAGAAAGAGAAAATTGTGAGGGAATTCATTAAAAAAAACATATGGAATCAAGTCATGGAGTAGGCCTTGGTATGTAATCCAATTATGTAAGTTGTATGGTACTGGTTTTCAGTATTAGAAACTTTAACTATTTTTTTTTAAATTTTTTTTTTACACCTTGGATGAATATGTGTTTTAAATAATAAATAAGGGTATGTCCCCATTGAACCCCATTTTTTTAAAAATTATATTTTCCGTTGTTTCTATCAATGGTTTACCATTGTAGCAATCCAAGGTTTCCAGTGTATGTAACCAAGGGTTTTCGTACATGTATCCATAAATATTTACACATTGAAAATTAGATTGTAGCTTAGCTAATTTGGCATCATAATTCTCAATGACTTCCATTGATTTTTGGTGGCATCTAACATCAAGGTGGAGGAACACTACCTCTTAGACTCTATGATGTCTAATGATGAGCAGACGATGCGACTAGTATATCAAGGTTTGCTTTGTAGTATTTTCGCTTTCTTCCTACTCTATTTAATCAAAATTGAATATTTGGCATACACCATTTGTTATAGTGGATGTTCTCATCATGGTAAATGTCAATCAACATAGATTTCTAATATCGGGGATGCTTTACTACAACTTGGACTTTCTGACAATGAAATGATTGTGGCTCTACTTCAATCAGGAGGACGTATCAGTCATGAGGGAACGAATATTAGCTTCTCTTTTTATAGGTCACATCAACAACTCAACCCAAAATTAAGCAAATGGAGCAGGATGAACCAGTACTTGTACTCGAGTGGAAGGAAGATAATTAAGTACTATTACGTGATACGGGTTTACTTTGTAGTATTTTCGCATTGATTTAGTAATATTTGTGTAGATGGAATTTTGAGCTTGTAGAATGATATTTGTTAAGTTGAAATATGAATAATGTGATGCATGTTTGATTTGTACATTCGTGTGAAAACGCCGATTTTAATTGGCGAATGTATAATAATGAGTTATGACTTCTCCTACAATCGTGTCCGAAAACAAGTTGAATAGCATAGCTTTCATGCTTCATAGGTTCAACCCAATTACATCGTAGTGTATCCACGCAAGGTGTTTAGTGAAATTTAATCGGGAAGCCCATAGATTACATATGGCATTAACCATGGTTTGCATTCAATGATAACCATGGATACAAAAGCATATAACCATGGGTACAATTGATATGTATCAAAGTTGTTTTTGGGTGTTCAGAAAGTTGGTAATTAAGGTGAATTTTTTCATGTTGTAGCTTAAATAGATATAACCACCCTTATGCTTGTATTTAACTTGAAATTATTACATGTTTCGATTCATGTTTTTGTTATATGGAATCCATAATGAATGTGGGAACCAAGCACTAAGAAAACTTTGAAACATAGCAATAATATCCAATGGTACATTGTATTAATCCATGGTTATTACTAATTGCAAATCATGGTTAATTTTATGTGTAAATTATTTTGTCATTTATCTAGTAATGTTACCATATCAGTCATTCATGGATTACAAATGGTTCAAACTATGTATCTATATAGGTTCATCCATAGAACCAAGCACTAAAACAAATCCAACAAAACATATTACGTATTTCAATTTATCCAACCAAATTACATATCATTCCATTAACAAGATATATCATATATGCTCATTACATATGGATGTGCGTAGTGGATAACATGCATTTTAAACACACTTGGATGCATGGTTTACATTGTCGCCCCTTCCAACAGTCTACCTTGATACAATCATTCTTTTTTTTTTCATATGGTCTCCCGTTGGTGATCTTCAACTACTTCCCTCCCCCCTTTTTAATTAGTGCATTCAAAATGAAAAACTTCCGTTAATAAACTAACACAAGCAAACATTACCATTTTACCAACTAAGCAGACAAATATGTCCTCGTCAATTTGAACAATTATATATGTGTGGATGTGTGGTTAACATAAGGTGTAATTCGTCAGTGTGTGCTCACATCACGAGTTAAGGTTTACACATACTGATAACCATGGATTACGCCTCATGTTAAACACACATCCATGAGGGTGGGGCCTGAAAAACCGATGATATGAAATTTATATGCTAAAACTTTATACATCTATATATCCAAATAAATTACTTTCACCTTCCATTGAATGACCAATGACATGTAATTAATTTGTTGATGTCTTCGTCATGGGTACTACATAACAAAACTAAACAACCATGGATTTATATAAATTATATAATAATATCCGTGAATAACAAATATCACTGACCATGGGATGAAGTCTAGTGTATTGTCATGGTCCTCATGGATTATCATGTATTAAGAACTTTTAGAGTATTTTATTCTACGGATTGAAGCTCTTGATATTGTGTCATACATAGTTACTACATGTGTTTCGTCAACCATCAACTATCAACTAGCGCTTTATTGATTTTACATGTATTTATTCAAACAAATTACATTTTGTTCCAATAACGTTGCCAATGATATATTATTAATTTGTTGATGTCTCATCAATGGTACTTTATAATGAACAAAAACAATCATGAATTACTATATTAATATCCATGGATTACATATATAACACACCATGGATTACCATATTAAATCCTGTATGACATAAATTGAAGAAGAAGAGGAGGATGTGTCATAGGTACCTCTCGTTCAATTTCACTCTCAGTCTCTCACCATCTCAAGCCCCAACTCCTGTCATCTCACAACTGCTGGTCCACCACACAGGTGACCGTTGCCATTGCCGTCTCATCGTCGTCGGTCGTCCAACATCGACGCTCCAAACCTATGTCGCATCATCCCTCCAAACAACAGCTTTGCGCAATAATCGAAAGAGCCAATTATCAGGAAAACCCATGTCAAAGTCCTTCATGAAACAAGAAGAAGTGATTTGCTTTTTCTTTTTGTGCGGTTTTTCAGGTGTTTTTTAGCTACCTTCTCGGGTTATCCTAATTGTAACTTTGTGTTTTAGCTGTTTGTTTTTGGTGGTTTGCCTATGCTGTTTTGTTGTATTGCCGGATATTTTGTATCACCTTCGATGCTTTATTGCCTATTGCTTCCAACGATCGAAAAAAAAGTCCTTCATGAATCAACGAGGAAGAACAAAGATATGAGATACTTCCCTTACCCCAAACCGATGAAACAACAATATAAGAAGAATGAAGAACTTACCAGTGGAGTTTTTTTTTGGGCATTGCTTACCGTCGCCCCCCTTTTTACTAATGTCGCCCCCCAAATGACTATTTTACCCCTATCCTTTTTCACTCCTCTCTCACTCCTCTCTCCTCTCTCCTCTCTCCTCTCTAATTATTCTCTCTAGTAATAATAATAATAATAATAATAATAATAATAATAATATTTACAAAATTTATAAAAAAACCGAAAATATGGTTGCGGCACGAAACGTGCGGCGGCACCGCGGTGGCTGCCGCAACCGTATTTTCGGTTTCTTTTTATAAATTTTGTAAATATTATTATTATTATTAATATTAAATTGCAATGTTATTATTAATAAATTAACGGTTTTTGAAATTCAACGTAAATTTAATGATAACATTGCAATTTAGGTTGAATTTCAAAAACCGTTAATTTATTAATAATAACATTGCAATTTAATATTAATAATGATAATAATAACAATAATAATAATGATATTAACAATAATAATAATTACAATTTTTTTATAAAAAATTTTAAATATTATTATTATTATTAAATTTTTTGTTATTATTATTATTATTATAAGAGAGAGAAGTTAGAGAGTGAAGGGTCAATGGCGATATTGGAAATTATTATGAAAAAGTGGACGACATTAGTAGGGGGGGAAGGAGCGCGGCGAAAAGCAAACGAGATTTTTTTTGGGCAACATATTCAACACTTGGGCAGCAAAACAAAAAAATTAAAGAAAGAAACCAAAATCTTGGATTTCCACCAAAGTTGCCAACTTAAGCCTCTTTTTTTTTTTTCTTTTTTTGTCAATTTAGTACCTCCAGTCAAATTCATAAGCATTTTCATTTTATCAAATTTTATCAATTTTTGCCTCAATTTACCAAAATTTACCAAAGTTAAAAAATCAAAAAAAAATTATTTTTGATATATTAGCAAAAATACCAAAAAATACTAAAAATTTAAAAAATTTAACTTTTACTCAATTACTTTTTGCCATAAATTTCACATTAGTCATTAAATATGTCATGGTCAAATTGGCTTTAATGTCATTCCTCACAGTCAATTTTGCATTCAAATATCACATGTCAAAATCAATTTTGGATGAAAAATAAGGAAATATTTTATTTAAATGGGGTTATAAAAAAAAAAAGAAAATATTATATGATGTCGAAATTTTTCATATAATTTTGCAAGCACTGGTTCTGCCTGGCAGGTCAATCAAATCAAGTTCGTGGTGACTTCCTCGAAAACAATTACAAACCCAACCGCACTCCAACTTGTTCGTCCACCCCACAACATCATCTGTTTCTTCCCCTCCCCACAAAATTCTGGTTCCCGATCAAGATGGTGATCGTGCCTTCAAATTACAAGGTCTTATCAATTTCTCTCCCCCGGACCCGGAGATTTCTACTGATATCGTCTCTTTTACTGATCTGCACTGCCAGTAGTGTTAGTTGCAGCCCCATATTCAGTTTGAAATTCAAATATGCAGGCACTAACCGTTCCCTCAATTCCCTTAAAGTTCATGATACCAATCGTCTTCAAATGCTTTCCACTGTTGACCTTCCTTTGGGTGGAACTGGCCGCCCTGATTCTTCTGGGTACCTTTTCTTTTTCTCTCAGATTTTGCTATTTTACCTTTTTTTTTTGCTTCCTTGGCCATTGCCTGATTCAATGATTTTCGATGTTTGCATGTATGACAGAGCTTTAATTTGGATGTCTGATTTTGGTTTTAATGTCAATTCGAATTCTTCTCTTTGATGCCAATCTCTTAAATTGGTAACTTTTTGAATTTGATTTGGCTTAATTCTTGGTGGGTCAACTTTGAACTTGACTAATTTTCTGTAAGGTTTGTTCTAGCCTCCTAATTGAGCTATTTTTCCCAGATGGAAATTTATGCCACTAATGTGCTTTTGGATTGATTGTACGTCTTATTGTGATCGTGAATATAGGGCTTGCAAAAAATCGGGTCCGGTTTGAATTCGGATCGGTCAGATTAGGTCAATGTTAAAATTTGGACTAAAAGTCCATGACCGTACCTGTTTTTTTCCGGGTCAGGCGAGTTTTCGAATTCGGGTCAGACAAAATTTTGCCAGCTTGATTGCTTCTGGCAAAAATTTTGATGTCTGTAAGAAAGTGTGTGTTAGTTTACAAGTGTTTTTTTGATAATTGGCAATTGCATATCTCAATGGAGATGAATTCTGTTTGATGTTCCATCCTGTGTTTCTTAGACATTTCTGGTCCAGTCCTGGATTTGGACCTTCTGTTGTGAGAAATTGTTGGAGGATGCCTTTCCATGGTTGCATTTTGATGCTGTTTAGGGAATGTTGATTTAACATTTTTGGTTTTGCCATCTTGTCTTGTCTTGCAGGCTATATTATGCAAAAATCGGGATTGGGACCCCTCCAAAGAGCTATTATATGCAAGTCGACACTGGAACTGATATTACATGGGTTAATTGCATTGAATGTACTGAATGTCCTAAAAGAGGGTATCGTGGGGTGAGTCCCTTGCTTTCCATGCGGTGTCTTTTTTTTTTTTTTAAAATAATTGTTTTTATGGGATTGATATTGTCTTGCACTCTTGCTGGCTTTTTGCTGATATGATCATAGCTCGGTGGTCAAATGAGTCATCTATTTGTTTTAAGATACTCTTCATATCTGTAGTAGAAAGTGGGGGGCTCCATATGTGATTTCTGCTGCTATGATCATAGCTCGGTGATCAAATGAGTCATCTATTGTTTTAAGATACTCTTCATATCTGTAGTAGAGAGTCACCAGCAACCTATATCATAGTCCTGTTTCGTTATTAGTGTCCTTTTTGGGGTAATGGTAGCCTCCTATACAAGTTGGACCTATGGGACAGTAAGTAGCTGCTAGGATGAGTGCTTAGTTTAAAAAAACCTCGAGGCACAAAAAATGTGAAGAGTCCTGGAGCCTAGGGTTTGGGCTACAAGGCGGAGGCATGGCTTTCTTTGGATGTGAAACATACTTATACTGATGCTTACAAATTATTTCCAAGTGATGATTTTTGACAATAAGCTAGACATGGCATCAAACAAATGATTAGACTTTATTATATGTATGAAAAATAGCTCTTGATTTGCATTCCGTTAGGCTAAGAGGAATAAGAGAGAGGGATAAGGAGAGGGAGAGGTAAACATCACAAAAATAGAGAAAAGTTATGAAAATAAAGAGGGGCCGATGTCATTGTAAGACAAAAGTTTTTGACCCTTGGTTTGAAGAATTGAACGTCGTAGACTTTTCCCATCAAGGGCGCAGCAGTTTGGGTTTGGTTTTGTGCTCTCTGGGGTGTGCTGTTTCAAACTAAGGATGTGCAGGGAGGAAGGTGAGGCTAGGTTTTAGAGTTCAGAGCAACCCAATAGATGCTTGCCATAAATAGGTTTTAGGTTCACAAGGGAGCCTGCTCACAACCCACAAACAAGGTCTGTCTAGGGACCATGGTTTTCTTTTCTTCCCTTTTTTTTTTCTCCTCTGGTGGTGGGGGGGGGGGGGGGGAGGGGGATGGCCAAAGGCACTTTGATTTCATGCAGTTCTGAGTTCTGACCCAACAGCAATGTGTTAAGGGCAGTGTGCTCTGCTCATATGCTTATATAGCTGCAACCAATATTTTTTATTGTTGCCTAGTATGTTTGTTAATGGGTACATGAAACGGCATCCAATCACTGGCTGAGCAACCTGGAATAGTGTTCTTGGGGAAACCTGCACTTGCATTATTAGTTTTTGGCACTTAGCGCATCTGGGCATGACTGTTGTTTAATTTCATTGTGATGTTGACTTCTGTTGGCAGATAGAACTCACACTATATGATCCCCGAGAGTCTATAACATCTAAAAAGGTCTCTTGTGATCAGCCTTTCTGTATGGAAGTAAATGGAGGTCCATTTCCTGGTTGCAAGACAAACTTTTCGTGTACATATGCTGAGTTTTATGGAGATGGGAGTTCTAGTACTGGATATTTTGTCAAGGATATGGTGCAGTATGATCAAGTGTCTGGTGATCTTCAAACAACAACTGCGAATGGAACTATCAGTTTTGGGTAAGATGGGATCTGTATTCTCTTCCATGCGTTTCTGCACTGAGTCAATATTGTGAAAATTGAAATGGTGTTAGAAGTAGCAGTGGCTTCCTCTAAGCTGTATGTCAATTTGATTTCATGTGGATGATAATAGATACTTGGTGCAGGGATTGATGCTTATTATTGTTTGCTAGTTTTGAAGGATTGTGATTGTAAAAACATATATGGAAATATTTAGGATGGTATCTCTTTGTAGATCTGCATTCTTAATCATACCTCTTAACTATCTCAATGCCAACAAGTCATTCGAGTGTTAATTGTGATTACCATTGAATCTGTTGAATAGTTTTGGCAAATACTTTTGTGGATTGGTGAAGGGAGAAAAGAAAGAGATCAAATATTAATAAAAGCTTTGAGGAAACACTTAATAAAGACCAGGACTTGATAACTTAGTATCGAGTTAATACTCCATATTTTCACTGTAAGCAATCAGAACACAGACGAATGGGAAGCAAATAACTCGATACAGATGTCTATTTGTGATGCTCTTAAGGACTGGGAAAACAAGTAAAATTACTGAAATATATCTTCAACAGAATAGGTTGCTAATTGTAATAGAAGACTTAAATATCCGATTAAGATACAGATTCTAAAAATGCCCAAGATATAAAAATATGAGCACCTTTTCCAAATATGGGAATTAGTTCCAATGGTAGCATAGTTCTTTGGTTCCTCATCTACACTAATATAACTCATTCACCTCACTAGAAGTCTCATTTCATTGGGGAATGCCTTTTAAGGAAAACTTTATGAGTCGCACGGGATGATAGGGATGATGTAACAGGACTTGGGTAAATGATTCTTGAAATGAGTGTCGTTGAAATAATGAAAGCCAGGATAAAGAATTTTAAAAGGGCGGTGAACTGAACAATTGTTGAAGCCAGAGAGCACACCATTACTGAATTTGTGTTGATGAAGCCTTTAATTGTGTTAGCTATGTCGTATAGTTGATTTTCCTGCTTTTCACTAGGAAATTGACTTGTGCAGTCCAACCTTTCTAGAGGTGCCTAAAATTATGAGTTGAGGCGACCTCCAAGCGATTGTAGCTAATCCTACGGCCGATATTATAACCAGTATGATTCACCAAATTTGATAACATTGACATCTGGGGCCTTTGGTTCTCATGTTGAATGCTAACTTGTGAACCTAATATTCCTACTATGTCAATTGTGTACTTGAGGAGGCTGTGGTAGATGGCCTTTAACTTTCAGTCCTGCTACCTGTCATTTTTGGCACATATTCATGGTCTGTTTTATGACAAGCAAAGGTTTTGTTTTGTTTCTGTTTTGGGGACTTAAAAAGCTGGAACTCTGTTTCTTCTTAGAATGTAACCTGTCATTTTTTATGCATACGTACATTATGCATATTTTTTTTTTGTCTGAAGGCATACTAAACTGTTTGTTTCTTTTTATTTTCTTTTTTTTTTCCTTTTGGGAATAAGCTGTACTTTATACATACTCAATGAAAATTTTGGGATCTGTCTTATAAAATAGCTGAATTTTGTGCTTCAGGTGTAGTGCTGGACAGTACATAGATCAAGGTCCTCTAAATCCTGATGGAGCTCTGGATGGAATTCTTGCTTTTGGGAAGTCAAATTCATCAGTAATATCACAACTGGCTTCATCAGGGCAAGCAAGAAAGATGTTTGCACACTGTTTAGATGGTGGAAATGGTGGGGGCATCTTTGCCATTGGGAATATTGTGCAGCCAAAGGTCAACACAACTCCATTAATGCAGAATGAGTATGTTCCTCAGCATGATTTGTTTCTCATGATAAATTATATGCTGTCATTTCAAATTTTTCAGAAGTTATCTGCAATATATACCCATGCTTCTTGGTTTAGTGTGCTTTTTATTTACCCTTTTAGAGCACCTATAGTGCATGACCCATTTATTAATCACCAAGTGAGGGCATGCCTCTGGACATATTCTCGTCATCCAACTTTTTGGATATTATGTCCCTTGTCTCTACAATCCAAGGGTCATTCCTTCTGATTGCCAAACACGGTATTTGTCATGGAACCACTCACACCACAACCTATTCTGTTGAACCAAAAAAGGAAAACCAAATATAAAAAAGACAAATCTAGATCAGTGTCTTGATCAGGCATTGCCTTGATATCCAAGTCAATACAGTGTGCAATGTGGTAGAAGCTCATGAGATGACAGCCCCACATTTAGATTGCATGCATGCGCTGCGGGTGGTCTTTATATTCCATTTTTCTTAGATGGCATGAATAAGTGAACAAACTACATCACTAGTGTGAAGTTTTCTATGTGGTGTGTGCCACTTGCACTTGTCTAGAGGCTGTTATGTGTAGTTGGTTGTAGCATGTATAGAGATATTGATATTTTATGAGGTCTTGTTGGAGTTGTTAAGATGTGAGATATACCAAGTGTACTTTAATTACTGTCTATAAATATTTAACTTTATGTACATATGACATAGGTACGGAGTTAACGTGAGTTCCTGTGGGGTCAAGTGACCTCGCTTTTTGGAAAAAAGAAAATATATATTGATGTTTTTGTATTAAAGTAAATTTATATAATATTTGTTATAATTCATAAAGGTCATGAAATTTCAATGGTTTGAGCAGTCAGTTCAGTATTTTTATTATCTAAGACTTTATTATGTTTACTTAATTTTATTTTTTTATGGAATGTTAAATATTACCGACGATAGTTTTAGTTCTAAGAAATACGATTTTTGTTTATAGATCAATTTTTATTTTTATTTGTCAAATTTACAAGTATTTTTGAGTCTTTAATTACTTAAAATAATTTGATTGTTTGTATCAATATCTAATCGACTTCTGATTTGTTTTTATTTAATTTTTAATATTTAATTTTTAAATTTTGCTAATTGGATATAGAATTTTCAATTACTCATCTTTAAATTTTGACACCTCTAAATTTAGTTTTTGGATTCGCCTTTGACTATGACAAATGGAACAACTTAATTGGTCTTATGTCATCATTTTAATAAATAATTTTGTTGCAATATTAAGAAATATTAATAAAATATAATAATAGTTATGAGTTTCATTTACCATAAATAATACACAATTACTTAAAACTAATAAAGTTATTCAAATAAATAATAATAATATCTATATAATAAAAGATTCTTATGGATTTCACAATTATAAATATAAATTCTTTTGAGGTCATTGATAGATATAGAATATTAGATACATTAGATAGAAGTACGACATGGTAATTACATATTTTATTTACTATAAATGCACCACCATTACTACTACTGCTACTATTACTATTACTACTGCTACTACTACTGATTATTATTTAATGTTGTTGTTATTGTTAAATTCCCTCTCTTCTCACGTACTCATGATAAAGGGAAAAACTTGATGAAAATTAAGAAAGTTATCTATTATATTTTATTCTTAGATTAATTTTGTAGGATATAGTACTATAAGGTACACTATATTGATCGTTATATGCAAATCCAATATACAACCGGGCAACGCTTGGTATAATGCTAGTGGAGTATGAATGTATGATATGTTAGTGGTTGCACATTGAAAGTGTAAATTTTGCTGGAATTTTGTGGTGGCGTGTTTTATAGCCACAAGGAATCTATGAGAGCCAAGTTGATTTTCAGGAGTTGGTTTCTGGGATTAAAGGTAGTATACACCTAAGGACCCATCGATGTAGACAGAAAGCTCTACGAATGTCTAGGACTTAGTGAATGAACTTCTAATTACACTTGCTGAATCACTTCCTATACCTTAAAATGACATTAATATGAGGATTTATGTTCTCAATGTTTGCTTTTGTATATATGCTAAAATAATGTTTTGCAACCCTGTGTGCAAAAACGAGTTTTGTCTAGCTCATTAGTTTCTTAAATATTTCCACTAGGTTGTTGGCTTTTCATGTATTTTCAATTACTTAAGAGTTATCTTCTCTCACAAATGTTTATAGGCCGCATTACAACGTAAACATGACTGGAGTTAAAGTTGGTAATTCCTCTCTGATACTTCCATCAGATTTGTTTGAGATAGGAGGCAAGAAAGGGGCGATAGTTGATATTGGTACTACTCTTGCTTATCTTCCAGAGGCTGTTTACGAACCGCTCGTTCTTCAGGTATTTCTTCTGCTTGACTGCCGTATTTTGGTAGTAAGTTACCCTGGAGGTGTATGAGCACTAAAGGCGCTCCACTATTTCTCAACAGATACTCTCATGGCAACCTAACCTAAGGCTTCTTACTGTCCAAGACCAGTACACATGCTTTAAGTATAAAGGAAGGTATTATTCATGTTGGGTCATTCTTTGTTGTTCTCCTGCTTGTATTTACTATTGAGCATGGTGCTCCTGAACACAGTTCCCACCCCCTCTCTCATTCCTCTTTTGTTTGTTCCTTTATTTTCTAGTTTGGGCGTAGATTGCATTGTATACTTGGGGGGGGGGGGGGTGTTGTGCTATGTCATTGAATATGGCTCCATCTCTGAAACTTTAATGGAACATAGAGTAGGCCCTCTTCGACAAAATTAGTGTTTTAGATAGCGGATAGTGGGTTATGTAGCGGATAGCGGTTTAAGCAGCGGATAGCGGATGACTGTTCAAATGAGAATTGTGTTCGGTAAATTTAGCGGTTGTTGTCGGGCGGCTGGAAGGTTGCCACGAGAGAATTAACAGATTAAAGTGAATTGACATAAAAGGATACCCATAATTTCCAAAGATAAAATTTTCAAAGGGTACTTTTTGACTGAAAAATATGAAACGCTACTCTAAACGCTAACCGGTAACTTTATTTGCGTTTCACAAAATGCTCCTTAAAACGCTAAACGCTACTCAAAACGCTAGTTTACTGAACACTAATATTTATTATGCAAGTAGAGTTTTGACTTGGCCAAAATGCTAAACGCTACCCCGAACGCTACTGCCGAACACAACCTAAATCATATCAGTCACAGAAAAGAGGAAATGATAGATTCGAAGCATCTATTTAAAGCACACATGAAGTTGATTGCAGAAAACTTCCCACATGGAAACCTTTCTCAGGGTTTTGTCACATTGCTGCACTGTGGTATTTTTTCACATTGGTTTGACCATTGTTGTATCATTTTAATTGGAAACAAGTTTCCCCAGGTTCGGCTGTCAGAGACTCATACCAGCTCCAGTATTTCTCTGTATGGAGGAATCTGTTCATCAGATTTAATTCAACATGCATGTTGGCTTCCACTAATCCACTCATTTTGTTGAACCAGAGGGGAAAGTTGATTACATAAATGTCTAGTGAAAAGCATTCAGTATTAGAGTGACTTGGCGATGTTTAAAAGTTATATGCTCTTTGAGAAGTCACTGATACATTATTTTTTTCTTTTCCCATGAACTACAGTCTTGATGATGGATTCCCACTTGTCACATTTTATTTTGAAAATGGTTTGGATCTGAACGTCTACCCTCACGAGTACCTTTTCCCTATTGTAAGTAACTCTAACTACAAATTTTCTTTGGAAATTCCTCGATGCTATCATTCTTGTGGCGTTGTGCCTCTGTTGTTTCTCTTGTAATCTCCAATGTTCTATTACCATTTTTCAGAGGAGAAGATGTGCTTAATGTTGTGTGTTTCAGCAACCAATTTGTGTGCTACTTTTTGCTTGTTATGGACCATGCATCAGCGTACTCTATAACTGCATTTGAGTTATAGCTGATTTTTGTGGCATGGTTATTGATTTGTAATTCAATACTTTAGGTAATTGAAGTAAGTAGATAAGCCCTCCATGGTTTATTTGCCCTATAGTACTCAAAAAAATTGTGCTCTTTTCTGGGAGGGGAGAAAAATATTTTGTTTAGATTCATTGTCCCAAAACTATTGTATATTTGGAGTTGCCATTACATGATATTTTGGGCACAATCATTGAATCATGTAGCTGGATTATACAACATGATTTGGTTGAGAACCTTTGACTTAAGGACATTAACAAGCAGATAAAAGCAGAATGGATAAATTGAAGTATGTTTCGGTTATTTTGCATGATAAGGAGATCTTGGTTGGAGCGAAAAGAAGAGTTTACTAAATGGTTGGTTGTTAAATGGCATGTCATGTTGGCCTATCAAGAATTGTTCCAAAGGCTCATGATTGTAGAGATGAGGATGATTAGGATGTTGTGGACATTTAAGGTTAAACAAGATAGCGAGTAAACTGATTAGAAACAAAGAAGGGGTGACACCAATGAGGACAAGATGAGAGAGATTAGACTTAGATGGTTTGGTCATGTGTCCGGGAATGTAGATGCGTTGTTTAAGAGTTGTGAAAGGATAGTGTAGAAGAAAAGTGAAGGAAATATTTAGACACAATTTGATTTATTAATGAATAATATAGGACGTGAGTACGTGACCCAATATAAGAATCTATGGAGATCTAGAAGTGATATGGCAATCTAGAATTGAAGTTGTAGACATTAGGTAGTCAGTTCTTGTCCTTGCTTCAGTTCATGCATGGTCCACTACTTCCTTGGTTTTTCTATTTGTTTTGGCGTTCGTTGTCAGTATGTATTTTGGTTTGGTTGAAGCTGGTATCTACAAGTTATTGTTTACATTACTATATAAAAGGATTTGCAACTTCAAAATCTTTCTATATTTACTATGATTACTTTCACATATTCTGTCCTTCCCAAAAAAAATTGTCCATTATATTTATATTTATATTTATATTTATTTTTGTAGTTTTAATAAAACCTGTTATCAAATAATTTGCAACTTCAAACTCTTCTCAAAAACGTTTTTAGTGGGTCTCTTGGAATTATTCTCTCATAAGAAGGGTTTCTTGTCGAGATAAGATTTTGCTTACATCTCCTCAGACCCGCTAGAGCAAGACTTTATACTGGGAGTTAAAACGAAACTGTGCAATTTGAACTATTTGGACGACTGATCCTTATTACTGCCTAGAGTCTCTCTGTGAATGCAAAATGATTGTGAAGTATTCGACTTTATAATAGTGCTGTTTCTTTCTTAGTTTGACCAAGCTATCTTATGCTACACTCATGGTAAATGGACTTGAAATTTTATTATCAAGTCAAATCCTCTCTTTAAGATCTGAGATAAAGGTCCAGTGGTAGACTTTCATGAAGAATATTAATGAACAAAATTTTGTTACAAAATGCTATTGATCGTCACTTTAACATGAATTTGTTGTTTAAAATTGTGAAGACAACATACACTCCCATTCCTTTACCTGTCACTAGTAATTTTTGTTTCAGGGCAATTGATGCTTCCATCACTATCTCAATATTTATTTATCTAGCATATTTTTTGGTATTTTGCATTAACATTACTGGGTCTCTCTGTATAGGCTGTACGTGTTACAAAATATCTTACCTCCTGTTCCTTGATAAGTGATGTTTATCCGAACTGACCAATTTCTGGCATATCAAAACTGCTGTAGGATGATCTGTGGTGTGTTGGTTGGCAAAATAGTGGGATGTTATCCAGGGACAAGATGAATCTCACACTTCTAGGAGGTAAGGGCAAAAACATTCCCTTTGCTTCTAGAAATTATACCCATGCGGCCGAAATTTTTTCTTGAGAATTGGTATTGTCATTTAGCTTGCTTTGACAATTTTGTGAAAAGGACTGAGAATTTACATGCCTCACATGTTACTTTCTGAATTTACTCTTTTTGGTGTGCTGAACTAGTGATCGGGAATGGGTATTGGGCGGGAGGTGTCGTACCTACACTCACATCCATTTTCAAATTCGTCACCCTTATGCATACCCATGTTCAATGGATATGGAAAACTAGCACCCGCACTTATACCCATACTTATTGGGTTTTGCAGGATTTATTCAGCCACAAATAGAGATTAAAAATTAAAACCCATATTATGTCTGTATTTAGATACCGTAAGTTCACCATTGACATATTATAGTATGAGACATCACCCAGGAAGTCCTTGTGTCTCAATTTCACGACACAGCATGTGCAATTTTCCAGGTTCTATAACTTCTATCTCCTGTTCCTGCTACACTTATGATGCTCGTGATTAGTAGCAAAATTCTCGGTCATACATACAACAATGACCTTTTTTTCCCGTCTTTTTCTATTTATTTATTTTTAACAGTTACCTGTGGTGCTTGTCAATATAATCATTGTTTTCTTTATGAACATTTGTGTATCGAGGATGTGGGGGGATTTCATGCTAGATCTAATATCTTAGTATATTCTAGTTATCTAGGAATGTGAAGGTTTGTTTCTTGGGTGTATAAGACAGGAAGTACATCACATACTTGAATAATACGCTCAGTAGTCAGTAAAATCAGGTCATTGGATGGACAGAATATAAATCAACTGTAATTGTTTTTTTAGCTGGTTTATAATTTCCATTTTGTACGTATTGCTTGCAGATTTGGTACTCTCAAACAAATTAGTCATCTACGATCTTGAAAATCAGGTCATTGGATGGACAGAATATAACTGTGAGTATCAGACTTTATTTTTTTTAATATCTAAGTGATGTGGACTATATTTGTTGAGTACGTACCTATGTATGTGAGCATAACATTGTGAAGTTTCTACGTCCACTTTTGCCAGAGCTAAAGCCACTTAATTTGTCATTTTAATTAACAGCAGTTGGCTGGAAGGAGTGTGACTTGTATTGTGATTCTTTTTATTATACTGGGCAACTCAAATTTTTCTTTTACCAATAATCTCTCTGCAATTTTGGGGGTGACTTCGGGTATGAATGTGTATGTACATTTGGAACATTCTGGGCTTCTCTTCTGACTTATTTACATGTCAATATTCGCGTGTTTTTTTTTCCTCCTATATTGGTCTTTATATGAGCTTGAAATTTTGTGAATCTGTGATCAAGCTCAAAAACTACTATTTCTCCTTTCTTATAAGGGTTTTTGGATGATAATATACCAACATTTGGGGGTGTTGGATTGTAATATACCAACTTTACTATTCGACAGCAATATCCCCGACCTTTATACCTGGGTGACATTATTATACCAACAGTAACTAAGGGGGTGGTGAATCGGTCTCCATGCGCGTTAACGTAGCTGGCGAAGGGAAAAAATTGTCCCAAGCCAATAAACCTTTTAACCCTTTAGTTTTTCTCACTAACCCACATTAGAAGATATTGATTGGTTGTGTTTCACGTTAGTACGAAGACCGGTTCACCACCTCGTTAGTCATCGTCTCGTCGAAATCAAGACCACTTAACCGGTCACCACCCCCTTCGTCACTGTTGGTATAATAATCTCATATAAGTATATAAAGGTCAGGGATATTATTGTCCAACAGTAAGGGTCGGTATATTACAATCCAATACCCCCAAAGGTTAGTATATTGTCATCTAATATCCCTTCTTACAATGAGCTGGAAATTTTGTAAATCAACTTTGAAACCTTTTGAAAGTAGGCTAGAGTTTAGTTGGAAATGAAACCTTTTCTTTTTTTTTTTTTTGTGAAAGTTTCTGATGAAGCTTTGAAATCAGCTATAAATTTTCAGGGGTGATCTGCTTGCAAAATTGTATGATAAAATGAATAAAATAGATGGATTAATAATTCTGAAGCTGTGGGCTGATGTGTAGTAGTACTGTTGTTTGCTTTAAACATTAATTGATGAGTTGTAATGGTTTTCTTTTACATTTTATTTTGTCAGGTTCATCGACGATTCAAGTGAAGGACGAGCAAACAGGGACAGTTCATCTCGTAGGCGCTCACTACATTTCTTCTGCTTCTACTGTAAATGTAATTCATACAGCTCTGGCGTTGCTGTGCGCAACGTCGTTTCTTATTTTGTCAATGATTTGAAGGTATAAAAATGCATACATATTTGATCAGTATACACAACTTTATGCAGATCAGGGGATCCCTAAAATCCTTTTGTATATAATAGCTCAGCAGTTGTAACCTTAACTATAAAGAACAAGTCCAAATTGAAATGAATACATCACAGTTACCACTGGACTTCTTTTGGTTTTACCATTTTTTGTTATTTGTAAATTTGAAAGTGAGACCTTGTTCTATTGCCAGGTTAAATTTAACTATCTTAAATTCCTAATTTATCATAACCTAACACAATTCCCCAAAAAATATTCACGCTAAAAACACAATTCCCCAAAAAAACATTCTAACTTGTCCTAATTTAATTATCTTTAACTTGAAAATAACTCATCCAAAGAACTGAGCTTGAGTACAACAAACTGGGCAGCCTAAGACATAAATGTGTACAACCAAATATACAAATGTAGGCTGTTTAGCCTTGGTATACATAAATGTGTGGAGAGAATGACCTTAAGATACACATCTTTTGAATCTTAAAAATCTTTGAGAAAAAGAGCAACATAATTCACTCAATGTAAATAACTTTCAACCAAGAAAATAGTAATGAAAACTTTAATGCAAAATTCAAAAAAGCGATGATTATTATTATTATTAGTAGTATTAGTATTAGTATTATTGTTATTGTTGTTGTTGCTGTGGTATGACGATGATGATACTAATAAGTTATAACAGTAATAATTGTAATAGCTACTCCTTGTTCCATATTATTTGTTGACTATCACAATTTTTAATGTCACTCTTTAATTCATAATTTTCATACAATATTTTATTAACAAATGAAATGTTATATTTTTAGAATAGTAATTTTTGTTACAAATCTAATGGTAGTAATTTTATATAGCAAGTCATTGTATATATTGAGAAATTTACAGTCAAAAATTTTAAAATTTGAGGGCACAATTTCCAAATAGGATAAATAATATAGAAGGGACACAATATATATTATTTTAATTGTAAAGTACTCCCTCTGTTCCATATTAATTGTCATAATTTTTACTTTCACGGTCTCCAATATCATTCTTTGATTGATAATTTTTTGCATAATATGTTATTAACAATTGCAATATTATACTTTTATGATAATATTTTTCGTTATGAATATAGTGGTGGTAATTTTATATAGCAACTCATTGTATATATTGAGAAATTTATGGTCAAATTTTTTTAAGTTTGACTGCACAATTTCCAAATACGACAGTTAATATGGAACGGAGGGAGTATACGATAATAGATTAGTTATATTCTTTCTGATTTTGGAAAGAAAAACTAGTGTTATATATCGTGTACAATGCACGAGGATTTGTATTTCAATATTTGTATGTGATTTATTTTTCGGAGTAATTTTATAACAATTATCAATTTAAATAATAATTATAAATCAATAAAAATAATTATACAACAATTGTATTATCATTATTTATGTACTTTCTTTACAAATTGTCTATAAAATTAACTTATGTAATATATTAGTGAAAAGATATTAAAATCCATATTTATTTTCAATATTGTCTTTATTACATATATCATAACAATAGTAAATTTTTTTATTAGCCAATTTGAATTAATGCAAGAACACTATTATTCGCTTCAAATCCTTCTCAATAGTATCCAAAAAAGTTAATCTTAAGCATCAAAATAAATGATGCAGAAAATAAAAACTATGTATAATCATTATAAACATAATGTTGTTGGAAGCTTGTTTTCATAAAATAAATATGATTTTTTTAAAAAAAATAATTAAAACAAAAAAGGTTAGAGAAAAAAGTATTACGAGTGGTATTTAGTACTACCTTCTAGACTTGGCAATCGGATGGATCGGATTAACTCGGATTCGAATTTTTCAGGCCGGTCGTACTCTAGTTCAGATTCGGATTCGGATCGGATGGGGTTCGGGTTCGGATTGAATCGGATGTGATTTGTCGGGTTCGGATCGGATTCGAACCGGGTTTAATCGGAGCGTAATGTTCGGGTAGCATTCGAGTTTGGATTGTCTCGGACGGGTTTTTGTCGGGTTCGGATTGACTCGGATGGGTTGTGTCGGGTTCGGATCGGAATATGATCGGTTTTGATCGGATCAGGATCTTCAGGTTATAGTTGGATCGGGTGGGGTTCGGGTTCGGATTCACTCGGATGAGTTTTTGTCGAGTTTGGATCGGATTAGGACTGGGTTTGATCGGATCGAGATCTTCGGGTTGTTTTCGGATCGGACCAAATTCGGATCTAAGTTTATAATATTGGGTAAACAATCTAAACATATCATATACACCGAAGTAATGAAATTAGTCTATAATTTTATGCCAATTACACAGACCTTGTTTGAAAAATTTGTAGTTTAGATATATAGTGGTTGTGGATTGGCGGATGGTTTCGAATGAACGTCTACTAAGCTCTAAATACATAATTTAAAAATCAAAATATATAATTTATAAATTAAAGGTAATCATCACAAAATTTACAAAAATCCAACTTAAAAGTAAAGTAAAATTATATAATTTATAAATTATAATGGTACCAGACATTTTTTATTGTGATTGGTCGAATTATAATCGGGTCGGCTTAGTTTGGTTCTATTTCGGGTCGAATGTGCGTCGCGCCGGGTGAAACTCCATTCGGTCAATTTTCAAATTCGGGTTAAATCAAATTTGACTCGGGTCGGATGCAGCTTGAATAAGATAAAATTCGGTTCAGGCAATTTTCGGATTCGGGTTAAATCGGATTTGGCTTGGCTCGGGTCAGATAAAATTCAGGTCGGCCAAATTCGGATTTTGGTTAACTCGGATTTGGCAATGCTCGAGTCGGTTTGGATCGGATCAAATTATTTCGGATGTGGCTCAGGTCGGGTAAAAATCAGTTCGGGCAATTTCGGATTCGGTTTAACTCGGATTTGGCAATGCTCGGGTTGGGTTCGGATCGGATCGGATTATTTCGGATCTCTTTCTTATTCGGTAAAATTCGGGTTGAGATTCGGATCGGATTCGGGTCAGATTATCTCCAGGTTCGGATCAAGACCGGATCATTCATTTCGGTGTCGGATCGGATTCGGATTCGGATTTTATCGGATTTCGGATCTCGGATCTCGGATCAGCTTTGCCAGGTCTGCTACCTTCGTCCCATTATATTTGTCCATTTACCTAATTGGAGAAGACAAATGCATATTGGGAATTGAGGTGAAAAGTTTGTAATTTACCAAAAATACTCATACTTTAATTGAAGATAATAGTTGTTGAAATTGTAAAAAGTGAAAAATGAATTTATTAATGAGGGGTAGAAAGGTAACTATAATTGTTGGAATTGTAAATGAGACAAATATTTTAAGACAAAGAAGTTAGGTATGTCAAGGTAACAAAGTTAGGTAAAAAGACAAATATTTTGGGACGGATGTAGTAGTAAATAACTAATAAATAACTATTAATTCTTAAATTTAAGCATATATCAACAATTATAATGTCAAGGGAACAAATCCAGTAGGTAGAAAGTTTCGGTAGAAAGGTGAGAAGAGCAAATCATAGCCCTTGATTTTGCATCTGACAGTGTGTGGTCATGGATTTCAGGGAGTGTGACCATGGATTTAAGGGATTGTGGTCACGAAATTCATGACCACACTCCTTGATATCCATGACCACAGACCGTCAAATGTAAAATCAAGGGCTGCGATTGGCTCTTCTCAACTTCCTACCTAAACTCCCTTCCTATTGGATCCGTTCCCTAATTTCGATCAAAACAATGTTGCACCAGTGTTTTTTTATTTATTTTTTTTATATAACAACAAAGAGACATTAATTTACTTTTTTTTTAATCGTAATGTTATTAAGAAGTGTATTTTTTTTACAATTATTATGGAAAATACAGACAATAATATAGGTCTTTTTAATGAGAGTTCTACACTTTCATATCTTTTAAATTTTTCTTTAGTTATGTATTATATTGGTATGATATATTAGTAAGAGGAAGAAAGACTAAGTAATGGATATTTTTTTTTATAAAAACGAACTAATATTATTTTAATTGTGTATTAATGTATTATTAATATCTATGTATTCTGAGTTTTTCATAATTAACTTATGAGAAAAAAATCAAGAATTTAGGTTCAACTTTTTAATAATTTTATGGGTACACTCAG
Source organism: Portulaca oleracea (assembly GCA_029582165.1). NCBI lineage: Eukaryota > Viridiplantae > Streptophyta > Magnoliopsida > Caryophyllales > Portulacaceae > Portulaca > Portulaca oleracea. The sequence goes on from CM055875.1 coordinate 16,675,079, forward strand.
TGTGAAACCATGGTTAAAACTTTAATAATCCATAGTTTTACTCAGTTTCAAGTCATGGTTACAAATTGAATAATCCTTGACAATTTTTTATCGTAAAATTTGTGGGACAACTCAGAGAAAATAAGAAACAAAAAATTAAAAAAAAGAAGTCATGTGACGTCAACTTCATGGTCATTTTGCTTCTTCATGCAAAACACATTTTTGTGGTTTTGAAAACAACCCGGCCCAAAATAAATAAACAATTAAACAAAGCCCATTTTGTTTGTTGGTCCTTTGGGCAGGTTCTAGAGCCTTGTGCATGCAAACATGGCAATCACTATTGGCAATTGGCAAAGGAAATACAAGTTCCCCCTTATTACTTAACTCGAACCTTGTAGAAACCAATTCACTCGAACATTGTAGACTATAACTCAAACACTTGCATACTCAATTATAGAACTCACAAGAACTTTCAAGCCTTTTCTATCACCAACAGTTGACAAAAACTTGAATATGTATATATACCCACCAGTCGAAACTATCATACCCAGCAGTAAACAAGTCTGAAAAGCAGTACAGCAGCCAGTTTGTGATCACATAGAAATTAAGAAGAAAGATGTCTATGATGAGCAACTTAGTTGACAACTTGAAGAGCATGTCACTTAACAGCAGCTTTGATCCGTTTTACTGGGCAGCACAGGCGTGCCCTGTTCTGCACAGCCCAGTTGATTGGAAGGAGACCGAAGACGCACACGTTTTCATGGTGGACCTTCCCGGGATGAACAAGGAGGACGTCAAGGTGGAGGTTGACGACGGGAAGGTCCTCCAGATCAGCGGTGACAGAGGCCATGACAAGGATGAGAATGCTACCTGGCATCGAATGGAGCGCAGTCGGGGCAAGTTCTGCAGGAGCTTCCAGCTCCCTGACAATGTCAACCCTGATCAAATCAAGGCTTCCATGGATGATGGTGTCCTTAAGGTTGTTGTCCCCAAGCAGGAGGTTAAGAAGCCTGAGCTCAAGGTTATTCCCATTGAAGAAAAGTGATCATTTCATTACATGTTTCCCTTCTCAGATGGATATATATATGTGTGTGTGCTGATTTGTATTGTTGTGGTTATGTCGAAGTGTGTCTTTGTCTCAATGTGTAAGTTTGTGCCTGGCTGTGTAAAAGTTTCAACTTTAATATCAATGCTCTCGTCGATAATGTTCTTGTAAGAGATGTATTCCTAAATTCTGATGTCTTTAACTGTATGATCAACGTTTGAACAAAATAAATTATATTTTTTCTGACAGTAAGATAAAGCAAACGAAAATACTCTACTGTGCAGATTATAGCTCAAAAAAATGACCCCTTTGCCCCGAATGAGTACTACGGATGTACACATTATACTGAAGATGAATTCTGCATAACAGTGACAACTGACAATCCATATTCAAAATTTAAACAAACTGATGAATATTACCCTGCTATTTGGCAGTTGAACACTGGAAAAAAAAAAAAAAAAACTACCTAGACTTTGTCTTGTTTATGGGTTTAGCTCATCTGGTGCACATCATTCTATCAGGCAAACACACTAAAGACATCGACATCACTCGTAAGTCATAATGGATGGCTCTGTTCGGTAAAATTAGCACTTACATTGCGGATAGAGGCTCCAAAGTAGTTGTTGGCTGATTGTGGTTCCATAAGCAATTGAAGAAATTGTATTGGATAAATTTATCTTACATTTGTGGTAATAATTTTTACACATTCGACATATGGGAAATAATTTTTACCTTACCTGACATTAATTGTTCATATATAATTGATTTTTGTTGAATTTTTCGGCGAACATTAAAAATATATACATGAATTGACTTTTTACCCTTGTTATTAATTCATATAACTTTCAATTAAATATGAATTGATGTTTTTATCCTTTATATTAATTCATATGGCATTTAAACCTCAATCTTTTCTCTACCTTAATTCTTCAAAAAGTCAATTTCTCCCCATTCTGAAAAGGAAAAGGTCATTTAAGTCATTTATTTCTTAATATTAGGGGCAACATGGTACATTCATATGGTCATATAGGGGCATTTTGGTATTTTTCACATTTCTGATAAGAAGTAACCGAATTCAGCCCCTAAAAATTATTTTCACTAAATGTCAGGTAAGGTAAAAATTATTTCACAAATGTCGGATGTGTAAAAATTATTACCACAAATGTCAGGTATGGTAAATGTAATTTACTCCATATTGAACATCATCTTTGAAGGCATTCTTTGTTCAACTATACAAGTTGTTTGTAAACAATGTTGGGGTACAACTTATACTTAGGCCATGTTCTTTTATATGATTGGATGAGGTGAATTGTGGTCAGTTGTCGTGAGAATTATAGCATTATAGTAAGTGGGGTAGGTGATAGAAAAATGTGAAAAGTAGAGGAGAAAAGTGAGGAGAGAGAGAAGTGAAGACATATATTGGTAATAATCGTGATGTGGTGAAGTATGATAGAAATTAAAGAGTTGCAGTATGGTGTAGTACCACACCACAATCTACGTTAAAAGAATTAAGCCTGATACATCACCAAAGAACGAAGCCTGATACAACACCAACTATTAGAGTGCTGCGATAAAAATGGCACTCATGTTTCCCAAAATGTCAAATTTGCCATTAATATTTTCAAATTATCAAAACTACCACTGCAATTTTTGAAATTGTCAAAATTGTCACAGCTCTCACCCATTACCCATAACCGCCGGTTGCACTCTCTCTCCTCCATCTCCCTCTTCTTCATATTCCTCCATTACCATTTCTTCCCTCAACCTCTCTCTCTCCCCTCCATTAATGGCGGCCACCTCCTCCACCACCACCACCCACCTCCTCTTTAAATCCCTCTCTACCACCGCCACAACCACCGCAACAACCAGCACTCTCATTGTATTGGTGGGCAACAACCTGTTTCAGTCCAATGGGATTGGCATTTGGAATTTTTGAATGGTTTTATTGGTTTTCTTTGTGGGATGCTTGGTTTTTGCTGGGTTGTGGAATTTGGATCGAATTTCTAGATGTTTTTCTTGGTGGGTGTGTTGGAAAGAAGATGCTTTGCTCAAAGGATGTTGTGGGATTGCTTGGTTTCCCTGAATTTTGTTGGGTTTTTGGTTTTCTCTGTGGGTTTTGGATTGTGCTCTTGGAACTTATGCAGGAAACAACCTGTGTTCATCAATTTGATGAGATTACATTGCTTTCTTATTTTTGCCCGCATCTAGTTTGCTTGATTTTAGCTGTATTGTATTATGTGGATTGGTATTTGGAATTTTTGAATGATTTTAGTGGTGGGTATCCTGAGAACAACCTATTTTTTAATCCAATGAGAGTGGTCTGGTTTGATTGTTGGTTTTAGCGGATTGGTTTTATTGGGAATTGGGTGTGGCTTCTCTTTGAATGTTGCTGGATTGGTTTTTGCGGACTGAAATAGGTTGGGAGGAGTTGCGACGAGGAGGTGGTGGTTGTGGCGGTGGTAGGGGGGATTTGAAGAGGAGGTGGGTGGTGGTGGTGGAGGAGGTGGCCGCCATTGATGGAGGGGAGAGAGAGAGGTTGAGGGAAGAAATGGTAATGGAGGAATCTGAAGAAGAGGGAGATGGAGGAGAGAGAAGTGGCAACCGGCTGTTTTAGGTAATAGGTGGGAGCACCGACAATTTTTACAATTTCAGAAATTGCAGTGACAGTTTTGACAATTTGAAAATATTAATATCAAATTTGACATTTTGGGAGACATGAATGACATTTTTATCGCAGCACTCTCAACTATTAAGACCAAAGAAATTCAAAGTATGTATTCATAAAGTGGGCTGTACCCATTTGGTAAAAATAAGAATATCAATAAAGATTTACATCCAGAAATATATTTAAATAATTCAATCAAAGCACAATTAAAAGAATATATAAGAAGAAATAGAGAGCAGAAAAGGTTAGTAATTCAGACAAGCCTTGAGATGGTTTGAAGTTGCTTGTAAAATAGGAAGCTTTACTCTGCTTTGGGGAACACCTTTGGCGCCGTAGGAGATGTGAGGATCGAAGAGAATGTAAGTAACATCATTCTGGGTTTGTCGTTCAAGAGAATACAAGCGTTGTCCAGCCCCATAACCCTCTAGAAGTTGGTATGATCTTTCTGTTTGTTCCATTGCAACGCAAAAATCCTCATTACCTGTGTGTACTTGTCTCATCAATGTCAATTATAAAGTGTTGTAAAATATGTAATTATGTATCTACTGTCTAGAATAGAAAGAGGAGTACTGACAGGCAGCAAGCTCCAACTGAGTTTGATAGATGAAATTCTGTACAGCGGAAATGTCTTGCTCAAAGTGATGAAAAGGGCCAGTTTGGAAGTCGAGTTTCCTGAGTTTACAAACAGCTTCACCAAGCTCCATCATTGCCCCCTTGTGATTCTGTCAAACATGGAGCAATCAGGGAATTTGGTGGGCAGAATGAATTGAAGTTAAGTTATGTTAAGTTAAGGAGGGTAGGGTAGGGTAGGGTAGGGTAGGGTAGGGTACCTGATTGAAAAGATGATGGAAGGCAACAGAAGACTGAAGGAGGGCATGGAGGAGGGTGCGAAGTGGGTCATTGGCATCATACCAGAGGGACTCAAGGACGTCGTGGCAAGCGTAGTAATCTCCACCATTGAAGAGCTTAACAGCTTCCTCAAACCTCTGGGTGAGTGTGAGAGAGGAATCAGAACCGGAGTTATTACTATTATATTCTTCTTCTTCATCATCATCATCATCATCATCATCATCATCATCTTCATCTTCATCTTCATCTTCATAATCGTTCCTGATGGTGACTGAACGATACCCCCTGACCTGGTAATGGGTATAGTTAGAGGAAGTTGGGAGGAAGCTGCTGCTTCTGAGGGTGAGCTGCTGAGAAGAGATGATTCGTGGGTGATATGGATGGTGGTCAGGGCTCAGGCTCAGGCTCAGGCTTAGAAATGCCCGACTGAGACTGTGTACACAACAAACACAATGCATTGCGTTACGTATGGCGTTGTCTCTGGACCTTCCTTCATATGCGGCTGCGCCCATATGTCAGCCTCTCTCTCTCTCTCTCTCTGTTTTCCTTTGTTGGTTTCGGCTTCCAATTATTTGGGTCCATTCGTTTTGACAGTAAGCAAACATTGACAGGGATAAATGATATTTTCTGCAGCTCCCACTTCCTACGCCTCAACTTTTAAACCACACCCATCCCATCCAATCCAATCCAATCCAATCCAAACCCAACTCTACACTCAACTCCTATACTATACCTCGTAACTGGGGTTGTTTCTGATTCGATAAATTGCTGTTTTACTAATTCCTTTGTCCTTTGGGTTAGAGATGGAATTGTCAATTCTTGCTATTTTTTCAACCGTCTAACATTTAAAATTGAGTTACGTGTCTTGGTAACCTTCTTTTTTTTTTTTTTATAATTATTTTGGTGTCTACAGTTAGCCCCACTTTGACTGAATCTGAGTAAGACGAAAGTCAAAGTATACCTTTAAACTGTTCCAGCGAATTTTCAGGGGTAGCCCGAAACTGAAAAATTGGTTGGAGGTAATCCGATTAAGCCGAAGAATGGTCGGAGGTAGTCCGATCTGGATATGCTGGAGGTAGTCCAGACTTTGATGAATTTCTCGGGGGTAGCCCGAACACTTGGATGATATCCGGAGGTAGTCTGCTTGAAATTGCTGGAGGTAATCCAGGCTTTGACGATTCAAGGGTAGCTTGAATACTATAAATTGATTGGAGGTAGTCCAATGTTGACTTGATTGCTGCGGGTTGTCCATGTTTGATTATTCAAGGGTAGCTTGAATGTCCGAAATTGACCGGAGGTAGTCCGATGCTGACTTGGTTGCTGGAGAATGTACAGACTGGATGTAATCATTCACCAGAGAATATGAGAATACGACATATAATTATTTAGTGACAATAATAGTAAGAAATAATAATAGTAGTAAAGATAAAAATAAAAATAAAAATAAAATAAAGATGAAAAATAAGAATAAAAATAAATAATAAAAATAAAAGATAATAATAATAATACTAGAAATAGGAGTGGTAAAAGTTAAAGTGGTGAAAAATAAATATGAAGATAATATTAAAAAGATGATAAAAAACTATCACTCCCCTTCTATGATAGAAATCCGCGAGGAACTGAGCTGAGGAGATTTGCGCTTCTTGCCCAAAGATCCGCGCGGAATCGTCTGCCGAGTTGAGCAAAATCACCATTAGTAAATTCTGCAAATTTAACAGCTTTGAGCGGCAAATCCGCGTGGAACTCTGTTTCCAGATCCAACGTGAACTCATGTAAGATTCTCAAACTGCACCATTTTTCTGAATCTGCCATTTTTTTCATTTTGTAGCTGAAATTCGCGAGGATCTCAGTTGCATGCTGGATTTTTGCTTCAATTCTGCTGAAAAATCCATTAACGAGTTTCTTTTTGTTTTCTTTTTTCTAAAGCTGAAATCCGCGAGACTCTTCATGTGGGCCGCTTTGAAAAGCTGATTGTTTTTTTTTTTTTTGAAATTTTTGACAGTCTCAGAATACAAATCCGCGAGGTGCTGAACCGAGATTGAGCTGAAAATGTACTGAGTTCAAATTTTCCAGAAAAATTTGACAGTCGCACAAGATACCCAGTTGTTTGAGCTGTGATTTTGCACTGCCATTATGCAAAAATTTGACGGATTTTTGGCTGAAATCCACGAGGCTCTGGCTAATTTGTGGCCACTTGTTTTTTTTTATACAGTCAAATTTTCAAAAAATTCGGGCTAATCTGCAGCTGCAAAGTACCCAGTTGTATTTCTAGAAAATTCATCAGATTCACTTTTTTTGTGTGTGCAGATCCGAGAGGAGTTGCATGTCCAGATGAGTAAATTTTCAGAAAATTCATCAGTAAATTTTCACCCACTTTCTCTGAAATCCGCGAGGAACTTCTGAAATTTGACTGTTTTTAACCAAAATTTGCGAGGAACTCATGAAATTTTGCTTGGGTTCTTCATAAATCCGCGAGAATCTAGGCCGAATTGCAGCCGGGTATGTTTTTTATACAGTCAAAATTTGTGTCTTTGCTTGTTACACTCAAATTTTCAAAAAAATTTTGAGTCTTTGCTTGTTAAACTCAATTTTTGGAAAATCTGGCAAATTTTCAAAGAAATCCGCAAGGCACTAAGTTGAGATTGAGCTGAAAATATATTGAGTTGTGCTGTAATCTTCACTGATTTCGCACCCTAAGTTCGAATTTTCCAAAAATTTGACTGTCTCACAAGTAAAATCCACGAGAACCTGGGTGTTTGAACTGTAATATTGAACTACCTTGCTGCAAAAATTTGACGGATTTTTGGCTGAAATCCACAAGGAGCAACAGTATATCGAGCAGTCGTTGAAAATTTCAGCTAGATCCGCGAGAAACTCACCCCCTTTTTTGTACTTGAAATCCGCGAGGAACCCAAATATCCAGCAGCCGAGTAAGTCTCTCATACCTTCATGTTTTGGACCTTCAAGAAACCATTGCTCAACTGCCATTGATAAAACCCCATTTTTGACAATTTGGCAGATTCAGAACCAAGATCCACGTGGAGTTCAGTAACAACTGGAAGGAGAAAATCCGCGTGGAACTGTTTCTATTTTTGAAAATTTTGGCCAATCTTGAGCTGGGATCCGCGAGGAATGCCTTCTTGGATTGTACCATATTTCCGAAAAAAATGTCCAAAAATGTTGTTTGGGTTGGAATCAGGATCCGCGAGGATTTCACCAACTTGGACCAAATTTCGTTTGGACTGTAGTTAAACCATATTTTCCAAAATATTGTCTGGGTCGAAAATGGGATCCGCGAAGAACCCCTCAACTTAGAATGTATGCTTGAGCCTGCAGATCCGGAAGCAGTATTTGATGGTTCTAGATCCTCGAGGATCCAAATGAGTCGGGCAAGTTTTCTTGCTGCTTAAATTGAGTCCGACTCATCATTCCTCCTTATGTAGATCGGACCTACTTCTTTGGCATGCATGATGCTTTGTTGGCCATGGGTTCATGCTACGAGTACTCGAGTCTGGAAGCGATTGATTTAATCTCTGTTGATGAGCACTGAGTGTGTGTATAATGCTTAGACCATCATTTATCTTTTGTGATGCAATGGATGGACTCTATTTCTCTAGTAATGCATGATGTTAATGCACTTATGCAGACTTTTTTAATCTATGATGATGCAAGACACACATGCAATGCATAAGAGAGTTTAGGTATTGAGCTGTGGTCGATGACACTGGAAATATTAGGACGCTTCAAATAGTGAAAATCAAAATCCGCGAACATTTTTAGTCTTCGCTCGTACCCTCAGCTCCGACCCCTTTTGCAAATATGTGATGAATCTTAATCTAATCCATGAGAATCGATATCCGGAAACACTCTAGTTGTTGACCTCGAGGGAACCGCGAGAGCTTGTGTCAATATGGAATCTGCCAAGACTTTGGTCGGACTTAAATAATCGACCAAAAAAGAGGTTTGAGTCTCTACGAGTTATAAAGTCCGCAAGAGCTCTTAGAAAATTTTTGCAAGGATTCTGCTTTAACGCTTGAGCACGACCTGGAAACTGGATAAGATCCTTTTAAGTGTAGTTCACGTGCCGATCACTTTTGCTAAGATACCTCCCATAGTTGCGAGTCCTAGCTGACCCCCGAGTAGTTTTGAAAGCCACGTTACTAGAAGAACCAGCAGAATCCTCATTTATATCTTCAGGAATTGCAGGGATGTTGGGGACATAGTTGCCGTGTTGCGAGCCGTAGATAGTCATTCCGCCACCCTCACTGGAAGGACCTGCACCCTGTTGTGTATGAGGGCCAAGTTGCATACCTCCACCCATGTCATAGTCGTCACCATCGTCATCCTCATCATCATCATCATCATTTTGATCCTCGTGGCCACCTTCATGGTGACCACCTCCGCCATGACGACCACCACCGCGATGAGGTCCTCTACCACCATGCCCACCACGTCGAGGTCCAAAACCCATCCGGCGCCTAAATCGCCTCCTCATATCCTGGAGCTCGTCACATAATCTATAAATGAGCACGATGGCCTTCATGGTCTGCTCTCGACTCCACTGAAAGCGAATTTATTCCAAGGTCAAGCATAAGGACAGTAAAAGGGAAAACTGTTCTTGTTGTGGGAATAAAAGTCTTACTCCTTGACTGTTTGAGGCTAAGGGAAGCTCTGGGCAGTCTCTTCTACGTCGTCTCAAACCAAGAGGGTTAGGAACCTCTGGAGTTCCGGTGTCCTGCAGGTTAATCAAGTTAGCCACAATGTTTGAGAGGAAAATAAGAGTGGCTAAAACCTATACTTACCATAGGCCCCATGAGGCGACGACTGATGGAGTATGCATAGTCGACACCCTCAATCAACAAATTCTCGATGGGAAACCCCATAAGGTTGGCTTCGAGCTCTTCTAGGGTTAGAGAGCGAGGGTAGAACATTTTCGCCGGGCGGTCTATCGGCACGCGAGGAGGCCACATATGGAGACATTGATGGGTCACTCTTTCACCGTAGTACCAGATAAAGGTGAAGGGGCCTTCGAATAGGATCCTTCGACAATTAATATCTTATAGGATATCAAGGTCAGGAAGTTAATCCTCAGTAACCTCATAGGCAGCCCAAGGATTTAGTGCACCCTGAACATATATTAAATGGGGTTGTAATAGTGAAACAGTGAGATGAAGGAATAAAAAAAGGAGCTTACCTGCCCGAGATTGTTCAAAAGGCCACGAAATAGCTCCAGGTGTTCTACTCTGCACTTTCTTTCTACCAATTCGTCGTTACCCCAACGAAGAGCGATCAGGAATACAGGCCCAACATTGGACTTTGGGGATAACTCCTCAAAATATTCATAAAACCAGATCTGTACCAACGTAAATGGGGTCAGTGTGCATTTTCTTGGAAAAGAAGCAAAGTTAGAGAAGAGATAAACCTCGATAACTTTCCACAAGCCAGAAAGGTAAGTGTTGTTTTTGTCAATTTTTGATTTCGGGACTCGAACCCCAGAACGAAGCCCTCGGAAAAGGCATGTGTAAGCAGCATCACCCCAGGCTAGATTATTGAGGTTATCAAGATCCTCTAGATTCTCCAAGTAGTGAAAGTACGCACGACCACCGCGTTCCGCGAAAATTGTGTTACTAATGAAGATGGCAAGTATTACTCGCTGTCTTTGGTCTTCGGTATAATTATCGTCCCAAAAGTTCCCCTTTTGGACTTCGTCGAAGAGAATGGAGAATCTAAAGCTGCGATTGTCGTCTACGTTCGCCATAATGGGACCGAACAACTCCAATTGCCGGTGCTTGTTATGACCCAAATCGTTGGAATATTGGAGAGGATCACCACCAAAGGATAATCCAGTGATCATCGCAAAATCTAAAGGTGTGATGGTCATTTCACATAGGGGGAAATGAAAAGTATTTGTCGTGTCCCAAAAGCGTTCGCTTAAGGCACGTACGACACAGTGACCGGTAGGCTCTCGCATGGCCTGTAGAGCATTGAGCAAATGACTGAACCCCGCCTCCTGGATTATTTCTTTGGTTGGGTAGTCAAGCTGTTCTAGTTCGTCCAACTGCTTCATTACTTTCCCGATGGCCCCACAGGCTTGCACGTTGTCGGCCTGCAAGGTGACAGAACACGAAGAAAATCAATTTAAGAGTTTGTCAAAAATCTGGCCAAATATGTGATAGTAAGGATGTGTAGAGAAGCACGTGAACTACGTACTGGGATTCGGGACGCATGGTGAGAGATATGCATGGTGCGACAGTACAGAAGGTCATTGTTGTCCCATTGGTCGGGGCCGGCCCATTCTTTACTCATATTGCCTTTTTGGGCGATATGGGCTGCCCATGCTGCTTTCTTTGGATGGTATTGTCCTGGTTTTGTAGGCGTCATAGTGGAATACTGTAAGCAAGGTTACAAACTGTGAATAAACTTATAGGTTCCAAACAAAAATAATGGCTCAACTTGGGTGTAGACCTCTCAAATGCTCAAGCAAAGCTTGAAAAATAAGGTGGTTCAGTCCATTAGCCTACATTTCAAAGTGGGCTTATAGACATAATTTTGTTTGTTTTTATTGAGTGATTTAAATATCAAAAAGGTCATTGATTTCAAAGTAGATCCTCGCGGATTCGGTTTCTGGCTTGCTTGATGTTTTGAAAATACAGTAAAAAAAACTGGGCCGAGCCAACAAAATCCTCGCGGATTTGGTTTCTTACCCAAGCCATTCTGGTATTTTTGGTACAATTTAAAACAAGTTTCCTCGCGGATTTGACGGCAAAAATAAAAAAATGTTCAAATGCAACTAGGCTCCTCGCGGATTTCAGCCACAAAATGAGGGTGGAAGGCCAACGTATGGATATTAATTTTCTGAAACATAACACGTCCAAAACTTGATCCTAGCGGATTTGGGTTCAAGACTCGATAGCATGTTCAGAATTAAAAAAATATATATAAGACATGTGCACAGGTTCTGCTAGATTCTTGCAGATTTATCACCTCACACATAGTATATTTTGTTGGAAGATTTTATAACCTAACTTTATCCAAATGAAATTTTAAATCATGTGCCCGGGAATGATTAAAATTCGTGCGGATTTGTGTCCCGACATTCATGATAGTTTAACAGAACACTCCATGAGGATTTTGAAACAGAGACTCAAATACATAGACTCAAAATCAGCTACAAACTACCCTAGAGTCTCGCGGATCTACCAAATTTTCAGTACATTTTCAGCTTAAGCTCGGTTCATCACCTCGAGGATTTGACAGCAAAAATGTTAACATACAATAGAGTTTCTCGTGGATTTCAGTTTCATAAATAAAAAAATCTTCCAAGTTTTCGGAGACATACCTTGGTTCAAAATTTCGAGTGTTACACTCAGGAATTCAAAATCTTCCAAGTTTTGTTCCCTGAACTGGAATTTTCGCGGATCTGCACATAAGAGCTTGTTCAGTTTTGAAAATTTTGATGCACGCTTGATGAAAGTCTCGCGGATTTGTCTAAAGTTTAGCAAGCATATACTCGAAATTTTAGAGCACATTCAAAGTGGGAAAACTTGTCAAAATTTTCGAAGTTAAAGCTCAAAGTTTGACTGAAACATACCCGGTTTTGAGCTCAATCTCGAAGTGCTCCTCGCGGACTTGTCACATTTGTTCAGAAAGTTGAAATTCAACAGCTTTGGGTGTCTCGCGGATTTGACAGAAAATGCTGGAAAAAGAAGAGTTCAACAATGGTGTCTCGCGGATTTGACAGAAAATCTGCACTTGACATGAATTTGATGAAATTCTCGCGGATTTGGCTCGACTCTCGCGGATTTTACTAAAAAATCTGTCAAATTTCTGCAGTTCTAGCTCGATCTTGAGTAGCTCTACGCGGATCTTCAGTGGTGGGTACTATTAGTGTCTCGAGGATTTGTGTGAAATGGAGTGGAAGAAGAGTGAAAATGGCTTGGAACTAGAAGTCTTGAGAGGGAGTGGATGCAAGTGCCTTTGAAATGCAGATATTAGATGCATGGATAATGAGTGGTGGAGACACATGGGAGGGAAGTACTCTTATCTCTCTTCATTGTAATTACTTTCATCCTTATTTTACTTTTATGATTTCCTTTCATTTTATTTTACTTTCATTTTCTTCATTATTGGTAGCTTTTATTTTATTTTATTTTACAGATTATGCGCTCATAAATCTGTTCGTTTTCAGGTAAAAGATCACATCAAGCCTGGACAATATCCAGCAACTAAGCTAGTAGCGGACTACCTCCGGTCAAATTTCTGTCCTTCAAGCTACCCTTGAATAATCAAGCCTGGACGATATCCAACAATCAAGTCAGCATCGGACTACCACCGGTCAAATTTCTTCTATTCAAGCTACCCTTGGATAATTTAGCTTGCACAGTATCCAGCAATCGGTAACGGATTACCTCCGGTCAGCTATCAGCATTTGCAAAGGTGTTTACTTTTACATTCGCCTTACTCAGGCTCTGTCAAAGTGGGGGCTAACTGTAGACACTGAAAAATTGAGCTCAATCTCAGACAAATTCTCGCGGATGCATTTTTGGCCCAGAAATTCTCGCGGATTTTGCATTTTTGGCCCGAATAAAATTCTCGCGGATTTTGCATTTTTGGCTTAGTCAGATGAAATTCTCGCGGATTTCTCACTTTGGCCCATGCCAGTTCAAGCTTCAGCCCAGTAGAAAAATCTTGCGGATTGCAGCAGAAGAATCTCGCGTTTTTATCCTCCAACCCATAGGAAATTCTGGCGGATCCCATTTTTTTTTATTCAGATGAAATGGGCGGGAATTCTGTCTCCAGTCAGCAGGCAGTTGGTGGTCAAGTGAACAGTTTTTTCTCCACTAATCCCACTCTGTGAATTCTCGCGGATTTCATGGAGGGAGGGGAAGGCAACTGCTGCAGGTAACTTCCAGACATTGTCTATAAATGGGGGGTTATGGCGGATTTCTCAGGGGTTGGAGAGTCGGATATAGGCGCATCCTAGAATTTTATTAACGGAAGAAATTGGGTTCTCGCGGATTTGAGGAGCCTTAGTGAAATTGATAACAGTGAAGAAGTAAGTACATCAAGTGAAGGGATTCTTGCGGATTTGAGGAGCAGAACAGCCATTCGAGGTTGAGTTTCTTGCACAGATTCTCGCGGATCCGCCAGAATCTGGTAACTTTTTCTATTGTTTTTTTTTGAGATTTTCACCAATTTGTAACAATGTAGTTTAATACCCCGCCCGCTGTAAATTTTTTTATTTTTGTTTCATTTCCGGACAAATGTTTGCTTTTTTTTTTTGTTCGCATGTTCCAATTTTTAAAGTAATGTGACAACTTTTGCGTTTTGGTCTCTTTTTAAGAGAAACCCGATCTAGCAAAGGCTGCCACGGCGGGCGATGCAAGGGCATCCCCCTACATCGGCACCTTTACCCCCGATCCCGACTTTGGTTTGTAGATTGTGGAGTTTATTTTAATTTATTTTGTTAGTTTTTTTTTTAAAAACTAACTGGCGACTCTATTTCATTTCATGCATGTTTGTTTGGTTTAACATTTTTTTTTCTTTTGATAATTTTCGAAAGCATGAGTTATTCGAGTTTGGTCCAGACGGCACCGAGCCCAAAGGCCTGGTGATCCTCGCGGATCCCAAACCCAGGGGGCCCCTGATCCTCGCGGATCAGATGTCTCATGGGCTTGGGATTCTCGCGGATCCCATTTCTGTGGGTCAGGCTGACCTTCGATCCAAATTTTGACTAGCTGGCTGTAGTTCGAGGCCCAATTCAAACTCTCCCGAAAAGAAATCCGCGAGGGTTTATGTTCGGGAAGCCTAGTTTGCTGTTTGCCTCGGATTGCAAAAGTTCCGGAATGTTATCGAAAATTGACTAAAGAAAAATCCGGTTAAATCAGATTTAAACAACATGAAATGGAGGTAAAAAAATATATTCGTGCAAAAAAATAATCATACTTGCACCCTAGGAAATATAAACAACCCTACGTCGACTCGACACTCCGTGGGGGACCGTGCCCTCCGGGCCGCGGGCCCTACAGTGGCGACTCCACTTGGATATTTTTTAGGAAGTGGGTAAGACTTGAAAAGTCGGGTTTTTTTTTTATAAAAAAAGTTGTCACTTTTTTTATTTTAGGCGTTTTGTACATTTTTTTTTCGGGCCTTCCCCTTTGTTGGGCACACAAGGCACCGCTTAGGTCAATCTTGCCAATCTTGCCATGCACCCCATGGAAGATGAAGCATTCAGGACACGAGCTAGAGGTTAGGTTAAACCGACCCCTTTTACCTTTAAACATAGATCCTTGGATAGGGTGGAATTCATTTGTATGCTATTTGCTTCTTTCGATCCTCGAACTCGAGACCATGCCGTAATACTTAGACAAAAAAAATATAGGAAAGGTGGTCATGTTTTGCATAGCGGGCCGAGATAATTAATTTGGTCTATACAAGTTTTTGGCCTCGGGGATTCTCGCGGATCCCATGTCTGGTCAGGCCTTGTATAGCTCAAACTAATGGTCTGGTTTTCCCTTCAACGTTCTTGGTAACCTTCTTGTTTTCATTTTTAATCTTAATTTTTTTGACAGATACTATTAATTATCAATGAAAATGATAAATATCTCGACACAAGATGGTCTTTAACCATCTTGCAATTTATGTAAAACACTCAACAAATAAATGTAGGTATATTTAAATCATTATAAAGATAAGTTTCATTACTTTAAGGGTTATTATGACTTATAAATTATATAAAAAAATATATTTATTTATATTTTGTCATAAATATAAAAATATGCACAAAATGTGCATTTTCTACTATGATTGATAAAATTAGGTTATCATTAATATTTTTTGACCTAGCAAATAAATATTATACTCTTATATTTGATAAATATATATAAGTAATTGAGAAAATATAATTAAAAATTACAAAAATGTGAATTATGCACAATCCAAGATGGTTCTTAACCATCTTGAGTCAAGATGTGTATCATTGTTATGACAAGCTTTAAATATGTTGGCTATCCATTGGGCATATTTTAGATTTTTTTTTTGTAAATTTAAAAAATACAAATAAAAGTGTGATTTTATACCATTTATATATATTATTATATCTATAGAAGCCAATCATGTAAATTTTTTTTTTTCAATTTAATTTACAAATATATATGTTTTATATCATGACAAGACATTTAATATGTGTCTTGCCCAAAACATATATCATTTTCGTTTAAAATTTTATAAATGATATGAGTTTTGAAGTGGACACTTTTTAAGTGTTATCTTATCATTAAAATTATATTATTATATGTTGAGTTGAAATAAAATGACATGATTTAATTCTATAACTAAATATTACATATTCAATGCACTTGTAGTGGTTGTCAACTATGACGATGATAAACCTCGATTTTACCACCTTAAACTTCAGTTTTCGAGCTTTGTTTCTGGGGTGTTTTGCTTACTTTTACAAAAAAATTGAACTGGTTTAGCTCATCTTTGCTTGTTGTAGCTAAAAGAGCTTACTTTGTCAATTGTTGATGAATTTTAGGTGATTGGTAACATTTTTATGATTGTTGAATGAAATATGAGGAGACCGTGGAGAAATCATGATGATTTAGAAGCTTTTTAGATCTACACACCTAGGCGCACACCTGTGCGCCAGTCCAGAATCAGGCAAGACTCTAGAACTGGCGCACACACGTACGCATGCTCGTGCATAACTCCAGTTTACGGTTTAGTTTTCAACCTTTATTTTATTTAGAAACAAAAGGCAGTTTTGGGTGTTACGTTCATTCTCAATTCCATTTTAGGTTTAAGAGGTTTTCTGTCTAATCTCTTTAGAGGCTTTTAGGGTAGTTTATAGGTTTAATTTACTTCTCTTTGCAAGATTCATCAACTCCAATTTCAATTCAAAACCAAGTTCCTCTACCTTTTCTCTTTATGTTCATGCTTTTATGTTTGTTTGTTGCATTGATTTTATGTTTGATTTTCATTCCTATATCAATTGATTTATGTTCGATGAAATGCTCGAGAGAGTGTTCATATGTATTTTTGGGTAATTGATTTATGTGGAGAGGTGATGTCAATTTGCTAGCGTGGGTAGAGAAAATAGTTATTTAGAGTTTTTGATATGAGAATAATCGAATTCTAACTAGGTCTAGGGTTGCTATTCATATAGTTTAATTACAATAACTCCATGGAAATTGCTAGCTGGAATAGTTATACTAGCCGTTGACCCTCGAGAGAGGGCTTTGGTGAGATTTAATGGTGCAACTGATCACTCTTAATTGCTTGCTTAGAATTGGTGGATTATGTTATTCACATTGATTATTTGTTGAATATCTATATCGCAACCTGAGTTCTTGTTTATTATTTTCGTAGTTAATTAATTTCCTGATAAGTGTATATTTTATAGTATTTATTAGGTCTTTAATTTGTATGTTTTAGTTAATTATGTAATATAATCTAGCGTTTTTATATCAAATTTTGTGATTCCTTCACTTGGATTGGAGATCGGTGAGTTTTGCAGACATGAAGGAAAATTCATATAAAACCAAGGAAATTAGAAAGAAAAGGAAAGATGAAGGAAAGATATATTGAAAAGATAAGAGAAAGAAAGATGAGCCAAAAAGAACAAGGACTGTAAGCAAGATCAACCCACACCACAGTTTGCCACGACCCATTTCAAGGGAGCAGCCCAACATGAAAGCGCCCCCACTAGCTCCTTTACCACCCCCCCCCCCTCCGGCAGCGCCTAGGGAAGAAACGCAACAATTAATGAGGCGCTGGTGGTGTCTTTTCGACGCTGCCAGCGTCTCATCCCATTCTTATAAAAAGGAAGCTCCGCTGCACCATTAGGAGAATCTATCATTCATTGTATATTTTACCGTAAAACTTTAGTCTTATATTTTCCATGTATTTTTCTTCCTTCGGGGAGCCGTTCTAGTAGATTAGGAACAGAAGAGAAGGAGAAGGAGATCAAATCGAGTGACACGAAGAGATTGAATTCGACGACTCGGATGTTCGATTTATCTTCTATTTTTATTATGTTTCGCAATTCAGATTTCAATTTCTTTTCCTACTTTTTATTATCACGAGTAGCTAAATTCCCTGGTTAGGGGATAAACTCGGTGTTCCTTGATGGATTTATGGTGTGTGATTCTGGTTTTAGGTTTTAATACAGTTGTTTAATCTTCGTGTTATGTATGTCAGAATAATTGATTGGCCATCTTTTACTTGGTTTAGATTCTTAATATCGGATTGAAGGATTGTTATTTTAAATTGGAAGGACGAAGATTGAATAAGCATAGAAAATAGTTAGCAATAATGGGTTCATGCTTATGGTCATGTTATAATCAGTTCTTATCTTTGATTGAATTAAATAGCCATGAGAATATGTGTTTAGTTTAATCGATGCAACTCACCTCAGATCGAAAGATATTGTTGTGACAGGCCCTAGAAAGATTATATACCTCGACACTATCAATATTACCTTGCATTGGAATTAGCTCTTAATCGATTTATTAACTAGAGTAGACTCCCCGAAACTCCCTTAATTATCAGTTAGAATTCTTAAAGATTATAACTTTTCTTGTTTTAGTTAAATTCTTATAAATTCACAAACACTTTGGACGACCTAGCATCCTTTGTAATGAACTAGTTTAGTGCGTAGTTGTAAAACCACGAAAAATCAAAGGGCGTTGACAGTGGCGGATCTTGACCTTCTGATTAAGGGTGTCCAGTACACTATTATTTATATAATAAACATAAAATCCATAATTTTTATTCCAAATTATACTTAATTTTTTCAATTTGTTTTAGGTTAACGGTGGTCGTGGCCATCGTCGGCGAGGCCCCAGGTCCACCCATGGGCATTGACCACGACGTCGTTAATAATTCAGGTTGACTCCGTTAATTATTGAGAGTTTGTTGTGATTATTTATGCTGACAATATTTGAGCGCGCAGGACCGTTGAGGGAATAACAAAGGTATTTTAGTAATTTTTTACGTGCATGAGATTGCATGGGAGTAAGGGTAAATTGGTGATTTCATGTGTTGTTATTATTATTATTATTATTATTATTATTATTATTATTATTATTATTACTACTATGGGACTATTATTATTATGTGAGCATTATTATTATTATGTGATTATTATTGTTATAATTATTTCTTATTATTATTAGTGGTGTTATTTTATTAGTAATAGTATGGTTGTTAGTGATATTATTTAGTACTACCTCCATCCCTAAATAATTGTCCATTTAGCTAAATTTTGACCGTTGATTACTCACAAATTACAATGAATTACAATATAAAATTAACATTATTGTAATTTTTAGTACTATATCTTCTAATGGTGATAATTTCATATTGTAACTCATTGTAATTTGTGAATAATCAACGGACAAATTTTAGGCAAATGGACAATTATTTAGGGATGGAGGTAGTAGTATTAGTAAGAATAAAATTTTACCTTAGTTAGAATTGGTTAGGATCTAGATGGTTAGTCACTTAGAAGGATTTTGGTAGAATTAGATTAAGTTTAATATTAGTTAGGAAGGAAATTAAGTGTTAATAAGGTTAGTAATCCAAAACTTCCAAAACCTACGAACACTCTAGCAATTATACGGAAGGACCGAGTGTACATAGTACGGTACACTCGATATAAATATGGGGTAGGGTGTATTTAAGATGCATGTGAGATTTTATTCTGGGCCGCCTCCCATCGTTTTCTCCGATTATAATCTTCAATTCCACTCCTTCCTGCGCCGCCTCCTATCGATTTCTCTGATCATAATCTTCAATTCCGCTCCTTCCTGCGCTGCCTCCCATAGTTTTCTCGGATTATAAGTTGGGAAACTATCATGATACACTCATATCATGATAATTCTGCATCCAAGGTGGGAAAAACTGCATTGCATAAGGGAAAATATGCATCCAAGTTGGGAAATTATCATGATACACTCATATCATGATAATTATGCATCCAAGGTGGAAAAAATTGTATTGCGTAGTGGAAAATATACAATGCACAAGGGAAAAACTGTAATAAGTATGCATTGTTGTGTTTGGATAATGCATCAAAGTTGGGAAATCTGCATTAAGGGAAAATGTGCATTGTATAAGGGAAAAACTGTAATAAATATACATTGATTAGTTTAGGCTTCCTAGGGTCCGAGCGCATCAAGGATCCTCGCGGATCCATTGGGCTCAAGTCCTTTAAGAGGCCTAAACAGGTGCTCGATAGCTAATGGAGAGGGTAAAACACTGATTTGGGTTGTACCAGGCTCAGCCGAACTAGAGATCCGCGAGGAACCCGAGGGCTCAAACCTTGTATAGACCAAATCAACTATCTTGGCTCATTATGCAGATACATGCTATTTTCTTTTTAAGTCTAAGCATTAAGGCACGTTCAAGGTTCGAAGGTTAATAGAAACAAATAGCACACAAAATGCATTCTAACCTAGCCAAGGGTCTACATTTACGGTTAAGGGGTCGGGTTAACCTAACCTTTAACTCGTGTCCCGAGCATTTCATATTCCATGAGGTGCCTGGCAAGACTAACTCACTCGGGTTGCTCCCTTTGTCATAAGGACTAAGGAGTGGTGCACGAGTGGGAAAGCAATCACCTGCTTAGTGAATGTCTAAATGAACCCACCAAGTTGAATGGTTTCGCTTTCCCAAAATGGTAAAAATAAGGGTAACAACCTAAACGGTGCCTTGTATGCCCAACAAAGGGGAATGCTCGAAAATGCAAAAATGCCTAAAAAAACATGACAACTTTTTTTTGTTTAAAAAAAAAAAACCCGAGTCTTACCTGCTTTCTAAATAAGTCTCCAGTGGAGTTGCCACTGTAGGGCCCGTGGCCCGGAGGGCACGGTCCCCCTCGAAGCGTCGAGATCGACGTAGGGATGCTTATTGCTTCCTAGGGTGCGGTTTATGCACGAATTATTATTGTTGCGATTTCACTACTTCAAATTGTTAAACATATTTAATTTTACAAAATTTCAATCCCGACATCTCTCCTTTTCTGACGACTTAGCAGATTGACCCGACCCAAGACCAGTCCAAGTTCTCCAGACAGATATCCACGAGGATCTCCGGGTCCGAATCAATCTGGGCCTACACTTTAGGCTATGAACTGCCCTGGGCCAGCCCGAACAGGGCTTAAATCAAGTCCCATTGCCGTCGGATCCGCGAGGAACCCATGACAGTGTAGCTTGGTTAAGCCTTTATATGACCCAAGACACCCCAATTAGGTAGGGGTGTTCACGGATCGGGTACCTGAACCGATTGGGTAATTTTTTCTGGGTAACGGAAAATTTGGGGAGGCCAAACCTCGAACGGTAACCGTATCCGAAACTTCCTGGTACCCGAAAGTTTCGGGACGGGTACCGATTAACCAAAATACCCGATTAATTATAATTTTATGAGTTTCCGATTTTATTTTTAATTTGTAACTAAGGTACTAATATTGATTCATTGAATGAAAATAAATAACCACACCAAACATTGATAAAATTGGAAATCAACATTGTCACTGAGTGTCCAAGACCTTCTGTTCACTCCGCCAAGACTGTCCAAGACCTCCTGTTCAAATAGGGTTTGAGAAAGAAAGAATGAATGTGTTATGCGTCTATGTGTGATTGGAGGGAAATTCCAAAATAAGGATGGAGGCTTGGAGGCACTGAGGCAAACAAATTTAGGGTTTCTGTGCACACAGTAGTCAAAAATTAAATTTGAAGCCCAATTTTAAATTTAATTTTGGTAACCGAAAATGACTAGGGGCCGATTCGTAACCGAACCAATTATCCGAAAAATTTTCCGGATCAGGTACCCACCCGATTAAAATTGATTTTTCCGGATCGGGTACCCTAAATTTGTGACCAGGTAGCGGGTTTTCGGATGGGGTTTTTCGGGGCAGGTTTTTTTGAACACCCCTACCATTAGGGAACTTACGGAGTACTTCGAGTGAACCCACCAAACAGAAATCCACGAGGATTTCCGGATAGTGAACATACCCGAACTTGCTTTGTAGTCATCTGCGCGCCCCAAAATAAAGGAAAAAAAGTCGCGAAATTAATTTAGATAAAGTCGGAATATTTTAACATGCGTGAAATAATTCAAAGGACGGGGTCGCTAGTCAATTTTTTGAAAAATTGACAAAAATTGAGGTGAAAACTCCACGATCATCGAACCGGAGGCTGGTTCGGGGGTAAAGGTACGAATGTAGGGGGGATGCCCCTACACCGCCCGCCAAAGCGGCATTTACTCTATCAGAATTTTAAGTAAAAAGGAAAAAGGAAAAGAAAAAAAACTAAGTTGTCACAAGACTTTTAAATTAATTCATGCAAACAAACGCAAAACGAACAACTGAGTGTTTAACAGTAAGTGAAATACAACGGTCGGGGGTATAAGGATTACATGATTACAAGCCAACGAAAACCCAGAAAACAGAAGAAAAATAAATTACCAACCCTTCTGGATTCGCGAGGACCTAAGCAAGAATCTTGTCTCGAAGGGTTACCCAGCTACTCTTAGGGGTGTTCATTGGGTCAAACCCGGACCAACCCGAACCAGACCAGTATGGACCGGAACCCGAAATAACCAAGACTTTGGACCAAAGACCAGACCAGAAGCAACTGGTCCCAACCCAGACCAACCCACTTAGGATTTGGACCGGACCAACCCAGACCGGTTTGGAACAATTGAGATGTTTTTAAAATTTTATATTCAAATTTGTAAAATGATTAACTAGTTAATTAAAGTATGTCATTTTGTTGGAAACTACTTTTTTTTTATATTGTAAGTTATTGTTTATGGAATTATGGTGGGAAATTTTAGAAAGTAATGAATTAATAAAAATTTAAATGATATAATAATATGGTAGAATACATAATAATATGACAAAATGTAGTCACACACAAATACATACAAAGTTAGCTAAAATTTAGTTACCCTTTACGTGAATTTATTAAAATAGGATGAATATATGTCAAAATATTTATCTTTCTAATTTTGAGGGGAGGGGCCGTTTAATTAGAATATAATATTTTTTTTAGGTGATAATATTTTGATATAGGTGATTAGAGCCTACAATATTATGAATATTTTTTTTTGAATAAATTTAAATTTATAATAATTGAATTTTTGGTCCGAGTTTGGGTTTTTCCGGGTTTAGACCGACCCAGACCGAAACCGGAAAACATAAAAAACTTGGACCGAAGACCGGACCGATTACCATTCGGTTCGGGTTTGGTCCGGTTTTTTGGTCCGGTTTTTTGGGTCAACCGATTCGGATCAAATTATGAACAATCCTAGCTACTTTTATGATGCACGAGGATTTCTTCGTTTAGACGGAAAATTTCCTCGATGTTGTCAACACCTCACCAAGACCAAATGGTGGCTGCCCCCTCACTGGATCTGCGAGGATCCCACTCAAAGCAGGGTGTGTATTTTATGTTTTTTTTTTTTTTGTGGAAATTGCCCAGAAGTACACCTATACTCGACTTCAATCTCCCCCCAAATGTTCACTGACGAATCTTTTTATAAGCTTCTCCTGTGAAGGTTACCAGCAGTTGCAACATGACTCTCATTCCATGAGATCCGCGAGGACCTCCATAGTGGGGATAGTGGGGAAGAAGTGGTTCATTAACTGAGTGAACTGCCATTTTTGAATAAATCCGCGAGGGTTTTCCCTCCGAGCCAAGGATCCGCGTGGACCTGCTTATCTGGGCTGGAACAAGGATCCACGTGAATTTGCACTTCTAGGCTAATCCGCTAAGATTTGAAATTGGGCTAACTTGCCAGGATCCGCGAGGATCTGCCTTGGGTTGCCATCTGGATCCGCTAAGATCTGCCTGGTCATGGGCCCAAAATGAAGATTCTGTGCGAGGATCCCAACCTCCATTTTCAAAAAGTCAGCTTGGGTTGGATTTGGGATCCGTGAGGATCACAGCCTTGCAAGGTGCGATTCTGTGCCCCGAAATAGTTACTTGATGATTTGGGATCCGCGAGATCCCATGTACCGTATTCACGAGGGACCCGAGTCTGAGTCGACGAGGCATCTGAGTGCTGAATCCGCGACGAACCGTTTAACCCGTGTTGACCAGGAGTTGACCTTGACCTGGGAGTTGACCTTGACTTGACTTTGACTGATAGTTGACTATTGACTGAGAATACTGGATGTGCGAGGCACCGGGGTATTGGATCCGCGAGGACCCCGAGTACTGGATCCGCAAGGACCCCAAGTACTGGATCCGCGAGGCACCCGAGTACGGGATTTGCGAGGATCCCGAGTACTGAATCCGCGTGGACCCTGAGTACTAGATTCGCGGGGGACTTGGGTACGGGCTCCGCGAGGATCACGAGTGTCGAATCCACGCGGACCCTGAGTACTGGATCCGCGAGGGAGCATCTTGAGCATGATTAATTTCAATCCACGAGGATCTGTTGAGTTGAGATCCACGAGGATCCTTTACCCCAGGTTGACCGGGATAACCAAAAAAATTGGTGAACACTAACCGTTAGGCCAAATCAAAATTGGCATAGGTTCTAGAATCAGCGATGAGCTCTGATTATGCTAAGCCCAAGCCACAATCCGCGAGTTGCATATATAGCCCAAAGTCCTTGAGGACTCTAACAAGCCCGAAATCCTCGAGGTGCTTACTGTGTATTATTTTGGTGTCTACACTTATTCTTCTAAATTTCCCACACCATACCCCTTCGCAGACATATACTTGTTCTATGTTACTGACTGCCACTGTGCTACTCCCAACCACGATATGAGAATGTTGGTTTTTAATACTCATTTTGTGCTCCTTCTTATGTCCTTGAGGTTTTTGGTTCCAAAATATTTGTTTCCTCCTGAATGCTCTGTGTGGCCTCCACTTGGTTGATCTTATGGCCTTAGGAAACGGCTTTATCCCTACAAATTCATATTATCCAAATTGTGGCAATGAAAAATTTTGTTTGTCTGCCTCCAAGGCATTCCAGATTGACAAGGTACTTGATCCAATCAGAAAGCCATTACCGGAAAGGAATAGTCTTTCCCTGTGCATTCGTGATTTCTAGTTCAGCGGCAAACCATAAGATATTAGCAAACTCACATGATTTGAAAAGATGGTTTACTAACTCCCCATACAATCCACAAAGGGGGCAGGGTCTGACTCCTCCCTCTTCCATTTCTTACTATTATCATATGTGGGAAGACTATTGTGAAATATCTTCCAAAACAGAATTTTCCATCTCGGTCAAGCGCCCGTATCTTCTTCCATAGTTTTCAAATCCTCTCTAATCTCTAGGCTCCATGGAGTTTTGCTCTTCGATTTTCTATCAATCCACCACCCCTCCCAATATCCTGATTTTACCGTGTACTCCCCATCCTTGGAATCCCACCCCTCCCAATATCCTGATTTTACTGTACACTGCAGAGCAATTCAACAATATTTTTACTTCGAACCAATTGTATCCTACCGAACTTCTCCTACCCATTACATCATCCTACCAATTACAAAAAAAAAAAAAAAAAAAAAACCCACATAATACCAATACAGTGCATACTCTCACAACTTCATCAAACCTACTTCCCTTTAAATGTATCTCCCTCTTCAATGCTTTCACGTTATCCCTATCCATAATTCTTTTCAAATTTTCATTGGAAGCCACACTTCTCTGATTTGTGTTATCCTCTTTCAACTTTATTATCTTACTTGTGACACATTCACCGTCAAAGGATAAACTGTTACCTTCATTCAATACCATAAACTTGCTACCTTCCTTCTTCGATTGGTTCACTTCAACAGTCAACTCGTCGATTTCATCTTACAATTTCTTGTTTCCTTACACCATATTTAAGATCTTTTCATCGTCTCACTCAAAAAAGGAATAATCTTAATTAACCTTTGGAAAATTATCAAAATTTTTAAACAAAATTATTAATCTTGCCAAAGCAAACCAATTTCCATCAGGAACATTCATAAAAATACCAAAAAAATTGAAAAATTGAACATAATGAACCCTAAATTTTGTATACGCTTATTTTCCCCGCGCTCGCACAGAGGGGTGGGGGACACTAAACCTCCCCCTATATTTGAAGGTTTACCACAAACTTTGGTAGGCTGCAAGTAAATCGTGAAAACATTTCACAACTTATTTCTTTTATAGTTGGAAACCCAACTTTCATTCCCTCCTTCGACGACTCGAGACACTTACCCCAGATTCATCTCATTTGCTCATCGTCACCCCCAAATGTTTTGCAGCTTTTGTTGAAGAAGAAAGAAGAGGTGGGGGAGAGAGAGACAAGTTGCTAGATTGTGCCCCAGGAGATTTAACAAAACTAGGGAAAAGGAGAGTACTTGGGTTTTTAGAAACCCCAATAAGACTTTCTGAAATTAAGTTCATATTATGTTATACCCTCTTTATTTTTTTCAAGTTAGAGTCGAATTTGCTTTACTAGAATCGCTAACATTCAAGAGACCTAGTCAAGGTTTCTTTTTTTTTTTTCCAAGTCATTCTTTTCAGCCTGCCACGTTGGACCTAAGCTGAATTAGCCATCATCAAACTCGTTAGAGCAAATGCAATGCAGAAATTATCAATAGAATATTTAGTTTCTCTCTCTCAGTTATCACTCTCTCTCTCCCAAATGTCACCCTCTCTCTCCTACTTTTTTCTCATTCCTTTGAGTTTTGAAACTTAGAGTTCCAAAACTCAAAGGGATGAGAAAAAAGTAGAAGAAAGAGGGTGACAACTAGGAGAGAGAAGATAAAAATTTCATTGATAGAGTTCCACATTGTACATGCTCTAAGCTGTGTTATTAAGCCCGAACTGATCCGACCTGTTCAACCGATAAACAGTGACTGTACTGGGTCGGCTATGGCATCAACCCATCTAATTGGTCAAACTGTTAAAAGCTGTCAAGAACTGGTTGACATGGTTGGCTCGTATACCCTGATCGGTTTTCGGGTTGGGAGTTGTGTGCCCATGTTCACTTTGTTTTTTGAGTGTTTCTCATTGAATATTTTTTATTATTGAGAGCCAAAAGAGGCTAAAGAATCAGCAACAACACTGCGAAGTACAACCAAAGGACAACAACCAACAAGAAGCCACACAGCCAAACCAAAGACAATCGGCACAAATAAAAAATAAAAAATAACATTTTCGTTCTCTTCGCCAATTCTTCACAAGCCGCTTCTCAACAGTCACAGGGTCCCCACAAATGAAGCCCGAACCACAACCAAATTTAGCCACTCTGCGCGCCAAGTCCGCCAGATGAGCCTGAGGATGTTATGATGATTCAATTTGTAAGCTTGCAGTTTTATCCTTCCTACTGACAGGTGCTTTAGATCAAGTTGTTTTAGAGCGGACTCTATGCGAAGCTCTACTTACCAACCTCCACTTTGAGTTCCACAATAAGTCCACATTCTTCTTTTGCCGGCTCTTGACTTTGAAAGCCTTAAGAAAAGAGTCCTCCACATCAAGAGGTGAAGAACAAACCACCTCATCATCAGCTTTGTCGGTTGGGCCGCTAACAGTGTGCTCACTATCAGAAAAAACCACCTTAGGAGCACCATTGTTACCACCGACAATAGGGTCCCTCAAGAGGGCATCTTTATAAGGAGATTTAACAACCTTATGGACATTCGTAGGAAGAGGATAAGATATGGTAACTGAACCATCAGAAGCAGAAGAAACACGATCACCTTCAACAGCCTTCACACCAACCTGCTTATCTTTAGGAACCCGAATCCACTATTCAGAGCCCCTCCAAAAAGAGGGTCAGACCCTTATTTCTTGCAAAATTTTGCCCAATCAACAGCCAAAGCAAAGCCTCTACAAGTCCAGCCATTCAAAGCAAGGATCGCACTAGAACCAGTTTTTTTTGTTATCTTTGAAGCGAACAAAACCATACCTCTTACCATACGCCCCACCTTGCTGGGAATGTATGCATCAACAACAGAACCAAACTTCATAAACAAATTTCCCAACCAAGCATTGTCAACCCCAACCGGCAAATTATCTACAAACAAAGAGAAGGCGCTACCATCTCTAACAATATCACCAGCCTGAGGCGAGGCCACCAAAACCCTCGGGGCAGATGAAGATGAAACAACAGAAACAGGGTTTTTATCCAGCCCTAGCAGTATAACCAACTCTTTAAGCACAACACAAATTTCGTAACCCTAGAAAGGGCAGCTAAAGAGACCACATCCTTAGCACTAAAGGAGAGGAGGAAAAAATGGAGGTTACATCATCCTTCAACTCAATGCACCGGGAATCCAAGTTGCAATTTGAACCCGCCATGGAAAGTACTCAGCAGACAACACGAAATAGCCACGAAAGGAAAAAGACCCCACCTTTGAACGGACAACACCCAGGGAGAGAAGAGAAAACGATTGCCACCCGTCATAGCATTAAAGGAGCCGACGACCACCATGGAACAGCAAACCACGAAGACACGGCGACCAGCGGAGCAAACAAAGACAAGCTGGCGACCACCTGAGAGGCCATCACACAAAGACGGGCAAAAGCCAACCGCCACAAAGCACCAAGCCCAGAAATGACACTGGTAGGCGACCACCTGAAGGGCGAACACACGGGCAGCCCACGCGACCCAGCAACCAGGCCGGCACCGGCGCTGCACCCCAAGGGAAGCGCAAAGAGCATTAGGGTTTTAGGGTTTCAGGGGAGAGGAAAGGGTTCTCGACATTTCAGAAAATTTGTTTCTCATTGAATATTTCCACCATTGTTGAGCACCTTAGCTCAGCGAGAATGGGATGAGGAGAGAGGAGACATATTTTTTCAAGTGAGATGAGGAGTGACGAGAGAGGAGAGACTTCATTGTAGGATTAATCTGATGATGGTGAAGAGATAGATCCACATATCCGATGGTCGCTGCATAGAGAAACAAGGGAGAGAAGAATGTTGCTGCAGGGTGGAATAAAATGTTAGATAAACGGATTAAAGTATGAAAATCTCTTGTCTGTCAAATTGCAGGATAAATCTAATTTACCAAAATTTTCTAGTTTTTGTCTAAATTATCAAAAGTTATCAAAGTTTAAAAACAAATTTTTTTTCATTTTAATATATTAGCATAAATTTACCAAAAGTTACCAAAAATTATCAAAATTTAACTTTTATCCAACTGTTTTCTACTCATGAATTTATTAATTTATTTTTGTAAAATGATCTTATTGACATGTTTAAATCTATTAACTATATAAATGGACCTAATATTGGATATTTTATGTTAATGGTTATTAATGGGATTTTATTCAATAGTTTCAGGAACTATATGTAATTCTTTTCTTATCACCGTAGGGTCGTGCTGATTTCGACTGACGACCCGATTTCAACTGATTTAACCAATACCCGAATCAACCGATCTAATCCCGTCATAATGGTCCAGCCAATCGACCCACTGGGTTAACCGATTTAATGACCAGTCCAAATCTGACAACATAAGTTATAAATACACTAAAGGAGGTGCTCGTGCATATCGTAGAGAATATTAGCATCCCAAAAAATGTAGAGTACATTACAATCCAAACACATCATAATAGAGAATATTATCAGCGGTCAAAAAACTTGTTTATAACAATGTCAATGTGCTAAGGTTGATAGAGTGAGTCAACCTCGCTCACTCAACATTGGTGTTTTGGGAACTCTTAACCATTCCTGGCTGCAAAATATAGTCCTTGTAATCATAAACCGGAAAAGAGAGCGCCCTTAAAGCATGAAATACTTGGGAAATTTTTAGTAGCTCTAAAACATAGTACCTGTATTCATGAACCAAAAAAGAGGGCATACTCCAGCATGAGATGCCTGGCACAATTTTTCAAAGAAAGTTAGAAAACTAACCAACATAAACAAAGCAACAAATACTGCAGAAAACAGGGGAACTTTTTCATTTCAAGTTTCAACATTACCATACAAAATAATAATGACATAATTACATCATAAACATAATCAATCTTATGGTCTACACAGAGCTAACGACCCCCAAAAAATAAAAAATACACAACATGCAGTATCAATTTCAAACATTGACAAGTTGTTGAGACTAGTTTATATTCAACACGCAAACAAAATGTATACAATCACAAGATATGAAGCATGAACCTCTATTTATTGATGTAAGTGCCCTTCTGGAGAGGATCTAATCCAAAAGAATACACCAGCAACAAGCGTTGGGAGATTGGGATTTAAGAGGATGAATCCCCCTTGAAGATTGGATTGAAGGCCTTTTGTTCGGCACAAGTGAGCAACTCGTGTGGGCCAGCTGCTTCCCGCCCATTCTCAACACCCATCAAGTCTAGGTAGTGAAGGTAGTGGGAGATAATGTTGTTCATTTCATCAATCTCACCTTGCCCGCAAACAAGATCGCCATACAGAACATTCATGGTTGTCCCGAATCCAGGGACACGGTTCGACAAGGTGTCATTCTTGGTCGGCTTCCAGCTCCCAACAAACACCTCGTGTGCTGATGGTTGTCCCTTCTTTATTGGTGTCATCCACCTCCATATTGCAGCCTGGAATGCAAGGGTAGCATTCTGTTCAATGTATTCGGGATGATTTAACAGATCCACTTTCAGTGCCTCCCCTGTAGCTCCATAGTTGAAGTTCCTGCAATACGAGTGAATATTCACAAAACCAGTAAGGATCGTCATTCTTATGAAAATACTACCATCCTCATTTCTTTACACTTTGATGGGGAAGCATGAGAACCATTCATCTAGACAATTGTGACATAATACACTACACTATGATGAACCTTACTGTCCGTAACTGAAAGTACTTGTGATGATTGAAGCTCTTATCATTTCTTCTCTTTTAGTTGGATGCGTAAAAGGAGAATGGGAACGTCTATTCAGAAAGAAAGACATACCTTTAACTTATCAATTTAAGCAAGTACCCATTCAATGCATTAGTTACTTTGATTAGATGACCTGTCACAACATTTCCTTACTTTAAACCAAAACTAACACAATTTGACTGGTTAGTTTGAAACCACATCATTAACCACTTTTGCCTGAATCTAAATTGTTTCCAGTATCAAAGGACTTAGTTAGAAATAGATCAATCTAAAACACCAACTTGCTTACTCTGATGGTGGGTCTGAAGCACCAGTCATCAGAAGTATACAAGGAAACACTATAATTAGAGTCACCACAGATGGCGTACTTGTAGGCAATAGAAACTGTACCAGTAAATAGGCAATGCTCCACGTCCATAGTAGTCAGCCCCAGGTGCGCAAGGATAAGTGTATTTGTAGCTCTCATCACAGTATGACTGGCTTGGACTCAATTCCTTGTTGTAGCAGAGCCCCCAGGCAAACGGTCCTCCTGTCGCAACTCCATACCCACCTGTTTCATAATAAACACAACACTATTACCCAAACAGAGAGTTCATAAACTTGAATCACATAATGGAGTAACCATTAACCAACACCATAGTCACCTAGGTAGCATAATTAGGTCAGGAGTCAATGTAGTACACCAGGATCTCAGATGGAAGAGGCCATTACCAAAACATGAGATCCAACTACTACCCTAAACATAGTTACCGGGAACGCTACATACGCCTGCGACCCCCGTTCCGGGAACAAGCGTTCCAAGGTCAAAACTAGACTAAAATTGTGTAAAAATTAGCGACCCACATTCCGGGACTAATGACCTAGGAAGTGTTCCTGGTAACTATGACCCTGAATATTCTATAATTTCCAGTTTTCTAACAGCAACAAGATGAATATGTGAAGGATGTTTAAGTATAAATCATCTATTCAATTACTGATTCTCATCTATCTATCAAACTTGGGTTTGTGAAGATAGATCCAAAGAAGTGCATAAGGACTGCAGTTGGAGGGGCAGCAGATGGCAGCTTGGGGGAATTGGCTCGCTATGACTAACACCAACCAAAGTCAAACTTTGTTGGTACAAAGAAAATGTCAAAATTGAGAGAAATGAACATAAAAATTAGTCCATAATTACAAATTAAAAATTAAAAATGAACACAGTTGAATGAAATTGGTGGATCCACCATCCGATTAGCTGCGCCTTTGCAAAAACAAAGTAGGCCTTGAAGAAATCAGTTTCCAAGTGTCTCCACCAACCAATTCCTTATACCAACTAAGATTGACAAGAAATGAATTGGTTCAAAACGAAATTTTACCCAAATAGTGATGCTTAAATGCCAACAAACTGTACTAAATCCCTTCCAACTCCGATCCAACAGCAAATAAAAGCTAAACCCAGTGTAGGAAGTGCTCCCAAGAGTGAGCTAAACCGAAAACAAATCTAAATCAAACACAATAGAATAGATCGATTGAGTAGAAAAGGAGACATACAAGTGGTTTTGCTACCGACATGGCCAAGGAAAGCAGCGACCTCCTTCTGACCCATAAGCTGGCCGCCGGTGGTACCAAATCCAAGGTGTTGAAAAAAGGTGGTAGCAGTTATGAATGACTGGTAATCCCAGAATCCTATTGCATGAGCTTCCGGGTTGTTCCTCTTCGCAAACAGATCTTCGAATTGGTATACTTGGAAGTAGTCTGATATTGTGTGATTGCAGCAGTAAATTGACCACTGAGGACACTCCCATCCTCTAGTGCAAACCTTCTTCCCCTTCACCGTCTTCGTCTTCGTTTCTTCTGACAAGTCCGCCATTGCTACCCCCAAGATGAATGCTGCAGCCATGACTGCTATCACCCATTTCCCTCCCATTGTTGATAATCGCAAATCAAACAATGTGGGAAGGTGGAAGTGAGGGGTGAGAGAAAATGATGGAAGAGCAGTTTCAGAGGGACTTATGCTGCTTAACTCTGATCTGAGCAAGTTAGAGGAGGATTGGTATCAATGAGGAGAGAGAGAGAGAGAGAGAGAGAGAGAGAGAGAGATGGTGATGTTAATGAACGGCAGAGATGGATAGTTAGGTAGATGATCATTGATCAAGCATTACGACAGCCTGTAGAAAAAGCAAGGTATGAGGTATGTGAACCGACGAGACACCTTCCATCCTTCCACCGACACTCCAAATTTCCCCACCTTCTATTTGTGCAACTAAAATATACCATTAGGGTTTGCTCACGTTCACGTCTTGTAGATGGTTTTTTTAGCCTTAAAAAAATCTTTTTAAGACTATGATTTTTTTTTAAATTTAAGGTGAGAAATCATTTATTTTAGAAAAATTGCATTCAATAATATAAATTATAAGAGTTGGGTTACCGTTAAATCAAACTTTAAAATTGTATCACAATAGATTGAACCATTAGATTTCAATGCATCGCCACCATCTTCGTGTGTACCAACTCAATGGTTATCATACTTACCATCAGAGGAGAGTCCTAAGTGACACATATATTAGAGTAATCCAAATTTCAATATTTTAGATTCTAATAGTCCAAACTATCGTATAATGGATTGTCGTATTCCAAAATGTCATATATTAAATTGTAATTGTCCAAAATATTACTCAGTTTGGGGTAACTCAGTGTTGGTGCACTAAATTACAAGGGTTCAATCACTTTACTGCTTTGCATTTCTAAAGTTCGGCTTTCCGTTGTCCTAACTCGTATAGTTCAACATACTAGAATCTAACTCTCTTTCATTTATTTAAAGTGTTCAATATATAGTTTTATTAATATTTTTTTTCAGGATATTCAACGCCTATAAAATGATAACATACAAGCATAATCTAGAAGTATTTCAGCACAATTAATGAAACAATACAACAACCTTGATACATGCTGCATTTACACCCGTGCATTTGCAGCGAATCACTCAACCCATCCTTGTTTCTCTACAACAGATGAAACACAAGAGTAAAGTAAGGGAAATTCCTAGTACGGAAGGGGTCGTCCACCTGGAAGACAACCCCGTACCTAAGCTACCACCTTCAATAGCTACCCTACCTTCAGTTTAAATGAAGTTTGAACCCAAGGTCAACCTTCAAGATGATCCTACCATCCAGTGGATCAAGGCTCGGCTCAATGATTTCAACTTTCAAGAACCTAATGAGTCAAATGCCTATGTTCGCCAACCAGTTTCTCGACCTTGAGCCACCCGCTCAAGTTACCGCTAAGGTCTTTCAGAAGATGGACATCCCCTTAAAGAAATCTAGCCCACCTGAAAACCCGACCCATCATGTGTTGGAATTTAATAGGGTGATGCCACTCCAAGGTATCGGTACCGAATATTATGCAAATGTCTTCCCATCATCACTGAGTGAGGGAGCCTTGAATTGGTACTACACTCTTCCCTTAGTGACTCGAGGAGATTGGTCTTCGTTGCGCAGGGCATTCATAGATCATTACAGCAAAATTCAAAAGAATAAGGTGACCTTATCTGATGTGATGGCAATTCATCAAGGAGAAGACGAGTCATTTTTCCTCTTACTACGAGAGGTGACAGACTAATATAAGCTGTCTCAAGTTACTAGCGTCATCCCAACAGAGATGTAGCTTGACACCTTCATTCAAGGTTTAAAACAAAGTCTGAGCCAATAACTTGACTTTTATGTGGGAGAAAGTTCTGACTACTTGAAAACAGTTGTGCCATAAGCTTGAGGCGTGAAGGGAAAGGAACGTTTCCTCCTAAGGGTGGAAGAATACTAGTGTAAATCGAAAGATTTCTAGCAATCCTTCGAATGTAGTTGAAACAAATGCAATCCAGAACCAAAGTTGGGGTCTCGTCTCAAGACCACCTGCCAAGTACAAGGTATACACACCTCTGGATTTCACCTACTCTGAAGCTTTGGAGAGGTTATTGAAAATGAAGAAAATCCAGTTGCCTTTTCCCAATCCTGAGTTGGCCATCAACGGACCTAAATGGAATGACTCTCTGTATTGCAAGTAGCACCGAATGAGGGGGCATGACACCGAGAAGTGTTGGACTCTAAAGAAACTTATTGAGGACATGATCCAATCCAAGGAACTCCCTTTGTCTAAGGTTACCCAAGGCCCTATCAGCAAAAGCAACCCTCTCCTAAACCATGCTATTTTTATCGGGGAAGGCCCATTTAATCCATCGAAATTCATTTCTAATATTAATGAGGGAGCACCTACACTCCTACATAGTGAGGAGATTGAATCTTTCACGATCAACGACATTTGCACAAGTGATGATGAAGACGTCTACCAATATGCCTCAGATGATGAAGTGTGGGTGGCCGGGGCAGAGATACCACCCTAGGGGTGTCCGAAACCGATTGCGGTTTACAAATTTTATAAACCTAAACTGCTTAACTGCTTTATGCGGTTAACATATTTACGGTAAACCGCTTTTGGACACTAGAAACTGAAACCAAACCGAAATCACCAGTTAACCGCATTGATAATATGGTTAACCATTTTTTGGGTTC
Source organism: Portulaca oleracea (assembly GCA_029582165.1). Classification (NCBI taxonomy): domain Eukaryota; kingdom Viridiplantae; phylum Streptophyta; class Magnoliopsida; order Caryophyllales; family Portulacaceae; genus Portulaca; species Portulaca oleracea. Next base: position 16,709,965 of record CM055875.1, read on the forward strand.
GGTGTATGGTTAATCGCTGGTTCCTAGAAATTTAAAGTAACAAATAAGGAAGAAAAATTAACATTTAGCTTTAAAGTTTGATTTTGCTACTAAATTAATCAAGATTGGTTAATCACGGTTAATCGTTTAACAAAAATGCAAAATCGAAACATAAACCGCTTAAACCGGTTTGGTTAACCTAAACCATAATTTTCAAAAAATCGAAATGGTAACCGCTTTTACTGGTTTGGTTTATGTGGTTTTGCAGTTTGGTTTTCGGTTTCAGTTTTTGTTGGACACCCCTAGCATCACCAAGTGTCGCATTCTTAGCCAAGTCTAGGAGACACACCAAACCCCTAAAAGCACCTCCAGTGGTGACCTCGACACCAAACCACACTAGAACGGAAAATCCTACCCCTCCGAAAGATCCCTTCCTTACTCAGCTAAAAAAGGCCACAACAAACATTTCTATCTGGCAATTAATGTCTGCTTCCAAACCACATCGAAACTTGGTGTGATTGGGAGTCGACTAAGGTTGCTCAATCTTTAAATAAGGATGCTTTTGTTTTAAAAAAATCTTAATGATTCTTAAGTACCCTATGCTTGTAAATTCACTTTGGACAGTCACTTTAGTTTGAAATACTAATCTAACATTTACTCGAGATTCCAACACAAAGGCCCATAATGAACCAGGTTGGGTCACCAGACTAACCTAGTAGGCCAAACGACCAGTCCTCGGTCAAGCTAGTGATCTTTTGGTCACTGACCCAGAAAAAGGGGTCAAAAACAAGACTTTGGTTGCTTGGCATTAGTCCAGTCTCTGCCCATTTTCTGGTCTTTTGACCTTTATGTTTTATGCTTCGGGTGAATGTAAGACTAGTTGAGTCAAATAGAGGTAAAGAGTCCGAAAATGAATTATACAAGTTATGGTAAGAGCGAGTCGTCAATTAATTTTAAGGAAATGAACGAACCTTAAAGAAAAAGAAAACTCCGGCCTACGAACCCATATTCTAAGTTCGGAGGTAAGGTTACGAGTCCAAGAGTTAGAAAACTTGTGAACTCGCATGTTTGAAAACATATTCTACTAAAATCTATTTGAAATGAAAAATAGTTGGGAGAAGTTTTTAAAAGTTTCACCATGTTATATTCATGTCATGCAAATGTAAAGTTTTTCACAAAAAAAAAAATGTGCAAGTGTAGCATGAGATAAAGATTACATGGTTACAAGATGAAAAATATGAACATTGTAACCTTGCTTAAACACAAAGCATGCAAGAAGTTAGGTGGGAAGGGAGAAAACCGACGTCAATACGTCGGAATCCTCTTAGTATCGATACAACAATAATAACAACACTTTTGTGTTGTGAGAATGGTGAGAAATGAGAGGGGAATTCTTGGATGATCTTCTCTTTCTTTTTTTTTTTCTTTTCGAATGGAATAGATGTAGTATTTATAGGTGAGTTGAGGGGTGGATGAAGATGGCAACCAAAGAACACATCCCACCTTTCACTGCTCCATTTTTCCCCTATAGGTCGTTTGGCCTTGATCCATGCATGGCATGATTATGTGAATGCATGGATCATGGGACTATGTTGACTGAGTGAAGGTGCGAATTGATGACATGGCAAGGGGGATTCGCCGTTTGGCCAACCTTGTGTTTTCTCCCACAAATTGATAACATGGCTGATCAGTGATGTGGCATAGCTGAAAATGAACTAAGCTTAGACGACCATAGTCCTTTTTTGGCCCAATTTCTTTTAATTTTTAACTTTTGCTTCATTTTGGGCCTTGCTTGCGTCGATGCATGTTTTATGCTGTCAGTTTTCATTTGTGCATTTGGCTTGAATAAAACCTTGTGTCTACAAAGGGCCCCCACTTTGATCAAGTCTGACTAGGATGAAGGTCAAAGTAGCCTTGATAACTGGAAATCCAACATCGTATTGTAAACGTGTGCTGACCAGTGTGCTGGGTTGACTACCTTTTCATGAACGCCCGACAACTTGACTTACCATTCTATTGTTAACGCCCAATGATAGGTGCATACTGATGTGACGTCTGCCTCTTCATGAACGCCCGACAACTTAACGTATCATTGTACTATTAGCACCCAATGATAGGAGCATGCTGATGTGATGTCTAGCTCTGCATGAACACCTAACAACTTGACGTATCAATGTACTGTTAACGCCCAATGATAGGCGCATATCATTGAGATGTCTGCCTCTTCGTGAACAATTGATGTATCATGGTACTGTTAACGCCCAATAATAGGCGCGTGTCAATAAGATGTTTGCCTCTTCGTGAATGCCCAAGAACTTGACTTATCATTGTACTATTAATGTCGAATTATATGCGCGCATGCTGATGTGATGTCTAGCTCTTCATGAACACCTATCAACTTGACATATTATTGTACTATTAACGCCCCCAATGATAGGCACATGCTGACGGTGATGTCTGCCTCTTCATGAATACCCAACAACTTGACGTATTATTGTACTGTTAACGCCCAATGATAGGCGCGTCGTGTCGATAAAATGTATGTCTCTTCGTAAACGCCCAACAACTTGACTTATCATTGTACTGTTAATGCTCAAATGATATGCGCATGCTGATGTGTTGTCTGCTACTTCGTGAACACCCGATAACTTGACGTATCATTGTATTGTTAAGACCCAATGATAGGTGCATGCTGATGTGATGTCTTGATCTTCACGAACATCTGGCCACTTGATATATCAATGTACTGTTAACGCCCAATGATAGGCGTATGTCGTTGAGATGTCTGCCTCTTCATGAATGCACGACAACGTGATATATCATGGCACCGTTAACACCCCATGATAAGCACATGTTAATGGTGATGTATGCCTCTTCGTGAATGTCCAACAACTTGACGTATCATTTTACTGTTAACACCCAATGATATGCACATGCTGATGTGATGTCTGCTTCTTCGTGAATGCCCGACAACATGGCGTATCATTGTACTGTTAACGCCCAATGATAGGCGCATGTCGATGAGTTGCCTGCCTCTTCATGAACGCTCGAAAACTTGACGTATCATTGTACTATTAGCGCTCAATGATAGGCGTGTGTCAATAAGATGTATGCCTCTTTGTGAACGCCCAAAAACTTGATGTATCACTGTAGTGTTAGCGTCGAATAGGCGCAAGAATGTCCATTTTATGCTACGACAAAACCAAAGTAAATGTTAGTTTATTTTAAATGATGACTAGAGATTTAGGGAATTACCTGTCTGACAGATTGATCGGTGTTGATCGGAACTTCCCCTTTTTTTTGGACGAAATGGGCATGGGCTAGGCCCAAGCTGCTTCAACCAGTCAAGGCCATTTGGAGTTAGTCAAAGATTAGGGGACAAGAGGATAAGGTTGGAAATTTTAGACCAACGAAAGGGTGAAAAGTGCTCGATAGTGGACATTTTTCCTCGCCGTTCAGGCTTCCGAACATCCACGTGGATTGAGGTGTGATTCGATGATTTGTACTGGGGTTTGAACCTTTGAAAAATACTCTGTAAGGGATTTAAATTATACATTTGAGGAATAATATTTGTAAAATCACTTTCCCTTTACTTGTGCATTTTATGAGTCATTGAATTAAACCTTCAAGAGTGAACATCCTCTTGTTCCAAACTCTTTTAAATTTAACCCAATTGGCTCATTCAAATGTTAGGCTCGGAAGAAAAACAATTTATGCAAGTATTATTTAGAATTATATAAGAAAAAACCTTAAAGTTGCATCGGTACGTTGTAAAACAATGTTTTACCATAGTTTATGCAACCCGATGTGTTTTGGTTTGAAATGGGAGTCACCACCCGAATTTTTAAGGGAAAAGTCAAGACAAAACCAAAAAGAAAACAAGAAAGACTCCACCTGCGAAACCCAAGAATGGATTCAGGGGTAAGGCTACGAACTCGAAAGGTAGGAACCTTAAGAGTTCGCCTCTCACAAAAGAAAAGACTCAACTAAAAGTAAGTGTCCTTTTGATAAAGTTTGGAAGAGATAAATAAGAACTTTATAGAATTATTTCATTAAACATGCAAAAATGAGAATAAAAGAAAGTACAACATGTACACTTTATTTACATAAGGAAGAAACACATAAGAGCTTACATTGTGCCTTTTTAGAGGGAAGCCCTGCCTAGCCTTTGAACAAGCCTTTTTGAATGCCTTTGAAAGCCTTGAATACTCCTCTTGAAGATTCCAAAATAGTGCCAAAAGTGGATGGAAAAGATGGATGAAAAGGGAGTGAGAAAAGGGTAGAAAAAGGCTCTTTTTGTGGAGTTTTGGGTAGTAGAAAGGTTAGGCTTTTTGCAGAGTATTTAGGGCTTTATGGAGGGATAATGGAAGGTAGAATAAGGATGGATATAAGAGGTTTAAGAGAGTGGAGAGATGGAGATAATAATAGTAGGAAAAGTGATGGAAAAGGATAGGGGAAGGATAGGAAAAAGGAGTTCTTTTTGTAGGCTTTTAAGATAATTTTATGGTGTTTTTGGGAGGTTTTATGGGAGATTTACATAGAGATAAGGGGAGATAGGATAAGAGTATGAATTAGGGGATTGAAGAAGATGGAGGAATGGAGATTATGATGGTAAGAATGTGGTGGAAAGATGATAGAAAAGGTATAGGAGAAAGGACTTCTTTATGGGTTTTTAGTGAGTTTTTAGGATGTTTTTGTGGAGCTTTTATGTAAGAATGGTAGGAATAGTATGAGAGTATGGATTAGGGGTTTAAGAGGATGAACATAGGGAGATTAGGATGGTAAGAGAATGGTGGAAAGGAGATAGAAAAGACGGTAGAGTGCGGATAAGAATGGAGATATTAGAGAATGATGATAGAAATGAGAGAATGAGAGAAATGAGAGTGTAGGAGGAAGAAGGGATGAATGAGTTGGTAGAGAGGTGGAGAATGGATTGTGATTTAGTGAGTTTAGCTTTGGCAAGAGTGGATATTTATAGTTTTTAGGAGGCTTAGGAGATACATGCAAATGCATGCACATACATGCTCTCGGTTCATGAAGTCAACATGGCATAGATTACAAGGTGGAGGGGGAGTGTATGAGAGTGGACGGTGGCTCGTGGTCAATTGACCACGTGTGGTCGGTGGTCATCCCCGACCAGCCGTTAGTATAGGGGAAATGTATTTGTCCTCCGTTCATGCACCCATGGACGGTAGCACGTGTATAAACTGACCTTGGGAAGTGCTAGTTCACACTGGACGGTGGGAGCTTATTTGATGTATACGAGATGTTTTTTTGGATGCTTTTGTGAGGCTTTGATCTTGAGACCTCTTTTGGCATTTGCATGTGCTTTTACATAGCTCATGCATGGCATGCATGGTTAGGGTTTAATCATCATTTTTACTTAAAAGTTGTGCATGTAAGTTTCATGTAAACTAGCCCATGTAGAGTGCATGCATGCGAGTCTTTTGGCTTCGGCTTTGGCTTTGGCTTTGGCTTCCCTTACTTTTCTTATTTCCTAATTTTCTAACTAAAATACATAAAAAAGAAATAATAAAATTTACATTCGAAAGTATATAAATCTATACTAAAATACGATGTCTGAACTAGCTCATCGATTGGCTTCTTCTACTTTATTTCTACTTTGCTTATATAGATATGCTATATATTTATGTATCAAATTCCGGTGTCTACGGAGAGCCACCACTTTCATTGAGTCCTGGATAGGATGAAAATCAAAGTAGACTTGATTTAATGGACACCGATCGGGATATGACTTTGGATTGCAAAGCCTGTAGATATGTCTTTGGAGTGCAAAGCCTGGTGATATGACTTTGGAGTGCAAAGTCTGGGGCGATGCGTGGATTGCAAAGTATGTAGATATGACTTTGGAGTGCAAAGCTTGGGGTGATGCTTAGTAGCTGAGTCCTGCATCGCGGTTGTGGGCGGCATGCGCCTCTGTCGGGAGTTGATCTCGAGCAAGAATGATGCTCTACTTGAAGTGGCCTCGGGCGTCGGATGACGTCCTAGTTAAACGGGTGCTAAAGGCATCCTACTTGAAGGCGTGGGCTGACACTTGGAAGTTAAGTCATGTGTCGCGGTTGGCGAACTTGCACCGATAGGTGATCTCAAGCGAAAATGACGCCTTACTTAGTGGAAAAACTTCATCGGACACGATGTCGATGGCTCTTTGGAGTTTGATGTTGATTTTCTAGTCTTTCCCAGTGTCGTTTCCAGTCTTTCCCGGTGTCGGTTCCAGTCTTTCTCGGTGTCGGTTCCAGCCTTTCCTAGTGTCGGTGTTGATGATTGTTGGAATGTTCAATGCTGAGGGACTTCACCGATCGCGATGTCGATGGCCCTGGGGGTTGACTTCACCGAAACTCTACCGGTGGCTTAGGATTGAGACTGTATCGAAACTCTGCCGATGGCCCTAGTTGTTGAGACTTCACAGAAACGCTTCCGGTGGCTCAGGATTGATGATGATGATGAAGAAGAAGATGATGATGATGATGATGATGATGATGAACTGGACACGAGGTCAGATGCCGAGATTAACCAGACGCGAGGCTGGAAGCCGTTGATGATGATGGTGGCAATTCAATGTCGAGGGACTTCACCGATCGTTGCCGATGGCCCTGGGGTTTGAGACTTCACCGATCGCTGCCCGGTGGTTCGGAGATTAAGACTTCATCGGACACGCTGCCGATGGCTCGGATGATGGGGACTTACACTGATCGCTGTCGATGGCCCTGTTTTGATTTTTTTTGTTGGTGATGGCATTTTGATGCCGAGAGGCTTCACTAGACGTGATGTCAGTGGTTCTTTTTCCTGAGAATCCATCGAACTCGATGTCGATGACTCTTATTGCTGAGACTACGTCGAGTTCCGCCGGCGGCTCTAGATTTTTTATTTTTAGTGGTAATTCAATGCCTGGAGACTTCATCGAGCGTGATGCCGACGACTCTTATTTTCTTTATGTCACCATGATAGTTGGGAAAATGGTCTTATTTGGGGACTTGATGCACCATTCTTGAGAAGACCACCCCTCCTTATTGCGCACACTTAGCCGCGCTCTTTCTTGAAAATGTGCAAGCTCGAGCCCTTGGCAACAAGCATGGAGAAAAGACAAAGGCTCCTTCTTTTGGAGAAAAGACAAAGGCTCCTTCTTTCCCTAGGCCGACCGGACGCTAGAGAAAAGAGAGGAATCTTTACATTTACTCGAGCCCTTGGCAACAAGCATGGAGAAAAGACAAGGCTCCTTCTTTCCTCCAGGGCGGCCGCTAGAGAAAAGAGAGGAATCTTTGCATTCACTCCAACTTTTGCAGGCCATGCAGGAGATAAATCTGATCACAATTATTGTAGATAGCCTCAAGGGCAATCAAACTTGAGCCTGGGCCAATGAGGGCCTGACACGTGGCTGTGTGAACCGAGCTTTTGTGATTATAAATTGGAGCTTCTAGCTACGACATTCTTCACCACTTCTCATTCAAACTTCACTTGTTTTCCTTTCTTATTCTCTCTCTAGAAGGTCTTTTGGGTATTTTTATTTTCATCGCAAAAAGATGAATTTTCTGAAGAGAGGACGTAGACGTGCTACTCTACCAGCAGTCCAGGAAGCTGGTATAGAGGGAACATCCCAGTAGGGAATCCACGCCGGTACAATTGGTTTTCTGACAAGATGAGCGTGCATCATCCTTTCGTTCTTGCAACTCGGTATGCTTTATTTCTTCTACAAGCTTAATTTTTTATAGCATGTTGTTGTTGAGACGACTTGCATGCTACTGCTTGTTCTAGCACTTTAACCTGAATTTAAAGTAAATGATACTTCAAATTTTGCTTCAAGCGCATATATGCTGCTTTTTAGAATTTCACTGGGGGAAGGGATTCTTAAACTTCGCTCGGTCGTTGATCTGTACCAGCCGTTTGGGAGGGTTTTGTCCTTCATGTCGGGCATGTGTCATTCATGTCTAGCGGATGCTGATTTTTTCCTTCGTGTCGGACATATGCCATTCGTGTCTGGCTGATGAAGATTTTGCCCTTCGTGTCGGACAATCGATTGACTGGTTAAAGTTGGATTTAGATATTACTCTAATCTTGCTCCGGCCTTGTGCTTGTCATGGCATACATCAAGCTACCAATAACCTTGGCATACTCTTCTTAACAAATAACTCTTCCTTCATTCTTGACCAAATGAACGCTTGAATCGAAAGGTGTTGAAACCGGACTGAGTTCCTTACATTTGAACTTCTCTAACACCTTTTCGATATAATGAGATTGTGAAAGGCTAATACCATCATTATTTCTAATGATCATAATGCTCAATATCACATCTGCCTCAACTTGTTCCATGTCAGTACCAAAAATCAACATGTCATCCACATACAGGCAAATAATGACTCCTTTTCCATTCTCAAACTTATAGTACACACACTTATCAGATTCATTAATTGCAAAGTCAAAAGAAAGCACAACCTCATCAAACTTTTGATGCCATTGTTTAGGAGCTTGTTTTAAACCATATAAAGACCTAACTAGTTTGCATACTTTCTTTTCTTGTCCCTTAGACACAAAGCCTTCGGGTTGCCTCATGTACACCTCTTCCTCTAATTCACCATTTAGAAAAGTAGTCTTAACATCCATTTGGTGAATTTCAAGCTTAAAAATAGTGGTAACGCTATTAGAACTCTTATAGTCGTTATTCGTGCCACTGGTGCATAGGTGACAAAGTAGTCTATACCATGTCTTTGCGTAAAGCCCCTTACAACTAATCGGGTTTTATACCTTTCTATGGTACCATCCACTTTCCTTTTCCTCTTAAAAATCCATTTAGAAGTGATAGGCTTACTACCGGGTGGAGGATCCACAAGGATCCAAGTATTGTTCTCTAGAATTGAATCCATCTCTTCTTGTATAGCCTCCTTCCAAAAGGGGGCATCTTGTGATCCTAGGGCCTCACCAAAAGTCTTAGGATCACAATCAATGCTATGGATGTAAGGGATTTGATTGCAAATCTTATCCCTTGTCCCCTCTACCAAGTAGAAAACATCGTAACCATTAAGAACAAATATCCTTCACCTAGAATCGATGATCTCTTTGACCAACTTCAGGGGGCTAGTGTCTTTTCTAAAATTGATCTTCAATCAAGGTATCATCAGCTTAGAATCAAACCTGAGGACATTCCCAAAACTGCTTTTAGAACTTGTTATGGTCATTACGAATTTGTGGTTATGCCTTTTGGACTTACTAATGCACCTTTTGTATTCATGGATCAAATGAATAGGATTTTTCAACCATACCTTGATAAGTTTGTGGTCGTGTTCATTGATGATATTTTGATATATTCTAGAACTAAGGAGGAGCATGAGAATCATTTGCGGATAGTGTTGCAAACCTTGAGAGACCAAAAATTGTTTCCTAAATTCAAGAAGTGTGAGTTTTGGCTAGAGGAAGTGAACTTTTTGGGACATGTGATATCTAATAAAGGAGTTAGAGTGGGCCCACAAAAGATTCAAGCTATCATTGATTGGCCTAGACCCACTAATGTTACTGAGGTTAGGAGCTTCCTTGGATTAGGTTTGTAAAAGATTTCTCAAAAATTGCACTACCTCTTACTAATCTCTTGAAAAAGACCACCAAAGTTGAATGCGATTCTAAGTGTGATCAAGCCTTTCAATAACTCAAAGTTCGTCTTACCTCAGCTCCAGTTCTTTCCCTCCCTTCTGAAGGTGGAGAATTTACTGTTCTTAGTGATGCATCCAAAAATGGTTTAGGATGTGTACTTATGCAAAATGATCGAGTCATAGCGTATGCCTCTAGGCAACTCAAACCCTATGAAAAGAATTATCCTACTCATGATCTTGAATTAGCTGCAATGGTCTTTGCATTAAAAATTTGGAGACATTATCTATATGGCGTTCCTTGTCGTGTCTTTACAGATCATAAGAGTCTTAAGTATATTTTCACCCAAATATAATTAAACATGAGACAACATCGCTGGCTAGAATTTCTTAAGGATTATGATTTCGATATTCAATATCACCCAGACGTAGACACCGGATTTTGGCACATAAATATATAGCATAATTATATGAATACGAAGCAGAAATGAAGAAGAAAGAAGTCGATCGGTGAGTTAGTTCAAACATTGGATTTTAGCATACCTTTTGTGTACCGTTAATGTAATTTTTATTATTTCCTTTTTTATGTACTTTAGTTATGTACTTTAGTTAGAATAAGGAAATTAGGGAAGCCAAGCCAAGCCAAAGATAAGCCAGGACGCTTGCACAAGTTCAGGATGAGCACACATGCACCATTACATGTGAATTTCCTAGCCTATGGCATGCACAATCTTTATGTGAGAAATCAAGCCTCACTTAGCCATGAAATCCATGCAAAAGCTAAGTAAAAGTCGCATGAAAAATTCCACCAAGAGGTCTCAAGATCAAAGCCTCACAAAAGCATTCAAAGACATCTCATATACATCAAATAAGCTTCCACCGTCCAGTGTGAACAAGCTGACTTCATATGCATCCCATTCAAACCTTCAACGTCCAAGAATGCATGAAGGAAATTAGGTTCATCCCTCCCCTTTCCCAAGGCTGGTCGGCCTTGAGCTTGTCCACACCATAGATTCAGCCTCCCAGCTCCACCGACCACCGAGAACACTCCCCTTGCCACCTGGTTGTCTGTGCCAGTCAACTGCGCAAATCCGAAGCATGAATGTGATTGTATGTGCATGTATCCTAAGCCTATCCTACAACTATAAATACCCTCTCTTGTTGTATCCAAACTCACTCAATGATTTACTCATTCTTCTCCCTACACTCTCATTCATTCATCCTCTCATTCTCTCATCATCTCTCTAGTCTCTACTCTAGTGTCATCATCCTACCACCACTCCTATCATCTTTCCACCACTTCCTTACCTCCATAATCTCCTATTCTATCCCAACTTAAGCCTCTAAACTTTCATCCTATCTATTCTTACATAAACACCACAAAAGCCTAGCCTTACACCACCCAAAAAATCCCAAAAACACCATAAAAAAGGCCCTTCTTCTTACACCTTTCCTATCATCTTTCCACCACATTCTTACCATCATAATCTCCATTCTTCTATCTTCTTCAATCCTTTAATCCATATTCTTATTCTATCATTCCTTATCCCTACATAAATCTCCCATAAAACCTCCCAAAAACATCACAAAACTATCCTCAAAACCAACAAAAAGAGTTCCTTTTTCTTACCTTTCTCTTATCCTTTACCATCACTTTCCTACCATTATTATCTCCATTTCTCTACTCTCTTAAGCCCTCTTATCTCTATTCTTATTCCACCTTCCATTATTCCTCCACAAAACTCCACAAAAGCCAACCTTTCTACTACTTAAAACACCACAAAAAGAGCCTTTTTCTACCCTTTTCTCACCCCCTTTTCCATACTCATTTCCATCCACTTTTGGCACTATTTTGGCATCTTCAAGAGGAGTATTCAAGGCTTTCAAAGGCATCCAAAGAGCCTTCTACAAAGGCTAGGCAAGGTAAGGCTTCCCTAAAGAAAGGTCACAATGTAAGCTTTTAATTATTTCCCTTTTATGTAAATAAGTGTTGTATATTATGTATCTTTTTAACTTTCATTCTTTTGCATGTTCAATGAAGTAATTCTATAAATTTCTTATTTATCTATCTTTCAAACCTTATCAAAAGCACACTTAAAACTTTTAGTAGAGTCTTTCCTTTTGTGAGAGGGAACTCTTTAGGTTCCTACCTTTCGAGTTCGTAGCCTTACCCCTGAATCCATTCTTGAGTTTCGCAGGCGGAGTCTTTCTTGTTTTTCTCTTTATTTTTTCTTGGCTTTTCTCTTTAAAAAGTCGGGTGGCGACTCCCATTTTGAACCAAAACACATCGGGTTGCATAAACTATGGTAAAACCTGGTTTTACAACGTGGCGATGCAACTTTAAGGGTCTTTTTATATATATTTCTAAATTATTCTTGCATAAATTGCTTTCTTTCGAGCCGAACATTTGAATGAGCAAATTGGGTTAAATTTAAAAGAGTTTGGAGCAAGAGGATGTTCACTCTTGAAGGTTTAATTCAATGACTCATAAAATGCACAAGGGAAAGTGATTCTACAACTATTATTGCTGAAATGTATGAATTAAATCCCTTAAAAAGTTTTCAAAGGTTCAAACCCCAGCACAAATCATCAAATCACACCCCAATCTGCGTGGACATTCGGAAGCCCGAACGGCGATGAAAAATGTCCACACCAGGCAAGGCCAATGTTGTAGCATATGTTCTTAGTAGGAAGACTCACCATAATCTCAATACCTTGATTACCACCCAACCTATGCTTCTAGCCGACTTTAGAAGTCTTGACCTTAAGATTGTCCATAAAGAAATAAGCGATTGTTGCATGGCAATAGAAATTAAGTCAACCTTACTGGATGAAATTGGAGCCCTCCAAAGAAGTGACCCATACCTAGAGAAGTTGAGAAATAATATCACGATTGGGAAATCACCTGGTTTTGAAATATACAAAGATGGATCATTAAGATTTCAGGGTCGTATTTGTGTTCCCGACAATGAAGAGTTAAAGAAAAAGATTTTGGAAGAAGCCCATAGTTCTTTGTTTTCAGTACATCCTGGTCGAGATAAAATGTATGAGGATTTGAAGGAAAAATTTTGGTGGTATAACATGAAGAAGGAAATAACGAAATATGTTAGTAAGTGTCTAATTTGTAAAAAGGTTAAGTTTGACCATAGTAAACCAGGAGGAGAACTACAACCCTTGGGAGTTCCTACTTGGAAATGGGAGTCTATTTCGATGGACTTTATCATTGGTTTACCGGCCATCGTTGGGAAGAAAAATGCTATTTAGATAATAGTTGACCGACTCACTATGTCAGCGCATTTCATAGCCATTCATGACACTTGGGGGGTAGACAAGTTGGCACAAATATATATATATAAGGGAGATAGTAAGGTTACATGGTATACCAAAAGACATAGTATTAGATTGTGACCCTAGATTTCAATTTAGGTTTTGGAAATCCTTGCAAGAAGCTCTAGGTACTAAGTTAAGTATGGGTACTGCTTACCACCCTGAGACTAATGGACAGACCGAGAAGGTAAACTAAATATTAGAAGACATGATTAGAGCTTGTGTCTTAGATTTTCAAGGAAAATGGGATGAGTTTTTACCGTTGATAGAATTCTCCTATAATAATAGTTACCAAGCCACAATTAGGATGTCACCATTTGAAGCATTATATGGAAGGAAGTGTAGAACCCCACTATATTGGGATGAAAGTCTTGAACCCATCATGGTTGGCTCAGAGTTAGTGCAGAAGGCATCAGAAAAGATCCACCTCATTAGAAAACATATGTTAGCAGCTCAAAATAGACAGAAAAGTTATGCTGACCTTAAAAGAAAACACGTTGAATTTCAGGTAGGCGATAATGTATTTCTTAAAGTATCTCCAACTAGGGGTGTGAGAAGATTCAATATTTAGGGAAAGCTAAGTCCTAGGTATGTGGGACCCTAAGAAATTCTTGAAAGGATCGACTCAACTGCTTATCGCTTAGCCTTACCACCTGACCTTGATAATATCCATGATGTCTTCCATGTATCACAATTGAAAAGATACATCCCTGATTCTAGCCATACTTTACCTTATGAGCCCATAAACCTTGAGGAGAATTTGGCCTATGAAGAGCAACCAATTCATATTCTTGACATCAAGCAGTTTCGAAACAAAACCATATTACTTGTTAAGATTCTTTGGGCCAACCATAACACCTCAGAAGCTACATGGGAAACAGAGGAGGATATGAAAAACAAATACGCATATTTGTTTTAAGGTAATTGCTTCATTCAAATTTCGAGGACGAAACTTATTTTAAGGGGGAAGGATGTAACAGTCGAGATTTTAATGATTTTTGATAATCTAAATTATTTTATTAAGTACTTTTATTAACTATTGTGTTATCCGGTCAAATTTTACATCTCAAATTACACCAAATAACTTCCCAAAAATTATTTTTGTTACAATTCAAATTCAAAAAAATATATTTTGGTAACAAAATAATAATAATAATAATAATAATAATAATTTTTGGTATCACAATTCTTCCTCTTCTTTTCTTCTTTTTCTTCTTCTTTTCTTCTGCTTTCACCGTGCCTCCCCTATTTTTCTTCTTCTTTTCTTCTCCTTTTTCCATCGCCCTACTTCTCCTTTCTTCTCCTTCTTCTTCTTCTTTTCTACTTCTTCTCCTTCTTTTCTTCTTCTTGCCCCCACTTTGCCGCCCAAATACACAAAATTCAAGCCACCCCAACTTTAGTAGCCAACCCACCTCAAAGTAAAATCCAACTACAAGTTTTCTTCTGCATATCTCCTATATATATACACACACACCCAACAAATTTTTCACCAAAGCATTGAAAAACCGAAGGAGTATTAGTAATTGAGTACCGACTCCATAACAAAACACAACCCCATTTCACTCACCATTTCTCCCTCATATTCGAAACAAATTCTTACCAAAAAACCTACCACAAATACCATAATAGCCGCCCAAAATCCACCCCGAAACCACCCCAACACACCCCTGCCTTTCCACACCCATGTTCTGGCCCTGTTTCAGGCCTTGGTCCACGCACCTAGCACCTCCATCGCCGCCTCCAACGACTCACCGACCTTCGCCGCTCGTACTGCCGCCCTTCGGTGCCCTTGTGACCGCCGACTGCCGAGCCAGCCACCTCCCCCATTTCTCTTTCCCTCTTGCTCTGTTCCACCGTAGAAAGAGAAAAAGAGGGAGACTACTCCCCATTTTAATTTTGGCTCCCATAGCCAAAATTAGCTGGTTGGGCCCAAAAATATAAGAACCCAATTCCTCACGTTTAGGTAAATTTCCAATTTTGAATTTTACTTGGATTTTCTTATAAATTGTTTCAACTAAATATTGTTTATTCTAATATTATTTTGAACTCCTATTTGTTTAATAATCCAGACGAAAAGCAAATTTTTATTCATTAGGAAGAATCAGGTATAATTCGATGATTGTACCTTCACACTGTAAATTATCAATTTTTATTACTCATGCAATATTTATGCATTATTAACCATTTATTGGTTATCCGTATAATTTTATGATTTTTAAACTGGACCCTTATAGCATTCCCGGTACCGGAGATTGAGTTAATAACCGACTCAACTATGCGCATAGCGAAAGACAAGATCTTATGGTTATAGCCGGCAACAGCAAATATAAGTATATACGGTTGGTCTAATCCAACCATATATACATATGTATATATATATATATGTATATATATATATATGTGTGTGTATATATATATATATATATATATATATATATATATATATATATATATATATATATATATATATTCGTATCAAATTTATTATATCTCTCTTCTCCTGTTTTATAAATAAAATGAATTTCGAAAGAAAATGAGCTCTTCCATATATTTCCTTTAAGATTGAGCTCCTTGATTTTTATAAAATATCTTTACATAAATTACAGTGTCGATTATATTGTGTTCCATCTCATTTTTCCTCCTGTGTTTTCATGTTTTGTTTTAGGTACCAAAGGGAATGGAAACCACTCGGCACAAGCATAACTCCTACCACCTAGTAATTTATTAGCTTAATTATCATTTGATAAACTCACATGGTTGACTCGAATTAGTTCTTGCGGTTTATGTATGTTGAACTCATGTTTACGTTTTGTAGTTTGAAATGAAATTGTATTACGTAGACTTTTAATTAATATAATTAAATATATATTTATGGATTTACGTTTCACTTAAATTTGCATGCTCGTGTGATTTCATCATTTTTCTTCACAATTCAAGTAGCCTTGAAATATTTTTGAATAACAATAAGAGTTATTTTATAAAATATAATAATCTCATTTTATAAAAGTTATTTTACTATTCCAAATTCTTTTTAAAAATTTATGTGTTTTGTTTTAATTACTCGTTTAGGTTTTTGCATTATGTTAGTATCATATTAGTTCAAGCCTTGCTTTTCCCTTACAGAGAAGCGGCGATAACGCCCCCGGCTTGTAGGCTTCCGCTAAATCTAAATTAATTAAGATAAAATATGGGTAACTCCCTGATTATGATCGAGGCTGTTGCAATAAGCGCTTCCATCTCCATTGAAATAACATTGAAAATCCTTATCACCATGGTAATACTCCTTGATAACTTTAAAACCAAGCACCTTTGCCTCCATCAAAGATAAAAGAGTATGCCGCCTCGACAAAGCATTTGCCACCTCATTCATGCTCCCCTTAAAAAATTCTACGCCGTAAAACTGACTTGATACATAAAAGAAAAATAATTTGACAATAAAATTAATATATACTAATAAACCCAAGCAAACACAAATCAAGTTTGTCTAGTAAATAAATTCCTAAAGAAGTGCCCTACGCTCTCTTAAATCACGAAAATCATCTATGATAGAACCTATGTCAAACCTCTTAGCTATCTCTCTTTCAACATAAGCCAACATACAATTTTCAAGAAAATCATCACCCATCTTATTCTTAAGCTTGCTCTTCAAAGCGTTCATTGCCAAAAAGGCTCGTCCAGTGCTTGCTGTAGAGACTGGAATAGTAAGAACAAGCGTAATTAATTTATATATTAGAGGATAAATATTGTTTCCACAAGCCAATGGTACAACTCAGAACGAGTTGACAACTTCTTGATATATGAACCCCTTGATATCTCTACCTCATAATGGTGTAGTTGAATTCTCAAATCATTCTTCTCTATCTTTGTGAAGTCGCCATGATAGAATTTGTCAACTAGATTGCAAATATCTACAATCTTAAAGGACTTAAATTCATCTCTTGGATCCAAAGCAGACATTAATCAAAGTAATTCCATTGCATTTCCATTCAATCTACTATCTAACTCCAACATTTGAAAATCAATGGTGGCATTAAAGATATCAACTCGGTAATGGTGCTTAATTGTAAATTGATCATGTTGGTGACGAGCACGACCCCCTCTAGCAATATAAGTAGCATTGAAATCTAGTAGGTCAATATTACGGCGCCTACAAAATGACTTTACATTGTCCAGAAGAGAATCCCATATCCATCATCTCTTAGTTTCTGAAGCAATACTTTAGTGTTTGAAACTAGTTGCAAAGCATTTAAAATATCTTGAGACTTTCGCTATAGAGATTGACAAAGCATGTCGGTGATTTCCATAATGGCATTCATCATATGCATGGTAAAGATGAAGTCAAAACTGGTAGTGATTTCATATATGCAATCATCTGCCTCACCCCACTAATTAGCTGAAGTACTCCCCTCTTCAATTAACTTGAGAAGCACAACACATGTAGGACTATACATTTTCATCAAACTTGATATAGATCTCAAATGAGAGCCCCAACAAGTATCGCCAGGTCGTTGTATAGTGCCAATTTGATTAAGCCAATGTCGGTTTCAATTTCACCATTATCAACCAAATAAGCAATCTTTTCAGCGTAAACAGCTTTTAACTCATCATTGCGCTTATGTGAAGTTAGCACAATATTGATGATGATATTCAACTGAGAAAAGAACTTGTGGACTGACTTAACTTCTTTTGATGCAACAACTAATGCTAGCTGCAAACGGTGGGAAAAACAATGGACGAAGTAAGCACAAGGGAAATCCTTGCTGACAAGAGCTTATAGTGCATTATACTCTCCACGCATATTGCTTGAACCATCATACTCTTGCCCACAAATATTTTGAATATTAAAGGCACAAAGAGATAATTTAGAGCAAATTGCATCTCGGAGTGTTATCGCAAAAATATTTGTAACATGGAAAATGCTAAAAAAATTTATGTCTAATAATGCCTTGACTATCAATATAACATAAGACAATGGTCATTTGCTCTTAATTTGAAACATCACTGGCTTCATCAACGATGATACAAAATTTTGAATCACCAATTTCATCACGGGTGGCTCGATTTACTTTCTCTCCCATGACTTTTAAGATATCTTTTTGAGAAAGGAAATTGGAATCTAATAAACCAACCTTTGAAGGTCCTTTGAAATAACAAACCAACCTTGCAAGTTAATTTACAACGAACCCACCTCAACATGTTAATTTTTCTCACGAACCTCCGGCGAATCCCACAGGCCGGAAAGCTGACGTGGCGGTGTTTTAGCCAAAAAAAAAGGAAATTTTTATTTTTGCTGAGTTGGATTAAATAAATCAAAATTTTCTTTTTTTTTAAAATCCACCTCAACCCAATCCCCCTTTTTCTTTCTCTCTCTCTCCTCTCTCTCTCTCTCTCTATCCTGACCTCCCCTCCTCCCATACCCATCTCCAGGCCCATCCCCCCAACCCCCACCCACTCACCACCGCCACCACCACCACCACCACCATCATCATCATCACCACCATGCATCCTCCATCATCATCATCATCATCACCACCACCACCACCACCACCACCATCATCATCATCATCATCACCACCACCATCCTCCACCACCACCACACCACCACCACCACCACCACCACCACCACCACCACCACCACCACCACCACCACCACCACCACCACCACCACCACCACCACCACCACCACCACCATCACCATCATCATCATCACCGCGGGCTACGATCGGCGCACCACCAGATGGTGATGATGGTGATGGTGATGGTGATGATGATGATGATGATGGCGACAACGATGGTGATGATGATGATGATGGTGGTGGTGGAGGTGGAGGTTGATTATGGTGACGGTGATGGTGAGGATGATGATGATGATGATGGTGGTGGTGGAGGTGGAGGTGGAGGTTGATCATGGTGACGGTGATGGTAATGATGATGATGATGATGATGATGATGGTGGTGGTGGTGGAGGTGGTGGTGGTGGAGGTGGAGGTGGTGATGAGGATGATGATGATGATGGCGACAACGATGGTGGTGGTGGTGGTGGTGGCGGCGGCGGCGGTGGTGAGGGTGGCGGTGGTGAGAGGGTGGGGGTTTGGGGAGATGGGTCGGGGAGATGAGTGTGGGGGGGGAAGGGGGCTGGGGTGATAGAGAGAGAGAGAGAGAGAGAGAGAGAGAGGAGAGAGACTGTGAGAGAGAGAGGAGAGAGAGAGAAAGAAAAATGGGGATTGGTTGAGGTGGATTTTTAAAAAAAAAATTGATTTATTTAATCCAACTCAGCAAAAATAAAAAATTCCTTTTTCTTTGGCTAAAACACCGCCACATCAGCTTTCCGGCCTATGAGACTCGCCGGAGGTTCGTTAGAAAACTTAACATGTTAAGGTGGGTTCGTTGTAAATTAGCTTGCAAGGTTGGTTCGTTATTTCAAAGGACCCTCAAAGGTTGGTTTATTAGATTCCAATTTCCTTTTTGAGAATCAGGTGATATATAGGAGTAAGTTTTAGGAGCATTTTCCAATACAACATTTGCAACTCCTGAATTATAAGGAGCCAAAAGTTTCACGAGCTCAATAAAATTCTCGCGATTTTGAGAGTTTTTAGTTTCATCACGACCTCTTAGAGCAAATTTTTGGAATACTAAACAGAGAACTGCATCAATTGAAACCTTCAAACGCAACCTACTTTCTTGTATTTGCTTCAAAGATGGTTTTTCAAATATTTGGGACATGCGTTGCCTTTGATTCAATAGGTCCTCCCTACTTTGCTTAGCCTTTTTATGAGTTGAGTTTGGTTATTTGCTGACATGATCAGGGACGGAACCAGGAAATTTTTTGAAGGGGTGTCGGGGAATAAGTCAATAATATATATAACATAACACAAGAAACAATATATATGTATAAAATTAAGCTTCAACTAATAATACTCGAGAGTAATGAAGTGAATTTCTATAATATGCATAAAATGAAATAAAATAAAATCATAAGTTACCGTTACTTGAAGGAATAATTTTCACTTGCAAAATATAGCTCGAACAATAATTAAGAGACATGAATCCGATCTGCAACCAAAAAGAATAAATATATTTAGCAATAAAGTAAAATAAAATTCCAAAACTTGAAATTAGATACTATTAAAGTTTTATGGGTAAGTAGAATATATAAACCTTGTCATTTTAATCGTATTTTTCTATTTTTCACATCATCAAATTCACCCAATCCAAAACCCAGGAAGAGGGGGAAAGGGGGGCAGGTGAATATAATATATCAAATTTGGAACATTTTAAAGCATTTACCACCAATCCCCATGAGACAATCCACTCCAATCATATTCAACAATTAAACAACAAATGAACTCCACGACATCACACTATATAATTTATATAAACATATATAATAATCAGAAAAGAGTAAAATAAATTACCCTCTTAATGGAGCAGGGCTCTGGTTGTAGCCTTGTGTCTGGACTATTGGGGAGACAGAGAGGAGGCGGGGAGTGTGGGACAAAAGGGATTAGGAATGCAAGTAAAGAGAGAGACTACCCTCACTGGTGGTGAACTTCAATGTCATTCCCATACTTTATGCGTAATTGAAGGAAAAGATGCTTTTGTGCTGTAATGACGAATTAATGGATGGCTTGGGTGGAGCTGTGAAAAGCACATGGAAAGCAAGTGGAAAGTAAGGAATCCAATGCCACATGTATACCCTACCTACATTTCTTTAAATTTATCTGAGCAATGTAGAAATTAGTGGCTTATGCTTTTTTCCTTTCCTTTTAATGTAGTAGTTTTGGGGTAGTTGGTGCCCCTACTATCATTATTATAAGGTTATCATTATTATAAGGTTTGTATCTGAACTATGTTGGGTCTGCACTGTTTTCGTGCTGAATGACACTGTGCTTACCCTGGTGAATAAATTGGGCTGTTAGCCCTAATTATCGAAAAAAAGAGAGAGACTACCCAAAACCCCTAAAATTGAAAAGACAAAAATAGCCCCCAATGCAGTTTCTTTTTTTTCTAATAAAACAACAAATGAAGTAATTTTTTTTATTAGGGGATGCCGTGGTCCCCCCCGGTCCCCCTATGAATCCGTCCCTGGACATGATTCAAAAAGGCACAATTTTTTTCACCTACTTTCTTCCAATTTTGGAAACCCTCAATTGTAAATGCTTTGGAACCATATGAATTATCTTCCTTATTAAAAAGATAACAATGCAAACAAAAAGTAGCATTCTTCTTAGAAGAATATTCTAACCAAGAGGGATAGTTTTGATCCGCATGCTCAGTTTGCGGAAAATCTTTGACAGTTTGGTAGAACCCTGCTTTTATATAAACTCTTTGAATTTCATCATGTAACTCTACTGAGTATTTCCAAATGTGTCTCCTTTTTCCCATATCACGCTCTAATGGCTCATCAATATTTTCGACAATAATATGGGAGGAAATGTCCAGAGGACAAGTTGACGTATTAGGTGCTCCATTAGGTCTTCTAGGCGTTGCCTCATAGTCATTAGTCGGTGTTGGCCCATTTTCGCACGTAGACGCATTTGCTATAGTATCTTCCGAAGTCTCACAACACAGGTAAATGGGCTCGTGCACAGCACGGGGCTACTTCACCATATATCTAGATTAAAATATTTTTTCTAGGAAAGAAAGTTTCGTAAAAAAAATCCTACCTTTTTTTAGTTTATAAAATTTAAGTGTGGAACAATAGACTCAGCTCAACTCAAATTTCTTCATCCACAAAATACAATAAAAAATACAAAAACAGAAAAATTTATACGTCGAGAAAGTTGACTGAATAAAAATTATCCAACCATACACATTATTTATAATGTTTATGTTCTACTTGTTTTATATAATATTAAATTCACATGAAAAAGGTATACATTATTTTAAACAATTTAAGCTTAGTAAAATAAAATAATAAATTAAATTCTATCAATTAAAAAATTAGTAGCACAGTATTTTTTTCTCTTCTCTACTTCTATTAGTTGAACTCTAATTGAAAATAAATATATGGAAAATTAAAGTGACAAAAAATTAATTTGTTGTTCAATAATAATAATGAAAATTAATTATTATTCCCTCTATTTTTATTTAGCTATCGTTTAGGAAATTGTATTTAAAATTTTGACCATTAATATTTTAATTTATATAATGATTCATCATACAAAATTGATATCATTAAATTCATATGACAAATACTATTACAAAAGTATAATTAATATTTTTTTTCTCTTCTCTAGTTCTATTAGTTGAACTCTAATTGAAAATAAATATATGGAAAAGTGACAAAAAACTAATTTGCTGTTCAATAATAATAATGAAAATTAGTTAGGATTCCCTTCATTTTTTATTTATCTATCATTTAGGAAATTGCATTCAAAACTTTAACCGTTAATATTTTAATTTATATAATGATTCATTATACAAAATTGATATCATGATATCCATAATAAAAAAAATACTATTAAAAGAATATAATATTATTTTTTGTAATAATAATTTTATATTAAAAGTTATTGATTAAAGATTGACACCAAAAACCATAAATGACAAATAAAAATAACGGAGGGAGTATAACATATAATAATAAAATATAGTTTTACCAAAATTATCCCTTACATCAATGAGTAATTATAAAGGATGCTTGCATCAAAAAAAAATTATAAAGGTTGCAATACTATATATAATCTAAAATTTAATTGTTGTATAAATAAAATGTGGATTCTCAACATAACTCTTTTTCCATAACTGGGCCAAATATTCTGTAATTGGCCCAATTAACAATTATTTACCACTTTATAAACACTACCTAATGGCGTCCTCAACCGCTGCGTCCAACACTTTCTCTCTCTTATTGTCTTTCCATTAAATTCTTCCCTAATCTCTTTATAAACACTACCTAATCCCTAATTATCAAAATTCTAGAGTCGGTCTTTTAGTTCGATTATTTCCCCTCTCAAATTCTACCCCAGCCCCAATTGAATCTTCCATCTTCCATCCTCATCTTTCTTCAATTTCCAATCACTTCAATTTTCAATCATGAAAGGGGAAAGCTGAAATTCTACTTTCATAAATATTCTATCTACTTTTCATCTTCAATCCAACTCTCAATTTCAAATCCTTCATATCAAAATCCCAACTCTCAATCTCAAATACTTCAAGGTTGAAGTCGAATCATGCGTTACTGTCTTCACCTATCTGGATGATAGCCAAAGCAATGAAAAAGAGTTGATAATGAAGGTAGAAAATAACAATTGGAGAAGGTATCATCTCATCTTTCTTGGCCAGTGTCCTTCTTGGCAAGTGATGTCTAGATTGAATTAATTTGGGATTTAGAGGTTTACTTTGTATAATTTATTCTTCTCGTTTTGCGTACTGTAACATCATTTTTTTTTCCTGAAGTTGTTTTTTCTTCTTCATATCATGGAATTCTGTTCTATTTGATTTAATTAGCTCAAGTAATGTTGTAATTGTGACTTTAATTTAGATAGTCGGTTCTTTTTACTGGCAACCGATCCTCTGTCTCGTTCTTCGTTTAATGGCTCCAAACTGTGGCCATGATGAAATAACTTGTTTATGTTTTTTTTTTTAGAGAAATAACTTAATTAGCAAAGACATAATTAACACAGTTATGGGGTAGATAGAGAGGAAGAAGACGTACAAAATTCAACAGTCTTTTACCTAATATAAACGTCTTGGAAGTAATATCCACTATCCAGAAGTCATACACTTCTTATTTTAATCATATCTCTCAAGCTGGTTAATGAATTTTTGCTGTTTTATGTGCTTTGAAGGGGAGGATGCTCAAAGCAAGAGAGTTCTCCAAAAGATGACACTTGTATTGTATGGCAGAAGTAAAATAAGACACGTGTGTAATACATGAAACATAGACATGTGCCCAGCATAACTCCAAGCAAAGTAGCACACAGCTTGCAAGAGTTGAGTATGATAAAGAATTAAATAGCCAAGTATGTCTGGTGCACTTTCACTGTATTAGTTCATATGGGCCAGCCCAACAAACAGCCCAATAGTAATCAAGCAAGCAGCCTAGCAGCACAACAACACAACAACAAACTCAACTGTTCTTTTTAATTTAGATAGAGTACTAGCAGGAATACCCGTGCTTTGCACGGGCAATAACAATACATGTTCATAGTTAGAAATTCAGATTTTACATTAACAATTATAATCAAAACTGTAGTGAAAACAAATCTTGAAAGCTTTTAGAGCCCCTCCTCTGTTAATAGACCTTCTGAACTAATACTTCTAGACTATACCAAATTTGAGACTTCATCCAAATATTTCTTTGATAGGGAAGCCTCGTCCAGACATAGTATCCTCAATGCAATAACCAAGTCAAATGTCAAGGGAAAAAACACAAACTATTTCAGATTACCCATATAGCCTTCTCAGACTCGGACAAATATACAAGTCTTTATTTCACAGCACCTTGGGTAAAATCTTGGCCAAATCTTGCTCCATTTATGGATATCTAATCTAAGCTCGGGGCATGTGAACAAGGTCGAGAGTGACATGCACAACAACAATCATTTTCACAACACCTTGGGCTGACAAATGTGATTGAATCAAACTAATCACCAAGCAAGCTGTTGCATTTATCTCCATAGATGATCACGGGTAAAGAAAGGGTGTCCGTGTCTCAGAGCTTCACGAGCTGTAAGTCGCTCTGTTGGATCATGTCTAAGAAGCCCTTGCAAAAGGTGGATAAGGTCGCCTCCTGAGTGACTCACATGCTGCATTAATACAAGGTTCTGAAAGCCCACCACATTGTAAAAGATTTTGGTCATTGACATGAGATTGACAAGGCACTTAAAAGGTAAAAGGTAGTGACCAAAGGGATGCAAATTGGTACTTAAAAGGTAAAAGCTATGATATACTGACACATGCTTATTATATTGGAAAATATGAAATCATTGTTTTACAAATATAATTTAAAAACATGTTATGTACAGGCACATTAGTTCAATTTCAGTAAATAATGCATAAGGTAGCTCTACTACGTAAGAATAGGCTAAGTCATATCCCTCATTGCCAAAGCAAAGCACTTACCATTATAAGGTAGCTCTACAATTGTGAATGATATACAAACGCCTCCACTAAAACCTAACTGCATAGCAAACACGGTGGTTATAAGTTAAAAATTGTTGAGTCATGATTTGTATTTTGTACAGCAACAAATTAATAGAGTTCAACAATAGATTTGCAAAAGAAAGTCAACACACCAATTTAGAGGGTGGTGTTGAACTGGGATCCTGGTTGTGATGGCTGCAGTGGCGAATGTTGAGGGATGGAGTTTGCCCCTGAGGGGTGGGGGGAGCCAGTTCTGCTCGACGGCCTTGTTGCTGTTCTGTGCATGGCTGGCAACCTAGGTTGGTGTTCTTGTCACCATGCGTTCTGAGATATGCTCCTCCAATCGCCGTTACCGTATTAATGTGAAAAAGAGTCACGAGACCAATATTACAAACCTAATTACATAACACACTTATGTAACTTGAAAACCTTGCTTTGTTCATAGTAACATAAAGGGTTCTATATCTCAGATGATGTTTAATAGTTCGAAAAGTCTTAGTTGGATCGCTTCTGATGTTCTTGAAAGACAGGTTATTCCTCGCAAGCCAGATGTTGTATATGTAAGAGGCGAAAATGGCAAGAATGACCAGCTTCCTTGTCTTGTTTCTCTTGAGGTTCAGCATCTTTCTACCCCATTGGTTCCAGCTATCTGCTGTGGGGAGTTTAATCCAATTATCCAGATGAACTCTGATTTGCTGGGCATAGGTGATTATATATAGGAAAATTAGATTCTAATAATCCCTACTTTTGCATATTGGATGATGGTGGTCCCTACTTCATTTTGTATTCTGGTGGTCCAAAAAAAAATAAAATTGGATTGTAGTGGGATATTTTTGAGGGAATCATAGATTTTGTATTGCATTTAATTCAAAACTTAGTATAACACTTTATAATGATTTTTAATGAATTTACAGCGTTTCTCCCAATTTTTTTCATTTTTTTACTATTTTTTACGATTTTTTCACTTTTATTATTTTTAAAAAATCATAATAATTATTCGGAGTCTCAAAAAAATAATTTAAAAAATGTTTTAGGAACTACAATTCATTAACTTTCTAGGGGCATTCTTTTAGGGGCTTTGGCCCCTCTTCTGCACCAAAAAAAAAAAAAAAAACTTTCTAGGAGCAGGAACGAAAAAAACAAAAACAATATAGTGTAGGAATGAAAAAAATAAGAAGAATTTGGAGGTGGATTTGGTACCACTACAATCCAATTTTTTTTTTTGGACCACTAATATCTGAAAGTGAAAATCTGATCATTCAATTGGTGAAAGTAGGGATTATTAGAATCCAATTATCCTTATATATATATATATATATATATATATATATATATATATATATATACTTAGATTACATAGATTAAAAATAGATTAGTGGTTTCAGACCTACAGGTTTAAATGCAATCTTATGGAAGTCTCCAACCTTCATAGATTTTACAGCCACAACTTGAGAGTTGTCATCCGTATCCAGCAATTCTTGCCCTACCACTGTGTTCTTTCTCTAACAGTACGTCATGTTAACTTTTAGATGAGTGCTAAGGTTGCTGATAAATTCAAACAAGGTAGAAGTACTGTGTTCTTTCGCCTAATACTCATTGTTGGGGTATGGGGATACACTTTTGACAACACCAATTATATATGCTAGAAATAGCAGAAACCATTATTATTGAACTGCTGCATAAGTTAGTATCATTAACTCAACCGTAAAAGTGGGATGCTTACATCTTCATCAGTCATATCAACATTGAAGACATTCGGCATCCCCCTCTCTTGATGCATTCTTATACTCTCATGTTTTTGCTTGTGAGCTTGACCTTTATGATCCAATTCACTTGGTAAGGGATTCAAGGAAGCCAAAGGGCGAACTCTGCGTGTCATCGTCATTCCTATAAGCCGGAGACATATTTGGAGCATAAAAAAAATTGCAAATCAGTGAAAATGATGGCTATTAGTTTTCACAACAAAGTAGCAAGTAGCAATAACCATTGGGGAGGGGACTAACCACACACCCGCATAGAATAGCTGCTTGTTGTCCAAAAAAGATCGTGACAAGAAAAATGCGCAAGCAAATAAAGTAAAACAATTTCATGTGTTTCTTGGTTCCATAGTTATCAAAATCTCGATCTTAATCTACGATCCTACGATTTTATGATCCAAAATTCTCGATGCGATTCTACTATCTACATTCCGATCCACGATCCTACATGGGTTAGTTATGATCCTAACTACCCCATAGGTTCGAGGTAGGATCCCGATTTTAACAACCTTGCTTGGTTCAAAAAATTGCATCAAGAACAGAGTGCTATTGCAACCCAAAATTTTGGATGCATCAAGAAAGTATAATAATCTCATTAACCACAGACATGGCCACTCATCCAAATCCCATAAATAACCAGATACCCAATTCGTCTAACCATCGTGAAATAAGGGCAAGGAAATGTACCTAATCAAGCACAATCAAACAACAGTCCATAATAGCAAAATCCCACGATTATGACAGAATTAGGCAACCAGCAATAACAATGAAAGAAATTTGAGATGAATGAACAAATAAGCAACAAAGCCCATATATATCTGGATTATGAATTCTGATCTATTGAGTGCTTATTGCAGTAGGAAAGATGAGGTGCAGATGTAGTTTCTAACTTTCTTCTATCCCATCAATCGACATGCAAATGAGAATGGATGTATCAACACTAACCATTTAAATAAAATTTGCTCAATCGACATGCAAACATCAATTCGATTGAAAATTCAAACAACAATTTCATTGAAGCAAAGCCTTAAATTCGAAATATTTGCTCTAATATTGGAATCAACTGTTAAAAGCAAAATAAAATTCTTAGCAAAAAAACACAATTGTAATTGAAATCAAACATAAGATTAGAAATTAGGGTATAGCAAAAGGTTAGTGAGTGATGGACATGGAGATGAAGATGACAAGAAATGATGGAGCCCAACCTCGTGCAATTCGACCATCCGCGAATGAGAGAAAATAGAGGAGAAATTGAGAGCTAATGAGAGATACAGGGTAGAGAGAGAATTAAGAAACGATAGTGTTTTACAGATCGACGTCATGACATGAGTCATCTAGAATTGAGGTGTCTGTAGAAGGGGAAGACATGCGGTAGTCTAGTAGAGGAAAGAATTGATGTATAATGGGATCATGGATGATCACATTACATAAAAGATTAGGATCTTTAAGAACAAGATAAGAATCTTTCAATTCTCAAAGTTCAAAGAATCCAACGAAATGGCTAAAATGATGATGGAAACGAAAATAATGAATGAATGTTACCAAAAGATGATGATGGACGATTGATGCTTGATGAATGTTTGTATGATTCTTGATGATTGAATGATGATTGACGTGAGAATGGTGATTGTTGATGAATGAACTATGGAAATGGAAGAACGATAGTATTGGCGTTTGAAGGATCAATGAGGATACAACCACACCACCTCAAAGAGCTCTTCAATTCTACCTTTCACCACCAAGGGATGCCAACCCAAGGCTAGAAGTAGAGATAGGACGAATCTCCCTCAAGAGAAACGAAAAACTAGCACAAAAGCTAGAGAGAAAACACCATGTGTTTGATTTGTATTTTGAATTATGATTGAATGAGATTACAAGGCACCCTAAGGGGTCTATTTATACTAGTTGGAGGCCCCCTTAGGCGTGTGTTACATCAAGAAATGAAGGGAAACTAGCTTACATCATTACAAACAAATGTGACATCATAAAGAAACAAATGTACATAAGCTAGTTTAAAACTAAGATAACTTGCTCATTCCTTGTCCAAATTCCAAGATTCAAAAGCCATAGTGAAGCTCCTTTGATGTAGATTATTTGACCTTTGGATGACTTCCACAATATCTTCAAGGATCTTGTGATATGGAGCAAATTACCGAACTGCCTTTGTTGAAACCATTCAAACGAGAGAGAGACTTGAGGGAATGAAGCTCCCTTTCCATGTACTTGAGTATTTGGGTCCCATGATATATATTTGGGACCAAATCTACATCAAGAATGGACAACCAGGTAACCCAGCCCATTTAACTATAGTATACAGTGAAGCAAAAACACACACAAGCTGCAAAACAAGAGTGCTTCGATAAAAATGCCACTATATTTTGCCAAAATTGCAAATTTGCCACTCGCCAAAAACATGTTATGAAACTGCCACTAATCTAACATAATCAGGACTAATATATTACTTTACCGACTGAGGAGAAGTTGTAACCTAAAGCAACAGGTTAATCTGCTTGGTGGGTGTGATTAACTAAATTAAACTAAAAAATAAACATAATTAAGTTAAAAAACCCTAATTATACTAAAACACAGTAAAAAAATGCACTGGGCCCTCATTTATTTCCCTCCAATTCAAAAAAAAAAAAACCCAGGCAACGTCTTCTTCTTGCTGCTACTCTCCATCGCCTGGGTTCTTCAAATTCCACCAATGATTCTACTTCTTTCTTCAATCAAACCCTAAATTCAAGTTCAAGGATCAAAATCGCATCCCAGGGAAGTGTTGAGGATCTGATTGAAGGCCTGAGAGCTTCACATTCATTCCCGGTAAGTTCATCAAAAACCTAATTTTCGAAATTCCGAATTTTTGTCAAAATTCTGTGTTTGGTTGGTATTTGTTGGTGTTTTTGATGTTGTTAATCAGTATGGAGTACTTATCAGTTGAATTAGTTGAAAAATTTTTTCTAGGGTTTAAGTTCTTCATTTTCCCAGAAACCCAGATAACAAACCCTCTGTTTACTGATGAATTGGTGTTTATGTATCTGAAATTTGGTTTGTTTTCATGTATTATAGGGTTTCAGAATGGGTAAATTACAAATCTTTCATGGGGGGCAGTTTATATCGAATCCACATATGGTTTACATTGATAGTGAGGTCACTGAAATGGAGGTAGACCCTGATAGGTTATGTGTGGATGATCTGATTGAGTTTGTTGAGAATGCTGGGTATACAAAAGATAAAATTGGAACCCTTTACATTAGCAAGCCTGGGAATAATATAGGATTTGAGGACAGTCTTGTGGAGGTTAAGGGGGATGATGAGATAAGGATGTTGAGTGACTTTTTAGAGAAATGTCCATTTGTTCAAATGTATGTGAAGCATCCTGATGTTAGTAAGCATAAGGGGAAAGAAAAAGTGGCTGATGATGTTGGTGATGATGCTGTTGGTGAGGCTACTTGGTGGTTTGAGGATGGGGATGATGATGAGGATGATGATGAGGATTATGTACCCAATGGTGATGGTGATGGTTCTGAAGTTGAGGATGAGGAAATGACTCAAGTCATGAAGAAAAAAAAAAAGGATTTGAGGGACAATGAAATAGCTGATAGGAATGTTGTGTTAGATGGTGATGATAGTTTGATTGAAGGAGGGGTTGTTGAGGAGGGTGAGGGAGTTGAGGAAGAACAGTACCATGATTCTGACAACCCTAGCAGCCCTGAGAGTGAGAGTGAGGCTGAGGTTGATGGTGTGTTGAGAAAGAGAAGGCCTAGCATGAGGAAGAAGAAGCCCAAGTGTCCTAGATACAATCCTGCAATCCCTAGTAGACTCCTTATTGGGATGACATTCGCTGACAAGAAGGAGATGAAAAAAGTTGTTGATAACTATAGGATACTAGGTGGTTACAATCTGAAGGTGAGCAAGAGTGACAAAGTGAGGTATCAACTATTCTGCCAGGGTGAAGGGTGCAAGTGGAGGTTTTGGGGATCAAAAGTAGGCAAGGAGAAAAGCTATGCATTGAAAACATTTGGCCCCCCTCACACATGTATAACTTTTAGCTTTGAGGCTGGACATAGAAATATGAGTGTGCAATGGCTAGCTGAGCATTATAGGAGCAGATTTAGGATAACCCCAACCATCACTGCTAGAGACTTACAGAGAATGGTGAAGGAGGAGCTGAATTACAATGCTGCTTTGTGTATGTGTGCTAGGACAAGAAGGAAGGCATTAGACTCTATAGTTGGTGATTATAGGGAGCAGTTTACCCAACTTAGAGACTATCTTGGGGAGTTGGTTGACAAAAACCCTGGCACATCTGTTATTCTGAAAACAACACAGAATCAGGAGACAAATGAGCACGTGTTCAAGTTTCTTTATGTATGTCCCGGACCATTGAAGAAGGGTTTCTTGGAGGGATGTAGGAGGGTTTTGAGTTTGGATGGGTGTTTTCTGAAAGGACCTTGGGGAGGACAAGTGTTTGTAGCTGTTGGGAGGGATGCAAATGACCAAATGTATCCTTTAGCCTGGGGAGTTGCCTCAACATAATCAAAGGAGACTTGGGATCTTTTCATTTCACAGTTACATATTGATCTTGACATGGGGGATGGCCATGGATGGGCAATTATTTCAGATCAACAAAAGGTACCAATAAATCCTTCCTTAAGGTTTTAAATTTTTAAAATTACAGTCTGTTTTATTTTTGTTTTTAATATCCTGAATTTGTTTGATTTGTTTTTTGTTTGGTTTAGGGTCTAGTAGACAGTGTGGCAAGGATTTTACCAAGATGTGAGCATAGGCTGTGTGCTAGGCATGTGTATGCCAACCTAAGGAGGACATCTAGGGGTGAGATGTAGAAGAAGCTGTTCTGGAGGGTTGCAAAGTCAACAACAGAGATTGAGATGAAGAAGAATGCCAAAAACCTCTATGATCTTGACCCACAAGCTTAGGGGCTGCTTGAAAGAAAAGGTGTGGAGCATTTTTGTAGAGCTTTCTTCAAACCACATGCCAAGTGTGACTTGGTGGATAACATGGCTGAAATATTCAATGCCTTCATCATAGAAGCTAGGTACATGCCTATAGTTTCTATGCTCAATTGGATGTTCAAGGCAGTCATGAAAAGAGTAGGGGACAAAAATGCATG
The DNA here is from genome assembly GCA_029582165.1 of Portulaca oleracea. NCBI lineage: Eukaryota > Viridiplantae > Streptophyta > Magnoliopsida > Caryophyllales > Portulacaceae > Portulaca > Portulaca oleracea. Next base: position 16,741,845 of record CM055875.1, read on the forward strand.
GGCTTCTAAGATCAACACTCCAATACCTCCTAGGATAATGAAAAAACTAGACAAAAAGATTGAAGAGTCCAAGAGTTGGGAGGTTACTAGGGCTGCCAGGGGCTTGTTTAGTGTCAACAACGCATGGGCTGAAGAATATGTAGTGGACTTGAATGCAAAAATGAGTAGTTGCAATTCATGGCAACTAAATGGGATTCCATGCCCCCATTCAATTGCTGTGATGAGGGAGGAAAGATTGAGACCAACTAACTTTGTCCATGAGTGCTATGCAATTGAGAAGCTTGTAGCGACATATTCTCATACACTACATCCACTAAATGGGTCCAACATGTGGGCAACTGCCCCTGGGTGTGTTGTAACTGCCCCATACTTCAAGCCCAAGAAAAAAACAACAACAAAGTATTTTAAAAGGCCAGAGGCTGGTGAAAGCACAAGGGTTAAAATGTCAAGGGAGTCCACCAGAATTTACTGCTCAAATTGTGGATTTGAAGGCCACAACAAGTTGACTTGCCCACATGTGGTGAAGAAGTTAACGGTAACAAACTTAACCTTATATTGTATTCTTAGAGTTTGACATTTTTTATTTTTTTTAGTAATTTCAAGGGTTTAAGGGTTTAAGGGTTCAGTGTTTAGGGTTTAGGTTAAGGGTGTAGTCAAGTTACAGTTTGACTTTTTTATTTTTTTGAGTTATATTGATTGATGGATATCATAGCCAAAAAGAAGAAGGGTCACAAAAAGGCCCCCAAACCTGCTCCTCCTGCTGCTGGTGCTTCTGCTGGTTCTTCATCTGCAACTGCTGCTGCTGCTCATTCTTCTGCAACTCCATCTGCTGCTGGTGCTACTCCTGCTGATGGTGCTACTGCTGCTGTTGGTTCTTCTTATTCTGCTGCTGCTCATTCTTCTCCTACTGCTTCTTCTGCTCAATCAAGAATCGCTATGTTGTTATTCTTCTTGGCAGCGAGTTCTTTGCAAGTAGAGTGGCCCATTTTGAGGAAATCCTTCACTAACTGGATCACAACCTCAGCAATCACAACCATCTCCAGCTTCAACTCCAACTCCAACAAAGACTAGGAAGAAGAGAGCTGCAAACAAGACTATATTGCCAAGAATATCACCAAGGAAGAAATTGCCAAAGTTGAACCTAAGGAACTAGTACTTTGTGGTGGTGTTTGTAAAGCCATTTTGGTCTGGCATGGCTTCTTTTGTGAATGAATATTAAGTAGGCTGTAAATGGTGTGCTGAATTGTGCAGAATGACAATGTATGCCAATCTTTTGGGGGGGAATATGTCTTTTGTACATCTGTTAGTTTTGTACCTTGTTTTGTTGCAAGGTTAAGCCAAAACAGAGGAGTATATACATCAAACACTAGATGTTGTACCCATTACATATTCCCTCAATGCAAGTTTGATTCTGTTTTCTGTTCTTCATTTGTGATTGTATTACAGCTTTCATTGTTCATTTCATTTCTGAATCTGTACCATTGTTCTTAGTGTTCAACGTTTGCAAGGTTTTGAACATCAAACAGAGCATAGCATCACAACATAATATATACAATGTAAGTTTACCATAAACATAATTCATCATTCATTACTTGCAAAATGCAGCAACTGATTACAATTCTTCCATTACATTTGATCATTCAGCCTAAACTGCCATAGCCCTAAAACATACATAAACCCTAAATCTAAAAACTTAAACATAACAACAACAACAAGCTGATGATTAACAGACCATTGAACCCCAAAATAATTGAAGCATCTGTTGTCCAGGATGCTTACAATGGCCATTCAATCAAGCAAACAATCTGATTACCCAAAAAATTTCATCACCATCTTCATCACTTCTTCATATATACATCATCTTCTTCATCATCAGCTTTGCAAAAACCACCCAACCCCCATCAGCATCAACCCCCTCTACTTACCATACCCCCCAGCCAGAACCCCCATGACAAACACAAACATAAACCCCACAATCACCAACCAAGATTTTTTTTCAGACTCTGATTCACCCCCCTCAGCCTCTCAAGCTCACCCATCAAATCGTTGATGTTGGCCTCAGCAATATCGGCCTCAACCCTCAACCCATCTCTCTCCGTCTTCACCTTTTCATGTCGAGCAACCAATCTCTTAGAAGCAACTACAAAAGTATCGCAGATTGGGTCATCAATCCACTTCATAAACCCACAGTCTTCATGAGTTTGCCAATGCATACACCTCGCAAACCTCCTAAGAGGGTTGTCTACAGTGAATGAAGTGTACACAAGGCAAATCGTCCCGCAATTGCACTGGTAAAGTACCTTCCTGTCGCATGCACAGTCTCGGCATGCCTAACTGGGGTGTTCGACACAGAGGAAGATGCAGCCATTTGTGATTTGGGGAAGAAAATTAGGGTTACGCACAGTAAAAAAGCCCCAATTTTTAAGCCCTAAACTGGAGAAACAGAAGAGAAAGAGAAGAACAAGAAGCTGGGTTATGGCGGGAGGTTGAAGAAGAAGACAGAAGGAAGGAGGTAAAGAATCAGGGGGGGAAAGGGGGATTAAATAAAGCCAGTAAAAAAAATTAAAGAGGGGAGTGGGGAAATTAATTTTAGTTAGGTAAAAAATTAATGGGGTGGTTTAAGGGTTAATGAATGAGTTACCTGGTGCTCTAGGTTAAAATCCGGTAAAGTGATATATTAGTCCTGATTATGTTAGATTAGTGGCAGTTTCATAACATGTTTTTGGCGGGTGGCAAATTTGCAATTTTGGCAAAGTATAGTGGCATTTTTATCTAAGCACTCTGCAAAACAACAACAAAAACACATGACAACTCTCCTTTTTATTATAGGTAAAGAAAAAATATGATATTAGTTTTGCCTTGTGTTTGCCTCTTCATCTTGTTTATATAATTATCTAAAAAAATAAACAAGATTATATTTTCAACTAATCAATCAGTATTTACAAATTAAATATAAATCAATATTTAAAAATTAAATATATATAAATTATTTTTTATATATAGAAAATGAAACAATTCAAGATAAATCATAACGAAAGTTAAAAATGTGATAAATAATAATAAGAAGAGGCCAATTATGATAAATAATAACCACAAAAAGGCCATTATAAAAATGATAAATATAATAACCAATAACAAAGAGGAAAAATATTAATCCTACTGTACAAATGTATAATTAAGTTGGTTAAGTAATAATTAGAAAAACAAGTCAAATAATAATCTTATTGTGCAATTAGTATAACTAACAAATAATGAAATAAACGAAGTAAATACTAAAGAAATCACAACTTACAACTCACATCATTACATATTTACATGGTATATAGATAGGAAAAAGTCAATAAACTAAAAAAATTAAATTGGACTCATCTTTAAAAAATATATATAATTTCAACACTAAAAAAATCAAAAATTAAATATACATATGTATATGGTGAATTGATTATTGATGGATGACGCTTGAATACAGAGGAAGTTGATTGACAATTTACAATTGATAAAAATTGAATTCACAAAGAATTTTTTTTTAAAAAAAAGAAGAATGAATAAACTATATATTAATATAGTTGAGTCATCAATCATGGTGAATGATGAGTACAAGTATGGGATAGATTGGATAGTGAATTGATGAATGAATGAATGAATGAATGAATGAATGAATGAATGAATGAATGAATGATGATGTAGTCATGTAGCATTGAAATACTCACCAGTACAGTGGAGTCACCAATCATCGGTCATCAATTCTGTAGCAAATCAGAGAGTTGGAGTCTTGGAAACTGAAATTCGGAAAAAGATGAAAAGTAATGACAATTGAGTGTATATGAGGCGAACTGTAAGGCGGTTATAGTTAAAGTTTCTTTATTTTAACTGAGTAAAAGTGAGTTTTTTCATCTGTATCGAAAAATAATTTTATTTTATTTTTTTTTTTGGGGGGGGGGGGGTTGGGAGATGGGGGGTAATTGCCCCCTCTTGCCCCAAAAGAGCTCCGTCCTTACACAAAAGGGCAGGAGACCGGGTGGTAAATCTGCCGAAAAAACATCGGCAAATTGATCAATGAGCGAGGCCACTAGAGGGTGTATGGGTTTCTCTTCCTCACCTTTATTGGCTTCAAGGAGGAGCAAGGCATAAACACCCTTACCCTTACCAAAATCCCTCTCAACCCGTGTTTCGCTCATGTGTTTGGGTTCCTCACATTTAGAGGTGGACAATGGGCCGGGGGCCCTACGGGCTGTAACGGTCCAGACAAAATTTTAAGGGTCAAAGCCCATTAAAAAAATAAAAGGGGCGGGTTGTTCACGGGTCAGTAAAAGTCGGGCCGAAACAGGGTCTTTCGCGGGTCATTTTCGGGTCAGCAAAGTGAGGGCCAAATTAGGGTTTCCTACTTTTCCCTCTCAGTTTCTCACCTTCTCCCTCTCTCAAACTATCAATTGGCCATCCTTATCGAATGTCGAACAATTCTTCTGGCTCTATCAGACTATCAGCATCGCTGAATTCTTCCTCTATCACCATCATTGAATTCTTCCTCTATCACCATCGCCATCCTTGTCGAACAAACTGAAGGCTTCCTTGAACTCGAGATCTGTTCGTCACCTCGTCGGTAACTCGGTAAGTTGTTCCGCCATGGTTGCCTCTTTCTCTCTCTCTCTCTCTCTCTCTCTCTCTCTCAGTTCTCCTCTCTCTCGATCTCCTTCTTTAGACATAGTTTAGAGGTAAGACTATTTGGCTCGTCTTTTTATCTGTATAAAGCTTTCAACTGCTGTCCAAATGGTGATTGTGGGAGAGAAGTTGTTAAGCCTTTTTTTGTTGTTTCTAGGGTTTGATTTGAAGGTCATTCTCAGCTCAGGTTCCTAATTCATCCGTTAATTTTCGATTCATTTGTTAATTTTAGTTCATTCGTCAGTTTTCCGATTGATTTGTGAGGGTTTGAATCTGACTTGTTGTGTAGTTTGGATTTTATGAGTTTGATTTAATTACATCAAAGTAAAATGGTATTTTTGAGAGAGAAGTGGTTAAGCCTTTTCTGATGTTTCTAGGGTTTAATTTGAAGGACATTCTCAACTCATATTCCCAATTCATTCATTAATTTTTGATTCATTAGTTAATTTTAGTTAATTCGTTGATTTTCCAATGGATTTGTGAGGGTTTGAATCTGGCTTGTTGTGTAGTTTGGATTGTATGAATTTGATTTGATTACATCAAGGTAAAATGACATTTGATTTGATTATAAAAAAAATCAGTTTTAATAACAAATAGCAGCAGAAAAAAAAAATCAAATGTAAATGGGTGGGTCATGGACGGGTCAGGGTCAGCTGGCCCATGATTGACCCTACTCCTTGTCTCAAAAGTGTTGACCCGACCCTAGCCCATAAGGGTAAAGGGTCAGCCCTAACCCGGCCCAACCCGGCTCATTGCCCACCTCTACTCACATCCCACCCCGGGTTTTAATGGAAGTAGCTCATGAGGAGCTAGAGGTGTGATGCATAATGGATCAATATAAATCCATTATACACGAAATGCTAAGGATCTTTCCACAAGTGAAAACTTGCAATAGTTGAATTTCTCAAAAACTAGTTTCAAACGAAAGAATGGGATGAATTAGATTGAAAATGGACGAATGGAAAAGGCTAAACGAGAGTTCTAAATGTGATGAATTGAATGAAAATCAAAAGAATCAAAACAATGGCAAAAACGTACCAATTGTAAAAGAACTCGTTGAATTGATGTAGAAACTTGATAGATTTTGGCAATGGAAATCTCCTTGATTGATACAGACACACCACAATCAATTTGATATCCAACTCCTCCTTTGCACCATCCAAGATTGCTCCCTCTTGGAATAGAAGAGAAGATTCAAAGGATTCTCCCTCAAGAGAACTAGATTCTAACATAAAGGTTAGAGAGAAAACAAAGCATAAGTTCTTGTTTGATTATGTGTTTGATATTGAATGTGAATGAATACAAAGGCACCTTAGGGGGTTTATTTATACTACTCCAAGGACCCCCTTGGACGTGCACTTAGGGTTCAAGAAACCAAGAATCAACTATTACATCATATATCCTATTTATGACATCATAAAACTGTAAAATACAACTCTAGAAAGAAATTGCTATAACTCCTTCAATACTTGTCCGTTTTCAATGATTCAAAAACCATTGGAAAGCTCTTTAAATGTACTCCAATCTGTCTTCTGATGACTTCCTCAATAGATGCTTGGATTTAGAGTTATAGAGCAAAATATCGAACTATACACGATAAGGTCCTCCATTGCCGCGAATTCAATAAGGACTCTTATTGCCGAGAGTATTTTGAGCTCATTGATGACCTCCATATATGAGAGTAACTCCATGTAAGCTAGAATAACATCAAGGTCCTTCATGCTTTCTTCCTTGATGTATAGAGCTTAATAAACCATTGTAATTGATGATGTCGTTGATGTCTTTTGTAACTTGAAGCTAGATCAAGGTCCTCTTAGCTAACCTTGATGTATATAGCTAGGCTATTATACATCAAGGTGTAAGCTTGGCCATCTTTTTGCTTGTGGCAAAGGTGTAGATGGTTTCAAAACCGTCATGAACCGCACGCCTATCAAATTGGCATGGCCTCCCTAATAATAGATGACAAGCGTTCATAAGCACCACATCACACAAAATCGAATCTCGATACTTGGAGCCAATTTAAAGAGTCACTAGAGCTTGCTTCGTCGCCTTGATTCCTCGTTTGTCATTCAACCACTTTAATGCATGAGGTCGAGGATGCGAAGTAAGAGGTAGCCCCAACTTCTCAACGACATATGTGGACACGACATTCGTGCAACTTCCTTTGTCGATGATCAAATTACATACCTTCTCGTTTATGGTACACCGGGAGTGAAATATAATTTCTCGTTGTGCTTTGTCCACCGGTGCTTCACTCACATGTAGAACCCGTCGTAACACAAGCATCTCACCACAATCGGGAGTTAGTGTGTCGAAAACATCATCATCCTCATATTCACCACCAACTCCTCATCTTCTTGTGCTACCAACAACTCATTTTGGATTTCCTGAACCTCTTGGATGGTCATAGTTCTCCTGGTAGGACATTCGGCCTAGAAATGACCATAACCTTGACGTTTGAAGCATTTCTTTCCCTCCATCTTCTTAGGTAAAGTCGTGGGGAAGTATAAGAGATTCCTTTTCCCTTGTCAACCCTTGGAGGTGGTGGAGTAGTAGTAGCTCTCGGGGTATCTTGAGGTGTAGGAGACACTAGAGGATTTGTCCTAAGAGGAGGAACAAAGGACCGTTGAAAAGGCCTGGCATTAGCCTTTTCCTTCTTCCTTCTCTCGATCTTGATAGAAATGTTACACAATTCATCCAACGAGTGATACGGTTGAATCTCAACCTTCTTGGCGATTGAGGGAGATAAATCGTTCAACGACTGCATCATAGTTTGCTCGGGTGGCTCTTGGAAATCACTCATGATCAAAATTTGTTCGAACGCTTGAATATACTCGATCACACTTCTCTTCCCTTGCTCAAGAGTGAAGAGTCTCCATAATATGTCTTGCTTATAAGTACTTGGTAAGAATTGTTTGTTCATAAGTTTTTTGAGCTTCTCCCATGAAGAAATCTTTCGTCGATCATCCTTAACCCATTGTGCCTTCACGCTTTCAAACCATAAGGACGCTACCTAGGTTAACTTTAGACTTGCCACTTTGAAAGCTATCTCATCGTTATATCCCTTGGCCTTGAATATACGTTCAACCAGTTGAACCCACCCCAAATACTCATCCAGATCAAGGGAACCATGGAATTTAGGCAGTTCAACCTTGATGTCGTGAAGATCATCCCTAGGCGGGTGTTCGCTTCTTCCCCTTCTTCGAAACATGTGCACGGAACCCTCATTATCATCGCTCGACTCAAAGTTCGGAGGAGGACGGATGGGACTCGGGAAAGGTCTCTCTCACCTCATAGGTGGGGGTCGCACCTGGAGGTCTGCATTGATTCAAGTGAGAATCAGCTCTCTTAGCTCGGGTTAGGGGCATCTTCTAGCGGGGAACTCATGGAGGTCCTTTGACACCGACCAGATTCCTCTCAGTTTGGATCGTTGGGGTGTTTCATACCAAGAAGAATGGGTGAAGGACGGATTGTGTTTGGGGAAATTTTGTGGAGCTAGGTTCTTTGTAGTTGGTTTTGTGTTTGACTTAGGGTTTTTTGTAGTTCTGCACAAGAGAGATAATAGATGACACTATGATGTTGAAGGAGTAAACCACACCAATGTCAATCACCACCAAACTCCAATACCCGAACACCACAATAGGATCACAACCCCACAATACTCCAATAGTCACTTAATCAAGGCTAAAATCAATCCAACAAAATAATCATACCAGGAATGGGGGTCACCAATATGATCATACAATATCTAATAACTAAAACAACAAAGAACAACAAGTTCAAGCAAGAATCAACTTGGAAGCTATAATACCAAAGGGAGCGTATCATGATGGGAATATAATAAATCCATGCTTGAAGTAGATAATAATATTGTCGTTCTTGGTGAAAATAATATCCAATGTCTTAATTGAAGAAGAAGAGAATATAAATCAACACCAAGAAATGCATCAAAAGCTTGATCACCTAAGTAGACTCGATATGTTCTTGGATAAAGAATTTCCACCACCAAGAACTAGCAATCCACCATGATTAGGTAAAGGAAGAATCCACCACTAATCAATAAAAGAAGGACTTGTATCACCACCATCAATCACTAATCAATGGATAAAGAACACAAGATTTGGGAGAGAGTTTTGAGTAGGTCTCAAAAATACCTTCTATTTCATTCCACTTAGCTAAATCTCCCTCTTTTCCAATTACCCATATATAGTAGTGATAGGGATAAAATCCCAAGAGAGATTAGCATTAAAAAGGCCATTAACTCAAGAGTTAGTTACTACCTCCATCCCAAAATGTTTGTCCGTGGACTAAATTTTGACTGTTGATTACTCACAAATTGCAATGAATTACAATATGAAATTAATGTCATTGTATTTTTTTAGTAAATTATCTTTCTAATGGCGATAATTTTATATTATTAATTAATCATTATAATTTGTGAGTAATTAACAGTCAAAATTTAGTCAAAGGACAAACATTTTGGGACGGAGGTAGTACATTCCAAAGCCTAATCTTACCCAACAGTACATTGGGAAAGAAAAGGCTTAAAACATAATTATATTAGTTAGAATTGGAAAGACAAAACTACCCTTAATGAAGGAACAAGAAAATCCAGATCAGTAGGGGCATCGTGTCCGCGACACAGGTCTTCGCGGCTGCGATGGGTTGTCTTGCACAAGGGTCATCATCCAGACGTGGCCATCGCAGGCGCGATGGATGCTGTCGCGGGCGCAATGGGGCGATGTGAGAAATCTCCTCAAACATTGGCTCCTAGCGCCACCACTGTGGTGTCACTAAATTTGTGTCCTCTTAGTCTCAATATGGTGATTAAGGATCTGGAGGGGTTATAATGATCAAATGATCAACACGAACAACATGATGATGATCACAAGGAATACTCAGATCACAAAAGCACCGATATGAACTTGGATTAAAGGCCTGTGCACACTCCAAGAACTAGTAATCCACCAATATTTGATAAGGGATGATCCACTGCAATTCTATAAAGGATTGACTTAATACATCATCAAACATACACATTTAGACAAGGTAATTAAGATTTAGAGAGATTTTGAGTGTGGTATCAACAACAGCAAAAGTTAGTTATTTTCTCCCAAATACCTTGGTTAAATAGGTAAGTGGATTAGAGTAAGCCTCAAGGAAATAATCAACACCCAATGGCCAAAATTAATCCAAACATTTATATACTAAGACTAAGATTTGATCAAGATAAAAGTCCTAACTTAAGGGGATACAAATTGCTATTATGAGGGGTATAAGAGGAAATTACATGTGCAATAGAAATAACTCAAAGAAAATAGAAAAAAAATGAAAACTGCTGCAATGATATAGACGACACGACCGTGTCGTACCATGACACGTCGTGTCAAGGGTTAACACCAGAGGCGGATCTCAGGTTATGCCAGGGGTGTCCACGGACACCCTTGGCCAAAAAAAAAAATGTGATTTTCTATTATTATTCGGAAGAATTTAAGATATTGGAGTAAGTGGACACCGTAAAAAAAGTCCCAAAAAACATAATAAGGGTGTCCAATTTAGTAGCAACCCAAAAACCCTAAAATATATATTACTCTCTCCGTCCCAAATAAATTGTCCAAGTATGACTAATTAGGTCAAAATTTTAAAACTTTGACCGTTAACTCATCAAATTATATGTTGAGTTATTATATAAGACTACCACTATTATATTTGTGGTGAAAAATATTATTACCTGAATATAATATTATTAGTCTTGCTAAGATAAAACGTGAAAAATTAGTGATACAAGTGCTACATCGAAGACCATGAAAAAGTAAATTGAACAAATTAGTTGGGACGGAGGGATCGGAGTACCAAATTATTTTTTTAAAAATAACAAAAAGTGTAAATCAATGAATTTGGTAATTGTGTATAGTATAAGTTTAAGATATAAATATCTAGTTAATGTGAAATTTCAATTTATTTGGTTGGCATATTTATATGATGTTGTGAAATTTTGTTAAGCTTGTGAATATGTCATTTAATATTTATTTTTATTTTTATTAATATTTATTTATATTTTATTATTTTATTTTTCAAAAACGATTATGTAATAAGAAATATATTGGACGCCCCTAAATCGAATGTCAAGATCCGCCACTGGTTAACACGATCGTGTCCCATAGCTTAGCCAAGGGGCACCTTCATGTAATGAGGGTCACGAGTGTGTCCTCTCATGACATGTTCCTGACCACCTCCCTGAAAGGGAATGTCCTCGACCTATGGCATGGTCTTGAAAAGTTTTCTTTTCCATGCTTGAACCTTCTCCAAATGATGCCAGAATTGAGAGATCGCTAAGTATCACCCTTCTTATTCTTGTCGAGATCATAGTTATTAAAATCCCGATCTTGGTTTACAATCCTACGATTTTATGGTCCAAAATCGTCAATGCGATTCTACTATTTACACACGATCCATGATCCTACATTGGCTAAATTCCGATCCTAACTTCCCCATAGTTTCAAGTCAGGATCCTGATTTTAACAACCTTGGTCGAGATTAGAGAGGCTCTTGGTCAATCCAAAGGATGGAGAAAGCATCTTAGACGGATCCATGTTAACGCAAAATTGGGCCTTCAAGTTGGTGAAAATGACAACCTTCTTAGCTAGGCAGGATTGGATGGCCAAAAGAATAGGCAGAGGATCCCGAATCTCTTCAGTTTGCTTTGGCAAATAATATACTATCATCAGCAGAAAATACATGAGTACTTTTGGTCGCTCCTCTACATACCTCGGGATCATGGATTTTCCTACCCTACTCCGTTTTTGTAATCGTCAAGGAGAAGACCTCCACAAAAATTAGGAAAAAATAGAGGAATATGGGATCCCCCTAGCGTAGTCCCCTCTCGACTTGACAAAACATTGTTGTATTTCATTGACGAGAAAATAAAAAGAAATTGATTACAAATATCTATGAACCAGCTATGTCTAAGTCTCCACAAAACCCAACTTCTTTATAGTCTTGCTAAAAGTCTCACTCAATGTGGTCATAACTTGTAAGTCTTGCTCGATGTCTAATCTCAGCGCACAAACACCTCTTTTTCCCTCTTTCCTCCGTTTTAAGGAGTGAAAAACCTCAAAAGTTAAATTAACATTGTTAATAATGAGGTGCCCAGGCATAAAGGCACTTAGGTGCCTGAAATGATCCAAGGAAAAAAAGTTTTGAGCTTATTGACCATTGTTTTTGTCATAATTTTATTAACTACATTACATTATTTTATAAACATCAAAAATGATTAAAAAAATTTGGGTACTTCTTCCGTTTTTATTTGTTTTTCACGTTTTTTGAGGTTCATTTTTAATTACCGTAATAAATTTTCACATAATATTTAAAAAAACTAGTCTTAAACACGTGCGATGCACGTAATACATGAGATATAAAAGAATCTATATAATATATTAAAAAAGATAAATAAAATAAAAATGTACATACAAACTTCTGATATAGTAAATGTTAGATCTGGGGAAACTGGCCTGACACGACTACCAACTCGAAACCAACATGAAGTTAAGCAGGTTTGTGTATAAATGCTCAACTTGTTTAATTAAATAGGTTGACACGATAAACTCATTTAAATGATTGGGTCAGGTTTCGATTGAGAATATCGACATGAAAAAAGACGCATTTAACTCATTTAATAAATGGGTTAATGGGTATCTTGTTTTCATTTACAGTTTACGGTTTACCATTTAAATAAGTTTTTTTTTTGTATTTTGGATTTTAGGAAGGAAAATAAAAATATTAACTTTAGTCTTAAATAATTATGATTATATTGACATAGTCTTGTACTACTAAATCTTATTAGTAACATTTAAATCAATTAACACACATAACCTAAATTACAACTTTTATATTGTACTCCCGCTGGAGTACAGATCTTTTCCTAACACCCGCTATACCAGCTCAGCCCAATCGTGTGTAACATTCTCAGCCAAACCCACGCAATTTGGTAAAATACGGACGCGCAAATTAACACTCCAAAGATTTGCATTAGTCTAGTGGTTAGGGTTTTTCAAGCGAGTACCTGAAATTGGGTTTTTAGTAATTTTATTCAATCCAGGTCGCTTTCAACAAGTGACATTGAATTTTCCATTCTTTAATTATGTTTATAAAATTTCTTAATTATTCTTCATCAGTAAAATAATATATTACAGATTCATTTAAACTTTTATTTGGCTCATGTCACACTGTATATTCAAAAGTTTTTTCTAATTAAGCAATTTAGTCTTTAATTAAATTCAAAGTATTCCGATGAACACTAGATGATATAGTAACCAAATATATATATATATATATATATATATATATATATATATATATATATATATATATATATATATATATATGTATATAGGGAACTGATCAAATGAGCATGACTCTTTGGTGATCATGTGAGCATGGCTGAATATTTAGCGGACATCAAATTGTATTTCTGTGGACATCAAGCATGAGAAGTGGACATCAAGTATTGTCTCTGTGGACATCAAGTATGCAAAGGTAAATAAAGATTTTGCTTGGCGGGGATCAAATATTGATATCTAACATTCGTATTTAATGTCCACGGCAACAATACGTGATATCCACCTTTCATAGCTAATGTCCACGACAATAATACTGGATGTCCACAAGAAATCCAATCATGCTCACATGCTCACGAAAGACTCATGCTCATATGATCAGTTCCCATGTATATATATATATATATATATATATATATATATATATATATATATATATATATATATATATATAATATTATATATATATATATATGTGTGTGTATATATATATGTGTGTGTATATATATATATATATATATATATATATATATATATATATATATATATATATATATATATATATATATATATAGGGCAATTGGATTTTAATAATCCCTACTATTGCAAATTGGATGGCAATAATCCCTACTTTCAATTTGTATTCGGGTGGTCCAAAAAAAAAATGTTATTGTAGTGGTACCAAATCCATCACCACATTCTTTTTATTTTTTCCATGCCTACTCCATATTGTTTTTGTTTTTTTGGTTCCTACCCCTAGATAGGTAACGAAGTGTAGTTACTAAAACATTTTTTAAATTATTTTTTGAGATTCCGAGCAATTATTATGATTTTTTAAAAGGAACAAAATTGAAAAAATCATAAAAAATTGAAAAAAAAAATTGAAAAAAATTGGGAGAAATGTTGTAAATTCATTAAAAATCGTGATAAAGTGTTATACAAAGTTTTGAATCAAATGCAACACAAAATCTATGATATTTAGGGTATACTCTCGATTTTGTCCCACTATAATACAATTTTATTTTATTTTGGACCACCAGAATACAAAATGAAAGTAGGGATTATTGCCATCCAATTTGCAATAGTAGGCATTATTAGAATCCAATTTCCCTATATATATATATATATATATATATATATATATATATATATATATATATATATATATATATAAATATATATATATATATATTTTGCACAAGAACACATATTATATATAACAAAACAAATGTAGCTTACAAGATGATGAGGGTAGGATCCCTCGAAAACCCATACTGAAATCACATATTAAGTACTGTGTCTATAAGATGTATGTACTTCTTCCTAGATTTCGCCGCCTGAAGGACCTTGTTCATGACATCATTTTTCACTTTTGTTACCATCACCTGAGGAGTAGAACTTTGAATCTTGTGTACACAGTTGTTTCTTTCAGTCCAGATGTGGTAGACCTACGCAGTGAGGATAGCGCAATTCAGTTGAGCATCTTTGCAAGATCTTTGGGATTCGCTCAGATGGTGTATCCATTCTTGAATGGTTGACAGATGGTTAAGTCCCCAATTTCTCAGAGCATGTCTTACTTCCTTACCAAAGGCGAAATCAAGGAATAGGTGGTCAATAGTTTCTACCTCCAAATCGCAGTAGGAGCATAGAGAGTTACCACCATATATAGACTTTTTATGTTCTAAAAGATTTTTCCTATAACTTCTTGTTGTTTGATCAAATGTTCTTAAGAAGTTTCAAGTTTCTTCTATGTTATATACCTTAAGTTCAGGTAAGTTAAAGGTTTGTCCTGGTGCATAATCTTCTTTTTTGTTTAATTTAGATTTAGACTGGAATATATTTTTAAGCATACTTAAATTTTTCTTAAACTAGAATAATGAATTTCTGAATTTTTTCAGCTAGATATAATTTTTTGTGTGAAAATTAATCCATTTTATTTTATTCTGACATAAATAATTAATCAATTGTAATAATCCATCTTCAGCATACATACCAGTTACTATTTCTATTATAAATTTTTCTAAATTCATGTCTAAAATTCTTCGATAAACTGTTTTACCATGTTCTTCGTTCATATTTTGTATGATCTTCTTGCTCTGATATCAATTATAATGGGTCTAACAAGTGGTTTTTTAGTGGAAAAGGCGGTAAAACCGTAATGATTTTTAAAGTGCCTCACACAATTTTATCGGTTTAGGTACTCGGAGAAGTAATCATAATAAAACTCAATAATCTTCAATCAACAATATGAAATTCGGCATAGATAAGCAAACTGAAACGAGAGAGGTTATACCTTTGAAAGTTAAATCTATCGTACTTGTTCGAGTGCGTCTTACGCTCCACTTTGCACGATTTACCTACTTTTTCAGACTTCTTCACTCTCTAGATATGCTCACTCAGTTTGAGTTTGAATAATAATGAAGAACAAACACATCTCTTCGAAAGAGAGATTATCTCATTTTATCCCCAAAGGGAATAAATTAGAACATAGTTGGTATTTTACAAACACACTAGGTAGGAATGTAGGATAAGCAAACTCTGCCCTTCCCATTTTATATGCATCTATGTATAAGGAAAGAAAAACGGACATTTACATCAGCGCTTACATCATAGCACATTATTAGAGATAAAAGTTCAGACTTCGGGCGTTCATTTTTGTCGGCAAGATCTCAACCTTCCACTTGTTCATATCATTATATCCTGTTGATTTTTGTCATCCTCTCTTTGATATAGTTTAACAAACTTTTTGTTAATGATATTAGAGATAATATATGTATCTCAGGCAGTTAGTTGTTTCTTCAGTTTTCTTTTTCTTTCCTTCTTTCTTTTCTTTTTCGTTTTTCTCTTTCTTTCTTTCTTAGTTTCTATAAATACTTCTTTGTTCTTTTTCCTTTTCTCATTCATTAAAGACATGAATCAAAACCTGGAATAATTCTTCTTCTTTCTGCCAGTTCTCTCTCTCTCTTTCCCTTTCCTTTAGCTTTCTGGGTTTCGAATTGTTCATCTTCACATGGTATCAGAGCCTGGGGCTCTTCTCCTGACCTAATTTGAAACCATCAACCATGGCCACTCCGTCGACCACACCTCCACATCCCAAACAACAAGCCTGAATCAAGACCTTCAAATTACTAAAGAAATAATGATGTCAAGAGGGTACTATACTGTGAGTATTGCAAGAAGAACAGGCATACCATTGATAAGTGCTACAGACTACATGGATTCCCTCCTAACCACCCTAGAAATCAAGCCAAGCAAAAAAAACAACAACCAAGAAGGGTGGCCAACAGTGTATGGAACGAGTCTGGTAAAACATCAAATGCTTTCGATTCTTATTCAGGTTCAGCCACGAAGGTGGGCAATAATGCTCCAGCCTTTTGATGGAGACCATCCAGCAAGTCCAGCAATAGCACAAGTGTCACCAGCAAGTTCAGACCAGGGAGAGGAGGATGATCTAGCAACAACAACAGCTCGACCAACTTCTTTATCATCTTCATCACCCAAGGAGGATCAAGCAGCAGCTTCAGCACCAGCAATAACAGCCACAAGCCTTGCTAAACCACACTCAGCAACTGTTGGAACATTTCCAGCAGAAACAGCAGGCTTCCATCCAGCTCAACAGTAGTTCAGGAGTTCTACAGCAACCACCAACCCACCAACTTCATCCATCCAGACTTGCTACACCTTGGTAAGGCAAGTCACGGCCCGGCTGACCACTCATCCCACGGCATTGGCCATCCAGTCAATTTTAGTTCCAGCAAACAAATTCAGCAGGCCTCTTTCTCAATTCTGTATCTATGAATTGAGTGAGATTCAGCACAAGTTCCCCAGGAGTTTTTTATTCCTTGACATGCATTCTCCAAGGACAAGTCAAGTCCCAGCATGATCGAGTAAGAAAGCATCAAGTTACAGGCACCAGAACAAGCAACCTTGCAAGGTTGTTTGTTATCAGTTTTTCCAGAATCTCAGTCCTGTGGCTAACTTATTTTGATGTAGCTACAATGAGGGTTAACTAAGTCTTTTCCATCCTTCCTTAAGCTATTGAGGTTATATCTAGCTTAAGAAAGCCCGGGAAAGTTACTGAGATAACTTAGTTTTACCCCTCCCCCCCCAGCTAGGAAAGGCTCTGATTGGCTGAAATTGCCAACCCTTGGGAGTTTGGTCCAATCAGAAGCAAGCTTTGTTTTTCTTTTCATTTTCAATTGTATCCGGATGATATTAGCTAGACTAAGATGTAATATAATGTATTTGATTTAGTTCTGTAGCTAGCTTATAAGGGAGATTAGCAGGTTACTTAAATTAAGTGCCTCTAATCAAACTGCTTTAGATTAGCTATATATAGTGATGTATTCAGTTGCTTAAGGAGACAATCAATGATATTTCAATAGCATTCTGAGTGCCAAAGTTGAGCCTCTCGTTTGTGAGTATCAGTAAACTCTCAGTTGGTTAAATCTACTTCAGTATCCAGGAGCTGGCAAGCCTGGTGGTGTGTGTAGAGCTTGCTTGCTTCAATGGTGGTGTGTCTGTAGCTGTTGAGGTCACTAAGTCCTTGCCCTTGTGATCATTCTGTGGTGTGTCTGTATCAAATTGAGCATAAGTCTATCCTTTTAATTCCTTATTGGGTTCTCATCCATTCTAGCTAATTGCATCCAATTAGCTTTGTTTTAAAGCCTAAGCTGTAAGTGTGCCTCTGTGTGGTGTACTGTAAGTTCCATACTCTGATCTTTGGGAGCTTGCATACATCATCTTGGTATCAGAGCTAAGAGTTCTTTCTTGGAGTGTGTTTACTTGTTTTAGTTAAAATGACCGGAACTAGCAAAACACCTCAGGAAGTCTTAGAACAGACTTTGAAAGAGAAGGAAGAAGTAGAACAGAAAATGAAGTTTTTGAGTGAGCAGTTGAATTATTACATGAGATTGCATAGACAAGAGTTGAATAGGGAGACTGATGATGAGATGGAGGAAGGAGAAGGTGAGAATCATTTTAGTAGGAGAGGGAGAGGAGGTCGAGGTCCTAGACCTACACCTAGGAGGAGAAGAAGGGTCAGAAGATCACCCAGGATCAGTGAGCCTAAGGAAAACAGTGAGAGTGAAAGAGAAGTAAGGAAGGAAGATAGGAGGGTTGAGAAACTTGATTTCAAGATTGATATACCTGAATATGCAGGAGAACTAGATCCTGATGTTTTCCTAGATTGGTTACAGACAGTAGAGAGGGTCTTTGACTTGAATGAGGTTACAAAAGAGAATAAGGTGAAGTTAGTAGCTTTAAAACTAAAGAAATATGCCTCTACTTGGTGGACTAATCTGCAGAAGAGGAGAATGGAGATTGGAGAAGATAGGGTGAGCACTTGGAGAGACATGAGACAGAAGTTGAAGGAGAAATTCATTCCAGACAACTACATGAAGGAGAACTACTTCAAGTTGCAACATTTTGTGCAAGGAAGCAAATCTGTGGAAGAATATACAAAGGAGTTTGAGCATTTGCTTTGGAAATGTAACATGCAAGAGAATGAAGTGCAAACTTACATCAGATATCTTGCAGGTTTGAATGAGAGTATCAGGAACATTGAGCTGCAGGTCTATGATTCCCTTGATGAGCTGAGCTCATTGGCTCACAAAGTGGAGCAGCAGAAGAAAGCTCGAGTAAAGGACTATAGCAGCAGCAGATACCCAGCTAAGCCTTACACTCAAACCAAACCCAATCCATACAGCAAGCCTTATATTCCTCCACAAAGAGCCTATCCATCCCCACCCTCACCTCAATCCAGATATCCAGCCCCAAGACCCCCACAAAATCAGCAACAAAATGCCCCACAAAGAACCCCAGCCCCTGTTAGCAAAGCCTTCGCAGAAAGAAGATGCTTCAGGTGCCAAGGACTTGGGCATATAGCATCTGAATGTCCCAACAGGAGAAGCGATCACATTGGTGAGTTTGGCGACCCTTTTGCTTGATCCTGAACCTTTTGATGAGGAAGAGCAGTATGAAGAGCCCCATGGAGACCCTGTGTATGATGAAGAGGAGGTTGAAGCAGGACCTGATGAAGGAGAGATGCTTATGATCAGGAGGATCTTGAGCAGTTCAGCAGTAGATGAAGCAACAGAGCAAAGGGAGAATATTTTCCACACCAGGTGCACAGTTGGTGGGAAAATTTGTTCCTTGATCATTGATGGAGGCAGTTGTACCAATGCAGCCTCTGAAACCATGGTCAAGAAGCTCAAATTGGCTACCAGCCCCCTACACCATACAATGGTTGAACCAGAATAAAGGTATCAAGATCTTTTCTAGATGCCTTGTGAATTTTTCAATTGGATCAGCTTATAGAGATGATGTTTGGTGCGATGTGATTCCTATGGATGCCTGTCACCTATTATTAGGGAGACCTTGGATGTATGATAGATCAGTTAGCCATAATGGGAGAGCAACACATATTCCCTATGCCTGAATAGCAAAAAGATCACCCTTACCCCTCTTAGACCATCCTAGCTCACAAAAAGACCAAAAAACCTTATTGTTAAACCTACTCTTGATGCCCTTTTGTCAGCTGAGCAGCATGAGTTCAGTGAACAAAGTGGACTTATTTTGCTTGACATTGAGGAAGACCTACCTCCACAAAATAACCACCCCCTCTTTCAGCCTATCCTAAACCAGTATCTACATGTCTTTCCTGAAGATATGCCCCCAGGCCTACCCCCTAAGAGAGACATACAGCTGTAGACACCGGAATTTGTACCGGTATAAAACCCGACTCACCAAAAATATACAAGCCCAAAATAAATCCGGAATAATTGTTAAAACCCAAAGGGGTTTTATTTTTTCCCAGCCCACACAGAAGAAGCAGGCCAGGCGCGCGCCTCGGCCCAGAACGAATAAAACCCACCTAGGGTTTGATCCGGCCCAGAAATAATCAAACCCCGCCTAGGGTTTGAGCGACGCAGCACGCGACATCGTTTTACGCCAGGTCAGCGATCCGTGTGACGAAAATGCTAAAGCCTGCGTAGGCTTTGGTATTCTTTGCGCCAAAAAAAAAAAAATCTGCATGCATGCAATCCCATGATCATAGCCCACGTGATTTTGACTTTGCCCTTTGACCCCATACAACCCACCTAGGCTTTGGTCTTCAATGGCTTGATTTGTGGGGTATGCTCCCCACCATTTCCCTCCAAAACACTCACTCCCTCACCTATAAATACCCCCTCCATTCCACCTTCATTTCAAAAACGATCATCAACAACCATCATCTATTCTACTCTCATTTTCTCTCATTATCTCAAATTCTCTTCATCTCCATAATCACATTCTTCACTACCATACAACCATCCACACTACACTTTTCCTAAGCCATCGACATTTCTTTATCCCGGTTTCAAATCAAGGGGCAACGCAAGGGATCAATTTCATCGCCACTACAACCAAAGCAAGGTTCGATTCTTTGATTTAAATTATCATATTTAATCATGTAATCCTTATTTTAAATTCCATACTTGTACATGTTTTGTAAAAATTAAAACCGCATTTGTTTTATATTGCATGATTTGAATAATAATTCCGCGAAATTAATCAAACTTCTCCCCGCTCTCTTTCTTTGCAATGTTGATTTTAGTAGAGTCTGTTTTATAAACAGGCGGATTCGAGAGTTCTTATAACTCTCGAATTCGTAACCTTACCCCCGAATCTAGAAATCGGGTTCGTAGACTGGAGTCTTTCTTTTATTTTATGGTTCGTCGATTTCCTTAAATCAGCTGGCGACTCTTTAAACAATTTTATAAATTCGTTTAAATTATTTTAAAGGATTCAGCTTGTTACACAAAATTAATTTGAGAAAAAAAATTTGATTTTGGCTCAAAATGGGTTTGGTCCGAGGAGAAATGGCCAGAAATAATTAAAACCTAGGAGGGTTTTAATAATTTCCACCATTTATCTCCCTAGGCCTGGAAGCAGGAGGACCGGCCCAGAATTCGTCAAAGCCTAGGCGGGCTTTGGCAAATTCTGATGGTCCGCTCGCTTCTTGGGCCCTGGTTTGTTAATTGGGCTGGGGTTAAATTATTGTTAAATTAATTTGTGTAATTACGGATAATTTAAATAATAAAAAACGAGTTTGTAAATAAATAAAGTTTCATCACCCCGAAAATGAATTTCGAAAAAATAAAAATATCCTTATTAAAGGATTAAGAAACCTTAGTCGGCTCCCGATCACAAATGTTGCGCATCACGGAAAAAGGGTCACCTTTTTCCGGGGTCCTGCAGATTGGCGACTCCACTGGGGACTTAAATTTTAAAAAGAGGGTAAAACTTGAAAAAATCAAATTGATTTGAAAGTGTAAAAGGGAGAAGTTAATTTATTTCGCGCTTTTATTATTCTTTTAGGCATCCATTACATACTGGGCCACAAATCAGGTCTTTTGACTCGTTAGCACAAAGGCGACGGTTTAGGTTACCTAGGATTTCCCTTGAGAGCGGGAGGCCACTACTATGGGGATGAACTCTACATCTCTAAGCATTTGGTCGCTCCTCTCCTGATGTCACACTCCGAGAGCTTCCTTGAAGTTCTTTGAGAAATACCCTACTGTTTACCTTATGGTATGCAGAACCGGGGCGAAGGCATGCGGTAGGCTATATACCTAACCCTAAAAGTCCATGAATTTAGAGCCTTGGTTTAGGGTACCCCTTCATGTGCATGCTATGTGCTATGTGTATCCCCTCCCCTTTTCTTGTCTTTTTGTAAAAGAGTCAACCCTAGTTTTGAGGTTTTGCTCTAGTCCATATAAAATTCATTGGGTTGAGAAAATAATTATTTATTAATTAATATAATTAACTTAAAGGCATTATGGTTAACCCAAGTGGAAGGGCCCATTTATGTTTGAAAGTTGATTGTCTTAGTTAATAAATAAAAATTGATTCACCTTTGATGATATTATATGGCCCTTTATGAAATTCTCTTAACAAAGGTCCCGAAAAATTAATTAAAAGGCTAACAAAGTTAATGGATAGTGTTTTAGACTGCATAATAGTCTCTAGGCTTGAGTAGATTAATTTATCGATTTAATTAATAAATCCATCATATTTATGGCCGGCCCGTTGTTAGGCCCAACCATATTGGATTTATCAATTCAGCCCATAAACTAATTTTGCTCGCTTATTGTTGACTTTATCCAGCCCTTTACAATATCCATTTTCCCCGAGTTAAAAAAAAAGGTTAAAAAAAGTGGGTTGTCGGTCTTGTTGAACATTATTCTAGTCCGCATAATAGCCAATAAGGTTTGAGATGTCTGAGTCGTTGGGCCAAGTTACGGATTCTCCTTAAAATGGTCGGCCTGTGGATTGGGCCCATCCGAATTGAGAAACACTGACTATAGTCTGCCAACTTATGACCCACTCGCTGTGTTGACTTTATTCGGCCCTTTATAGTGTTCTGCTTTTGGGTCCATATAGAGTTAGGCCATGCACTCCCAAAAAGTGGGTGAGTCTATGGTGTCAGCATACATGTGTCAAGGATCATATAGGTCATTTAGGTCATGCATGCATCGGGTGGTACGTGTCGGAGAATGTCATCGAGTGTCCTAACTTTAAATTTCCATGCAGGCATCATTGGTGATCGACTCCGAGCCCGCATTCGAGATCCACGAACAGGCCGTTTGGTTCCAAACCCTCGCTATGATCCGTCTGCAACCAATGACAGCAGCAGGTCTGGAGAGTAATTCCAAGAGATCCCAGTCCAGAGCACTGAAGCCAACATCACGAAGCATTTGGATGAACTCTACACCAAAATGCAAGGTCTGGTATTTGCCAATACTTTGGAGCAAGAGCAGAAAGTGGGCAAGAGGCTAAATGAGCAGCAACAAGTGATGGATGGTATACTGCAAGCCATTACTAAGATCAATACCAAGCTGGGGTTGAATGATAAGGAAGACGATGAAGAAATACAGGGATATGAATCCGAGCCGGAAATCATCAAGACATCTTCAGATTGTGGAGGAATTGGGATATCCAAAACCAAGGTCACTATTCCTGAGCCATCTAAACTCATGAAAGATCCTGTTGTTAAGGCCCTCGAACAAAAATTAGAAAGCCTTACCAAAGCAATGAGCACTGTACCGGCCTTTGCTGACAAATATTTGGAAGTGCCATTACCTGTTCAGCCAAATTCTGAAGGTTGCTGATAAAGTTGAGGTACCAAACATTAGGTTCAAACCCTCTAAGAACCCAGTTCATCACATCGAAGAGTTCATGAGGCTAGCACCACTAAACCGAATTGACGCCAGCTTATATTCTACTGTTTTCCCATCCACTCTAGACGGCGAAGCCAAAGTGTGGTATCATGCTTTACCACCTCGAATCAAGGCTGATTGGAATGAGCTGTTCAAAGCCTTCATCAATAACTACAGTTGTATCCACAGGAAGCAGGCTACGGTAGATGACTTGACCACCATGAAGCAACGTGACGACGAATCCTTCTTGGATTACTTTGAGCGATGGCACACCAAGTTGTCTCACATCAATAAGAAAATTCCTCTTCGCCTACAACTGTCTACTTTCAAGCAAGGGCTAAAAAGCAGTTTATCCAAGCACTTAGGATACCACGTCATCAAAGACTTTGACTACTTGAAGGACATCTGTGTCCAACTAGAGGCAATGCATAATGATAAGACTACTTCGCCCGGATGGAAGGGATCTAGTTCCAACAGGAGGGCCACTAGTGCGTCTAGCCACCCTCCTAAGATCATGGAAACTAACTCTATCCAACGCAAGGGGCCTTTCATACCAAAGTACGAGACTTACACACTATTGGATGTCTCTTACTCACAAGCTCTCGATCGATTGGTCAAGAAGAGTTTTTTGGTCCTACCTTTGCCAAGGGAAGAATCAGCCACAAAAGGAAAGAATTTGGATCAATTATGCCGGTACCATCGTTGCCGAGGACATGATACTGAGAAATGTTGGTCTCTCAAGAACAAAATAGAGGACATGATAAGGGATGGGACACTGCCCATGCCAAAAGCTGCTCAAAAGCCTAACAATCAAAATAACCCTATGCCCGAGCATACCAACGCTATCTTTCAGGAAGTTTGTAGCTTTGATCCTTCCACTTTGATTGTTGAAACGGGTCAGCCCATCCCCAATGTGCTCGGTTTTCAAGAAGACCTATCCATTCATGGTATTTGGGATAGTGATGATGATGAGCAACATGAGTACTCCAAGACAGAATGGATGGAGCCGGATGAGCCAACATCGGATGATGTAGCATTTCTTACTCGATCAGGCCGCCATAACAACAAGAACACCACCACCCCAGTGGATGTCTCTACACCAAGGGCTACCACTGACAATCATGTCCCGCCTGAAGATCCTCTCCGTACACAACTCAAGAAGACCAAAGCCGAAATTACTATCTGGCAGCTGATTTGTACCTCACAAGCACACAGACAGAAGATGATGGATGCTCTTACTGCATTAACAGTATCTCCTACGACAACTCCTGAATCTTTAGTTGCCCATGTGACTACTCAGCAAGAGGCTATCACCCTTGGGATTGAAGATCTGCCTCAAGGAAGGGCATCCCACAACAAAGCATTATACCTCACAGTGCAATGTTCCAACAAGACTATCCCTCTAGTTTTGGTCGACAATGGCTCAGCTGTGAATGTGTGCCCTTGGAGGACGGCACAGAGATTAGGAGTCCAACAACAACACTTGGCTCAAAACGGTGTACAGCTTATAGCTTATGAGAATTCCCCCCGAAAGTCGGTTGGGTCCATAATATTTCCTATCATTACAGGCAGCATTACTCGAAATGTGGAGTTCGTAGTGCTAGACATTCCCGCCTCTTTCAATCTGTTGCTAGGGAGGCCATGGCTTCATGAATGCAATGTCATAGCATCTACCTTACACCAGAAGGTAAAGATGTTGGTCCAAGGACAGGTCATCACCATCTCGAGAGAATCCATCAATGCTGTCTTCACTCCCAAGCAAGCAACCCTTGAGGTAGAACATAGTTCTATGGACGAAGAACTTCACAACTTTGAGCTTGTGGCAACTTTGAGCCAGGATGAAGCTTCCTTTGACTTCGATCCCTACTCAAACCCCAAAGTGCATGCAATACTCAGGAAACAAGGACACTTCCCTGGAATGCCGCTAGGAAGGAACCCGAAAAACAAGATTCCTCCCGTGTTCAAGACATTTAAACCGAAGGGAAGATTTGGCTTAGGGTATAAGCCAACTTAAAAGGAAGTTAAGCTCGCTAAGGTAGCCATGGCTGAACAAAAGAGGATGGACAATCCACCTACCTTGTTCCAAATGAAGCCCTATCCCCTCACTCTGAATGGGCAGTTCGTTAGGGAAGGTGATGACTTCCCTTACTATGGATTCCCTGAACCTTACTACCTGAAAAACAAGGGAGTTCAAGTTGCCGGGCTAGAAGTTTTCAATGACTGCGCCATTAATATGGCTACTGTTTTTATCCCCGCTCGGGACAAACAGCCACCATTGGAATGGACTCATCTTGCTGGAAGCAACATATTGGCATGTTGTTCGGGAAAGAAGCTGCTAAGGAAGAACCTGAGGCTGACGCTGTTATTGCTGCATTATCCAACCCAAGCTTTGATCCAAGTCTCATGATCACAGAAGAAGAAGAAGTTAAGGCGGTCTTGTGGGTCGATGCTGAGAAGAATAGCTTTGTTCTATCTGTAGGAGAGTCTATTCCTATAGACATAGAGTCTGGTCCTAAGAGTCTAGAGTCAAGTGAGTCTGGTCTTGAGTCTGCTGGCGATGTACTCATTTCTGCATTCAATAAAATGAACCTTTCTTCTTACTCTGATTCTTCTTTCCTGTAACAACCCGCCCTAAAACCGTATTAATTAATTTTACTAACCGTCGTAATTAGCCAAATTACGTAATAATTTTTTCTTTTCGATTTCATTTATTTATTTGTTTAGCGGTGACAAGTCTCGAGCAGAAGATGGCTAAAGGTGCCGAGTTATCGGCTTAAAAATCTTCGATTACATTATTCACCCGATAAGTTAAATTATTTCGGGTTTTATCGTTTAAGTTATTTCTTTAACCAAAAAGGGGTTTAAATATTTTACTCCTTAACATTTATATTTTATTATCCAAACCTTAATTTATTTGGGTTGTATTTCTTTTATTTAATTACAAGAAATATTTACATTCTACCTATTTAATTCCTCTTTGATTCAAGTTCCAATTTAATTTATCAATTTGTTATCAATTTATTTATCTAGTACAAATTGATTATTTTCAACCCAATAACTATACTTATTATTTTTTTTAACTAGCTTAATTTCAATTTACTCTTCCTAATCTCCTAATGTTGTCCTAATTGCAATTAAATGGGGTTATATAGTATTAGTAAGGGGTCATGGGGTTTAATCCAATTCATTTTATTTCAAGACACCAACATATCCCATCTCCCTCTTCCCTCTCTCTCCTGGTTCTGCCGTGCCCCAGTAGTCCACTGGCGTTTTTCAGCCAATGACAGTCCAGCCATCCCCAAGGTGGCCGCCGGCCACTCCTTCCCTTCTCTTGTGTTTTCATCCAATTTCTCCCTCAAAGGTAATCTTTCAAACCCCCAATTCAAATCCAATTAAACCCTAATCTGAAATTTATGTTCTTTATATGTCATTCTTGCAATTTCTATCTCCTTTATACTCTTTTAGCATGAATTCAAGGTTGGGATTACATTAGCTAAGTTAGGGTTTGAGTTTACGTTGAATGCATGTGAATTTTTGGGATGTTCTTGAGGAGTTTTTGATGAATTTATGGTGGATGATGATTTTCCCCTTTATGCATGTGAGTTTATTGAAGAAACATGGAGTTTAGGGACTGATTATAAGTATTGATTATGTAAAGTAAGTGTTTTTATGTTCTAATGTTATGATTTGGAGAGTTTTCATGAAGAAAGTGCTAGTTTAAATGTTGTTTCAAATAGCATGTTGTAATCTATGGTTGCATGTGAGGTTTATGGCTGCATTTGAGTAATTTGTGAGTGTTTATTTCTGGGAATATGATAGATGATAGCTAATTTGAAGTTTGGTTGTGAATTGGTATGCTTTAGAAGCTTAAACCAACACTAGAAGTGGAATTAAGGGCATGAAAGTTTCTGTCTGGGAATCTGATTTTTACAGAGGTTGAGAGTGTGATTTTTGCCCAGATTTTTACTCCATAGGATAGCCCAAGGTGTTAGTTAACTATAGGCTTTGGAATTTCGAGATTCCGACATGTGTGGCCCGAGATATGGCCAAAACCGTAACGACACGAAATTAATTACGTTTTCTGAGTCAGTGACTTGAGAGCAATTTTTCGTCCATTTGGAGACCTTGTTAGTTTCTGTAGTTAGCATGAAAGTTTTAGGTCACATTTCAAGCTTTCCAGAAAGGTATGGTTTGTATTCATCCGATATCGGGAGTAAGAGTTATGGGGTCGCGAGTAAGGGCTATCAATATATGTCCTGCCCAGAAATTTTTATCATTAATTTGGGATTTAGTGAATCAAATGTGATCTTTCGAAGACTCTAGATGTTGGGGACTCCTTGTGCAATATTAGGATAACCAAGGTGTGTTTTAAGCTAAAAGTGCCATCTTTTAGTGGTTAAGGATATCTCTCAAAGATTGGGTTACCATAGTAAGTCATGGTGGTTGTAAGTGAGAACTTTAGTTCTTGGATACCAAGGAGGTTTGGATTGAAACTTGGGATTTTGGTCAAGCTTAAGACTCCCTTACTCTCTATTTATCCTAAGAGTTAACACTCTTCTAAGTCCTTAACTTCAATGCCTTGTCCAAACGTTTCCGGAATCCATCATTCTATCTTTAAGAATCTCTTCCTCGTCACTTGGATGACATTCCGTTTAAGTTCAAAGAACATTTTAATTCTCATCTTAGCCTTCCATTTCTCGGCTTTCTTACTTCACCAATCTCATTATCTAAGTTATTCTACACATGATAAGCTTTCCATGGTCTATTTCCAAGGTTTTGCACCATTTCCACGTCAAAGGCTCAACCGGAATACCTTAAATACCATTTCACTCACCTTCTATCCGGGCCATTCTTCAGGCCCTTCCCTTCATTTTTAGACCTCGGTCATGTTGATAAAGTTGCAGATCATGATTTTCCCTATTTCGAGAAGTACTCGTTTGTTTAATTCCGAGTTTTCTAGCCCGAGTTATGCTAAAAACTTTATTTCTTGAAAACTTGAAATTTTCTTTATAATCTATTTCATTCTTAGTTTCCAAGTCACCCAAGCCATCCCGAGGCCGAGACGCACCGCCTAACTTCACACCGATTCAAGGTACGCAAATTGTCCAACTTTTATCATTCAAGCACGTTACGATGCTTACTCATATCAATTTATATCATGATCCATGTCATACACTATTATTTTCAAAAGTGGTCCCGCCATATTATTATAATTCTAGCTAGTCACGTGAAGTGCTAGCCTTTATTCATCTATAGGGTGCTCCTGATCAGAGTGACCAGACCTGGCCAGTGTCCAACTGCATAGCAGTCACCCAACCCAAACTCCAGATCGGTTTGGGGCGTGCGCGTGTTAGGTGCTTTGCACCAGATCGTAAGGGATACCACTCTATTTCCTATATATATATATATCATGTCTACTTTTATATGTTTATATCTATGCCACATCCATTTAATACATGTTTAGCCCCGTCCCCATTTTCAAAATGAATTTAAATGTCGGCACCGAAAACCGTTTTCGAATGGTTTGACGTGTTGGAGGTTTGTGTACTGAGTGTTTCCCCACTCACTTTTGCGACGGTTTTGAATGTTTTGTTTTAGGAGGTTCGAGCTCCCAAGACAAGGGTAAATCCAGTCAGAAGTGATCTGATCCAAGCAAGGTAGACTCTAAGGGTTATCGTGAGTTGGCAGGGGCGTTCATGAGTTGAAGAAGTTATGGAACCTTCCTATTAATATGTTTACGTACCTATTTTAAGTGTTGTATAAGTTGTATTTTAAGTTGGTATTTGTTGGAGTTAAGTTTATTTTTCCTTGTGGTTTTGAAAATTTGGTGGTTGTGTTGCCTTGTCCCGAGTGGGGACGGCGGTAATACTTCAACCTAAGTGTTCCGCTGCGCTAATCACAGGTTTGGGATCATAATTAGTGATTTAATATTGTGGTTAAAGGTTGGGGTGTTACATTTCCCCTCTTCCCTTAACTGCTGCGCTAATAATAATCTGGAATTTAATGAACCCTTAAAAGAATTTTCTAATGAACATGAGCATAAGATGGCGGTGTTGGAAGACACCATCACCATAAATGTGGGCACAGAAGAACAACCTAGGGAGTTGAAGTTAGGTAGTTCACTCACAGCAGAAGAACGAGTGGCATTTACAGAGCTTCTCCAAGAGTTTGTGGATGTATTCGCGTGGTCTTACGATGACATGTCGGGGATTGACAGGGAAATCGCGGAGCACACCATACCTTTACTTCCCGATGCAAAACCAGTGCGACAAAAGGCCAGGAGGATCAAACCTGAATGGGCTAAGAAAATTGAAGATGAGATGATCAAGCAGCTTAACGCTAAGTTTATCAAAGCAGTCCAATACCCTGAATGGATTGCTAATATTGTCCTAGTACCCAAGAAAGACGGAAAAGTTCACATGTGTGTGGACTTCCGAGACCTTAACAAAGCTAGTCCCAAGGATAGTTTCCCTCTACCTCACATCGATGTATTAGTGGATAACACATGTGGACATGAGCTTTTATCGTTTATGGATGGATATGCTGGTTACAACCAAATAAAAATGGCAGAAGAAGATATGGAGAAGACTTCCTTTACCACCCCATGGGGAACGTACTGTTATGTCGTCATGCCTTTCGGTCTCAAAAGTGCCGGGTGTTCAGCCTCGTTTCGAGCCGAATTTCTTCTCTTTTATAGGGTATATTTGCTTTTTTTAACCCCTATTTATATATTAGATATAATGATTTGGTGTTTTGTAGGAAAATAAGGAGTTAGAAGAAGTTTGGGCTTAATTGAAGGTTTTTAGGGAATCCCGAGCTATTTCCCGAGTCAAACCAAGTCAACCCGAGCCGAGATCCGAGTCAAACCAAGTCAACCCGAGCCGAGAGCCGAGGCGAAACCGAAGTCGGAAATTCCATATCAAGATTGGCGCAAAACAGGGGAACGGTACAAACTTAAAGGTTTGAAATACGTGTGCCTTCACCCTTTGGGTCATAACTCTTTCGTTACAACTCCGATAGCTCTGAAATTTTGGGAGCTTAAAGTACACACCAAGAGCTTTCCATCGATATCTTACGGGCCTAAAACGGAGTTCGGATGAAGAAGTTATGCGCGTTTGAAGTCGGCAGGGAAAAACTGCCCAGAACGCTTGCTCGCCCGAGCCATCTGCTGGCTCGCCCGAGCAAGGCTTCTGGGGCAACAGAAACACTGCCCAAAGCGCTTGCTCGCCCGAGCCATCTGCTGGCTCGCCCGAGCAAGGCTTCTGGGGCAACAAAAACACCAGCACTTGGCTCGCTTGAGCCACTGCATCATGAGAAATTCTTGTGCTGAGAATTATTTCTAGGGTTTTGGGTTGTATTTTTCCTTCTCCTATAAATACCCACTTGTATTAATCTAAATTATAAATTAGCCTAGGTAGTCTAGGAGTAGAATTAGATTTATTGCTTTCATTTATTTGCTTTAATCTCTCTTTAATTGTTCTTCAAGTTTTCAATTGTTCTTCATTGTTCTTCAAGCTTTCATTGATTTCTAGCATTTGTATTCAAACTTACTCAAGCTTTCTCAATTCAAGCAAGTTTCCATTGAAGTTTTACAAGCTTTCTCTCTCTTCTCTCTCTCTCTCTCTCTCTCTCTCTCTCTCTCTCTATAATTGCCATTGTTGACTTGTTTTCCAAGCTTTATAGTGTTAGCCACAATCAACTCCATTTTTAGTGGGGAGGAGGGTCAAGGAACTCCAATTCTACTTACTAGTGAGAATTTGGGGGATTCTTGGTAATCCAAACCACAATTTCTTGTTTGTTCGGGGGAAATTCAAGTGTAGATTGAAGGTTTATTGAAGATTAGTCATCAAAGGTATAATTTCTCGTTCCCAATTTCATTGTTCATTCATTGTCTTCATTCATGCCTTTTAATTTTAAGTGCTTTCTTTATTACTTTCTTTTAATTGCTTTCTTTATTATTATCATGTCTAGGTTAGATTTAAATGCTTTCTTTACATAATTTATCGCTTTCCGCACTTGAGAAAAACCCATTTACACGAACCGATTACCTTAATCAAGCCTAAACACCCATCCCTGTGGACCGACATCCCTAACTTATAAAACCAAAAAAATTACAACCGAACAATGGCGTCGTTGCCGGGGATGGCGTTATTTGGTAGATTAGGCTATTGGTTTGTGTGTACATAGTTTATCGCTTTCTTGATTATGCTAGAAAAAATGTAGCGAAAAAAAAATTCAATATCGAAAAAAGTGAGAAAAGAAAAGAAAAAAAAATAGAAAAATAGAAAAAGAAAAAAAAAGAAAAAGAGAGAGTTATGGATAGTCCCCAATTCCCTCAATTTGAGCATGAAATATTTTGGAGGTATTTTGCTAGATTGCATGACTACCGTGTTCAATGTGAATTATATGGTATCTTTTATGATACATTATCTCTTTTGGGAATTGTTAGTGAGGGTGTGAATGATGAGACCCGAAACCTTTTAGATTATTATGGGTTTTCTTGTTTAGGTGAAGAAAAAGCATGGGAGTTACTTGAATGGTTTTCTAGGGATTCCTTTGAGTTTGAACAACAAAATGTTAGTCCTAGCTTCCAACCTCCTTATGCACCACCCTTTGGGACCAAATCAACAATCATGTGAATACCGTGTATGTTGATGATCAATCTTATGATGGGGATATATGGAAAAGCTGTATGATCTTTCCCAAAGTGCCGATGTTGAGTCTCCTTCCGGTGCTCCTTGTGTGATTCGGCCGTATCATAGTTCAATTTCTTGTTTGCAAGCTACTGATGGTTTCCTTCAAGTAGAAAAATTATGTGCGAACATGAATGAGTATATGCGTGAATTTGTCCATGAGAGTAATCAAAGGGTAGTAACTCCGTCTTCACAAATGGTTGATTCGAATGTTGAAGTAGGTCATTCATCGTCTTTTAGTCCTGAAATGCAAGTTGATTTTTCTGTGTATGATGAGGATGATGACTATTATAATCGACCATGTCTTGGACTACTTAGTGATTCCTTAGCTCTAGCCCCACCTAGTGAGCATGATGAACTTGTTGATTCTGTGTGTGATGATTTTGAAATTGATGAAAACATGTTAGACGATGAACCATTGTCCACACCATTGTCCATGCCTTTATGTGAAGAAAAGATTGAGTTTAGTGAATGCCATGATGTAATTGAGCATAATCTTGTTGAGAGTGAAATTGAATCTGTTGTGATTGAATGTGTGCTTGATAACGATTTGTTAACTTTCATTGAGGATCATTGCATTAGTGAGGCATTAGCTACCCTTGTATATGAGTCCATTGATGTGCATACCTGTGATGATGAGCATAATTCTTTGGGGATTGATCATGATTGTTTGAACTTGGTTGTTGATGATGATGCTTTTGATGATGACATGCTTTATGAGTCATTCACGATGAGTTATGACCCTGAACCTTCCACTTTCACTTTTGATGTTGCTTTGGATGATGCACCTTTGTCTTTTGATGTTGATAGTTCTTCTAGTGAGTCTGATATTGATGAAGATGAAGATGTGCTTGTGTGTGATGTTGGGAGTGTTGTGATGTGGTCTAACCCCCTGTTTTCCTTATCACCTATTGACGATTGTGATGATTATTTGGATGAGAGTGGTGATTTGGAATTTGTGATTGATGAAAATTGCATGGAAATTGAGTTTGAACCATTGTTTGCATCCAAGTCTTCGCATGAGCATGTTCAGAAATGTGTTGTATTGCCTCCTTCCGTTGATTTGTATACCCAATCTCCATTTACGAGTCAACGGGAGGATCCATTTGTCATGTCTTCTTTCACCGTGCCTAGAAAAGTCTTGTATATTCATGAATTTCATCAGTTCTATGACTTTTCTAAGGCATTTGATAAATTGTTAAGAGCACTAATGTTTGTTTATGTGCTATTGCGAGTGTGCTCTTACCACCACCATTCTGAGAAGCATGAGAGGATGCATGATTTGTTACTCCGGGCGTTGAATGGTTCTAACATGATGCCCGATATCTTGAGGTGAGAAGGAGTGAATTTCTTGATAAGATGCCTTTGAGGTAATATCCTTCCTCACCCTTCTTGTATAATTAGTGAGTTGGTCTTTCTTTTCTTCTTTTATTTTATTTTCTTTTTGTGTGTCATTTTCTTTTATTTTGGGGTGCTTACTTACCTACATCTGTTTCCATTTTGAGGACACGACAACCTCTTTGTGTTGGAGTGGGAGGGTAGTATGTATTCGATATTCGAGTCTAAGAAAAGAAAAAAAAGAGTCGTTTTGTAAATATTTTAGTTTGTTTTCTTAGTTCATTAGTCCTTAGTGTCTTGTATAGTTTGTTTTTCCTTTTGATCTTGCATGTGAACCATCACACATAGTATGCTTTTCTTGTTTATTTCTAACCTTGGTGTGATGTTCCTTGGATCGTGGATTGAATATGCTTGATTGAAGACTTCGAGGTAACTTCTTTCCACCCTCTCTTTATGTGAATATATCGATGATCCATGATGCATGCTTGATTTTCTTTTTGGGTGGCGAACCCCTTAAGTGTGATGTTGGATAATTTGTTGTTGGAGCCGCGTGGGCTCGGGTCGCCACCGCTTTTTATGTGATAAGTGTTTTGTATATAGGTTTTTCTTGGTTTTCTACCTTGCTTGTGACACCCTTCTCACAATGGGGACATTGTGGTGTTTTGTGTGGGAGTGGGGGGTGTTATTTTCCATGTGTCATGGGTAGATCACCTAGTTTTTGAGTCTTTGTTTTTGTTTTTCGTAGTTTGTGTCTAAAAATTGAAAATTTTGTGTGTGAAAAGAAAATAAAAAGGGGAGAAATGTTGTGAAAAACCCAAAAGTTGTTTTTCTTTTTGAGGATGTTTCCGTTCACAGTTGTGTAGATAGTTGTCTAATCGGTTGATTTAGTCAGTTGGAAGTGGCCGGTATGAATAATGATGGGCATTGGGAAGGATTTTTGCCATGAATTATCTATATTAGACCTTTACATGGAATGGGAAAGCGGAATCCTCAATTCTTACACGCTTTGACTGTGAATTCTTACCTAAGTTAGACGGTTTTAGTTGTTCAATTGCTTAAGCTCTTAATTAATGCATTAAATAATTACTGTCGGGCCTACCGTCATGGGTTGGTTTGGGTGGATCGGCACCCTATGCCCCTTAAGTGCAATGACTCACGTATGGAGAAACCCAGCAGGGAGGGTAACCCTTTGCGAAGGTCGGTGCTTAAATCCCGCAAAACCCGACACAAACGCTCTAAAAGACACAAAACTGATTGAGTGTAAAGAAAAGAGCATAGGTTTTGAAAAAGAAAGAAAAGAGCGAAGCAAGAAAAAGGAAAAAAGAGTTGAGCAAAAGAATGGTAAGAAAGAGAAAAGTAAGAAAAGAGAAGAAAAAGAAAGAAAAGAGTGGTGTAAGAAAAAGAAAGAAAGAGAGGTTGAAAGAAAAACCAAGAGTGAAGTAGGATAGATAATCCCGAGCTTGAGCATGAGAACAACTCTGATTGTCTGGTTTAGGATAGGAAAGACCGATTAGAGCCCACTTGCACATATGCACGAGGTGTTTTGCCCATCAGGAAGTGTTTGGGTTCAAAATCTCAAAGATTGGCAGTTTTCCAACCTTCGTGTCTTAATTTGTTTATACTTGCTTCTTCCATTTGATTGTTGAGGCGGGTTTGGGAACTAGGTGCATGATTGGGGACGGGAATATCTTCTTTGCTTTTGCTTTGTTTCGTTTTTGGTTTTCATTTCTTTTCTTTCCCCTTTTCTTTCTCGTGGCTTTTGTGGGTATAGTTGCTATAAACCCTCAAGAGACCTACCTCGTCCACAGCTCTGGGGTTTAAAGGGCTTGATGCATATGCTAAATGCATCCGTGATTCCTGCGAAAGTGAGTTAGGGTTTTTAGTTTTTCTTTTTAGTCCTTTTCTTCGTTTTTAGTTTGCTCGGGGCGAGCAAACCCTTGTGTTGGAGTGGTGTTCTACTGCTCGTTTGAGCGAATTTCTTATCTTTATAGGGTATATTTGCTTGTTTTAACCCCTATTTATATATTGGATATAATGATTTGGTGTTTTGTAGGAAAATAAGGAGTTAGAAGAAGTTTGGGCTTAATTGAAGGTTTTAGGAATCCAGCTATTTCCGAGTCAAACCAAGTCAACCGAGCCGAGATCCGAGTCAAACCAAGTCAACCCGAGCCGAGCCGAGGCGAAACCAAGTCGGAAATTCCATATCAAGATTGGCGCAACAGGAACGGTACAAACTTAAAGGTTTGAAATACGTGTGCCTTCACCCTTTGGGTCATAACTCTTCGTTACAACTCCGATAGCTCTGAAATTTTAGGAGCTTAAAGTACACACCAAGAGCTTTCCATCGATATCTTACGGGCCTAAAACGGAGTTCGGATGAAGAAGTTATGCGCGTTTGAAGTCGGCAGGGAAAAAATGCCCAGAACGCTTGCTCGCCCGAGCCATCTGGCTCGCTCCGAGCAAGGCTTCGGGCAACAGAACATCGCTTGCCAAGCGCTTGCTCGCCCGAGCCATCTGCTGGCTCGCCCGAGCAAGGCTTCCGCAACAAAACACCAGCCGACGCAGCTCGCCCGAGCAGGGTGGCTCGCCCAGCCACTGTCATGAGAAATTCTTTGTGCGTCTTTGAGAATTATTTCTAGGGTTTTGGGTTGTATTTTTCCTTCTCCTATAAATACCCACTTGTATTAATCTAAATTATAAATTAGCCTAGGTAGTCTAGGAGTAGAATTAGATTTATTGCTTTCATTTATTTGCTTTAATCTCTCTTTAATTGTTCTTCAAGTTTTCAATTGTTCTTCATTGTTCTTCAAGCTTTCATTGATTTCTAGCATTTGTATTCAAACTTTCTCAAGCTTTCTCAATTCAAGCAAGTTTCCATTGAAGTTTTACAAGCTTTCTCTCTCTTCTCTCTCTCTCTCTCTCTCTCTCTCTCTCTCTCTCTCTATAATTGCCATTGTTGACTTGTTTTCCAAGCTTTATAGTGTTAGCCACAATCAACTCCATTTTTAGTGGGGAGGAGGGTCAAGGAACTCCAATTCTACTTACTAGTGAGAATTTGGGGGATTCTTGGTAATCCAAACCACAATTTCTTGTTTGTTCGGGGGAAATTCAAGTGTAGATTGAAGGTTTATTGAAGATTAGTCATCAAAGGTATAATTTCTCGTTCCCAATTTCATTGTTCATTCATTGTCTTCATTCATGCCTTTTAATTTTAAGTGCTTTCTTTATTACTTTCTTTTAATTGCTTTCTTTATTATTATCATGTCTAGGTTAGATTTAAATGCTTTCTTTACATAATTTATCGCTTTCCGCACTTGAGAAAAACCCATTTACACGAACCGATTACCTTAATCAAGCCTAAATACCCATCCCTGTGGACCGACATCCCTAACTTATAAAACCAAAAAAATTACAACCGAACACCGGGGCAACGTACCAGCGAACTGCCAATACCCTACTTCATGACATGATGCACGTCGAAGTAGAAGTTTATGTTGATGACATGATTGTTAAGTCCAAGACAAGGGAGGGCCATATTTCTAACCTCCGGAAGTTCTTTCTGCGACTTCGCAAATACAAGATGTGGCTCAACCCAGCAAAGTGCACCTTCGGTGTTACCTCTGGGAAGCTGCTAGGCTATGTGGTCAGCCAACGGGGCATTGAAGTTGATCCTTCAAAGATCAAGGCTATCCAACAGTTACAACCACCTAAGACAGAAAAGAAGATAAGAGGTTTTTTGGGCCGAATCTAGTACATCAGCAGGTTCATTTCAAAGCTCACCATGACTTGTGAACCTTTATTCAAGAAGCTAAAGAAAGGAACCAAAGTAGAATGGGATGACCAATGTCAAGCTGCTTTTGAGAAAATCAAGGAATATTTGCAACATCCTCCAGTTCTCATGCCGCTAGTACTAGATGAGCCTCTACTCCTTTACCTTACAGTGACTAGCTCAGCAATGGGGGCTATGCTAGCTGAAAAGGTAAAAGGTCAAGAGAGTGTCATCTACTATTTGAGCAAGAAGTTCCTAGACTACGAAAGTCGATATGCAGACATAGAGAAAATGGCCCTCGCATTAGTTTGGGGGGTTTTTTGCTTTTTGGATCCTGTATTTTTGGGGTATTTACAATCTGGACCCCCATGTTTCAAAGTTTACAATTTGGACCCTATACTTTGTTTCCGGCAACAATTTGGACATAATTAGAGGGGTCCGGCCAAAAGAGGCCCTTATTGTAGTTTGACTAATTTTTCCTTCCAAAGTTGCCCCTTAATTATTTCTGAACTTCCAAATTTACCCTTCATTTATCCGGTTTTCTGGGAGTTTGGAGTTGAATAGTCACTAAGGGTTGGATATGCGTATGGGCTGTGAAATTGAAGTCTTCAGTCTAGTCAATTTCAAAAGGAAATTCAAAATAAATGAATAAATGAAATAAGGGTAAATCGGTCAGTTTATGCAAGATTTTGGTCTTCACCGGAGTCAAACTTAACTTTGGGCTAAATTGTTTGGGTCCATATTGTATAGGGTCCAAATTGTAAACTTTGAAACATGGGGGTCCAGATTGTAAATACCCCCAAAATGCAGGGTCCAAAAAGCAAAAAACCCTTAGTTTGGGCCACCAAGAAGTTAAGGCACTACATGCTCTCACACACAGTGTATGTAATAGCTGAGAACAATCCCATAAAACTCATCATGGAGCAACCAACCATCAACAACCGTATTGCTCGATGGGTAGTCATGCTTTCTGAGTTCAATCTTTAGTACTTACCTCAGAAATCAATTAAAGGGCAGGTTGTTTCGGATTTTCAGGCTGTTTCACCATCACAGGAACCTCCAAGCACTCACTTGGAATTCCCAGACGAAGACGTGTTCTTAACTGATGAAGTTACTTGGGAAATGTATTTTGATGAAGCTTCTAATCAAATGGGTTGTGGAATAGGAGTACTGTTAATATCTCCAGAAGGTACACATGTCCCTGTGTCTGTAAAATTGGATTTTGATGCCAATAACAATGCGGCGGAGTATGAAGCATGCATCAAAGGCCTACAAGCCGCCTTGGCTTTAGGAATACACCACATGAAGGTCTTTGGAGACTCTAGCCTCATCATTAACCAGGCTAAGAATGTGTGGAAAGTTCGAAATGAGTGCCTTTTAGCTTATTAGCAGAAGCTTTTGGGACTGGCTGACCGATTTGAGAAGATCAGTTTCCAATACCTTTCTAGGGATCACAATGAGCTGGCCGATGCCTTGGCCAAGTTGTCTTCAATGATAACAATCCCATCAGGCACGCTCAAACTACCTATAATAGTAGAGCGACAGTCTGAACCCGCATATATATGTGCCATGGAAACACAAGATGATGAGACTGATGAATGGTTTCTTGACATATATAATTTCCTTCGGAAGGGAGAATATCCGGCTGAGTTAGATGCTCGAGGACAACGAGCGATCAGGGCTTTAGCAGCACAATACTGCTTGATCCAAGATCGTTTATACAAGAAGTCACCTACAGGCATCAATTTGTTGTGCATCGATGCCAAAAGTGCAAAGGAAGTCATGGCTACTGTACAC
The DNA here is from genome assembly GCA_029582165.1 of Portulaca oleracea. Taxonomy (NCBI): domain Eukaryota; kingdom Viridiplantae; phylum Streptophyta; class Magnoliopsida; order Caryophyllales; family Portulacaceae; genus Portulaca; species Portulaca oleracea. Next base: position 16,780,639 of record CM055875.1, read on the forward strand.
AGAGGAGAGTGTGGGCCTCACATGAATAGGCGCATGCTAGCGAAGAAGATTCAAAGAGCTGGTTACTACTGGACCACTATGGAAGCAGATTGCTTAAATTTTGTTCGGAAATGTCACAAATGTCAGGAATATGCCAATCTGCAGCATCAACCTCCTTCATATTTTACAACACTGGCCTCTCCATGGCCATTCTTGGTATGGGGTATTGATATCATTGGAAAAATACACCCAACCGGAACAGGAGGGCATGAATACATTCTGGTCGCTATTGATTACTTCACTAAGTGGGTAGAGGCAGCTTCTTTTGCCAAACTCACATCTAAGCATGTGGCCAAATTCATCCTTCAGAATATTATATGCCGATATGGAGTACCACATGAGATCATCAGCGATAATGGGAGCCATTTTCGAAAAGAAGTAGAGGTTTTGCTCACCCATTACAAAATTCAGCATCGGTCTTCACCTTACCAACCACAAACTAACGGGGCTGTAGATGCGGCCAATAAAATAGTGGCAGGAATCATTAAGAAGATGGTCGTGGCTTACAAGGATTGGCCTGACAAATTAGCATTTGCCTTATGGGGATACCGAACCTCCATTCGAACTGCCACAAGAGCAACACCCTATTCATTAGTGTATGGGATGGAAGCAGTCATGCCGATCGAGTTATCGATCCCGTCGTTACGAATAGTGGCAGAAAGCCAATTGCCAGAAGCAGAATGGGCTAGGGCAAGGTTCGAGGAGTTAATGTTGATGGATGAAAGGCGATTAAGAGCATTACATAATGTTCAAGTGTACCAGAATAGGATCACTCGCGCCTTTAATAAAAAGGTGAAAAGTCGTTCGCTTCAAGAAGGCGATCTAGTGCTTAAGGAGATGAGGGCACCAATACAAGACCCAAGGGGAAAGTTTGCACCTAATTGGAAAGGTCCTTACATGGTTAAGGAGATTTTACCAGGAGGAGCAGCTCGGCTTGCCACTATGGATGGAGAAGATGTGATTCAGCCCACAAATTTGGATCAGCTTAAGAGATATTATGCTTAACATAGCCAAGCAACTGAAAAACCAATTTTCAGACACTTGGTTAATATTCGATTTATGCTCATAAAAGAGGGAAAGATAAAGTTGCAAGGACACAATAATTGTAAACAATACTTCTTCTTTTATTAATATTCAAAATGCAAGTACACTGCTTGTAAATAGGAAAATTCAAAAAGGCGTAATTAAATAAAAGTTTATTCTAGCAAAGCAGTTCAGTTCCTTCGCTCCCATCCATCTTCTAGTCTTGTTTCATCTTCTCTACGTCGCCAGTAGTCTTTTGGTCAATCTCCATGTCTTTAGACTCGATTGGTCTGTCTCATTGTTTTTAGGTTTATAGGCTCGCCTATGTGACTTCCGCGTCTCCACCCGCGGACCAAGCCGGTCCTTTGCTGTCATCCTCGCACCAAGACGATCCTTTATTGTAGAGCGAGGACCCAGTCTGTCTTTCATGGATGCCCGACTTCTTAACGCCTCTCCAGCACGGCGAGACTCAATAGCCGCAATTAACCATCCGTGATATTCAGCGTCAGCAATCTCTGATATATGTGCCTTGGATGGAGCCTTGAGGGTCGGTCTTCTTGCCCAATATTTCAACCAAGACTCTACCACCGATCCACGCAGCTTCAATTGCTCGGGGGCTTCACATAGCCGCTCGGGGATGGTCTGTTTACGGCCCATTTGTCGCAATACCCACTCGGGAAGTAGAAGGTCATGTGTGTCAGGCCGGCAATACACACATAAGAGTTGCGATAGTCACAGGTCACATATTCAGGAACGTGCCACCGCTCGATCCACCACGAGATGTCACGAGGCTCTTTCAGAAAGGCAATCCATTCAGTTACCGATAGGAGCTCGGTATATTGGTGCTTCCTTTGATAATAATTCGCGAGCGCCGAAGGGTTACGAGGGACCTCGATAAGGCCCAAATGCTCCATCAGCCAAATCTGCCCAAGTCAGTTAGCACGGGTTACAATTGCATCCCAATTATTCCCAAACTAACGAAAAAAAAAGAAGAAAAAAAATTCTCAAAACCCGCCTAGGGTATGCAGGCAGTAGGCGTTTTCTTTGAAAAAATAAGAGAAGAAATGTACCTGAAGAAGTAGGGGGCTCCCACGAAGCTCGAATTCTGGATCCGGATCATCCAAGCCCATCATGGTTTCCGCTAGCATCAATGGCAATGGATTAAAACCTCGAGCCATGTCCCCCACGATCTGAATTAGGCTCACAGGCCCGGTTCTTCGCCCACCATGATAAAAGCTGAATTCTCCAAGAAGGCATAATACGAGTGCTCGCACTCGTATCACGGGACCATATTCCAATGTGTCAGGCGATTGAAAGAATTCAACAATGGTTTGGAAATGTACCTTATCGCCGAATAATGCGCTTCCTATGACCCGGTTCGGAAGGCATAGCAATTCCTTGTATTTTTTGGTGTTATCGGCAACCATCGGAGGTGATGCCGGCCGCACAAAATGGTTCGTCCCAAGAATGGACGACCACTCTTCAGGAAGTGGGCATAGCTCCTTCAAGGAAAATCGGAAAACGTGCATCTTCGGATCCCAAAAGGCGCTCGCCGCTCGGATAAAGTCATGGTTGACTCTCGCTTGTCGGAGACTTAGCAATTTCGTCAAGCTATATCTCCCGAGCTCTTTCTTCTCGTCTTTGGATAAAGTTCTCATCTAAGTGGCAATTTTCTTCTCGAAGGCCATGACAAGAGGATTTTTGTGACGTTTGGAGACTTTTAGATGGAGAATGCAAGAGAAGAAAATGGGTGATGATTTCATACACAAGAGTAAGGTATTTATACACCTACATCAAGGATCAAAATGGAGCAAATCGACCAAAAGCAATCACATAGCCGTTATTTTTTTCATATCCCATGATTCAAGCCTTTCTTCAACGGTTAGCAAAAAAAACAAAAGAAAAAAATATTATAACCCGCCTAGGGTATAATCTCGGCAGCCCAGCACGCGCGCGCGCGTCCGCCTAAGCCCAGGCCTCCAGCGCTCAAAACCCGCCTAGGGTTTGGGCGATCCAGGCCCAATTTTTAGCTCCCGTGGCCCATCTACGTGAAGATCTCTCTTGGGCCCTCTATTTGGGCCTAAGCTGGCCCATTCGTGTATTTTTGATGTTCTGGGCCTAAGCTTGAGCTATCTCCGACACTTAAAGTCTTTGTTCTTTTTTATTTTATTTTCTTTTTGGGGAAGCGGGATTAATTGGAATTAATCCCATCATGTAGAAAATAATTTGAAATTGCATTAAATAAAGCGTCCAGTTGTGCATACACCAAGTTCGAGTCTTGCATAAAATAAAATAAAAATATATTACAAAGAGTCTTGCATAAAAAAAAAAGGTCTTGCATTGCATAAAAAAGGAAGATAAAAAATAATAATAATAAAAAGAGAGTCTTGCATTGCATAAAAATGATCACCACAGGGAACCAGAATCGCCGCTGTCCTCCGCCAAGTTGCCCCCTGCATTTGAAGTTCCTGCGTTGGAAGCGTCGGCCGTGCCGAAGTAGGTATCCCAGGAATAATAATCAGGCCCGGGAGCAGTCTGCACAGGAGGTGATGGCCCAGTCAAGGGCATTTCCGAAGGACGCACACTCGACAGCAAAGACACAGAGTGTTTCTGCGAAGCAGCCAGCCAGGAATGATCAGGAACCTGCCATTCAACAGAGGGAGTAGGCCATACCGGGCCAGTTCCATAGCCGGGGACAGGCCAACCAGAAGAAGCAGATCCGCCCAGCCAAGAGTGTTGAGGCACAGTCCACTCTTGGGAACCTATGGGCCCTAACGAACCCATCTCGTGAGCAGGGATAGGCCATCCTGCAGAACCAGAACCAAACGATGAAGCATCATAAGGTGCAGGACGCGAAGTAGCGTCATCTGCTAGGGCCTGACCACCAGGATACCCTACGGATGCACCTGAGTCGCGGTCCCTCACTACCATTTCGCGACCACGATGAGCAGAGCGCACTGAAGCCGGGGTATGACGAGAAGGAGGAGGCCGGTGGGTGGCACTCGATTCAGAAGCATCTTCCACCCGGTAAGAATGAGGTTGAGCATCACCACCGTATCCAGTGCTGTGATATGACCCTCCATGACCTAGTGGTTCTTCCAAGGACATTTGAGCCATGTCCTCTTCCATGCATGGAGGGCGACGGCCTCTGCTACCGGACCTGCTATGATGGGATCCAGTGGAGTGTTGACCTTCGATCAGAACGCCTTTGCCTCGACCCTCTGGTACAGCTGCTAGAGGAGGACGAGAAGACCCTCCAACTTCCTCCCGAGATCGACCTCGAGTGGAATATTCCCCAACTGAAGAGCGACGTGGGGGCTCTGTACGAGGAGCGCTCGCAGTGGAACGTCGGGGCGGCTCTCTGGGAATGGATTCAGCATCGGCCTCCTTATCGGCCCGTCTAGCAGCACCACCTTGATATCTCCCCGAACCAGTGAAGCCCTGATCAATGAACTTCCTCATGGTGCTCCACTCCTTAGTCAGTTGCCGGAGAAATCCCCACCGCGGCTGGAAAATAGCAAAACAAAGGGTCAGTCACAAGTGATATACAGGGTAAAGAGGAAGTAATACAAAGCAAAGTTTTACCGGTTTGTGGTCGAATTCTTGGAGCGCAGAGCACTCACTGCTGTTCTCCACCTCTAAGAAGCCACCGATCTTTCGTCTCTCTTGAGGACCCTCCACTTCGGCAGCTGCAGCGTAAGGTCCCAACTGTAGACTTTCCAGTTAGCAAAATGGCTAAAACATGACAAGGGCGAAGAAGGAAGATACATACCACTCGAGGAGCCAAACGGCTAAGGTAACGCTGGAACTCTTCATTGAATTGATCCTAGGGAACGTTGTGCATGAAATTGTCAAATGCTTGACCCCGGACTAGATCCCTCAAAATGGTCGGATCAATCCGCCATGGCTCAAATCTCTGTACTGGAGGATCTAGGGGAATGAGGCCAGGGTAGCCTCCCAAAATCTGCCTTGAGGCCCTCTCCCCTAAATACCACACATAGCCGTAAGGCCCTTCAATTAAGAGGCGAAGACGGGTGTCGTGTTCCACCCGATCCAGAGGTTGTGGTAACCCTCTGGTGTCGAAATCAGCCCAAGGACGCCAATTTATTTGATCCTGCAAGAAGGAGGATACATTTAAACATGGCATGCCGAAGAAAATTAAAAAGGCGTCAGGAGTAAGGAGATACCGGCTGCAGGTTATCCAAAATGCCGCGAATAAGGTCGAGCGCCCTGACTTGCACTTCTTATTATGTATGCCCTCAATAGTCCAGCGTTCAGCAGCTGGCATTGTCTTGTTCTTCTTTGAGCGAATTCCTAGGGCCAAGATATACTCATATGTCCACGACCGCATGCACGATATGTCAAACCAGGAATGAAAGATGAATAGAAACATTAAAAAAGAAGGATCGAGCACATAACTCGAGCACCTTCCACAAGGAAGGACCGTACTAGTAGCGAGCCTGAGCTGCATGGAGGTAAACTGGATCCGCATCCAATGAAAGACGGACGCCACGACGGAGCCAATGCATGAAGTTGGCATAGGCCGCCTTGCCCCAGTTCAGGTTTCGGATATTATCAAAGTTGAGAAGGTTGCAAAACCAGGACGGAGAAATGTTATCCCCATGGTTGGCAAAGAGCGTGGCAGAGATAATATATGCCATAAAAATGAAACGGCGTTGCTCTAGAGGCAGGTTCTGGAAGTTCGCATCGCGAACGGTCATCTCAAAGTGCTTATAGGCAAGGTTAGAGAGACCTTGACGGTGCCCCAAGCGCGCAGACACTGGAGCCAGCAAATCAAGAACTACCGGAGGAACATCTGCGTTGAAGACCACATCCTGCCCGCCCCAAGGGAAACCAGTGATCATGAAAAAATCTTTAGGTGTGACTGTCATCTCCCCTACCGAGAAGTGGAATTTGTTAGTAGAATCCCACAACCTCTCTGCTATCGCTCGACCAATAGTGCGAAACGTCATTTTCTTCCAAGCCTCCAAGCATTTCCAGAAAGGCATGAAGCCCGCTGCGGTCAAGGCACCAGGAGTTTTCAGATTATCCTCCTAAGGGTAGAATTTCAAGGCGTCATTTTCAAATTGGGGGCTCTAAGTATAATTTCATGGACCCAAGGTGGACCCAGCATGGACACTGGGCTCACAGCCACGGCCCATCAAGCAAATAAACAAAGCTCAAGTAACACGGCCCAAGCCGGTTCAGCAATAAAATTGTGGAAAATTGAGTCCAAAACCCACCTAGGGTTTGACTCAAATAGGCCTACAGTTGCGGCCCTTGCAGCGGCCCAGCAGAAAAACAAAAAAAAAAGAAAAAAAAGAACGCGGGTGAAAACCCGCCTAGGGTTTGACCTCGCCCAGCCCAGTTAGGCGGCCCAAAGCATGCAACGGCCCAGCAGGTCTGGAATTAAAACCCGACTAGGCTTTAATTCCGCCTAATAGGCCGCTACTCGATAACGGGCCCAGAACACATGCTTTTTGGTCTATTTTGGCAAAAAGCGATTTTCGGATATCTTTTCGGTCAAAATAGATTACTCTACATCCTAACATGCATACTTAAAATAGCTAAAATCGACAAAGTATGAAAAATAAATTCATGCTTGCTCATTTTTATGCTAAACTAAGTACAAGAAGAAGGTTTAAAGGATTACCTTGCCATGGGAGCGGTAGAACCAAGCATGGTTCCAAGATTCCACGACGAGATCAGAGGGAGCCACTTCCACGCCGGGAACAAAATTACGACACGAGGACCGCTCATGAGGCCAAGCCGCCGCATGCGGAAGAGGAGGATTGCGGTGACTTCGGGGTTGCATCTTTTCGTGAAAATTGCATCAAAGGGACAAACCTTCTTTCTAGAGAGAGAAGTAGTGAGCTAGAGAGATGAGGGAATTGAAGATGTGAAGAAGATGAAAGAAACCCCTTTGGTTTATAGAAAGGGTAGGTGAGTGTGAGCCACTCGTTTTTGTAACCGCCTCGAGATGCCAAACGCATTTCATTGGTCAAAAATCTAAGAGGTTATCCTTTTGTCACCCAAAAGAGAGGCAGGGTGACGTGGCCCCTTTATGACCACAAGTGGGACGGACCCACTTTGATACCTTCACGAGGCATAAAAAGAAAAAAAAAAGAAAAAACATAAACAAAGCCCGCCTAGGCTTTGCGCAAACCAGAAGAGACAGCCCAGAAGGCACGGATACAGCCCAATAAAAAGGCCAAAACCCGCCTAGGCTTTGGAGTGTCTACAGGCCGATTATTTGCCCCACGGTAGGAGTCCACACTCCGGTTTTGCGGCCCCCAAGTAAAAATCGAATCTCCTTTGTTTTATTTCAATAAAACTAATGTTCGATCTTTTCTCTTATAATTTTTAGGTTGCCGACAATGGGACCGCCATCATCCAGCTACTGCACAAGAGGTCGCCGCCATCATCATTCTGGGCCATCGGCAGAGTTTCGATGCAGTCCCAATCTCCGAGCCATCGGCATCGTGCCCGATGAAGTCTCGACCCCCAAGGCCATCAGCAACGCGCCCGATGAAGTCCTTCGGCATCAAAAATGCCAACCAATATGAAGAGACACCGGGAAAGACTAGACCCCATATGAAGCGACACCGGGAAAGACTGGAAGCGACACCAGAAAAGACTGGACCCCATATGAAGCGACACCGGGAAAGACTGGAATCGACACTGGGAAAGACTAGAAATTCCATCAACCATTAGCATCATGTAGAGCATCATTCTTGCTCGAGATCATCTCAAAGGAGGTGCATGCCACCCGCAACCTCGACGCAGGACTCAGCTTCCAGGCATCAAATCAGGCTTTGTAAACCAAAGTCATATCCTCAGACTACTTTGACCTTCGTCTTATTCGAACTCAATCAAAGTGGGGGCTCTCTGTAGACACCGGAATTTGTACCGGTATAAAACCCGACTCACCAAAAATATACAAGCCCAAAATAAATCCGGAATAATTGTTAAAACCCAAAGGGGTTTTATTTTCTGACCACACATTAAGAAGCGGGCTGCGCCGCCTCGTGAGCGAATAAAACCCGCCTAGGGTTTGATCCGGCCCAGAAATAATCAAACCCTGCCTAGGGTTTGAGTGACGCAGCACGCGACGTCGTTTTACGCCAGGTCAGCGATCCGTGTGACGAAAATGCTAAAGCCCGCGTAGGCTTTGGTATTCTTTGCGCCAAAAAAAAAATCTGCATGCATGCAATCCCATGATCATAGCCCACGTGATTTTGACTTTGCCCTTTGACCCCATACAACCCGCCTAGGCTTTGGTCTTCAATGGCTTGATTTGTGGGGTATGCTCCCCACCATTTCCCTCCAAAACACTCACTCCCTCACCTATAAATACCCCCTCCATTCCACCTTCATTTCAAAAATGATCATCAACAACCATCATCTATTCTACTCTCATTTTCTCTCATTATCTCAAATTCTCTTCATCTCCATAATCACATTCTTCACTACCATACAACCATCCACACTACACTTTTCCTAAGTCATCCACATTTCTTTATCCGGGTTTCAAATCAAGGGGCAACGCAAGGGATCAATTTCATCGCCACTACAACCAAAGCAAGGTTCGATTCTTTGATTTAAATTATCATATTTAATCATGTAATCCTTATTTTAAATTCCATACTTATACATGTTTTGTAAAAATTAAAACCGCATTTGTTTTATATTGCATGATTTAAATAATAATTCCGCGAAATTAATCAAACTTCTCCCCGCTCTCTTTCTTTGCAATGTTGATTTTAGTAGAGTCTGTTTTATAAACAGGCGGATTCGAGAGTTCTTATAACTCTCGAATTCGTAACCTTACCCCCGAATCTAGAAATCGAGTTTGTAGACCGGAGTCTTTCTTTTATTTTATGGTTCGTCGATTTCCTTAAATCGGCTGGCGACTCTTTAAACAATTTTATAAATTCGTTTAAATTATTTTAAAGTTTTCAGCTTATTACACAAAATTAATTTGAGAAAATAATTTGATTTTGGCTCAAAATGGGTTTGGTTCGAGGAGAAAATGGCCAGAAATTATTAAAACCTAGGAGGGTTTTAATAATTTCCACCATTTATCTCCCTGGGCCTGGAAGGTGAGGATCGCCCAGAGTGCCAAAGCCTAGGCAGGCTTTGGCAAATTCTGATGGTCCGCTCGCTTCTTGGGCCCTGATTTGTTAATTGGGCCGGGGTTAAATTATTGTTAAATTAATTTGTGTAATTACGGATAATTTAAATAATAAAAAACGAGTTTGTAAATAAATAAAGTTTCATCACCCCGAAAATGAATTTCGAAAAAATAAAAATATCCTTATTTAAGGATTAAGAAACCTTAGTCGGCTCCCGATCACAAATGTAGCGCATCACGGAAAAAGGGTCACCTTTTTCCGGGGTCCTACAACAGCACAAGATAGATCTTGTCCCAGGGTCTGTCTTGCCAAACAAACCTGCCTACAGAATGACCCCAGCTGAGACAAATGAGATTCAGAGACAGGTTGATGAATTACTGGAGAAGGGTATGATAAGGGAGAATTGAGCCCCTGTGCAGTGCCAGCCCTATTGGTGCCTAAAAAGGATGGCAGTCAAAGAATGTGTATTGACTGTAGAGCTATTAATAAGATAACTGTTAAGTACAGGTATCTAATCCCAAGGCTTGAAGATATGCTTGATGAACTGCATGGCTCAATGGTGTTTTCCAAGATTGATCAGAGAAGTGGCCACTACCAGATCAGGATCTGTGAAGAGGATGAATGGAAGACAGCTTTCAAAACCAAAGGAGGGTTATTTGAGTGGTTAATCATGCCTTTTGGCCTGACAAATGCACCATCCACATTCATGAGGCTAATGAATCAAGTTCTAAAGCCGTTGATTGGTAAGTGTGTTGTTGTCTATTTTGATGACATACTTATTTACAGTCAATCTGAGTTGGAGCATATTAACCACTTAAAGAGTGTGATGGAGATATTGAGCAGGGAGCAATTATATGGGAATTTAAAGAAGTTTCAATTCTTTGCAAGCCAAGTCTCTTTTCTTGGCTACATTGTGACAGCAGCAGGAATTCAAGTGGATGAGGAAAAGGTCAAGGCAATCAGGGAGTGGCCTATTCCCAGCTCAATTCAGCAAATTAGAAGTTTTCATGGTTTAGCTTCATTTTACAGGAGATTTGTGAGGAATTTTAGTACCATCCTAGCACCTATGACAGAGCTAGTGAAGGGCAAAAGTTTCTCTTGGACACCAGCAGCACAAAGAGCATTTGAAGAAGTTAAGAAGCAGCTTACTTCAGCACCTGTTCTAGCTTTACCAAGCTTCTCTAAGGTCTTTGAAGTAGAGTGTGATGCTTCAGGTGTTGGCATAGGAGCAGTCCTGACCCAAGAAGGCAAACCTGTTGCCTACTTCAGTGAGAAATTGAATGATGCCAAGAGAAGATACAGCACCTATGATAAGGAGTTCTATGCTATCATCAGAGCTTTACAACACTGGAGGCACTACCTAATTGGAGCTAAGTTCATATTGGACAGTGATCATGAAGCCTTGAAATTCATTCAAGGGCAGCACAAACTCAACACCAGGCATGCTGCTTGGGTAGAGTTTATACAGCAGTTCCATTTCATGATCCATCACAAGTCAGGGAAGCTGAACAAGGGAGTTGATGCTCTATCAAGGAGGCATTTGTTATTGCAGATTCTAGATGCAAGAGTACTTGGCTTTGAGCAGTTGAAAGCCTTGTACAAAGAGGATGAAGACTTTGGTGAGATTTTCCAGAAGTGCCAAGGACACCCTCAGAGTCTGTACCATATAGACCAAGGGTTTCTTTTCAAGGGAGCAAGATTGTGTATACCAAAGAGCAGTTTCAGGGAGCTACTACTCTCAAAGGTCCATGGAGGATGTCTAGCAGACCACTTTGTCATTGAGAAAACTCTTCTCATGCTGAAGGATCACTACAGTTGGCCCAAAATGAGAAAAGATGTGGAGCACTAGGTTAAGAGGTGTGCAGTTTGTCAAGTAGCAAAGAGCCACAGCCTACCTTAAGGGTTGTACACGCCATGGCCAGTCCCTACTAGCCCATGGGAAGATGTAAGCCTGGATTTCATAGTTGGTCTGCCAAGATCACAAAGGGGAAAAGATTCAGTAATGGTGGTGGTAGACAGATTCATCAAAATGGCACATTTTGTTCCATGCCATACCACCAATGATGCAGTAAGGGTAGCTGAGTTATACTTCCAAGAAGTGGTGAGACTTCATGGAATCCCTAAGAGCATGGTGTCTGATAGGGATGCCAAATTTTTGAGTCATTTCTGGGTGACTCTCTGGAAGAAGCTAGGAACAAAGCTCAAATACAGCACATCATGCCATCCACAGACTGATGGGAAGACAGAGGTGACCAACAGGACACTAGGAACTCTATTGAGATCACTGATAAACACAAACAAAACAGGATGTGACACTCTTTTGCCCCATGCTGAATTTGCATTCAATAGAGCCCCTTCAAAGGCAACTGACCTTTCCCCATTTAAGGTGGTATATGGGAGAAATCCTATCACTCCTTTGGATTTATCTCCACTAACCAATTCTGTAAAGTTCAGTTATGAAGCAGGTACACATGCAGCGAAGATCAAGAAGCTTCACCAGTAGGTTAGAGAGAAAATCATCAAGTATTCTGAGCAAGCAGCTACTTCAGCCAACAAGCACAGGAGAAAGGTGGTTTTCCAGCCAGGAGACCTAGTGTGGATACACCTAAGGAAGGACAGGTTCCCAGCAAAGAGGAAAGGAAAGCTCGTTCCAAGAGCAGATGGCTCATTTGAAGTACTAGAGAAAATAGGAGACAATGCCTACAGATTGGATCTTTCAGAAGACTATGGAGGAAGTGCTACCTTCAACATAGCAGACTTAAGGCCCTACTTTCCAGCACATGAAGACCTTCCAAGTTTGGGGACAAACTTTCCTCAACCTGGGGAGGATGATGGAGACCATCCAGCAAGTCCAGCAACAGCACAAGTGTCACCAGCAAGTTCAGACCAAGGAGAGGAGGATGATCTAGCAACAGCAACAGCTCGAGCAACTTATTCATCATCTTCATCACCCAAGGAGGATCAGGCGGCTTGGCCAAGACTAATGCGAATCTACAAGCCTTGCTAAACCACACTCAACAACTGTTGGAAGATTTCCAGCTGAAACAGCAAACTTCCATCCAGCTCAACAGCAGTTCAGAAGCTCTATAGCAACCACTAGCCCACCAACTTCATCCATCCAGACTTGCTACACCTTGGTAAGGCAAGTCCTAGCCAGCACAGCCACTTATCCCACCAGCATTGGCCATCCAGGTCAATTTCAGTTCCCAGCACAAACAGTCCAAGCAGGCCTCTTTCTCAATTCTGTATCTATGAAATGAGTGAGATTCAGCACAAGTTCCCCAGGAGTTTTTTGTTCCTTGACATGCATTCTCCAAGGACAAGTCAAGTCCCAGCATGATCGAGTAAGAAAGCATCAAGTTACAGGCACCAGAACAAGCAACCCTGCAAGGTTGTTTGTTATCAGTTTTTCCAGAATCTCAGTCCTGTGGCTAACTTATTTTGATGCAGCTACAATGAGGGTTAACTAAGTCTTTTCCAACCTTCCTTAAGCTATTGAGGTTATATCTAGCTTAAGAAAGCCCGGGAAAGTTACTGAGATAACTTAGTTTTACCCCCCCAGCTAGGAAAGGCTCTGATTGGCTGAAATTGCCAACCCTTGGGAGTTTGGTCCAATCAGAAGCAAACTTTGTTTTTCTTTTCATTTTCAATTGTATCCGGATGATATTAGCTAGACTAAGATGTAATATAATGTATTTGATTTAGTTTTGCAGCTAGCTTAGAAGGGAGATTAGCAGGTTGCTTAAATTAAGTGCCTCTAATCAAACCGCTTTAGATTAGCTATATATAGTGATGTATTCAGTTGCTTAAGGAGACAATCAGTGATATTTCAATAGCATTCTGAGTGCCAAAGTTGAGCCTCTCGTTTGTAAGTATCAGTAAACTCTCAGTTGGTTAAATCTACTTCAGTATCCAAGAGCTGGCAAGCCTGGTGGTGTGTGTAGAGCTTGCCTGCTTCAATGGTGGTGTGTCTGTAGCTGTTGAGGTAACTAAGTCCATGCCCTTGTGATCATTCTGTGGTGTGTCTGTATCATATTGAGCATAAGTCTATCCTTTTAATTCCTTATTGGGTTGTCATCCATTCCAGCTAATTGCATCCAATTAGCTTTGTTTTAAAGCCTAAGCTGTAAGTGTGCCTCTGTGTGGCCGGTGTACTGTAAGTTCCATACTCTGATCTTTGGGAGCTTGCATACATCACCTTCACTCTTAATCAAGACCAGGCCAAACAGATTTTACACCAGCTCTTGACTACTCTGAGTACACAAAACAGCACTACAATGGATATTGAATCAATGTCTGGTAATATCTTTCCTATCTCTCAAAGTTATATCTCGAATGTTGTTGTCAGTTCTTGTGTCATATCTGAAAATGATTGGATTCTAGACTCTGGAGCAAGTGATCACATGTGTAGTGATAAATATGTCCTAAATCACATACAAGAATTAGATCAACCTGTTAGTATCAGAATGCCTAATGGAACTAAAGTGTGTGTTACTCACTATGGCAAACTACATATTCTTGATTATCTGATTCTTAATGATGTGTTATATGTCCCTTATTTTAAGTTCAATCTAATATTTATCAAGAAGTTGTGCTGTCAGTTGGGATGTTAGGTCATTTTTTCTAAAACTCAGTGCATATTGCAGGGCCTTTCTGTGAAGAGGCCACTGGTCCTTGGTAAACAAGCTCACGGATTGTATTTTTTGGTTGATGAACTTCTCAGTAGCATTATAAGAACCTCTACGACCAAAGTCTCCAATCCTATAGATTGCAATAATGCCATGACATCTATAAGTAGTGATATTTGGCATCAAAGATTAGGTCACATGTCCTTTCATAGAATGAGATTGATCCCCAATGATTCTTTATTCGATCAAACTCACAAAGAAAAAGATTGTAATGTTTGTCCTAAGGCAAAACAAAATTGTTTACCTTTTCAATCAAGTACCATTTCTATTGCATCTGCTTTTGATTTGACCCATGTGGATACCTGGGTCCCTTTGATGTTACAACCCATTCCGGCCTTTGATTTCTTAACTATTGTTGATGACTTTACTAGATCCACTTGGACTCACCTTATGACCACAAAGGATGAAGCCTTTGGACTGATTCAGTCCTTCATTGCCATGGTTAGAACCCAATTTAATACCATTGTTAAGAGACTTAGATCTGATAATGCTCTTAAAATTGGAAGAAACAAGACTGCATTTACAAATTTTGCTGAGAATGGCATCTTACATGAATCTAGTCATACCCAAAAACCCCAGCAAAATGGGGTAGTTGAAAGAAAACATAAGCATCTTCTCGAGGTTGCTCGAGCTCTAATGTTCCAATCACATTTGCCATTGAAGTTTTGGGGTGAGAATATATTAACAGCCACTTACCTCATAAATAGAATGCCCACCCCTTTATTGAAAAATAAAACTCCCGATGAATTACTTTTTCAACAAACCCCTTCCTACAATCACCTAAGGGTATTTGGATGTCTATGCTACATGAGCACCTTGAAACAAGGTAGACACAAATTTCAGCCAAGGGTTGAGAAATGTATTTTCCTTGGGTATCGACAGGGTAAGAAAGCTTACAAATTATACTCATTATCTTCACATAAATTTGTCACCTCACGAGATGTTGTCTTCTATGAGACAGTCTTTCCATATCATGATATTCAGAATCCTGATCATCTATTTTCCCCTATACCTGACATTAATTCTGACCTTCCCATGACAGAACACTCAGTAAGTCCAGAAAATACCCATTTTGTCGCAGATTTAGGCACAGACTAGCCTCACAATATCTCCAATCAAAGTTCCAACAGCCAACCTAACAGTGATTCTAATGTAAATAACCCTTCTGTTCAGAATAGAAATCATATTATTTCCACTTCAGATCACACTGTCAGAAGGTCCTCAAGACCCCACAAACAGCCTAGTTCTCTAAAAGACTATGAAACATGTTTTTCTTGCATCACTAACCTTCATTATGCTCCCAAGACTCTTTCTTTATGTGGAGTTACATGTTATAACACAAATCAAGATAATTACCTTGATGATGTTGAACCACACACTTATGAGGAGGCAAGATTACACAGTGGGTGGCATATGGCTATGCAACAAGAATTGCAAGCCTTATCATAAACTAACACCTAGGAGATTGTTTCTCTTCCTAAAGGGAGGAAACCCATTAACAACAAAAGGATGTACAAGATTAAGAGGAAAGTCGATGGTAGCATAGAGAGATTAAAAGCAATATTGGTGGTTAAGGGCTTTATTCAAAAGGAAGGAATAGATTACAACGAAACCTTCTCACTTGTAGTGAAAATGGCCACCATAAGGGCCCTAATGGTCGTAGCTGTCAAAAGAAATTGGCCTTTACAACAGCTAGATGTTAACAACGCTTTCCTACTTGGAGACTTACATGAGGAAATTTATATGAAGGTACCAAAAGATGTTCACACTGACATACCAAATGCAGTTTGTAAACTAAAGAAATCTCTCTATGGGTTAAAACAATCCTGAAGGCAGTGGTATGCTAAGTTGACAGAGGTTCTTTACAAAAGGGGTTACAAACATTCCGATAATTATTATTCTCTTTTTCTCAAGAAAAATACTAATAAATTTGTTTTTCTTGCAGTTTACGTAGATGTTATTTTGATTACAAGAGATGATCATGAGGAGATATCTTCTTTGAATGAACATCTCGACACTACTTTCAGAATAAAAGATCATGGTGATGTTCATTTTTTTCTTGGATTAGAAGTGATTCATTTTCCTGATGGCTTAGTTCTTTCCCAAAGGAAATTCGTTAAAAATTTACTGCAAGAATTTGATTGTGACTCATTTAAACCTGTTGTATCTCCTATGGATGTTAATATGAGACTTACACCTGCTTCTGGAACACCTTTACAAGAACCATCTGCTTATAGGAAGTTAATTGGAAAACTTAATTTCTTAGTAAACACAAGACCTGACATTGCGTTTACTATACAACATTTGAACCAATTTCTTCATAACCCAACAAATTTACATTGGAATGTTGCTATTCATACCCTGAGATATCTATAAGGGTGACTTGATTTAGAGATTTTGATTCACAAAGATGATGACTCCACCTTCCATGCTTATAGTGATTCGGACTTGGGGTCATGCAGGCATACCAGACGATTTGTCAGTGGGTTTGTTATTTTTCTTGGAAAAACCTTGATCTCTTGGAAATCTAAAAAGCAATCTATTGTTTCTTTGTCTTCTGAAGAAGCTGAGCATAGAAGTCTTCGAAGACTTGTTGTTAAATTGGCCTGGTTGAGTCGTTTATTCCATGAGCTGTAGGTTGATTCCATCAAGCCTATACCAATCAAATGTGACAGCCAGGCTGCTATTTACATAGCTTGAAACCCTGTTTTCCATGAACGAACGAAGCACATAGAGATCAATTGTCATTTCGTTCGACAAAAACTATTTGATGGTTTGATTTCCTTAAGCTACAGGTCTGTTACTCTTCAACTGGCTTATCTCCTCACCAAAGCCCTGTCTGGAAAACAACATCATCAGCTTTTATGCAAATTAGGAGTGTCACCACCCTCTAATTTGAGGGGGGGTGTTAGAGATATTAGAGGTAATATATGTATCTTAGGTAGTTAGTTGTTTCTTCAGTTTTCTTTTTCTTTCCTTCTTTCTTTTCTTTTTCGTTTTTCTCTTTCTTTCTTTCTTTTTTTTTTTGACACCACTCTTTCTTTCTTTCTTAGTTTCTATAAGAACCTCTTTGTTCTTTTTTCTTTTCTCATTCATTAAAGACATGAATCAGAACCTGAAATAGTTCTTCTTCTTTCTGCCAGCTCTCTCTCTTTCCCTGTCCTTTGGCTTTCCGGGTTTCGAATTGTTCATCTTCACACTTTTTCTTCACGGGTATGCTTCCTTCAAACCTGTGGGGCAACAATTTGTAGCATCCAAAATCGAATAGAGTATCATCCATTTTTTCAACATAACCTCCATCGTTGGTGAAAATTATTGTAGTTTCTTTTTGGTATAAAGTTTTGTATCCATCCCTACAGAGTCTGTCAACTTGGTGATTACTGCTAACATTCCAGTTTATCTTCTATAGTTTATCCATAACTTGTCAAATGGGGGAGTTTCAAAATTCTTTTCGTTTGTTGCCGAAACTTCACTGTTTGATCAGGAATTTTATTCAAGATGATCATACTTATAACCGGGTGAATGATACGAGTTTGTTCATCCTTTTCAGGGGCTACAAGAATATCCTGAGACAAACATAACTCTTGTGTTTTGCTGTGTTTTTGGATAGTTTCAACTATTTCTTCTGGAAAATTTTTGAGTTCAATAAGGCTTAAACTGGGGGTATAGAAGATAAATATCTATGGGTAAAAAGTTTGTAGATAATTTCGGGGTTTGCTTTATTGAAGGCTATAATCCTTGGAAACAAGAAACGCTTGGGATCATAAAAAAGTTCAGAGATTTCTCCAATCTTTCCATATGCAACCATAGTAGCCTCATGATAGTTTGTAGATAAAAGAGTTCAACCATTGAACATCACTACAGATGAATTCTACAAGAACCATCATGAAGTTGCTATGGTTGCTAATTTTTTATCCCAAGATTGCTTTTAAAATGATAGACTACCAATTAAGAAGAATTGAAATATTAATTTAGAAAATAGAATAGTTGGAAAAAAAATCAACATATTTATCTAAATTTCTATTGGTTCAATCACCTACAATTAGGCTCCATTCTTTTACGTGGTTGGTTGCGGTGCGGTGTGGTGTGAGGTGGTGGAATTTTGAAAAGTATGGTGGTTGTGGTGGAAATTATGGTAGTTGAGTTGATATATTTTAATTTGAAATTGGAAAAAAAATAAATTGGTATTTTTAAGTTAAAGAATTAGGAAAGAGAAATTGTATTTTAATTTGAAATTGGAAAAAATAAATTATGCTAGGTGGGTTCTGGTGAAAAATTTTAAGTTTTAATAAAAAAAATAAATGGTATGTTGTGGTGGTGGAAATTTGAAAAGTATGGTGCGGTGTAGATCCGCAACCAACCAAATGTGGAAAATAATGGAGCCTTACTCTCAAATTGGTATTTTGTGAGATCTACTTACTTTGTTATTATATATTATATAGATTGGAAAAAAAATAAATTGGTATTTTTAAGTTAAAGAATTAGGAAAGAGAAATGGTATTTTAATTTGAACTTGGAAAAAATAAATTATGGTAGTTGGGTTCTAGTGAAAAGTTTTAAGTTTTAATAAAAAAATCAAAGGTATGTTGTGGTGAATCAAAAATTGTTTATGCACAAACCCTATGGCACATAATTTGGTACAGAAACAGACACGCTACTTATTTTAATTTTATATATAAAAAAATTCCTTAACACAACTAGAAACCACCATCGTTTAGGTATTCCTATTTCCTAAATAAAAGGAAACCACCATCTGTATGTATGCAGAAAAAAGGAAACCAAAACTAATAAAAAGATGTCAACAATATTATTTATTTTTTAAACAAAGAAAGGAAAAGGAAACAAATATCAAGACCAAGAAGCCGACTTTCTTGCTGCTACTGCAGGAGGCCATTGATTTGCGTAATTCGTTGTTTATGCAAGTTGAACATCCAAAAAGCACAAGTCTCCTTAATTTTGTGGCAGTAAAAGGTAACTCCAATTTTGTCCTGTATGAATATCCTGTTCATTGAAAAAAAAATAGTAAGTAGCTTTGATTGTAACACACCAGTTAAAATAATAGAATAAAAATTATGATTGAAAGCAACAATTTTGATTCACAGTTTTTATTCTGCATATTTGTTGTATTGTTTTATTCCCCTATTGTAATTATATTTAATTATTATATAATCATGTTACTAAGATGAACTTAATATGATATTGCCTAAAATGAAGAAGTTTCTAAAGCAGTAGCTTGAATAAGAGGTAAAACATCAAACTTGACATTCAAGAAAATACACCCACACATGATAGTTTGCATAGCTGCTACTCTGCTCAAATATTTCAATCAGATACACTAGATGTATGCGGCTTGACCAATTAAGGCCTATCAAATTCATGGGTAAATTGAATTTAGCAAATTTTATTTGAATTTATCAAAATTACCAAAAATTACCAAAGTTGATTGAAAAATTTATCAAAATTTATCAAAAATTCTCAAACTTAAATTTATCAAAATTTATCAAAATTACCAAAAATTCATGTATGCATCTTCATTCTTTTGTAAGATAGATGAAGTTTGGAATGAAGTTGGTTGAAAAATTTATATGAACTAACATCAGAACATAGCTGATCTGCTATTTTATACCACACCACTTAAACTATCACTCAATTTTTGTCGAATCCAACTTATGCAGACAATGTATTGTACTTTGAAGAAAAGAAACATACCATTGTGCAAAAGTAATATCCAACAGTTGTGAAGTAAAATGACATCATTCTGAAGAAATCAAAGTGCTGTCCAATCCAGTAAACATCTTTGCTGAGGACTGACCTCATCTTCGATTTTCTGCATCACAGTCGCCATGGTTGCTCAACTTGAAGAAGCTCGTGCTCTGCTTGCTCTGGTCTAGAGAGAAAGAGGGAGAGGAATGTAAAATGTCTGAATCTTCGGTGACGGTGACGGAGGTGCGAAGCGGCGGAGGTGACGGAGACGGAGCAGTCTCCGTCCTCCGATGATGGCAAGAATTGGGTTCCGGTGGTATATCTGTGTATAAAGAATTTTGGATCTGGGAAATGGGTGGTGATGTATAATGGGATCAAAGAGATCTCATTACACATAGAATTCAAGATCTTTAAAAACCAAGATAAGAATCTTCTTCTCTAGTTCTCAAAGTTCAACCAAATTCAATGAAAAAGATGATGATAAACGAAAAGATGAATGAATTCGTTTACCAAGATTGATGATGAACGATTGTTGTTGGATGAATGTAGGATGGACGATTGATGCTTGGATGATTCTATGTTGATCAACGCTTGAAAGATCAAACAAAGATGATTGAATGATGATTGACGTTTGAAATGGATGAATGAACGAATGGAATGAATGAATGATATGCTTGCCTTTTGAAGAATCTTGGAGGATATAGGCACACCACCTTCAAGAATACTTCAATCTCTACCTATCACCACCAAGGACGCCACCCTAGGCTAGAAGTAGATGATATGATCGAGTACGTCTCCCTCAAGAGAAACGAAAAGACTAGCAAAAGCTAGAGAGAAACATCATGTTGTGATTGATTTGTATTTGTGTATTGAATTGAATGAGATTACAAAGCACCCTAAGGGGGTATTTATACTAAATGAGACCCCTCCTTAGGCGTGTACATTACAAGAAATGGAGAGAAACTAGCTTACATCATTACAAACAATGGTGACATCATAAAGAAACTAATGTACATAAGCTAGTTTAAAACTAAGATAACTTGCTCAATACTCGTCCAATCTTCAAGATTCAAAGACCATTGTGAAGCTCCATTGATGTAGATTATTTGACCTTTGGATGACTTCTACAATATCTTCAAGGATCTTGTGATATAGAGCAAATTACCGATCCACCCTTGATGAAGCTACTTGGACGTGTGAAAGGCATGAGTGATTCAAGCTCCCTTTGATTGAAATCAAGCATTTGGTTGCCATGATGTATATTTGGGACCAAATCTACATCAGGTGGGAGGGGGGTTGGTGAGAGAAAGATATCTGGGAAATGTTTATAGAGATAGAATAGAGAGAGACGGTGCTTTCCAGCTGTATTAAGAAATCTTATTTAATTAAATCTGATGACGTGCCAGGGTATGTGTCAATTTCTGTGTCCTAGGGTCTGTGTATAAAGATTTTTTGTGTGATGAATTGTGGTGGGAATTTGAAAAGTATGGTGCGTTCGCAACCAACCAAACGTGGAAAATAATGGAGCCTTACTCTCAAATTGGTATTTTGTGGGATCTACTTACTTTGTTATTACATATTATATAGATATATAAATATAGATTACAACATAATTTAAGTTTGTCCTGGGTTTTTCTCTCTCTTGGTTCAAATTTTAAACTGTTTCTCTCTGACAGTTGCCCTCTCTTTGACCGTTGAGCTCGCCGTCCTGGTTGCTGGTGGTCGTCATCGGTCTCCCGGGATGACGGTGCTCCGATAGCAGGTCGTGCGGTGTCCACGGTCTCTCCATCGACTGGTTCTATCCCGTTGGCCCTCCTGCAACCACTCTTAGACCCACTTGTTGTCCTGCTTCGCTGCGGTTCTGGTGGTCGTTAGGTTTGGTTGGTCCTCTTGCTTCGCTCCGGTTCTGGTAGCCGTCAGGTTTCGCCGACCTTCTTGCGTTTTTGGGGGGTCTTCAATAGTGGCTATTTTCTCTGTTCTTGTGGGTTTTGGTGGTTTTTGGTTGTCGAGAATCCTAGTTTTGGTGTTTGTGGTGTGTCTCGGTCGGGACTTGTTCCTTGTCGTAGGTTATGCTGGGTCGTCGAGTCTGCAGGTTTACGATAGTTTCTCGGGTCCAACGTTTGTGCTTAGGGGCGTATTCCTTTTTCGAGTTGTTCTTCTCGCGTGTTTGGCGAGCTTGATGGTGAACCAAAGCCAAATTCAAGTGAGGTGCTCTGAATTGAAATGTGAGTTATCTTGTGTTATCTCCTCCATTTCTGTTGATGGTGATTAGCTGGATGCAGTTTCCTTTACCCCCCTTACAAGGGGTGGTGAAATTTTATATGTGCTTAAAGAGCTCATCGGGCTTATTAAGGTCTCTAATACCCCCCGGTGGCCCTATTCCTTTACCGGTTTTGGATGATGTGGTTGTACTCGCCCCCTCCTTTGTGCCTGCTGAAATTTTTGCAAACCCGTCTCCTCATCCTTTTGTCCTTGTTGGTTCTCTTGGTGTGGTTGGTCACCTTTTCTCTGTATTTGTGGAGAATTTGCCCTTTGGAATTGATGTTTTAGTGCTGAAAAATCTTTTTGTGAATTTTGGAAATGTTGTTGATGTTTACATTCCTAGAAAAGAAAGTAGGAGTGGAAGAAGGTTTGGTTTCGTTTGTTTCAAGAGTCAAAAGGAGGGTGCAATTGCTATTCAAGCCCTTAATGGTAAGTTTGTTGAACGGATCCATTACTTTTGTTTCGTAAGCTAAGGACAGTAAAAAACAGAGGGTTCGCCACTTATTGAAGTGTGCGTCTAGCAAACGTGTTTGGATCTCAAAAGTTGTGTGGAATGTGGAAGTTGAGCCTCTGCATGATATGATGGTTGTATTTAATGAGGCGGGTGCTAATAACCTTGCGAGCTCTCGGACCAGTCTTGGTGTTGTTCAAACTGAGGTTCCACCTGGGGATGTTTCTATGGATTCTGGGTGCACCTTTTCCAACCCAATTTGTGTTGTTTTAAGTCGTTCGGGTAATGCTTCAGTTGTTCCTGAATGTGAGGAGACTGATTCTCAGTCGATTCAGTTTGAATTTTTTAACTCTACTGATGTTGAGGACTCGATTTTGGAGGGTTTCAAAGCTTTTGCTAGAAGAAGGAAGAAGGGGAGGACTTTTCCAAGGTTTAAGTGACATTTGGTGAGCCAAGCTGCATGCAAAAATACTCGATATAAAGCACATGTTAGAAGGAGGGTCAAAAATGCGAGTTTGCTAGTTGAATCATTAGAGCATCCTCAAGTTCGTCTGGAAGACATGACGCGCAGAGTGACGAAGTTTGGTTGTGGTTCTGGCTTCATTCGTGGGGACCCAGAGACTGTCGAGAAGCGGCTTAAGGAAAAATTGCGAAAAGGTTGAAAATGTTAGTTTTAGTGTTTTATTTTGCTGGTTGTTTTATTGTTTAGCTGTGTTGCTTCTTTGTTGTTTGCTGTCTTTTCGCTGTACTTTCCTCTACGTGTTTCGCAACACCAATATTATCTTTTTAGCCTATCTTGGCTTTCAACAATAAAAAAAAGAAATATAGATTACAATATTATACTTTGCTAATAATATTTTCATTATGAGTCTAATAACATCAATTTTATATGATAAATCATTATAGAAATTAACGGATTAATATTCAACTTTTTTTTAACAAGAAAATCTAGGAAACACTTAGACCTTGTTAAATTAGTGGGTATCTATAGTTTACCAATTTTACCTAAATTTATCAAAATTTACCAAAATTTATCAAACTTAAAAAATATAAACTTTAATTTTAATATATTGGCGTAAATTTGCTAAAAGTTATTAGAATTTACAAAAAATTATCAAAAATTACTAAAGGTTATCAAAATTTAACTTTTACCAACTGTTTTTTATCATGAACTTTTACCAAAAATTGCAAAAAAAAAAAAAAAAAAAAACGGAAGGTAAAGTGGCAAACTTTCTGTAATTTTGTTGGTTTGTCTGACTTTCGTTTTACTTCCGGGATGAGGTTGTGGCCGAGGAACGGAGGTATAAATGTCTCCCCTGCATAAATTGATGCTGCCAACATCTCCGTCTCTGTTACACTTGCACTGCTCTCCTTTCACACTCTTCACCACGGCGGGAAAATCCAAAACCAATTGTTTTGGAAACTTTTGGATCCCTCCAAAACCAAACTCAATCCCCCTCCTCTTTCTCTTTCTTTCTTTCTTTCTTTCTTTCTTTCTTTCTTTCTTTCTTCCTCAGTCAATCTCACCCTCACCCTTTCCTTCTTCTCAAACCCTAGATTTCCAACATTCACATCCCTTGATTCTTTTCTGTCAATGGCGTTTCCTTCATCTCAAACCCTGATGGAGGAAAACCCCCACCATCAACATCACCATCACCAACAATTGGAGTGTGATGACAATCACAACTCCCCCACTCAGATTAGGTTTCTCCCTCTTCGCCACGTCTCCTCCAATGTCGTCTCTAAGAAGGTTAGGGCTCGCAAGCTCACCATTATCGATACCCCTTTAGTTCCCGATCACAAGGAATTACTACAAGTCAAACAGGAGCTCGATTCGCCTCCCCTCAGATACGTCTACTCTCGCCGGCGCCACAAGAAATCCCCCGATAACCACTTCAGGGATGCGTCTCTAGTCAAGGTTAAGTCTGAATTCGACGATGTTGAGGGTTTTGTTGGAGATGTGTTGGGTTCTCCCAGTAAGAAGAGGCGCCTTGGAAGCTCCGAGCTCGCCAAATTAGGGTTGGATTCAGCTCAGCTGTCTACGGTCAATGGGCCTAGGTTGAGGCAGTCGCGCTGTCAACACAATGCAAATGGCACTACCGCCGGGATTGTCAAGAGAAAGCCTCGCAATTCTTCAGCTAATCACAAGAAACTGGATAAAAAATGGTTACAGTATGTAGTCTATCCAATCAACGCTTAAGTTTTTATGGGTAGTTTTTAGCTTTTGTGCTTTTTTTTTTTTTTTTTTGTGCGAGGTTGATGCTGACTTTATTCATTCTCAGGTTGGCTTTGGATGGTGTTGATCCAATGGCTTTTGTTGGGTTAAAATGCAAGGTGAGTTGTCTGTTGGGATTCTATGTTGTGGGTCGATGTTTGCTGTCTGTAAGACATACTTACTATGTTGAGGTGCATACAGGTTTTCTGGCCATTGGACAATGCTTGGTATAAAGGCATGGCGGTTGGCTACAATAAAAAATCTAAACGTTATAAGGTGTAATGCCTAGTTGTTTGTCTATTTTAATTGCTCATGTTGATATTATTGGTTGGACATTGCGGCTAAGATATGTCAATGAGCTATACAGGTGAAGTATGATGATGGTGATGAAGAAGAATTGATCTTGTTGCATGAACAAGTTAAGTTTCATATATCGGAGGAGGAGATCCGCAAGTTAAACATCAGAATTGATAAATGTAAGGATGATAATGATCCCGATTATAGTCAATTGATTGGACTGGCTGCTATAGTGGATGAAAGTCGAGAGCTTGAGCCTGGGGATATCGTCTGGGCAAAACTTGCAGGTGAGTGCTCTTCACTACTATGTAAATACAAATATCTTGTTACTTGCCTTGAACGCGTGACGTAGGAGGACATATGAGGACCAGCAGTGTAAACAATGTTGCTTATCATCTCCAAGCATGTCATGCCATTTTTTATTTTTTATTTTTTTCCAAACGGTTGAAGATTGGATATGTGGAAAAGGTTGAATAGAATATCTAGTGTATTAATATGTTGGATAAAACCATGAAAATTCAACATGATGTGAAGTTTTCTATTCTAACAGTTGACATTCAGTTTAAATTGTTTGTCCTAGGTTCAGTTTTGGATAGGTGATAAACATGCCTGTATCCTCAATCTTCCCCACTAGCAAAAAAAGAAAACTTGAACAATGTCGACATTTCTGAAGAAAATCTGAACACTCCAGAAGAAGTTTCTATGTCTTGTTAGCTTCCCTTCCCTAATACATACTTTTTCAGGTTATGCAATGTGGCCTGCTGTCATTTTGAATGAGGCTCTCGTTAGCAGCTGGAAGGGGTTGAAGTTGAATAAAAGTCCTGGAGGAAGATCAGTTCCAGTACAGTTCTTTGGAAGTCATGATTTTGCCAGGTTAGGTTACTTTATGGACTGTTTATTATTTTTCCAGGTTGGACAAATGTGATTTTTCAACTTTTGCTAACACTTCTTGGAGACATTCAGAATACAGACAAAACAGGCTGTATCGTTCATGAAAGGTCTTAACTCTAGTTTCCATGTGAAGTGCAAGTCCCCACAGTTCCTTTGCAGCTTGAAAGAAGCAAGAAGGTAGGTTTTCCCTAATTTTTCTCTTTTTATGCTGTAGTTCAGGGTTCAAAATACTACTTCAATCTCCTTTGCTAAGTATACGTTGGAATGGTATTATTTTAAAGAGAAGTATCATTGTTTAGGGGTTTTCCCTCACGGACATCACATGTCCATTTAGATCTGATTTTCTTTTTTAAATTCTTCATAACCTGATGAGAGATATATAAAGCCATTGAAGAAAATTTGTGAATTGTGGTAAGTGGTAACTGCTGAACAGTCATAGAATCAGTCTTGGATATGTTAATTTTGGATCATTCTGAACTCTAAAATTTTACTTGGAAGTTATATGAGAAATTACAATTTACATTCCCTCTCTGAGTGCAATGCCTTTCTTGATTCGATTGGTTGGCGATTTTTTTTGGCTTGGATTCTTGAAACTAGAGTGACAATCGTTACAAGACTATTTTATACCTATTTCTTTTGGTGGTGTACTAGCCAGTAGGCTGTCAAAAGATTTTTAGTTCATGGTTACATGAAGCAGGAGGTTAAAGGTCCTACAGCTACATGGGGATCCCTCCAAATCTTGGTTAGCTGGGATGCGGGTTGTGAATATGGATGTGATTTTGAAATTCAGTATGTGAAGTATGAGTTGAAGTTCATGCTACTTGAATGCCGACCTTGTTGGTCAATAATCAATATTGGTGATGGTCAACATTTTGAGCTTGATGTGTCATTTCATGCTAGCTGTTTAAAGGGATTGAGATTTTAATTTTCTGTCATGTAGAAATACTGCTGATCTTGCAGTTACATTTACCAGGTACCTGAGTGAGCAGAGACTTCCTGAAAGCATGCTAAGCATGCAACGTGCTTATGAAGATGTTCAAACAATTGACTCAAGCGAAGATTCTAAGGAGGATGAGGTAATTGCTTGTGATTTCACTTACAGTTCTGACAGATGAAGTCAGCCGCATCCTTCCTTAAATATTCTTGAAACCTTTCTAGCTGCATTAAGACATGGATATGCAGCTTCGGTGGAAGTGCAAGTGTCATATTTTTTACTCATGCTTTTTGTCCGTTTGGCTGTCTTTAGAAAGTTGTATCAGATGCCTGATCTTTATTACTTGTTCTAGTGCATGCCTATTTGTTTTGTTTCTTCTGTACTCTCCAACCTCATACACTTACAGTTGTCATGATGCTTGTCTAATGTAGCCGAGGATTTTGGTTTGTTGTGGACTCCCTCAGCCCCCTTTAGCCTTGTATTGCTTTGACAAATCTGTCAGTCTGCCTCAGTCACAAGGAATAAAAAAGCAGTTTTTGTTGCAGTATGGAAAATCGCTCTTATGTAGCGTTGCCTACTGCCATTTACCCTACTGGAAATGCGACTCGTTCAACTTGAAACCTTTACAAATCCAATGTGGCTGTTTCATTGCGGAGCAGCCTCATTTGAGGCCATGGACTCACTCCATATGGCGGTGGATCTGCCAGTATTGGTCTCTTTACTTGTTGGATAAGCCCTGGAGATTCGGACTGGAAGTTGTTTGTTCCTTACAGATAGACTATTTTTTAGATGAACTAAAGAGCTAATGTAGATGCTAAAATCTGTCTCGTATAAATCAGGAGGTGGCAGATATAATGTATTGACTGTTAGGTCCACACTTCACATTACATAGTTAATTGGGACATGAAATAAATTATTCAAAACATGGGTCAGATAGAATCACATATGGGTTACCGTGCAAATGATCCTTTTAAATGCAACATTTTAAAGATTTTGAGTTGACTATGCTTTAATTTGGGGTGACTAATAATATATCTAGTAGCAGTTATCTTGGTCAAAGCCTCCCTTAGAAGAATTATTAGTCACCAACTCACCACCTACGTTACCAGGACACGGCTATTAGGGCTGCCGTACCAGGGTCGACACGACACGACACGGATCCTGACACGGGATCCGTGGCGGACCTGGGTGGAACTGCAGGACACGGCCATGAACGAACCCTAGTCAGCGGCAAACCCTAGATCGAACAATTGGACAACCAATTGGTGGGTGTTCCGGGTGGTAGTTGGGGGCTTTTGGTCGAACGGACGACGCGACCCCACCGGTGGGTTTTCTCCGATCAGAAATCGTCGGTATTCGGTCACCGGTGAGGGACAGGAGAGAGGAGAGAGGAGAGAGAGGGAGGAGACATTGTTTCATTTCCTACTGTGTTTTTTTTGGAGAGAGGAGAGAGAAGACGGGGGGGGGGCGGGGGAGGCGTGGAGAATAAAGAGCAACAGGCCCACAACACATGAAGTTGGGCTAGGGTTTTTTTTGTGATCATTTCTATTTTCTTATTTTGATTATTTTAAAGGGTAAGCTAAAGGGGCAACAACTTTTTTGGACTTTTTAATAATTGGGTTTTCTCTGTATGGACCAAATTAATTTAAATTAAAGTATTCTTGGGTTTAATTTAAGGATGACTTTAAAAAATAATACATAATATTTCACTTTTAATATAATTAAATATGTTATGCAACTAAGGGGTCATGTTTCCCCTGCCGTGTCGAACCCTTGGATACCGTGTCCCCGTGTCCTTAATTTTTAGGGATGCCGAGTCGGACCCTCGGATCCGTGTCCGACATGGACACCCGTGTCCCGAGTCCAGGTAACATAGCTCACCACAATAATTGTTGAATGTCATCATATGTCCGCACTATATAATGTTGCTCTGATTATTATGACGCTTGCCTTCTGTATTTGTTTGACTTATTAAGTGATGGCTTCAGCAGGAATTATCAGATTCAGAAGGTGTTTCTAAGTCCTGTGCCAACAAAATGTTGGAAAGATACAATGACATGCCTTGTGGTTACCGACCTGTTAGTATTAATTGGAAAGACCTCGACAGATGCAATGTTTGCCACATGGATGAGGTAAACTGAATGCCCTCAATAGAAAAAGAAACTAGTTTCTGTGTTTTTGTTCTTCTACTTGTAGGATATTTTAGAGGGCTAAAAATTGAATGATTCACTGACTGTTGAAGTGTAGAGCTTTGTATATGTTGCACAACTCTCTCTCTCTCTCTCTGTGTGTGTGTGTGTGTGTGTGTGTGTGTGTGTGTGTGTGTGTGTGTGTGTGTGTGTGCGCGTGCGTGCGTGTGTGTGTTTGTGTGCGCTCGTGTGTGCGTGTGCATGCGTGTTGGGGGGGGGGGTGTCTGTGTGTATGACATGCTTGTGCATGCTTTTTCTTTTTCTCTTCTTTTCTGCATGTGTGCACAATTTTGCTTCTCCCTCTCCCACCTGCATTCTCTGTTTCTCTTTAAGGAACTTGGCATTGCTTATATTTCGTTATTTAACGACCTTATGGGGTCTGTAGACATATGCTGAATTGACATTATTTTCTTGTTAGGAATACGAAAACAATTTGTTCCTGCAGTGCGATAAATGCAGAATGATGGTAAGGAGCCTGTTACATTGTTCGGTTTTGTTTCTACTTCCCTTTGTCTTTTTGGTTCAATCTATTGCTATGTTCTCGGGTTTCAGATCCATACCTTGAGAGTCCTGCTTCTATTGGGTATTTGGGGAGGTTTCCAATTTAGCAACCTGACCATAAGTTACAGAGTTATAAAGAAGTGGCTCTAGTGGACATTTGGACCCTAGATTTTTAAACTGTTGACTGCTTACTGCATAAAAAGGAAGCAGAGCGCAGTTGAAGAAGCATTTTGATCCACAAATACAAGGTTTTTCTAATAAGCTGTGCGTTTGCTTATTTTTGTCACATGATGAAGACATTGCTTATGAATAAGTTTGGGATTTGTGCAAAACCTTAGAAAGCTGTAGGTTGATTCTCGGAAACATGATATGTATTCACTAGGAAGAGTATTAACCTATTATTCCAACCTTACTTGAGAACCATTTCGTGTAAAGATTTTGTATGCCCAAAATGTTTTCGCATGAAACTGAACATTTGGAGGAAATTTGTGTCTGTTCTTTTGTTGTTTCCTTCTCTGAAAAGTCACAGAAATCGGAAAAAGTTACTTTCACCAATTATTTATTTATTTGTTTATTTATGGTTCAACATAACTTCTTTGGTCTTGTCTACTCTCACTTGTGCCAACTAAAGAACAATTCCGATTTCACATTGTTTTATTTTTTGTTGCCTAGCCTTTATTATTCTTAAAACTGTAAACGAGAATTGCACATTTCTTGCCCAGGTTCATGCCAGGTGCTATGGTGAAGAGTCCGTTGATGGTATGCTTTGGTTGTGCAAGTTGTGTCGAGTTGGAGCACCTGAATTTGCTCCACCATGTCGCCTTTGTCCTGTTGTAGGTACATGCTGTGGCATCTGTTATTCCTCATCAGACAATGGATACTATCTCCTGTTTAATTATGTAAAATCGTTTACTTTGATAATGCAGGAGGGGCCATGAAGCCTACAACTGATGGCCACTGGGCGCATCTGGCTTGCGCAATCTGGATTCCTGGTTTGTTTTTGTGTAACTTATGTCTTGTGGTATCCTCTGGTAGTTATTCTTTTGACCTTTGCTCATTTGTTCCAGAGACATGCTTATCTGATATCAAAAAAATGGAGCCCATCGACGGTCTAAGCAGAATAAACAAGGTCTTTTTGTGTATGTGTGCGTGTGTGTGTGTGTGTGTGTGTGGTTGTCTGTACCATAAACCAATTTAATTCCTTTCTTGTGCTGATTATCTTATCCCCCTGTGCTTCTTTCGATTAGGACCGTTGGAAGCTTCTATGTAGCATTTGCGGTGTTCCATACGGAGCTTGCATTCAGGTGACCCCCTTGTCCACTTGTTGATCATTCTATACAGGCTTTTCCTTCTGCTTACATGATGCAGCAACTATATTTAGCTATATATACATATTCCAGTAGGTACCATGGAGTCAGCCTGTATGTAGCTTTCCACGATATTCAGCTCTTAGAAGCGTCTGATACTACCTTCTACCAGCATTGTGATTTTATAGATCTCTTAACTTAATATTTTAATCTTGCATAAAAGAAGGGAAGAAAGTCCTCTTGATCCATTGCAAAGTGCCATGGTCTCATTGAGGGGGTACGATGTGGGCTTCTGCATAACCTCACTTGAGTATGCCATGGTTGATATAGTGGTTGGAGGGATGATGATCAGAACAGAAAGCCATTTGGATAAACAAATTTCATCACCTAGTATTTGGGGCTAAAAAGGAATAATGTCTTTCTTGGGAGGAAGTGGATGAGAATTTTGTTTGGTATTTGGTAATTCTGTCCTCCCAAGGAAATGGATGCTTCCAAGGAATTTCTTTGTTAGATTTTGAGCAGCATTGCACTGCTGGACTCCTTGGACTTTTTCCCTGGCCTCAGTATTCCCTTTTTTTCTCTGAGATCCACGTGGCCTTTATAATAAAAAAGTTTCTGGCAAGATTGCAAGAACAGTTGTTTTTCCCCCTTGGATGTTGAAAAGTGTTAATAAAATCCCTTTTTTCCTGTTACACATGTGTGCTTTACGTTGGCTTAGTGGGAAGCTGCCTTTTCAATTGTCAGTTGGTGTTGGCTCTTGTACAGTTTACTTTGCCACTCTAATGAATATGTGCTTAATGTATCACACTTGATTACAGTGTTCCAACAATACTTGTCGCGTGGCTTACCACCCACTCTGTGCGCGTGTAGCTGGCCTTTGTGTCGAGGTAATTTTCTCCACTTATTGGACACTGCAAGCAGGTGTTCTGTTGGGGGAAAAACCTATTGACGGTTCTTTATACTAGTTTTCTCTGATCTGTTTTTGTTTATCCTATATTATTTGGATGTTGTATAGCTTGAAGATGAAGACAAACTCCATCTCACTCCTATAGATGAAGAAGATGAAGATGAACAGTGTATTCGTTTACTTTCATTTTGCAAGAGACATAAGCAACCATCTATTCATTTCCCAATAGAGGATGAGTCGGTTGGGAAAAATACTTCTCATTCAAGCTACAGCCCTCCTCCTAATGAATCTGGATGTGCTCGTTGTGGTACGTTACTGTATTTTTGGGATCTGGCACACCATATATAAATTTATATCAGGATTAAGGATTTCAGTATGTGATAATTATTTTCTATTCTTATTGGATTGGGTTTCGTGTGCTCCAGAGTTGTATGTTTCTAGTCCAGCTATTGAACGATAGAAGTGAACATCATAAAAGCTAACTTAATATAGAAAATTTACACTATCTTTTGGGGTGTGTTGATAGACAACCATCATGGAGCAATTTAAAGGTTTTTTTCTCATATATTCCCTGAATGCCATGAATCTGTGATTTGTGGTGATGTCTGTCTCCTTGGCGGTTTTGTCACGTGAGGGCCATTGTTAGGCATGTTGTTTCTGCGTGCAACTAATATCTTGAGTTTGTTAGCATTCCTTACTGTCAAATGGTTGTTGCCAGAGCTATGTCTTCCGCGATTGTTGTTATATCTTTGGTTTCCTCACATAGCTATACTATCATGGACAGAGCCTTATGACTATTCTTCCAGAAGGGGACGAAAAGAACCTGAAGTACTTGCTGCAGCATCCATGAAACGTTTATTCTTAGAGAACATGCCGTACTTGGTTGGTGGTTACCGCCTACATCAATCCTTGACTCGGATATCGGAGGAGGATAAAATTCTCATGGGCTCCGGCTTGTCTTCGTGGATTCAAAATAGAACTTCAAGTCATGGTTCCTCAGGGAGTATACTTTCAATGGCCGATAAATATAAATATATGAGGGAGACTTTCAGGAAAAGATTGGCATTTGGTGAGGGTTCTATGGCCTTTCTCTTCGCTTCTTAATTTTGTTCCCCTTTCCTTGCTGCTGTGGCCCCTAAAATTAACCAATGCTATCAAAGTTTGCTTTTGAGTTTGCTGTGTATACCCTTTAGTTTTTCTTTAGTTCAAAAATTGAGGCATAATTCATGTCCCGTGGATCATGTTTCCAAATTCTGATAGTTTCCAAAAGAATGCTTCTTGCAGTTTCATTGATGTTTGTTGCATCTTATGTCATAGGTGGTCTTGCATTGTGTTACATACTAACGTGCTAGTGTGGTGTAGTGTCCGAAGATGGGCATGTTGAGGGATATCTGGCCATTGTTAGCACTTAATCATCAAGTGCCTTCTGCATTTAAGTTTTCCTCTAAAGCTGGCACTTTACAAGCTTGAATATACTTTATTTTTGTCATGAAAGCAGGCGCTTTACAAGCTTGAATAGACTTTATTTTTGTCATGAAAGCAGGCGCTTTACAAGCTTGAATATACTTTATTTTTGTTATGAATCTAGAGGGGAGGAGTGTGCAATTAGTTTTCATGTGTAGATGTTTATCTAAAAAACCAGATTGGAGCATTACTCTGTGTCACTGGCATTATTACAAAAGCATATATTGTTACTGCTTTATTTCATGAACTGTCCAAAGTTTCTTTTGTTCATTCCAGAAGTTCTACATAGCTTTTGTTTACAACCCAAATGCTTTAGACTCCCCTTCTCTTTCTCCCTCTCCGTGCAATGCAGGTTTCATAGTATTCAAACAATGTCTTGTCTTTGGCTTCATTTCTTCGAGATATGTTTTTTTTCCAGTTTTTATTTGGTTCTTTCACGGAAGGGTAACAACTATGACTGAAACTTAACTTCAGAGTCTCTTTCTTTTTCTTCTTTTTTTTTTCGGTTGTGAAGGGAAATCTAGAATACATGGATATGGAATCTTTGCAAAGCAGCCACATAAAGCTGGAGATATGGTACTCGTGATTTTCTTATTTGTTTAGTGTGTTTATGAATCGTAACTCTTAGAAATGTCTCAAAGATCAATCTAATGACTTTCTGGCTTTCTAGGTTATCGAATATACTGGAGAGCTTGTTAGACCACCTGTGGCTGATCGTAGAGAACACTTAATATACAATTCGTTGGTGGTATGTTTACTTATATTGTCTTAATCCATTTGTGTGAGTTGAGTATCTACTTGCATGAGTATGTTGGCATTGTGTCCTTGGGCGGGAAGTGTGTACTTTGTTTGCAATGAAATTGGTGAAAATGGTTGAGGTATAATTTGGGAAGGTGTAGCTCTTGCTGACCAGGTACCTAATACCTTAGCTCCTAGATATGCTCTATGCCCATCTTGTTATGGATGGAAGTATAAAAATTGGCCTTTATATTATTGTGTTAGTGAAGGGAGCATTGTTTAATTGAGCAATCTATGTGCATTGAGACATGAGAGTTACCAAACAAATATGGGGGCTTTGTTGCTCGTGTTGCCATAGTCAATCAAGTGTGTTCAATGTTTCTGCATTTGGTTTATGCCACGATACATATTGCATGTGGCACTTTCAGTAGGTGCTTTGGTTCCCTTGTGAACCAGCTGAGTGCGGTATTATATGCTGAAGCTGTGTCAATTGCCACCAATGTTGGAGTGATACCTTGCTTATGCAGCAGTAGCCTATAACTGATTTTACTTTGCATCTGGCTCCTGTCACTTCGATTATTGTCTCCAATCTCCATTTGACTTTTGTCTATTTTTGGTATTTTCCATCTAGTGTCCAATCTCATCTGATATTGGGCTACTGGCATAGTATTTCATGCAGACTAGTGTGCCTCGGGCCATTCATTGATATATGGTCCTTCAACAATGCAATTATTTTTCTGGATTTCTGTTGCAGGGTGCAGGAACCTATATGTTTCGAATAGATGATGAGCGTGTTATTGATGCTACAAGGGCAGGCAGTATTGCTCATTTGATCAACCATTCGTGTGAAGTAATTATTCTCTCTTTTCTTTTTTATGTAGTTTTATTTGTAGGGTCTTGTGTTTTATTGTTGGAAAACAGATGATGATGGGGTTTCTTCTTTACATCTTCTGGTGAATAATTCTTATTGGCCTTTTCCATTCAGTTAAAGTTTATCTTTGTATATACTAAGTTGATTTTTTGGCTGTCTTATTGACATTATTGCACAACCTATATGTCAAGGAGTATTTTGCATATAATATATGTACACACAGATACACACTCTCTCTATGACAAGGAGTATTTTGCATATAATATATGTACACACAGATACACACTCTCTCTCTCTCTCTCTCTCTCTCTCTCTCTCTCTCTCTCTCTCTCTCTCTCTCTCTCTCTCTCTATCTCTATCTCTCTCTCTCTCTCTCTCTCTCGTGCAAGGTGCTAGTGCAAGGCATGAGTGAATAATAAAACAAATAGTGCACTTCTAAACAATCACATCATATGTTTGTGTGTGTGTGTAATAGGTACATTGGTTGCATCAAATGGTGCATTGTCCTTTTTCTTATTTCCTCTTTTGTAAATAAGAAGCATGCATGGTGTTACTGGTAGATGTGTAAATAATGTGGTATTAATAATCAAATAGTAGTTATTATATTGATTATGTTAAGGAAATAAAAACCCTTTACTATTAATTACTCTGTATCAATAACAACAACCCTAAGTAAAGTCTCCCTAATATGGGGTCTCAAGGGATCCATGTGTAGGCAGCCTTCCCTTCATGCACGGTATTGCATGAATAGGCTTGATTCCTGCGGACCCAAAAAAAACCTTTTGAAAAACCAAAAAACAACCATTTTGAAAACCAGAGGGAAAGCTGAATGGGAATAATAGAAGAAGAGAAAATTCCAACTACTGCACGTTAATTACTCTGTATCATGTAGTGTAATAAATAATCCTGGAGTATTATAGTCAATGTGACAATCAAATAATTATTTTTATTCTATTTACTATAATTTTAAAGTAGCTAATTAGATTATATATTTGCAATAAAGTGGACTCAATGAAATTTAAATGTAAAACAAGGTCATGGATAGCACATGTTCCAAAACTAATATGTTGTTTTCCTGGAGCTCATCAATAGGCAGAACTTACACGTATCAAAATACCATAGCTCCTTGTTGAAGACTCTATCTTGTTGGTTTTGACTTGCTTCATTGGTTGATTTATGTCTCTTGATCATGTTTGCTATCACTTGATTTATGTCTCTTGATCATGTTGAAGATCACTGATAGCTCCCTTTGCCTTTATCCAGTTATATTCATGGACCTTCTTACATACATTCTTGTTTCTTGTGCAGCCAAATTGTTACTCAAGAGTTATAACTGTCAGTGGTGATGAACACATAATAATATTTGCTAAAAGAGATATAAAGCAGTGGGAAGAATTGACATATGACTATAGGTTTCTGCTTCTGGGCTTTATTTTTATTTATTTTTATTACTGGCTTGAAGTACCCTAGGATTGCTGAGCTTTTCCTTTTTGTCCTACAGGTTCCTCTCTGTGGATGAACGACTTAAATGTTATTGTGGTTCACAACAGTGTCGAGGGGTAGTCAATGACACTGAAGCAGTGGGGCAGGGTGCTAAGCTATGCGTTCGCCGCAGTGAACTGATAGATTGGAATGGGAAATAGAGCTGTAAGTTAATTCCTTATTCCAATTGTGTTGTACTCTTTAACCTACTTCTGTTCACCCAAGTGTTCTGCATAGCCTTCTGTCTTGAATGTATGAAATTGTTGTTTATCTTCTTTTGTTTTCCTTTTCTAAAATGATCTGTGGGTGGTAAGTGGGTTTTGTGGTTGCGTAATCTTGTGCTGCCTTCCTAATAAGTAACTTTGCATTGCTTTGCTCGGTTTTCTTATTTCCTTCATGTTGTTTTGTGCCTGTTTATGTTCTGTTCTACACATGGACATGGTGGTTGTGTAGGATGAACGTCCTTTATTTGCTAATACCTTTATGTCTGTTTTCATTGAAAGTGATAGATTACATTTTATAGAAAGAAGCCAGAACGGAAATGAGATAATGTCTAGAAGAAACTTTGTGT
Source organism: Portulaca oleracea (assembly GCA_029582165.1). Lineage (NCBI taxonomy): Eukaryota > Viridiplantae > Streptophyta > Magnoliopsida > Caryophyllales > Portulacaceae > Portulaca > Portulaca oleracea. Next base: position 16,817,307 of record CM055875.1, read on the forward strand.
GGAAACTGGAAAGGTGGTCTAGTGTCAAGAAAATCAAAACGCACAAAATTGACTAGTGTGTGTGTTGATTTACTATTTGTTGGCTTAAACTTTAATTTGAGCAATGTATATTAGCTTGAGCAATGTGGCATCTGGCGACTCAGAAAGTTATATATACGCATAATGTCCTTCCATCTATCAACGTCAGGTTTTGGTTCACTTAAACATCAACACGCCCCCTCACATGTGCGTAATTAACAAGGTCCAACACGTGTACAAATTTATCGGACTGGGGAATGTGGCAAACAACAAGAGACCTTGGCTGTTGCTCTGATACCATGTTAATCTTTATATTAATTGGGCTTTTAAACAATCGTACCTTGCATATAAGTCAATGGGTTTTTTATCACACCACCTATTGGCAAATGGATGGTTTTAAAAAGCCCAAAAAAGCACAGGGGGCACCCCTTGCTTTGTCACTTCGAAGCCCAACCCATTTTCAAAATTTCTGGCTTTTCTAGGCTTTTTTGCACTTTTTAGCAGAGCGCTGGGTGAAGAGCTCATGGGTTTTCTGCATTCTAAGCTGCTGGAGCTATCTCTCGCCTCTTGTTATGTTCTTTTTTCTTCCTCTCCCATACTCCTTACACCTCTTCTTCTTTTGAATTTGTGTGGCCTACGTCCTCTCTACCATCTCCCTCTTCCTAGCTCCTCTCTCCTTCTATTTTCTCTTCCCTTGTGGAATTCGTCGTTAGCTTAAATCTCTGTTTTTTTCCCTTGTCCCTTGTAGAAGAGTAGTAGCTCATTTTCCCGCTAGCTTGGGTAACAACGAGCTAAATTATAGTATCCATCTTAAGCACAAGATCATCACTATCATCCTCATCTTCCATTCTTGCAAGCATCCAATATTTGCTTATCAATTTCTTTCAAGAGTATATGAACTCTAGTACTCTTGGCATTGGTGCTTTAGTATACGATTTGATTTCACAAAAACCAATCATTCAATCAGGAAAGATGGTGCCAGCCTATTTATCTTCTTGTGGTGTAGCTGTTGAGAAAATAAGTAAAATTAGTTATTTACTTGATGAACTAAAATTTTTTGAGAACTGAATAGCTTTTTGAAACTGTAACTTGCATGTTAAATGCACCCCAATTTATCTCACATTACGTTGCACTACATGTAGGGCTAAGGTGCTAAGCGCCCTAATGAGAAACTTTTTCACGTTTGTTGAGGAGGATCTATATCCTCTCCCTCATTTGGCAATCTTAAAAGAAGTACAAGTTAGTTTAAGTAATTATTTAAGTGCTAGCTACTAGGTAACTTAGAAAATGTTTGCAAAACTTAAATAAATTTAGCACTTATTAAAGTTAGTTTCTTACCTAGAGATGTCACATTGCATTGCCTTATTGCAATGGGCTTTTCAAAGAGACCTTCCATATTTTTGTATGAGCTCAACTTGGCAAGAACCTTGTCGTGGGTTTTAAGATCTTGAGTCACCTGATGCAATCATACAAACCATCCATCACTTCACTATCATCTTTGATCCTGATTTTAATATCCTTAAATGCCATCTCTTAATGGCATTTCTTTTCTTGAAACCTTTTTTTAACAATAGTATCCTTGGTTTTATGCACAACCTCATAAACATAGCCCAGAGGAGGTATTTTACCTCCATCAATTTTCAATCATGCAAAGGTACTTAACTTGGGGACATGTCAACTTAAGGGCATGTTTGGTGAGAGAAAAAGGAATGGAATTAGAAACTGTGTTTGGTGAGCCAATTTTGGAATGGGATTAGAAATCCCCCAGGTTTCCAATCCCCCTCAAATGGGTGGAATTAGATACCTCCCAAATGTGGGGGGTATAAGATCTATCCCTTCCTATTGTCTTTTTTTTTTTTTCCATAAAAGGAATTTCTCACTCCAATATCGAAAGGTCATCAGAAGGACTCCATCCTTGCCACCTTCTGCATCTCCACCGTCGCTTGTCTGACGACCACCGCCATAACCACCTTCAGCTTCAATTTGACCTCTCAATTATTTTCAAACCCAAAATCCAAAGGCCAAAAAAAATCCATGTCTACTTTCGATTATTTCCCAATTCAAATAAAAAAAAATTGAAAGATGAACCCCAAAATTTCCAGCGGATCAGTATCGATTCAAGATTCAGCCAACCCTTTCGGCCTGAATCTCATCCATTGATGACGACAAAGGTGACGCCGACAATTTTCTCAGACAACCCAACGGATTTTCCGACGACATCGCAACGTACGTTGAAGGACAAAGTAGAAGAGGATTGAAGAAGATTGCAAAAATCTTTGAGGTGGGGTGGACGGTGGAGCTGGGGCTGTGGATGGAGATGGAGCGGTGGTGTGGACTGGGGATGAAGATGGGAGGGGGGGGGGTTGTCTTTGTTATTCTGGACTTCGATTTTGCAAATTCAGTAGTGGACTAGTGGTGTGGTAGGGGAAGGACAAAAGTGGATAGAGATTATTATTATTATTATTATTATTATTATTATTATTATTAAAAATTCCATTCCATTCCATTCCAATTTCTAGCCAAACAACATTGGTTTTGGGTTCTAATTCCATACCCATCCCTCCAAGATTCTAATTCCATACCTATTCCATTCCTAAAATCTCTCCAAACATACCCTAAGATCGCATTAAATATTTTCCAATAACTCTCTTGCAAGATATTAGACGCTATCTTTTTGCCCTTGCCTCCTTTGACCACACTAGTACTACATTCATGAGATGTCACCATCTTCCTCAAAATATTTTTTTATTTGTTTGTGGATAGAGGAAAGAGTGATGGTGCAACAAATTTAGTCATGACCAACCTGTGTAGGTTGCTTCAGTTAGTTAGTTGCCTCTCATCAAGTTGAAAAGGTCAACAAAGCTATGTATGTAAGCATTGATAGCCATACTCTTTGAAAGAGCAATATTAACTTTTGGAATATTCTTTCTAAAATCTTCCAACATAAGATCAATGCAATCTGTGTCACATGGAGTCCTAAAGAGGTGTTGCCTCTTAGCCATTAACAATTTTCCTGCGTAAATATAATATTAAAAGAATTAGACATTAAATCTGGTACAAATACTTGTCATTTGAAAATAGAAAATCTTAGTTTGTAGCTACTTACTCCCGTAAAATAATTAAATGCATTTTCGATCACTACTTGGACCATATTTTCCTCTCCAACCTCTTCCACTATATCATCAAGAACCTAAGGCAAAAGGTTGGCATCCTTCACAAGTTTGGAGACATCCATATCGAATGAAGATCGAGCCTTTGTTGAATTGGAAAGGAAATTAGCAACATCCTTTTCGATGGTGCCGTCATACCATTCATCGGATAAGATAAAATAAACCTTTGTGCCCACCCTCCTTTGTCTAGCTCTATCTTCCTTCTTGGCATCCTCCACTTCTTATGAGGACTAGGAGTCCGGCTCGTGCTAGGCACCGGGTAGTAATTAAAGTCGTCAAGATTTAATCCATCTCTCAAGTTTGTCAACCTCTCATGAAAACAAATTGTAACAATAACAGTAAAATAACTATCCAAATCCATCCTCCTACGCACCATGCGAGCACAGAGCATCAGATCAATATACCATAGTTATTAAAACCCCGGTCCTGATTTACGATCCTACGATTTTATGGTCCAAAATCTTCGATACGATTCTACTATTTACACACGATCCACGATCCTACATGGGCTAATTTCCGATCCTAACTTCCCATAGTTTTGAGTTAGGATCCCGATTTTAACAACCTTGCAATATACTATCCCACTACTGCAATTTTTTTCTTTTTTTCTTTCAAAAAATGTCTCTCTCTAATTCCTAAACTATTAAATCCATATCTCTCCTCTTTTGCCTTCTTAAACCCACTGTCGAATGCTGGAAAATCTCAACCATCTGCTTCATCCCCCACATTGTGAACATCTCTACCAATTTGATCTACAGAATGTAACTCATACATGCTTTATGATAAACTTTTTCAGCTAATAAGAAATTGATCATGATGGATGATGTTGACGACTCTATTGCAAGGGCAAACTGGAACTCAGTTTACTTTATTCCTCTCTTTCTTCTTCTATGTTCTGAATTGGCGATCTGGATTGTTTTAATGGTTTCCAAATCAAACATTTATATCATTCTTTTGTGTTGATTTATATGAAATCTGTGCATGATGCGAAGTTAGATTTTTAGGATTTGTGTTTTAAGAATTAAGGTTCACTGTTTAATTCTTTGGGTATTCCTTTGATTAAAATGGTGAGTTGTGGATGAGATTTCATGGAAAATAGCACAGGGGCAACTATTAAGGATAGTTTTGGGTGTTCTAAAACACCAAAAAGAAGATATTTAATTCAACGAAAGCAGATGAAATGATGCAAATCAAACAGAGGTGGAGAGATAGGCAGACAGATACTGGTGTATGGAGACTGTCAGATCAATTTTTCTGACACAATTGTTGGTAGAAAGAAAATATAGGGAAGGAGATGACAGGTGTTAATGTTGGTAAAACTGGGCCAGCCCAACGCACACAAGCAAGTAGGCAAGCACCATATGAACCAAAAAAAAAAAAAAAAAAAAACCAAGAATGAAACTCTCCCTTTTATACATAGTTACTGAAATGTTAGGAACTCTCAACTCATTCGTTGAAGGTAGTTTAAATCACTGACCACATTGAGCAATAGATTCACAAGTCATAGCAATAGTATCATGTGTAGCGGCTGTAGCCACATAAAATGGAATCTTGAATCATAAAACCATCTATCAATTTATCTATAAGCCCTTTCTATAAGCCCTCTGCATAACTCGTTCATTGTTTTGCCTCCCTTGCCCATTTCTTGCCTTTATGTCATTTGCCGGACCTGGATTTGGAGTAACATAAAATCCATTAGACCCTTTGCATTGCTTAGGCTTAGGCATGCTAATACTTCCCTTTGACCCACCACCTAAATTTCCTCTCTTAGAATTCATTTCAACACATTCTTCAGCGTCTTTAACTTAGTCATGTTCACTGACAAAAAAATCTTTTCTTTCTTGGTTTTTTTCAAATTCTACATAGTCTTGATTTCTTTTCTAACTTGTTCAGGGACCGTTCTGCTAGTGCATTACAATATCCACTGACCATCCTGTTTAAACCATAACACTCCCCGTGTAGTGTAGTCATTTGCTCCACAAAGATTGCAATAGATTACACTTCTGCTGCTTTCATCTTGCCTTCTATGCTTCCTTGCAGGATTTAAGGATTTAGATGAGGCTGTATCCAAATCGGTTTGGTCCTCTATGCAAATCAATTGGCAATGACGGAGTGGCACACAATTCACAACCCGGTGAACTCAACTCACAATTCAATCAATTGAATTAAAAATACTTACGAAGTCACTTTAATGAAAGCTTGTTCATCACAAACATACAAATTAAACAAATAAATCAACTTAATGAAGTCACATAATCGCAGATTCACAGGAAATCACTTCACATAATCATAGTTAGTCAGACACAGGCTGAGAGAGAGACAACGAAACCAAAAAAAAGGGAAATTCAAGTGTCCACACTCCATAGCGAGAAGCAGCAAAGCCAAAGAAAGGGGGGAAAAACAGATCTATAGTGCAACAGAGTGAATGTAGGAAGAAGGAGAAAGGAGAGAGGAACAAGGAGAAAAGAGAGGAGGAAGAGGAATAACAAGGAGTAGCACCCACAGCAAAAAGCCAAGATTATAAAATAAAAACCAAGAACCGAGAGAAGAATGAGGAAGGAGAAATAGATTTACTAACCGGGGGTAGATGGGTCGAGCAACAATAGGAGAGAGCAGCAAACGAGCAAGAGCAAACAAGTAGAGGGGGGCTAAGGTTTGTTGAGAATGAAAGGGTTTTTTATCAAACATTTTAATTTTCCTTTTTTTACTGAACTGGGAGGCAATGAAGAATCATGAAACGCCTGGATTGCGTTAGGTTCTACAAAAAGGTTAGGGTTTAGGGTTCACTTGGCACTTAGCCCTGTCTTTGATGGTGGATAGTTGGGTCTAGTGTAAAGGACGTGTTGGTGGCTTAGAGGAGAAGGATGAAGAAAGGTTGGCTTGTGGTTTTTGGAATTATGTTCCTTTAAGTTATTTGGTGGGCCATTTGGAAAGTGAGAAATCGATGCATATTTGAGGAAAAAGCTTTGTCCCTAGATAATTTCTAGCTCTACTTTTTGATGGCTCCATATAGTTGGATTTTGGTGCTTTAGGGTGATTGTAGTTTGAATTTTGTGGAATTTGTTAATATCATTGATGAGAGCTTGAGGGCAGTGTTATGTATATTCCCTGTTTTGTAAATGGGTGACATCCCCTTCGTGTCCTTGCAATCCATCTTTTGACTACTTAAAAGAAAAAGATGTGCAATATCTTATCTCGATATGTGTTGTGAGAGAGGTTTCAAAAGACAACGTGAAAAGTGTTTGGTTGTTGTTGGTAGTAGAAGTTAGCAATGTGTACATGTAATGGGGAATTAAAAAACAGAGATTCAGTGATGTGTATATGTAATGAGAAATACAAAACAGAGATTCAGTAATGCGGATGTGTCCTGAGGAACACAAAGCATAGATTCTTTGATGTATCGAGGAAGCACCGTTGGTAGAGTTACATCCATGATGCTTGAAACCAAGATGTTAGGTCAGGTAGGATGCTTCTGGGCCACTGGGAAGCAGAGAACTTGATGAATTTTTTGAGGATAAAGCTTTCACACTTCGTGATTTCAAGCCATGCTTTTTGAGGATTTTGTATAGTTGGAGTGTAGTGCTCAAGGGTGATGGGAAATTGATTTCATTTTTTTAATTTTCTTGATAATATTAGTGATGGGAGCCTGAGGATGTTAGGGTTTTTTTGGGTGTATTTTCCCTTTTCATAAGCGGGTGATTTCCCTTTGGTGCCCTTTCAAACAGATTGACTAATTATCTAAAAAAAATTCCAAGGAATAAGGTTCATAGAGGATGGAAGATATTCACTCACAGGTCATTTAAAGAGGTAACTAACAACATATAGACTCATTGGCAAAACAAAGAACCAACTCACGAGTCACCGCAACCTTTATAAACCTTGGGGAGTGAAATTTCACCCAAACACACTGTTAAAAAAAATCAGTGTGAAAATCACCAAACTATTACTAGTGTTCTAAGTTTAAGCAAGGGGACAATTTAAAATGTAACATGTGTGTCATAGGTGGTTGCTTATCACTCATGATCAGGATTCACACATAGAGTTTGGTGATTTGTTGTGCCAAAATATTGTGAATGTAACTTCGAATAACTTAGCATGATGTTGAACTAGAAGCATTGTCGTCAAAACTGAACCGGTGAGCAAACTGTTTCAAGTACTGAGTCAATGGTTGAACCGGTGTGATGGGTTCAATAGGGTAAAACCATATTTTTATAATTTAACTATTTAAGAGAAGCTTTGTACATTTGACATCATAAAGCAGACCATCTTCTGTAATTGCACTTACAAAGTTATATACGATGAAAATTACTAATAGGAGCACTAGGCCAACAGAAACTAAGAGCTCTTCATAGAAAATTGGCTTATTTCCTTTCATATGAAAATATAAAAGCCCTTAATTTCTTTAAAATGTGAATATTGCTTCAACTTATAGTCTTTGATAAATCCTACATCAAGATGTATAGTGACAACCGAGAATGTGAGCCTCGAAGACCCTTGATTTATAAAGTTGTAATTCTAAAAGAAAATAGCCAAAAGAATTGGTATGATGGCCTTATTTTGGGATTTGCGAGATCTATCCATTTAAGTCTATGATGTAATTGTAATGACAAGGCTTAGTGTTCACTCATTTGAAAGGACTCTCATCTCAATCAATGACAATCTCCAACACTTGGCTGCAACCTTTTGCATGTGGAGTTGACTAGTTGAGTACCTTCCATTTTACTTTGTCATTTCTTAAGGAGCTCCATCTTCTTACTGTGATAAACCTTTTAGAAAATCTAAACAAATGCAAGGGTGTTTAGAAGATTGTTGTGGAGCTATTCTGTAAGAGATTGGTGGGATGAAAAAAGTTCAATGGGGAAACTTTTAACTTTATTGTGAAGTATGTTGTTGAGCACCACCCATTGATTTTATGACTATGCCCATCTACGTTGTCTTGTATGTCATTGAAGAAAACCATGGAGGATTTTATATATTCCTATAAACTGAATTCTGGTAAAGTTGGAAGCTGTTTGTCGCTTCATGCAAGAGAGGAGTAGACATTAGGACTTTCCCCCCTAGATGAATGAGCTCAAAAACAAAGTGTTTGGAGTTCTGTTATGGCTACCATGGTAATGAAATTCTATTTGATTGATCGTTCAACATTAGTTACTTACACATTTCCTACCTTATGCATCGCTGTGTGATGATGATTACCTTTTAGTCTTACCTTCACTAAGAGCATCTGTCAACCTCTTCCTACTATGGCCCTTGAAATGATCAGTTACGTTTGACATTGATCTGTTCTAAACTGCCTCCTACTTCATCCTTTTTATCAAATATGATTTCCTTTTAGCTGATCCATCTTCTACTTCCCTTGTGCAGAAGATTCATATCGTCAATCAGCGTCATCTGTGATGCTTAAAGTTGGAGACAACATATTCTTTTACAACAATTTCTTCATCTGAGAACACCTCAAGTCCACCTGCTTCAGATTTTTAGGCAAGAAGACTTGTGGCTCTTTTCGTTTTCAGCTTCACTTTGTGAGGCACAGAATCATTAGAGTCCATTGTGCTCAAAACGATCTGCAATTCTGTTTTCACTTTAATTTATTTTTTAAAAATTGGTTGCAAGCCTTACACATTTTATGGACTTGTCTGAGGTTAGATGTTAGCATTAGCTGTGTGACCATTCAAAAGGACAAAACTGATGCAGACTTAGGACTGTATTGTTTGATGCATTTTGCAAAAAATGGGCAGAGAAATTCTTTGTAACCTTTTGAGGCTGTAGGTAATTTGATTGACCGAGAAATGACAATGAAAACATTGAAGAAAGAGATGTTGAATGAGCTATTTTGCCAACACCACACTCCAATAACTTTACGTTACGTTTTACATTATGAGATACAGTTTCTTGAGTGAATATGGGGTAACATTTTTGACATTTTGAACATTGGGAGAAAGATGAAGTAGATGAAGAATGAGCTTATTAAACTTAGATTTGGGCATGTGTCTGTTCGAACATGACATTTCATATGAATTTGTGAAAGTTTGGAAAAACCTTTTGAAACTCTAGTATTTCATTATGTCCTCTTACCTTTTAGTTCAGATTTAGCTGTAAGACCCAGTTGCGGGAGTGCAATTTCATGCTACTCGTACATCCTCTGATTACACAATACTTTTAGATGCTGATTAGGGTGTAGATCGCTTGCTTTGGCCTTCTTTTTAATGCTAAGAGATACACAAGTTACATAGGATTGGATTGTGTTTACCATTATTTATTTAGCTTCAGAGGGATTGGTTTTGTAGGTTAGATGTGATCACTCGGTAATGCGTGCGAATTTGCATGTTTCCTTAACCATATTTGCTTGTATAAGAGTAATGTAACAAACGAAATTAGTTTGTATCCATGTCTCACAGCTATGTTATCTGGACTCTAGACACGGGGTGTTAGACATGGTATGAATCCTAACATATTGTTTGGTTGGATGATCAAACCAAACATGTACTTGGGTGTAATGTTATGAGGGTGTAATGCAAATTAACTATGGAATGCAATGGAAAACTGATTGTTAGTACATTTGGTTACTTAAACCAGATAATATAATCACAAATCTAATAAATTGATCATACCTATTTATGTAAGTGTGTTTATGTATGGAGAGTGAGTGTGATTGTTTGTGAGAGAGAGGAATGGATTTGTTTGAGAAAGAGAGAGAGAAAGTGTGCGTGTGTATGTTTGCTTGTGAGAAAAGGAAAAAAAAAGTAATTGGATGGTGAGATATTGTATCAATATATAAGTTATATATGAGGTATTTGACATTATAATAACATTTGTAAATGAGTGTTATCACAATTACGTTAATAGTGGTAACTTTGTTTACCATGTAATTTTTATTATAATGCTCTTAGTGCAAGTTATTCAATAATGCAAATAACTATATATTTATGATTATGCTGCATAGTTGATTACATCAAACCAAACAAGCCCTAACATACTGTTGGTTGGATGTAATTATTGGGTGTATAATACAATGAGCTTTGTAATGTATCAACTATGTCATGCAATTGAAAAGTGATTGCATTACTATGTTTAGCTACCTAAAATAGACGTGTATGTGCTCACAAATGTAATAAATTAGTCAACTATTTGCTAGTTTGTGTGTATGTGTGGGTGAGTGTGTGTGTTTGAATATGTCAGGGGGAAGAATGGATGTTTTTAAGAGAGAAATGAGTGCGATTGTGAGGGAGAAATGAGTGCACATGTGAGAGAAAAAGAATGGTATGGTTGAGAGAGAGGTAGAGAGAGAAATGAGTATACTTGTGAAGAGGAAAAGTGAGACATGACAATGCATAATAAAGAAAAAGGAATTAGTGTGTTTGAGTGGTACTGAGATATTAAAATAGATGCACATAAGAGAAAAAAGATGGGTTTGAAAAAGAGAGAATGGGAGATAGTAATATATGTATTTGTTTGTTCGTGGTCGGGGTGGGGGGTGCTTGTGAGAAAATAAAAGATATTATTGAATACTAAGTATCATATTTAAGGTATGTATAATGATGTGAGCAAGTACGTATTCTTAACATTGAAATCCCAATTACATTATTGGATGTTATTTTGTTTACATTGTAATTTTGATTGTGGTGCTTAAACATTACAATGCAAGTAACAATTTAATTATGAGTACATTACATTGTTGAATACACCCTGCGAAACAAGCTGTAAGTGCCTATCTACTCAACCCTCAAAAGTTCAGACCTATGATGAGGACATGTGTTTTTACACGTGAGAGCTGTACTTCCAAAATAATCTTTTCTAGATTCTTTTATTAATTAGAAGATTTGCTATTATCGGGCTCTTAAACACTGAAGAACTCTTACAAACAATCACTCAAGTATGAAGACCATATGTACCTAATCATTTTTCAACATAGATCTGTTGAGTATGGACATATGTTGTGCAAATGTCCCACTTTAGTTTCATCTAAAGTATGATAATTTTATATCAATTTATAGGGTATATTACTTTGTCATTACGTTATATTATATACAATCAAATACTATCTTGCTTTTAAGGGTGTTCATTGGGTCAAACTCAGTCCTAAACTTCAAATTTCGAAAAAGTTGGACTGAAGACTAGACTAGGAACAAGCATTCCAAAGCAAGATAAACCTGGTATAGAAGTTGAGGACACCAACCTAAACTAGTTTGGAATGGTAGAGATCTTTTAGTAAATTTACAATGAAAATTTGTAGAAGACACATTAATCAATGTGTGTTGCTTGTTAGAGACTTGTGTGCTATTGTGCTATTGTTTGTGTTGGGAGATTTCCTGATATTTTGTTGGGATGGGAGGGGGAGGGGGAGGTTTTGTTTAAAGGTTGACACGTCAATATTCAATGCTAATTGGTACGATTCTTGGTCTAACAAATTATGGTCTGTTTTTTTTCCTGGTTTATTTATATATATATTTTTTTTCGGTCTACACCAATATGTTCGCTCTTTCTAGGAATGTCACGTTTGGCTTTTTGTAAAGATCAATCATATATGTAACTCTTTTATCATCATCACCTGTTTGTGGCATTACACTGCAAATTTGAAAAGAGATAAAATTTTGCACCTTTGGTATGGATCTGATTTGTCATGGGGAGAAATTGTGAAGTTCTGTGAAGTCTATGGGGCCATGAGGACTATGATAATTTCATTGCCCCTACACTGTTCTTTATTATATAGTTGAGCTTTTGTTGTTACACTTTGCACATGTTTCAAAGGTTTATGCCGGGTATCCGAATTTTGGGAGATAATCATTTACTCAAGTATTTCGGTCATTTTAAGTCTCAAAAATCAAGTTTATGCTGGGATGTGGTACGTTTCTATTTAGTATCACAGTGGAGGGCGTCAAAGTCAGTTTGCAAAATGCACGAGTTACTCACCCCAGGGAATATATATATCCTTGGGAATGTGTTCTTTAGAAGGAGGCAAATAATGTCCATCCTTTATTATTACTCACCCCCCTTATAAGACACACCCTTGTATGTGTCAGAGTTCTTTGATTATGGCAAAGGCTAGGGGTTTCAATTCCATTAATTGAATTTCTTTGCCTTATACCCATCTAATAAGTATAGTATTACCCTTGCTGTTAAATAGGATAAATCTTGTAACCTTCCATCCATTTGAACCCAAAATAATTGGTTATACCCTCAATATCTCATGTATGTTCTAGATATCCCTCTCTTTCTAAGTGTGTGGATGTGTGTAGTATACATGATGAGCTTACAAAACGTAGTATTAATAAGACACCAAGGTGATGATACGCATATACTAAAGGGCGCAAGCTAAAAGAAAAAGAGCTCAAACTCTCATGGTTAGTTTAATCTACAAAAATCAAGAAAAACATTTTTGTTACTATTATCGACCACTTGACTTCAACTATACAACAATCTCAAGAAGTAGAGCTCTAATTCCCCCTTGGATGAAGCATTGCCTTGGAAAACACCTTTCCTTCCTTTCTAAGTACATCACCAAATCACCAGAGGAACCAACTTGCTATACAAAAGGCCTAAATCTCTATGTGACCAGGGTGTCTTCAATGTTAGAAGACGGAACCCACTGAATCCATGTCAAAGCTAGAGACAAATTTCATAGCGAAGAGACCCAATGGCAATTAAGAAAAAGATGGTAAACAGATTCTTTTTTGAGAGGCCACAATGAACAACTCCTAACAAAAGAAAAGTTTCTTCTTTTGAGTATATTTTTTGCAAGAAAACCTTACCCTTACATGCTGGAAGATAGCAGGCTTCAAGGGAAGCATTCAACGTCCAAATGGCCTTTTATGGAAAGTTGGGATGACTCGACCCATATAAAAGCCTGTTATGGATGCTCGTCATGTAGAACGATCCATTAGATTTTGATGAAAGCAAAATAGCCTTATCAATGCCTTGAAATTGTACCTCCTTGTCTGCATTACAGCCTACAAATTGGGAATGCACCTTCATTGCAATCCTTCAGACTTCTTGAAAAGTTTAATCTTCACTTTATTTCTATAGCCCTCTTGCGTCTTCCACATCTTTATCATCAGAAGTTTCCTAACTTTGATTCTACTGTCATTGTTCTCATCTTTACTTCTTTGTTGTGTCTACAGTATGGATGAAAAATATGCATGAAATCTCATTGATCATGATTAAAGGAAATGGAAAAGATCTTAACAGATCCTTAATTCAACTTATATCTATGAGAAAGTCATACCTTTACATAGTTTGAACGACCTTGATGGAAATATGCATCTGTATTGTTTGGAAACATCTTTGTGAACTCCTATTTAACACATATGTTGTGACTAGCCTTTGTAGTTGGCAAAAACTATATGCACGTTTTGTCTTTTTGGCGTTTTGTTGTTCTTTTTACCAGATCACTTCTTTAGTAGATGCTCTTGGTATATCTAATGAAAAATAAACTAACAATATTTTTGTTTTAGGTGCAATTACTTACAGGACCTTGGTTTTAAAAAATAAGAGTGAATGTTTGATGAAACTAATTTTGATGACTTGTAAATCATGCCATGAAATAATTGCTTTCTGAAAAAATGAAAACTAAATGTTAAATATAATATGTGGCATAGACATTATATGTGGCATAGACATTATTTGGATAAGTAGTGCATTGGTAATGAAAGATTTACATGAGGTGACTTGAAAACCTATATTAAAAGGGTAAGAATTTTCAACATAACTCAAAAAATTGGGCAAGTTCAGCAGAGTTTCAACAAAGCAACATTGAAATTTCTACTATTTAAGTCACAGCTACACCTAAGTCAGCAAATTAAAGATTTGACAAATGGAATGTAACAACTGAAAGAAGATTAGGTTTTTATTTATTACTTGTGTTGAAAATTAAAATACCAAATGATGCCGGATGTGTTTGGTTGGAAGGAAAATGATTTCGGAGGAAATTGTTTTCCGAGAGAAATGGTTTTCCATGTTAAATTTTCCTTTGTTTGGTAGTAGGCAAATCGTTTTTTGGAAAATAACGATATATGTTGACATAAGTGGTGATATATGTTACAAATGAAAATATTTGGAGCTCAAAATTCATATTTAAGCCTTTTCACTCTAGCCTATCATATCATAAACATTCGATTCAAACAATTAAATTTGAATTTTGTTTTACAGTTTCAGTTAGTTTTAGCGCCAAAAAAGTTGGTATATGTGGCGATATATGTTATCAGATGAAAACATTTTGAGTTCAAAGTTCATATTTGAGCTTTTTTTAGTCATTTCTATCGTATTGTAAAATTTCGAGCCAAACCGATGAAATTGAATTTTGTTCTTTAAGTTTCAGTCAGATATAGCAAACAATGTCGATATAATTTGCGATAAATGTTATAAATGAAAATATTTGGAGCTCAAAATTCATATGTGAGTTTTTTAGTCAATTTTATTGTATTGTAAAGTTTCAAGACAAACCGATGAAATTGAATTTCGCTCTTAAATTTCTGTCATTTAACAGCAAAAAATGTCGACAAAAATGGCGTTGTATGTTACAATTTAAAATATTTGGATCATAAGCTTCATATTTGAGCTTTTTTTACTCCATACGATCATATCATAAACTTTCGATTCAAACAGTTAAAATTTGAATATTTTAAAGATTCAGTTAGTTTTAGCGGCAAAAAAAGTTGGTATATGTTGCGATAAATATTATCAAATAAAAATATTTTGCGCTAAAATTTCATATTTGAGCTTTTTTTAATCAATTGTATCGTATTTCAAAATTTCGGGTCAAACCTTTGAAGTTGGATTTCGCCCTTAAATTTCAGTTAGATTTAGTTGTGAAATCAAAATCGATCCAACAATCAAAGGGTGGAAAACATTTTTCTTAGGTTGAACAAAGTAAGTAAATTTCCTTCCTTTAGGGGAAAACAATTTTCTTTGGAAATTATTTTCCAAACCTCTTTTGTACCAAACACCAGAAAATTGGGAAAACATTTTCCTAGAAGATGTTTTCCCCCCTACCAAACACTCCTTAAGTGTAAAATCAACTAAAAGAAATGCTAAAGAATACATTTTTTTTTTTTAAAATTGATGGCTACACAACCTGGAAAATAGAAGCAATGACTTATGGACATGCATAAAGCAAACCAACAACCACTAGATGGTTGCATTTTATCTTGTTTTTGTGTCTCAAACTTATGTATGTACATTACTTTTTCTTTTTTTGGGCTACTAGTACATTTTAGTTTATTTATTTATTTGTTTTAAGGGGGTTGCATTTTATCTTTTTTTTTTAAAGTGTGGCTGTGACACCATTGATTGATTTCCCCTCTTGCCCTCGCCATTGTTGCACTTATGTATTTAAACTTTTTAACTTATGTGTCAATATGTCAAAAACAACTGATGTCTCCCTCTTCTAGTCTTCTAATATCTCTCTTGATGTGAGCTTGTTGGGTTGATTGTTTTTGATATGTATTTCATTATTTTTTTTTGTACCTGTGTTTTTTCTAAATGGATGACATCCCCTTGGTGTCTTTGCAATATATTTCCTGATTACTTATCTAAAGTCTCTCTTATCTACTTGCTGAACTTACGGTGAAATTGCAATGTCTGTTGACGACTTCTATATAAGTGGTAATTTCTTAATGTATGCTGTGCCTTTGTTAGGGCTTGGGTTGTAGGGTAGGCCATAACCTAGTGCAGAGGTTAAAGTGGGTTGAAGGTAGTAACAGTAAGACACAAGATCAATTCCAGGCTTGGGTAACATATAGCTTCCCACTGAACTGGGTGGGACACATAGAGCATATTTAGAAAATGATAAGCCCCCAAGCATCTAAATGAACAATGTTCTCTGGATTGGAAGGATGAGTAGTTTCACCCGTCACATGTGGTCCATGTTTATTTGAACCAAGCCCCTCCCTTTCATCTAGTTTGTAGAATCGTGAAGTATGCCTCTGTGCCTATACTTGGAAGTTATCACCATCTTTTCTTTTCTTTTCGTTTTGTTTTTAATGGCGCACTTGATAGCAAAGAATATGCAAAAGGCTCTGTGGCAGCCAAGGGCAGGAGTGGCTATGTGGTTGTATGGTTACTATGCTGTGGCGATAATCTCACAACAGTGGCCCATACAGAAAAAAAGGGGGGGGGGTGTGTAGGTAGTACAGCCGACAACAGCGCAGTGGGTATGATCCAAGAATCTGGTTTCGGTAACCAAACTTATGCAGAAAGGATTTTATACTCTCAACTGCTTTGTGATTTAGGCTCATTGCCATTTCTTTGTTTATGTTTTGTGGTGCCTTTAAAATCTCATCTTTGGTTATATTACATGATAGCAAATGTGGGTTTGATGACCCTCAAAGTGCTTTTGTGTTGTTAATGCAATGGAGGTACTTGTATCCTTGTTATACGCTTATAAAGGTAATATTGCCTTCTATCCTTTGTATTCCCCTAGAACCCCAACTTCCTCATTAGATTACATTTTCCAAGTCTCACTATCCTTTCCTTGCTTGCTGCTTGTACTTCTCTCTCCCTATTTCTAGTTCTTCTATATATCCTTCCAGATGCTTTCGTGTTTTCTTAATGTGACCACTTTCACTGGTTGTTCTTTAGGACCTTGCGTTTAGGTTTGTTAGTCTATTTTCCCTTCGCATTGCTATCCTGTAAATCCAAGTACATGTTCTGCATGGTTGTATCTCTTTAGCTGTTTCTTTCACTTTTGTTTGCTTTCTTGGTAGCTTGTGTACTCTTTTTCCACCCTTTGGTTAATTCCTGAAACAACCTTTCATATACATAATATTGAATAGTGGTTTCATAACCGCTTTAGTTGTGGTGGTTTGTTACTGCCCTATCACTTCCTAATCCAAATTGTACCATGCTCTATCAGTTGCATTTTCAAAGTTGCTATTCACTAAATTAGTGTTGTTAGTTTGGCTTCACTTTACCTTCATTAGTCTTCATTAACCAATCAATTTGCCTCCTCTCGCCTTTTGCTTTATTACATTGTCAGATTTTTCTTGCTTAACCTTTTTATATATTCTGGTGGCGCCATCCCCCCAAGAGCGTGGTTTACTACACCATCAGATTACCAATGACTTCATGTCTAACCTCACAATTTTGATGCGTCTTCCATTGTAAAATTCCATCATCTAGTTCTAGAGTAAGTGCATACAACCCTGTAGTTTCACCACTCAATCATTAACAAGCTGATGTTTGGTCACCAACCTCTATTTAGGAATGACTTTTTGAACCCTAGCAAAAATGTCACAGCTTCTACAACTTTCAACTCTTCTCTTCTCGAAATACCATACTACTAGTACACATTTATCAAATTGCTGAAAACTATTCATCATCTGTGTTCCTGACTTTGCATTTGAAGTTTCTGTGTCTCGCCCCCAACATATTCATCATCTAAATTCCTATGTACTAATTAAGGCAATGTTCCTAAATAGCTTCTTGCTTTAGGGCACCCCAAATATGTCCATGTATTCATGTCTATACAAAATTGATGTTGGATGCAGGGAGGTCAATTCATGCAAAGGGCTAGTGCAGGATGCTCTGAGAACAAAACCTACGGCGGGGTAGTGTAGGACGCTGTGTGACAGCAATTCCTACATAAAGGGACTCAAATAGAAACGCGAGGTTCTCACATAGAGAAGTACACTCAATCTTCAATATAACGATTCATTCGTGGTCTGCTTTCTTAAGTTACATAGAAGATTCATACAATCAAGATGGTAGCTAGTATTATAAAACCTAAATGATTGGAGGTAATCTAGAAAAGAATAAAAATACTAACCTAATATTACCTTATATATTAGGATACTAAAATCTAAATATCATAATGCTAAGTATCATGTTGTTAATTGTTAGAATTAGAGTTGATATTGAATATTGATATAATTACTGTACGTATTATGAATGTATACTAAATATTTTTTGTCATAATTATAAACTTGTAAATTCATTTTGACACGTGCAAAAATGCAATAAAAAATTGTGTTTTAGGACAAGTAATTTATCGATTATTTTCCCGTGAACAACTAACCTAAACAACTACATCAGATGTCTAATCCGAAAAGTTAACTAATCGCAAAGAGGGCCAAATATGAAAAAGGCTGTTAGCTTTTTGGCAGGCGATAAAATTCTTATCATTAATATATTCTCTAAAATTAAGAACCATGCAAGCATAGTATGAAGATGAATCTTCGAAACTTATAATGAGGGATGGTAAAATTCAACATTTGGTCCACGTGAAATTTTGTCTGAATCAGTTTAGATTGCTCTGGTAAAGATTCACAATATTTATGACAGTGTCAACTGTAGATGAACCTATACTTGATGGTTGGGGCAAGCGACTTATTGATTTGCATCAGGTGGAACACCATTTGTGTATATTTTGTCCAAAACAGTCATCTTTTGTCATTTGGACATCCATATCAGTACTCTTCTTGATTTGTTCCATCATTGTCATGGGTGACTATTCCCTTATCAGGTGCCTCATAGTTAGGGATGGCAACAGGGCGGATCAGCGGGGGAGTATATCCCCGTCCCCATCCCCGCTTCGGGGAATGATTCTTGCCCCATCCCCATCCCCGCGGATTCCCCATCCCCTACGGAGATTTTTAAAGCTATCCAAAATCTAACCAAATTTTAATTGGACCCGGTTTTTAAGCTGTTCAAAATACAACATATTTAACTTGTTCAAGCAATAATACATCAAAATCAAACAATAATACATCAACAAGTGTTATTCGAAAAAAAAAATACAATAATACATTCTCCTCAAGTGTGAATCAGAGTAGCATACATCCTCCTCAAGTTTAATGACAAGCATAAAGTAAACTAAAAAACAATTGAAAAGCATTAACACAGGCAAGCATAAAGAAAATTTCTATTTTATCCTTACTATTAATATACATATTGAATTGGAATAAAGGTTATTTGGTAATTTTAAAATTTTCGGGGACGGGGAGGGATGGGGACCGGGGATGGGGAAAATTTTGTCCGCATCCCCGCCCTGTCCCCGAGCGGATTTTGAAAAATCGTCTTCGTCCCCGTCCCCATCCCCAATGGGGGTGTAGATTTTTCTCCATAGCGGGGCGGGGCCCCAGCGGGTTCGGGGATTCCCCGCCCCATTGCCATCCCTACTCATAGTAAGTTTGACACTTCTCATTTTTTTAGTTGCTGCCATGAAAACCTTGAAGTTGAAACCGGCAAACTGCATAATCTTTAGTGGGAAGTCCCCAAGGTACTGGGAGGTTTATCATCCAACTCCAACATATACCTCATAATGTAGGGCCTACAACCACATGTAAACTCACTTGCTAGATAAAGGTCCTGTTCACAACAATCTTTATATGATTGACTATCTTAAACTTACAAAAGGCATTGATAGCATCTTCAAGTGAGTAAAAGTTCACTCAAGCATGAAAGTCAATTGTCTGAAATCTGGAATTTTATTCTACACTCTCATAAGCTGAGGAAGCACGGTGCAAAACATTCACAAAAATGGGCGATGGTTTGTTGTGTGTGATCACAAAAGGGTGCGATGGTGTTTTTCACATCAGCTGCTTGTCATTGACCTAAACCAGTA
This sequence comes from Portulaca oleracea, assembly GCA_029582165.1. Classification (NCBI taxonomy): domain Eukaryota; kingdom Viridiplantae; phylum Streptophyta; class Magnoliopsida; order Caryophyllales; family Portulacaceae; genus Portulaca; species Portulaca oleracea. Next base: position 16,837,053 of record CM055875.1, read on the forward strand.
GATATCAAATTCATGTAATGATCTAGCCTCTCAAAAGTCAATACCATCTGAGGAGTAGGAAAAGCTTTATCTCCCCCCCCCCCCCAAAACAAAAAACAAAAACAAAAGAATTCGGAAAGAAAAGTTCTAGATTCAAAGAGACATTAGTGATTAGGAACAGATAGCTAAGATAATGATTTTGGGAATATAGGAATAGTTACTTGGTGATATGAAGCAACATCTTGAGCAGTGGCGGATTCAGACAATTAATTTAGGAGTGTCCAATATACTTGTTGTTACATAAATGCTTTTGAAGAAAAAAACAAAATTTAAATAAATAACGATAAAAATAAAAATAAATATTAAATGACATATTCACAAACTTAACAAAATTTCACATCATCATATAAATATGCCCACCAAATATACTGAAATTTCACATTAACTAAATATTTAAATTTTAACTTATATTGATACCCAATTACCCAATTCATTGATTTACATTTTCTGTTTATAAAAAAATAATTTGGTACTCCTTCCGTCCCAATTCATTTGTCCAGTTTATTTTTTCACGGTTTTCGATGCAACACTTTGACCGTTAATTTTTCGGGTTTTTTTTTATCTTAGCAAGACTAATAATATTGTATCCAAGTAAAAATATTTTTCATCACAAATCTAATAGTGGTAGTCTTGTAATAACTCAACATAAAATTTGATAAATTAGCGATCAAAATTTAAAATTTTTGACCTAATTAGTCAACGTAGACAATTTATTTGGAACAGAAGGAGTAAGATTTTAAGGTTTTTGGATTACTACCAAATTGGACACCCCTATTATGTTTTTTGAGACTTTTTTTTTACGGGTCCACTTCCTCCAATTAAGAAAATTTCTTCCGAATAGAGAATCACAAATTTTTCTTTGGCTAAGGGTGTCCGTGGACACCCCTACACTATAGATATATCCGCCCATGATCTTGAGGGTTGGGTTGTTAAATTCAGCCTAGTCCGTTCGGGTCAATTGGGACCCGCTATCTAAATAGGTCTGTTAGTAGGACTCATTCAGTTAGTTCAACCGTGCAGGACTGCAATCAACCGGTTAACCCGATTGTACCAGGCTTTGAGGACTATATTTAAAAAATGTTTGATTTTCTTTTCAAACTCTAGTTGTTGTGTTCGTTTGCTGTTGATAAACCTTCAAAAAAAACTACTGTGGAAGCTGCAGAGTCTAGGGAGAGTAGATGAAGAAAGATGGTAAGATACTAATAGAAAATTTACAAGTTGCGTGCTAAGGTTTTAGCTATTAGATTTAAGGAATGATATTGGGAGTCTATTTGGTAAGATACTAATCAGAACACCTTCGTTAGGGGGCGTTGTTCTTATTGTGAAAGGGCTAATTGATTCTAGGATCAAAGCAGGAGTTCCAAGGGCTGTTTGCAAATTACATATAGAGAAGGCATATGATCACGTTAATTGGGATTTCCTTCATGTCATGTCTAGAATGGGGTTTGGAGATAAATGGATGGTTGGATTCGACAATGCATCTCATTTACTACTTCTGCAGTCCTGGTTAATGGTTCCCCTCTAATTTTTTTTGGGCGTCTAGAGGACTAAGTCAAGGAGATCCTTTACCCCCTACTGTTCTTGTTGGTAATGGAGGTCCCATCAAGGATGACAGAATCAACTACGAGTGGAGGTCTGCTATCTGGACTTGCTGTAGAACGATAAAATACAAGGAACATGAGTGTGCCTTATCTTTTGTTTGCAGAGGACACAATCCTTTTCTAAGACAGTAATTGTGAGCATACAATGAATCTTTTGTCAATTGGCTCTTTTATCAATTGGCTCGAGGCAGGTTAGGTTTGAGGATAAATTTGGTTTCATGCCTGTGGGCCAAGCGGATAATTTGCAGTTAGTAGGAATTTTGGGTTGTGCTACTGAATGTTTTCCATCTACATACCTTGGTCTCCCTCTTGGGCAGGTTCAAGAAGTGACTAATTGAGGATTTGGTTATCTAAAGGTTTGGGAAAAATTTGTTAACTTGGAAATCTAAATATCTTTCAAAGGACGGAGGCTAATGCTTGAAAGAGTGTTCTCTCTAGCATTCTAGCTTATTTTCTATCACTTTTTCCATTACCTTCTTTGGTGGTTGACAAATTGGAAGGAGTTTAGAAAAAGTTTCTCTGGGGTTCTTTTGGGAGTGATCTCAAATTTCATTTGGTGAATTGAACATTTGTGATGCGACCTTCCCAATAGGAGGACTCAATATGGGGGATTTGAGACTTTGTAATGAGGCTCTCTTTTGTGTATATATGGATGTGGACTATGGAGGTTCATGAACGAGAAGGGTATTCTTTAGAGGAAGGTGATTACCATCAAATATAGTCAAACGGGTTTTGGTTGGAAGTCCACACAACCAAGCGGTTCTTATGGGTGTAGTCTTAAGAAGTTTATTGTTAATGGGTGGTAATGGTTCTTCAATCGTGTTCCCTATGTTAGTAATTTCTCTACTATTTCATTTTGGCATGACCGTTGCTATAATGAGGCTTGAAAGATCTCTTTCCCACTCTTTGTCATCTTGCGCTGGATAGGAATGCTACAATAGCTGATTGTAGGGACCAACTAGCAAGGTCTAATATTTGGTCTTCTATTTTTGTTCGAGATGGTTTTGCTCATGAAGAATCTTTGATCAGGTTATTCAATACTCTAAATGATGCCATTTTAGGAGACTCTTGACAAGGACTAGTGAAATGGGATTTGAGTAAAAAAGGACTCTTTGCGGGCAACTCCTATTAATAAAAAGAATCTTGATATGTTTTCGTCCATAATGAATCTAATTGTGTATGAAGCTTTCCCTTCCAGCATCATTTGGAAGTCTTTTGCCCCATTGAAGGTTTTAGTTTTTGCGTGGGAAGTGGCACATGGGAGCATCTTGACTTATTGTAATCTACATAAAAGAGGGAGGATTTTGGGTAATAAGTGTTTTATGCGCATGGGGAATCTTGAAACACTAGATCATTTACTACTTCACTGTGACTTTGCTAATTAATTTGGGTGCCAAGGTGTTTCTTGGGTACTTTCCTATTCAATTAGGGGTCATCTTCTTGCATGAGATGGTTTTTGGTCGGAAATTGAAGAAGAGGCATACAATGGTTATCGGTTATCACACATGTGATTTGTTTTCGGAAAATTTGGAGAATGTAACTGTAGGGCCTTTGAAGGAGTTGAAACACCTCTTTAGCAATGGAAAGACAATTTCATCAAATCACTTATCTTTGTGGGGCTAATGGGAGGATTGGTTTTTCCCCTTTGGATGGGTTAATCTTTGTGGGTAGGCTGTATTTGGTAGTACATAGGTGTGTAGGATGCTTTCTAAGCATCTCTCATGTTCTTATTACACACAAACACAACACATATGTAATTGCTTGTGAGAAGATGAGAAACAACATTGTGGACATGAGAAATTTCGAAGTCTGCCCACGATTTGTGTGCCATGCCCACAGAGGATCATGTCTACACTTCGAAATTTCTCAGATCCACATCATTATTTCGTACCTTCTCAAAGAAATTTATTTCTCATATGATCTAGGAGAAGTGACATTGTAGACGTGAGAAATTTCAAAGTGTGGACATAATCTGTGTGTCATGTCCACCTTTTGCATATAATGCCCACATAAGACCATGTCCACACATTGAAAACTCTTATGTCCACATTGTTACTTTTCAACTTCTCATAGAATGTTATTTCTCATATGATTCGTCCCCATATGGGAACAAATCAAATGAGACTCTTTATAGTTCAATGTCAGTGATTTGGAATGAAACTTTATTCAATAAGATAGATTAAACAAGCTTGAGTATGAATTTGAGCTTCAAAATCTTTCTGTAATAACATATATGACAACTTTTGTCTTCGAAATAATTCAGTTGAAATTTAAAGTAAGATTCAACTTGAATTGTTTGGATCAAAATTTTGTAATATGAAAGCTTGAATATAAATTTTGAGTTCTAGTTTTCTTCTTTTGATGACAAAATAACACATGCATTGTCAATTTCTAGAAAATGATTTTAGTGAAGCTAGGAAGTAAAGCTAGGGTTCTTGGGTCATGGTTAGTAATGAGCTTTTTTTTTTTTCATTCAACTTTTAATTTATTTATTTTGCCTTTTTTCAAATCCATTATTAACAAGTGAATTCCCTGATATTGGGGTTTTTGTTAATGGTTATCTGCAGTTGAATGAGGTTTGATCTTTAGTGTTAGTTTGAAGGGTATAGGGTTTTGTTTGCTTGATCATTATCAGTCTATCTGCTACTGCTTTTTCTTTTTCTTTTTTCTTTTTGAAGGCAGGTACTGCTTATGTATAATAAGATGTATTTGTGATTCAATTTGTTCATTTCTTTTGTGGGTTTACTATGAGTACTATGTCTTGTACCTACTAAGAAAGGCCTGTTTTGTGACTCTGTAAATGTGACTTGGTACTTGACACAATCCTTCTTTTGATCGTTTCTGTTTTGTCAATACTACAGCACTTGGCGGTTGAAGAACTCGATTTCTGCTAACGACGAATTATTTCTTTCTTCTCCTGTGAAGGGAAAAGAAAGTACTGCCTTCCATCCTGATCTTGCTCTTTGGTAAGCTTTGTCATCTAAAGTCAACTGATTGTGCAGTTGCTTTGTGTACCTGCCCACCTTTGGCTGCTGATCAATTCCTGTCAATTTCTCAGTTGCTGTTCAATATTCTGTGGAGATTGGAGGAACCTGAGCAAGGTGGACCGCATTGTAAGCCCGTCTTCATTTCATCTCGTAATTATCTTTGTCGACTCTTGGAGTTGCACTTTACTAGAGTATACCGAGTTGTTCGTTTGAAGTGAAGCAGGTTTAATCAAGAATCATTTGGGCCAATAGGCCCTGGTAGTTACTATCGAAGAAAAGAACATTTTTGTCCCAATAGTGAAAAATTTCTACCTATTGAATTATACTATAGATGAACACCTTCATTCGTTGATTTGTGGCTCTGCAAGAATGGGTTCCTTAAATAATGTCAAGGGATAAGATAAGAGAATTGACACCCCCCTAAAGATGAGTTATGACTTTCAACTCAAGGGAATTTGTGCTTTGAACTTGTGTTCAGACCCGCCAATTCCGATTTGCAAAATCTGATTTGTAGGGGAAGGATTACAAGGCTTTTGTAAGTGTATTCTAATACAACAAATCAAAGTTAAATGTTACCATAATGGGGAAAAAGGCAGATGAGAAATGACATGAAAATAAACTTGTGTCAATATATACTAAACTTCCAATTTGAGCTGGTTGCATTGTATAAAAATGGTGAAGGATGATAGTGAACCCTTTGGATGAACCAAGTGAAGGATGACAGTGAAGCTCTAAGAGAGGACCCTGGACACTAGAGACAGGATTACTCAATCCTAGTCGTTGTTGGACATCCCTCGGTATGCTTATGGGTTTTCTATGTTCCGATTTTGCAATTCTTCTTGGTGTGACTTTCAAAATTTCTAGTTCCAGGTTTGCTTGGATATTCTTTTTTGGGTCATCTGACTTTGCATCAGAATATTTAGAGGCTAGTCTAGTCACTCTAGTGTTGTGTGGCCTTCAAATGTTGTATCTTCATTCACGGAACTATGATCTGAGTTCTCTATTTTGATGCTATTCCTTCTGGCTAAGTATATTGGTTGGGGTGTAATTCCAAGCTGCTTTTTTTTTTTTTTTTTTTTTTTTTTTTTGTGTGCGTGCTAGTTGAGGTTTGTAATATTAGTTTTTTGTTCCTTCATTTTTGAAATTTAACATTTATACTACTTGAGTTTTCTATTCACCCCTTAATTGTGATTTACGACCCTTTAATTTATAATATTTGTATTTTTCCTTAAGTGCTTGGGTTAAATTACCACTCAACTATTCAAAATATTTGCGAATATCACCCGTTAAAATTTTTTGAATTATTTATCATTGAACTAGGGCCGGCAAAAATTTGACCGACCCGATAGTCCGAATTTTACCGACCCGAAAAATCGGGTATTGGACATGGCGATTTGACCGAATCTGAAAATTCGATCATTCGGTAATTGACCAAATAAGATACGGGTCGAGTTTGGGTTTAGCAAAACGGGTTCGGGTTGACTGAATTTTTGAAGAAAATCGAATTCGGTCAATCGGGTCCGGGTTGACCGAACCCGAAATTGGGCAAGAATCAGTGAATCACAAGATATATTACTAAAAAGAGTAAAAAGGTCATTTATGAAATTCGGTCAATCGGATACATTCGGTCACCCGGGTTCGGGTTCGGTATCGGGTTTGACAAATGTGTCCGAATTAAAATTCAAACAGGGTTAGGGTTTGAGGTTTTTGCCCGAATACCGAATTGACCGAACCCGATAAGACCCGGATCCGATTTTTTGCCACCACTGAACCATCAATTTCAGTTAAAAATACCATTGATATTGGTTTTAATCTTAAAATGTTATATGTTGACCAGAAAATGCATTTTCTGGTCTAAAAATGTTATATTCTGATCATTCAAAATATTTGAGAATACCACCCATTTAAAAATTTTGAATCATTTACCATTGAACTATCAATATTAGTCAATACTCCAAAGAACTATCAATTTTAGTTGGAAATAACATTGACATCAATTTTAATCTTAAAATGTTATATGTTGACCAAGAAATGCATTTTTTGGTCTAAAAATGTTGTATTCTGATTTGAATGAAAATTTAGGCCAGAAAATGACTTTGTCAAACATGAAATTTTACACTTTCGGTTCAGAAAAATATCATTTCTGATAACTTCAAATCAAAAAATGAACATTTCATTTCTGATAACTTCAAATCAAAAAATGAACATTGAAGTAGGAAAAAATATATGAAACCTAATCGGCTATTAGGTCACAAGATGGTATTTTAGCTAAAATTGAAAGTTCAGTGATATTTTTAACTAAAATTATTAGTTCAGTCTAAATAGTTCAAAATTTTAAGTGGGTGTTATTTTCAACTATTTTAGATAGTTGGGTGGTAATATAATCCAAACATTCTATAATTCCCCCTTTACTATTTGAAAAATTTTCAACTATTTTGGATTGTCAAACCTGCGTTTGGGGTGTGACATAGTAAGTGTGGACATCACGTGTTACTGGGGTGGACATTAGTGTGAGGGAAAATGGACATTAGGGAAAAATGGTAATTTTTGTGCATGTCATTCTATTGTACTTGATGTGCACATTTGGACTGGGTGATTCCCACAATGGAACTAGTTGATGTCCCCTTATTGCCATGCTTGATGTCCACAATCATTTTATTTGATGTCCAAAATTATCATGCGAAATGCCCATTGTTACGTATTATGACCATATTGACTGAAGATGATGTTGAAACTATTCTGTTTGGGTTTGACATTTGAAGGAAAATAAACGTATGATCTGACATTCTGTTGTACATGGTGTGGACATTTTTCAAAGGGTGATATCCACGGTTGTCATGTTTGATGTCCATACTCAGTTTTCTTTCTCCTTCCTCTTACGTTCAGTGATTGCACAATAGCAAAATGACTCCAACACTTCTTACATGCATGCAATCGACTTCTCTTTCCTTTTTTCTTTTTTCCCCTTTCCCTTGGTTCCATATTGATCGTTGACGGCTACTCCATTCCTCATGCTGTATTGAATGGTTTTTTACTTTTCAATCTCCATAGCTTCTCACGTCACCCGTCGCCCTATGTTGAAATACAAAAAAAAGCTAAATACCCAGATTTATTTCACCCCTTGATTTAAGATTCAATGGCCAACAACTCTAGTGTTCACATGCTTACTTTATGTCAATGCTCATTTGAACACACACATACACACACACACACATACATACACGAAAATTGGATTTTAATAATCTGTACTTTGTTTTTGTATTCTGGCGATGCAAAAAAAAAAAAATTATTCTAGTGGTACCAAATCTACCTCATTTTTTTTTATTTTTATCATTCATGTCCCATATTGTTTTTATTTTTTTTTCATTCATGTCCCCAGAAAGCCTATGAAATGTAGTTTCTAAAGAATCTTGCGATAGGTGAAAAGGAAGAAAAGATGAAACCGGAGGATTGGGAAGAGCTTGACGGTTAGAATTCAATATGATTAGCTTGACGCTAGCTCGAAACGTGGCTTCAACGTCAAAGATCAGAAAACGACGAAGGACCTACTTGAGGCCTTGAAGAACACATATGAGAAACCTTCGGTGGTGAACATAGTACATATGTTGCATTATTTGTTTGAATTTAAGATGCATGAGTATGGTGATATAAGTGATAGTTATGAATGAGGTAAATGTGATATTATCAAAATTGACCTATGTGGGAATTAGTTTTGATGATGAGATGAATGCTAATATATTGTTAGCTACCCTACCAAAGTCTTGGCAAAATTTTGTGACTTTCGTAACATCTTTGATTAAGAAAGATGAGAAATTGAAGTTTGACGAAATTAGAGACTCTGTCTTGAATGAATGTATTCGTAGGAAAGATTCTGATGTGTCTGAACCTTTGGGGAATGCCTTGGCTATTAGGGGTAGGGGGAACAATGGGACCTCGTGGTCGGGGTCAGTCTAAATCTAGATGTCGAAACATGGGGCATGTGTTGTGTTGGAATTGTGGTGATAGAGATCATTTCCATAGGGATTGTCCTAAACCCAAGAAGAGTAGTTATATTGACCATTACTTGGTAAATTCTGCTGAGGATATGAACGATAGATGCCCTAACTTTTAGTGTTGAGAAGTCAGAAAGGAGTTGGGCTGTAGATTCGAGGGCTTCCTTTCACTCTTTGTCTAGCAGGGGTTCTTTTAGTAACTTTGTGAGTAGTGGTTTGGTAGGGTTAGGCTGGCAAACGGTCAAAGTCTAAAGGTTCTAAGAAGAGGTGATGTTAGCATTAAAACTTCTATGGGTGGGTCTTGGAGGTTGAAAAATGTTCTGTATGTCCTGGGTGTGGCCAATAACCTTGTATCCATGGGTCAACTAGATAAGGTGTACACAATGTGATTTGGGATGGTCATTGAAAGGTTGTGATAGGATCTCTGATAATTGTAAATAGTTGGAAAAGGGGGAAGTTGTATAGTGTCATTGATAATTGTAACATGCCTGTTCATGCTCGTCCAAGGCGTGTTAGCTTCTCCGATGAGAGAAGGGTACCAGAAACGAGGAGGTTTCTGGTTGAGGCTACGGGAACGGATGGTCAGTCGAAGAACGCATTTAACCTGCACAGGAATTCGACAAGTTCAACACAAGGTAAAAGCCCAATCCAAAATTTCCTCGCGTTGTTGACGAGGATGAGTATGTTAAAGTTGCAGGGGAGTCAACAGTTCAAGTGAGAGCCTATTAATAAAAGTGGAGTTGATGAGAGGTCAACTAAGACCTCTATTGATCTTTGCTGAATAAAATCGATGTAGAGCACCAAGAGGATTCGAGGACAAGTGGTGGTGATGATGATCGATGAAGGTTGCTATTACAATTTGGTCTCCAAGCGGGAAATTGTTAGGTTGATAGCATAGAGCCCCAATTGTTGTACTTGAGCTGAGGCTTGAGCAAGGAGAAATGAAGTTTCGGGATGGAAACAACAAGTATAGGCAAGGGATTGAAGCACAACTCGGAAAAGTGAAGAACTCAGGGGCATTGGCCACCACAGCCTACCCGTAGTGATGGCCACGGACCGGGGTGGCCCTATTGTTGCCATTTCTGCGACCTTTTTGGTTGGTTGCTTGTTTTGGTAGCCTAGTTTTGTTTTGTCGCCTCATACTTGTATTCCTTGGCTGCCAAGGACTCTATTAACTCTAATCAATTGTGTTAGCCTTGTACTACAAATAGGACCTTGGCATTAGCCTTATTGATATCGCAGTTAAGAGTGTTTCATCTGACCACAAGAGATTGATTTGTAATCTATATGTCCTTGAGGAAGTTGTGTCAGTCTTATATGTGAATTTTGAGTCTTAAGTTGTAACTCTAGGGAGGTTCTAGCTCGTGAGAGACTGTGGAGGTATGAGAATCTCTGATGAACACTTTTAATCCTTTGATAATGCATCGTTTGTGGTTTTTTTCCTGATTTGGGGTTTTCCACGTTAATTTCTTGTGTCAAATCTTTATTTATTTTTCGCCCTTATTATTGTTTGTCTGCTATACAACGTCTTGAGAATCCTAACAACTACATTACTCAGGATTCTTCATTGCATTCCTGAGCATTGTTCACTACAAAACTAAGTATTGTGCACTTAAGTATGGTAATTCACAGAATTTGTATATTATTCAATTAAACTTGCTTGTCAACTAGAAAAACAACATAATTCTTGCTATTGTTTTATTTGGCCCTCACACTTCACATAGTACAATACAAGGCATATGTGATCATCACTTGCAAGATTAGTAATCTTCATTTCACTCTCCCTCCTCATCACATCAATATCTAATTCAATTTTCATTAACGTTCATTGCAATACTCAAGAATGTTCATAGCAAACAAACACAATTATTGACTATATCATAAACCTTTATTCACTACACAAATAGTAGGTCATTACAGATCGGCACTCTAATACAAATCTTCTACTTATTCTTTCAGTTGAATGACCTTGTCACTAAGATGAACATCATAATGTCCTAAAACCAAAAAAGTACACATGATAGATCTCTACAAAAAATCTTAAGTGAGACCTTGAATATCTTTCAATAGCATCCTCATTGCTTCGCATTATAGCCATCATTTTCCAGAAGTTGTTGACATTATCAACATTCAATAGAATAATAGAAGGAACACCCATCGTTGTGAATGATACAGAAATGTTATAACTTGGATACACATAGTGTGAAATACTTATTTATGTACACCCAATATTGTTGTTTCTGGGATCGATATACTCATTGGATGCAAAGACCCCCTAGAATCTACTCCTACTTGAAACAAAATAAATATAAAATGGTTACATTATACAAAACTACAATATCATACACTTTGACAACTACGATCAAAAAGTAATTCACATCAATTCACTATCATTCAACTACTGCCATAGTCGTAACATTATAACATGAATAATGCCAACAATATTATACATTGTATTACTCAACCTAGTTAACTGCACTACTCATTATTACTCACTGCATTATTGGACATTGTACACCGCATTACTTAACATTGTTCACTAAAATACTCATGATTATGCAATAAAGTATTTGTATGAGTCACATTAATTGAATGTTTCACGTAAGCTAAATCATTTGTATAGTTCAATTGTTCACACAAATACATCTAATTTACTCACTCACTCACTCACTCACTCACTCACTCACTCACTCACTCACCAGCAACACACACACACACTAAATCTATACATATAGAATGCAATAAATGCAATATTATATATGGAAAACATTACATGCACAACCGCCATTTAATATGAAAAACCGACATTAAGTGGATTTATAGGAAGTGCCAACTGTACCTACAACAAACCTAAAGAACAAACAACTTGGAACCAGACATAAGACCATTGCAATCAATCAAAAGCAACAAGTGAATATACATCAACTACAAAAAATAATAATAATAAAAAGATAACAACACCAACATTAGATAGTTGAATCTGATGAAAATCAGAACTTGTGGATGTGTTCTGCCTCTTTTGATTACTTTGACCCTGTGGAACAACAAAAAATAAAAGCAACTCCAATGTATATCTCATTATAAACATAAGGATTTTTGGATGCTAATATACTGAACTTTTAGGGCATTGGACAATAATGCACTAAACTTTGAGGGGTGTTGGACAATAATGCACCCGAAACAATTTCGATGGTGGCTGACTTGGTGACGATCTTACGGGGCAGGCTGAGAAGATAAATTAGCCAAACAATATCTAAATTTATGACATGCCAGCTAATCTACATAGGCAAAGGTGGTTTTATACAACTACAATAACAATTTCCCAGCGAAAACACGTTTAAGCAAATGTGATTTTGTGTTTTTTTACTCTTTTCAAAGTTAATTCCCTTTGCTTATGTGTGGATTAGCTGAGATGTCATAAATATAAATATTTTTGGGCCAATTCATCTCCTCCACCTGTTAAGTAGAATTGTCACCGATTTAACAACTCAAAATCATTCGGAGTACACTATTGTTCAACACCCCCCAAAGTACGGTGTATTATTGTCCAAGGTTAAAGTTCAGTGTATTATTGTCCAACACCCTGAAAGTTTAGTATATTAACGTCCAAAAACATAATAATCAAAGTACAATATTTCCAAATGCACCAATTATACATGAGTTCTAGATTTAGAATTACTAGCATCCGATAAAAACCTCTTTTCTTCTCTTCCGTTTGGCTTGCTTATATTTCTACTCAATTATGCTCTTTGGCTTGTATTTCTGACATCCTTTTTATGCGATCCAAGAGGGTCTTATATTATTTGATGGAGCTAAAGCTTTTCCCAAAGCACCATCTTTCACATATATAGAACCGACATTCTTCTCAACCAACTCTTTCAAAATATCAAACTGCTCCTCACAATGAACTCTAGCTTGTTTGTTCATTCAGTTTGTAGTTATTAATGCGTTCATGTGTCGTATCGTTTGCAACCTTCATACTGAATTTCAGAGCATCTTCTCTTTCTGAGTTCCATCACTTCGACGCTCATTTGTCATATTGTCATTTATTGCCTTACACCACTTCCTGACAATACACTTATCTGTAATCTTCTAAACACAACAAACATGTAACAGTCGCAAGCAATGAGAGCACAAAATTTCGACCTCTGTAAACATGTTACAACTACACTCAATTTACCCTTCATCCTTATTGAAAGTTACAAAATGTTGAAACATGAATTGCCCACCTTGGCCTGATTGAAATATACCTTTAGCACCCTCAACCTCAAAAACCCTAGTAGAATTAGTGGGTGCTAATTCCTTGTACACATCGCCTGCACCGACTATAAATTGTTTCGCAAATTACAAGAATGCTTAAATTGTACAAACATACAATGCATGTTTCACTCTACTGATGAAAAACCCATTCTTGCATTACCATTACTGCCTCTATGATCTTTACAATTCTCCTTACTCCTCCATTGTGACACAACTTCACATAATATATCTTAAAAATCACGCAACCCATCTGTTGCCCGTAACCTCTTCTTCAAAGACTTATTTGTTGTTTCACTCATATGGGAAGACAAAACACCTTTTGAAAAAGTTGCTTCGAAAAAGCAGGACACCATTTTGCTCTCAAATCATAGAGGTTATTGAGTTATCGATTATTATGACGACCATATTCTTCCATCTTCCTACACCTTCAAAGCATAACCAATTATAATAATCTTATTGATAACAACAATTAAATTCTACAATGTCCACACAAATGATGAAGCATAACCAATTGTATCTGACACCTTATAACTTAGACTCTTCAAAAAACTGACGAGGCAACCACACAAATGATTTATGCCCACAAATAGTGCACAAATCATATCATACTTATTAGTACAATATATAGTGTCAAAAACAACCAAATTTTGAAAGCGGAAATAATCTTCCAACATCTGTTTGTCCTGCCAAAACAGACTAATTAGGCAACCATTAGAATCCAACTAAAAGAAGAGGAGAATCCTTCCTCGTTATCATGATGGCTTCAAACGTTTTGAATTAGCGCCTCAACATCACAAACATCAAATGATCTCCTAGAGTTTTCCCCAATCTTATTGTAAAGATATCTCAATGAATATCCTAAATAAGGAGAGCCACAAGCTTGTCTTTTCAACAGACAATATGCATCAATAACTCTGATTCCAAAAGCCTTAAGCTCTTTAACAAATTGAAAGTCCTCATCTAACATTTTATGATGGGAAGACAACAAATGACGTTGATTCGGGCAACACAATGGGTGACTATATTTAGTTACGTGCCTTGTAACATTCAACTTTCCATCCTTATCAATGTTGAATTATATAAATGCTCCACAACGCGTTCTTATATCGATATTCGCATGACCCTTATCATGATTACGTTTATCTTCTTTTACACCCTCTTTCGAGCAACAAAATTGATGCTTATACAACTGTCTATTAGTACAGTCCGATGACTGTTCGGTCTCATTTCGAGTCGAATTAATACCGTTAATAAAGGGGTTTTGCTTGTTTTAGACCCCTAGTTATTAGTAAGTTATGATGATTTTGTGTTTTGTAGGTTAAATCAAAGAAAAGAGGGAAAAGAAGACCTAAAAACTCCAAAAGCCCATCAACCAAGTGTGTGGCACCCACAACCATGGGCTTTGCGCCCGCGACGGTCGGAATTTCCGGATATAAAGAGGCGGCGGCTAGGTTTAGGGTTTTGGAGATATTTATTTTATTTTCCCTTCCTAAACTTTTCTATATATACTTTATACATTAGCCTTTAGTTTCATTAATTATAGTAGGTAGTTAGTTTTTAGTTTTTCTTTAGTTTAGGTTAGTTTTAAGCTTTCTTTAATTTTTCCCTTAATTCCTCGATTGTAAGCACATTCTCTTTCAAGATTAATTCAAGTTCTTGTTCTTTCTTGTTCTTTACTTTCTGTTTCGCTATTCTCAGTTTTTCTAGTATTAGTTCCACAAAAATCCAATTTTTAGTGAAGAGGAGGATTAAGGTTCCTCGAATTCTCCCTTCATGTGAGGATTCGAGCAGTCTTAGTAATCCAAATCACGCTTTTTCTTGTTTGTTCGGGAGAAGATTCGTCATTAAAGATTCAAAATTTAAAGATTCAAGATTTCAAGATTCTAGATTAGAACAATGCATCCTAGGTATAATTTCTTTCCCTTAATTTCAGTATTAAATTTAGTTTTTACATTCTTCGTTTTTGAGTGTTTTTAATGGCTTTCTTGATTATGCTTTTGTTTTCTTGTTTTCTAGTTTAGTTTCTTTAATTAGGTTTTGATTTCTTGTTCTTGTTTTCAATTCATAATTAGTTTAGTTTAATTATTTACTGCTTCCTGCATATTGAAAACCTTTTCCAAACCAATTTCCTGAAAACCTAACACACCATCCCTAGGGTACGACAACCCTACTTTTAAAAGCCAAATTACCACAACCGAACAATGGCGCCGTTGCGGGGGATGACGTTATTTGGTAGATTAGGTTATTGGTTTGTTTGTAAATAGTTTATTGCTTTCTTAGTTGTAATTTAATTCAAAAAAAAAACAAATGTGAACATAAAAATTGAAAAAAATAATAAAAAAAGAGTTATGAATGATGTTAGGGTTCCACAATTTGAGCAAGAAATATTTTGAAGATATTTTACTAGATTACAAGATTATGTTGCTCAACGTGAATCATATGGTATCTCACATGATACACTAGATATCTTGGGTATTGTGTATGAGGGTATAAATTATGAAACTCATAATCTCTTAGAATATTATGGGTTTTCTAACTTAGGAGAAGATGATGCATTGGAATTTCTTGAATGGTTGTCTAAGGATACTTATGAATCTGAACAACAAAATTCTCCCTTCGACTCCCATATTTCAAATTTTGCACCACCCTCTAAGACTTTAGCCATACCATATCATGAATACCCCCAAAATCTGAATGGTCAATCTAGTGGTGGGAAGTATTTTTCGGAGACCTTAACTGAACAATCATGTGATTATCCCTTGTATTTTGATGATCAATCATATGGCATAGATTATGTAGAAAATTCTTTTGATCTTCCCCAATGTAATGTTGTTGAGTCTCATCCTTTGTGCTTATATTGTGATTCATCGTGCCATAGTTCTGATTCTTGTTTGAAAGCTGAAATGGATGATTTTCGAGCTAACATGTGTGCGAAGATGAATGATATGCGTGCAAAAATGACTGAATACACGCGTACATTTTTACATAAGACTAGTTCTAGGGTAGAAGCTTCTTCTTCACAAGTGGTTGATTCAATAGTTGAAGTAGATCATTCATCATCTTTGTGTCCTGAAATACATAATAATTCTTCTTTGTATGATTATGATGAGGATGATGACTACTATAGCAGACCTAGTTTTGCATGCATTGAGTTCAGGAAATCCTTAGCTCTAGCTGCATCTAGTGAGCATGAGAAACATGATGACATTGTGTGTGATGATGTAGAACTTGATGAAAACATGTTACATGATGAACCATTGTCCACACCGTTATCCATGCTTTTATGTGAAGAGAAGGTTGAGTCCAATGAATGCCATGATGTTTGTGATGTAGCTGAACATGATCTTGTTGAGAGTGAAATCGAATCCTTGGTAATTGAATCTGTGCTTGATATTGAATTATTCACTTTCATTAAGGATTATTGTATTAATCAGGCATTATCTACCCTTTCCTGTGAATCCATTGAAAATAATATGAAATCTTACGATGATGAACTTGAGTCTTTGGGGATTGATCCTAAGTGTTTGAACTTGGTTTGTGACAACGATATTTTTGATGCTGATATGCTTTATGAGTCATTGTTTGCATCCAAGTATGTGCATGAGAAGGTTAAGGAGTGTATTGTATTGCCCCCTCCCGTTGATTTGCATACCCAATCTCCATTTACAAATAAATGGGAGGAATCATTTGTCATGTCTCCTTTTAAGGTGCCTATGAAAGTTGTGTACATTCCAGTAGTCAGTCAATTCTATGACTTTTCTAAGACCTTCGATAAACTGTTGATAGCACTAACGTTTGTTGATGGAGTTTTGAGATTGTGCTTTTATGTTCACCACTCTGGGATGCATTCAAGAATGCATGACTTGTTACGACAGGCATTGAATGGTTCTGAGATGGCACCCGATATCTTGAGGTGAGATGGAGTGGCTGATGCTCCAAAGATGGTTTTATTATTCTGAGACTTCATTGTTTGGGTATATTCAGTACCCAACCAGGTGATATCTTTCCTTGTCTTCTTATTACAGTTAGTAAGTTGGTTATTTTTTCTTCTTTTATTTCCTTTTGGTGTGCTCTTGATTTCTTTTGCGTGCTTGCTTATCTCTATTTCTGTTTTCAATGAGGACATTGTTGGCCTTTTTGTGTAGGAGTGGAGGAGGCATGCATGCCGACTTGAATTTTTTTTTTTCCTTTTCTTTTGTGTGGTGTCGCCTTATTCACAATGAGGACATTGTAGAGTTTTTGTGTTGGAGTGGGGTGGCAGAAGTGCCTTACTAGTTTTTGGAGAGAAACAACTTCAGTTATCATTGAAATTAGGCGAAAATTTTAAAATTTTTATCAATTAGGATTAGTCTGTCCGGAACACTTTCGGTGATGATTTGTAAACCAATTCGACTTCCAGTTTGTCTTGCTTCACCTTGAAAAGTTTGGTTGAGAACTTAAAAGTTTTTGAAACTGAATTTGCAAATCTTCTGATTTTGAGTCAAGTAATGAATAGTGTGTTTAACTGCTTTGACTAACTTAGTAAGTGTAAATATGCGTGCCGCAAATCTTTGAGCCAGGTTTAGTTGAATGAGCCCTATCCCGTGAGTCCACATAGCCTAAAAGTATGAATTGATCACTTTTATCAATTCTTTTATTTCCTGAGTGACTCCACCACTAGTTGCACCTTTAGAACTTGTTTTGCATCTTGTTTGAGACTGCATCTTTTGCATTACATATTGTGACAATATGATTGAGACATTATTTTCTTTATTAATTAAACTACATAGCCAAACAACCTCCCTAACAATATTATTACCGTTTTTTAGACTCGCCTAGCCTTTGATTACCTTTCTTTTTGTGATGAAACCCTGACAATACAAGTCATGGCCTTTATTAATTCCTACCCTTTGCCTTGCTTGGATGTGTGAGAATTCATTATTTCAGGAGCGAAAATTGGTTCGGTGTTGCTGTGAATGGAATTGAGATATTGGAGGTGTGGTTTTGATTTCAATTGAATTGGGACACATTACATATCCCAATTATTATGAGTTAGCCAATTGGTTATGATGTTTTTCTTTTTATATTGAGGTCGAAGCTAAGTTTATATATTCATGTTTCTTCTCCCTTGATCACCCACCAAAAATAGAAGTAGAAGAATAAAAAAAAAGAAATTCAAAAGAAAAGGGTGATTAAGGGAGACTCAATTAAAAGTTCTTAAAGCTTTTGACCCAGTTGTAAAGTTTGATAAGGTGTTTTGTACTTAATGAGGGAGAAAAGTGAGTCCCTTGTATAATTTAGCAAGAAGTGAGTTGAGAGTGATATTTTTTGAATATCAATCCAAGCATGGCTCTTTAAACTCCTCATACCCAAATATTACAACTCCTTTCCCCTAACCTAAGCCTCATTACAACCCTAAAAAGTCCTCTTGATTGTCACTTGTGTATTTGCATACTAGCAGTGGAGAGCGAGATTCTTACAAGCCTATGGTAGGTTGTTTTTTTTGGTCTGAGTATGAGAAAAACCCACATACACATTCTAATTTGAGTGCTTGAGCGTTCAATTTTTTTGATCCTAAAGTGAGGTTTGCTCTTTTGACTGGCCTACGTCCATAACCAACATCGCATATTTGCATTCATCTTAAGCCTGTTGGCGGTTTTTTACATCTAAAAGTACTTGTTCTCTCTGCTTAATTTCGAAAACTTCATTCTATCTATTTTACACTGATTTTGTTCTCTTCCAGATTGATCTTGGTATTTGCTTGATGGATTGATATGTTTGATTGGTTAGCCTGAGGGGTTGTTTAATTGTATTTGTAACCCTAACGCTAGCCCTTTTTATTTCTTTTATTTCTTCTTTTTCCTTTTTCTTTCTTGAGTCTTTTCCATTTTAATCTGAGTATACTTTTTCTTTTCTTTTTCTTTGGCTTTTGTGGGTATAGTTTCTATAAACCCTCACGAGACCTTCATCGTCCACTTGGGCTGCCAAGGGGTTTAAAGGGCTTGTTGCATACGCTAAATGCAACCGTGATTCCTACGAAAGTGAGTTAGGATAGTATAGTTTTATTTTCTTTCTTTGCTTTAGTTTGCTCGGGGCGAGCAAACCTTTGTGTGGGAGTGTTGTTCGGTTTCATTTCGAGTCGAATTGATACCGTTAATAAAGGGTTTTTGCTTGTTTTAGACCCCTAATTATTAGTAAGTTAAGATGATTTTGTGTTTTGTAGGTTAAATCAAAGAAAAGAGGGGAAAGAAGACCTAAAAGCTCCAAAAGCCCATCAACCAAGTGTGTGGCACCCACAACCATGGGCTTTGCGCCCGTGACGGTGGAAATTTTCGGATATAAAGAGGCGGCGGCTAGGTTTAGGGTTTTGGAGATATTTATTTTATTTTCCCTTCCTAAACTTTTCTATATATACTTTATACATTAGCCTTTAGTTTCATTAATTATAGTAGGTAGTTAGTTTTTAGTTTTTCTTTAGTTTAGGTTAGTTTTAAATTAGTTTTAGTTTTAAGTTTTCTTTAGTTTTTCTCTTAATTCCTCGATTGTAAGCACATTCTCTTTCAAGATTAATTCAAGTTCTTGTTCTTTCTTGTTCTTTACTTTCTGTTTCGCTATTCTCAGTTTTTCTATTATTAGTTCCACAAAAATCCAATTTTTAGTGAAGAGGAGGATTAAGGTTCCTCGAATTCTCCCTTCAGGTGAGGATTCGAGCAGTCTTAATAATCCAAATCACGCTTTTTCTTGTTTGTTCGGGAGAAGATCCGTCATTAAAGATTCAAGATTTCAAGATTCTAGATTAGAACAATGCATCTTAGGTATAATTTATTTCCCTTAATTTCAGTATTAAATTAGTTTTTACATTCTTCGCTCTTGAGTGTTTTTAATGGCTTTCTTGATTATGCTTTTGTTTTCTTGTTTTCTAGTTTAATTTCTTTAATTAGGTTTTGATTTCTTGTTCTTGTTTTCAATTCATAATTAGTTTAGTTTAATTATTTACCGCTTCCTGCATATTGAAAACCTTTTCCAAACCAATTTCCTGAAAACCTAACACACCATCCCTGAGGTACGACAACCCTACTTTTTTTTTCGAGAAGTTACGACCTCAGGCCCATTTTATTCCATAAAAGTGCCCAATGAGCACTAAACAGGTCCAACTACAAGAGCTTAAAACAAAGCCGTTTGGATCAGGCTATGAAAAGCCTCAAGACACAAATCCAACTGGAAACAGATGAAAATCAAAACATAGCCAGATGCAAAAGTTACAGCTATATGCACTGAGCAGCACATCATCCTTCTTCCTTCCAGCCACAGAATTTGAAACTCATGTCAATAGCTCTCAACTGAAAATGATGGAGATCTGATTGAAATTTCTGCACAGATCATAGTTGTTCAAGATGCCATTGGTAAAACTGCATTGGATAACTAGATAATATATGTCTTCCCCTTGATGTCCACAAAATGGCCAAAATCATAAGCTGCTAACCACTAGAAATCCATCAATCCTTCTAGCTGCGATAGTTCTCATGTAAGTGTATGGTTGATTAATTGGGATGTCCTGAACCACAATATCATATATTAATTATACGGATGCTCTCATTCTATAAGAAAGTTTAGAGCAATCTTTCCTTTCATCCGGGCATACAACCTCATTGAAATCACCCATTAACAGTGGAAGATGGGTGCTTGCTCTTATATGCCTTAATTGACCCCACACATCCAACCTTAACTAATGATCATTGGCATATAGACTAAGAAAGATTACATCACATTCCAAGTCTTCCTTCATTAATTTGCCCTCAACTCAGATCCATCTTTCACCTTTTTTTTTTTCTTTAGCCCACTGAAACTCATCTTTATCCCACATAGGTAGCAAGCCTCCAGACCTACCAAGAGCTTGAACGTGAGTATAACCAATGTCACCTATGCCCCATCATCGTTTGACACATGGTGATCAAATGTTTCGTGCTTTGTTTCTACTAACCCCATTATAATCAACTGCTCTCTTTATATAAGTTCTTTGATGTATTGTTTCTTCTCTGCCGCTGCAACTCCTCGGACGTTCCACGAGCCGAGCATCATTTTACCACTTTGATTTCCTGTTGGTTTTTTTTTTTTTTTGTTTATCCTGGCCTTCTTCTTGCTTGAACTTCTCCTACCTTTACTCATGCTTGCTTGGTCTTCAATTTCTTCAGCAAAATCACTTAAATCATCTAAGATTCTGAGTCCTATATCATCCCCCACTACTGCTTTTTTTGCTTTGATTTTCCTTGCTACCTCCCCTGAACTGATCTCATCTAGTTGCTGTGTTTCCAACTCAAAATTACCCCTCTGCTTGGCATTAATGAGATTTTCGCTTTCCTCCACATGAATCGAGTGCAGATCCAGATCCTCAGAGTTTGTAGCAATCAACCACCCTTTGTTATTGGTTGGGGTTCTAATTGGTTCATCGTTATTAATGTTCCGATCAATTCCCGATGCACTTGAAACCGCTTCTCGAGTCTTGTTCTGCTCAACCTCATTTGAATTCTTAGATTGATGCTCATTATTGGAGCGACTCTTAGATTTCCTAGGTGTGCACTAGGGTGGGCTCAAGGCATTGTTTGTGTTCACGCATGCCCATTCGCCTTCCTCAGATGGGTTATGCGATTCTTTTGGTTCGGATGGTGTCCTTTGATGTTCCTGGCATGGATCATCTTTGTTGCCTTGTTCGTCTCGCTGGTGAAGCAGCCCATGGGAGAAGCACTGAGTCCGATCTTCAGTTTTAGGGACTCTGCTTTCCATATGGCTTGCATTTTGATTGGATGCATGGCTGTTCATGTAGGAGTTGCGTTCTTGGACGAACACCTTATAGGAGCAATCACCAATGGTTAACAAAATTGTTCCTTCAATTCTTTTTTCTTTTTTTTTTGCACAGGAAAACAGATTATATTAACATAACCAATGTAGCATACAAGAGGATGAGGGTACGATCCCTCAAAATCACATACTAAGTACTGTGTCTACAAGACTTTTGTACTTTTTCCTAGATTTCGCAGTCAGAAGGACCTTGTTCATTACATCATTTTTCACCTTTACTACCATCATCTGAGGTGTAGCACTTTGAGTTTTGTGTACCCTGTTGTTTCTTTCAGTCCAGATGTGGTAGACATACGCAGTGAGGAATGCACAGTTCATATGAGATTCTTTACTAGAATCTCGGCTTTCGCTCAGATGGTATCTCCATTCCTGAATGGTTGACAGATTGCGAAGCCCCCAATTTCGCATAGATTGTCTCACCTCCTTCCCAAAGTCGCAATCAAGGAAAAGGTGATCAGTAGTTTCTATCTCCAATTCATAGTAGGGGCAGAGGGGGTTTCCACCGGGTTGCCATCGCATTGTCCTAGCTCTCACAGGAAGTTTTCCGTGTAACAGGACCCAACTGATAAAAGAATGGCGCGGTATTGAGAGTGGATTCCAAATGGTCGAGGCCCATTCAACCTCTTTCGTAATTCCAAGGTTTCATATATACCCGTCTGTTGCATTGTAGTGCCCTCAGTTGTAGCCCCCTTCCTCTCCATTGCCATATAATCCCTGGTTCACAACCCCATTTGAAGTATTCTTTAATATAGCTGAGGTGCTTGAAATAAGTGTAGACATCATAAGGGGGTTGATAGTTCCACCAGGACGACCCTCGAATGTATTTGGAATGAATCCACTTGACCCATAAATTGTCCTCTTTCCTCTGAATCGCCCATACCAGTCGGGCAAAGTTGGCTTTGTTCCAAGTTGTTAGGTCTCGGAGACCTAGTCCTCCCAACTTCTTTGGTCTGCAAACAATCCCCCAGGCCACCATAGGGGCTTTACTATAGTGAGAGGAAGAACCCCAGAGAAAATTGCGGCAAAAGCGAGTGATTTCTTCTATGGCATGCTTTGGAATGACGATAGTCCTGGCCCAGAAGCTATAAATCCCCATCAAGACAGAGTTTATTAGCGTGACTCTTCCAGCATAAGAGATGTGCCTACTCTCTCATGTTTTGATTCGCGAGAGAATCTTCTCCACAAGAATATTGGCATCATTTTTTGTGAGGTTACTGGATGAGATAGGGATTCCTAGGTATTTGAAGGGAAGAGCACCTTCTCGGAATCCTGTTTCTTCAATAAGAGCCATAGCAGCGCCATTGGGAACACCCCCATGACCACTTCAGATTTCCCATTATTTGCAACTAGACCCGTGGCTGCTTAGAAGTGGTCAAAAGCTTTCTTAAGAGTTTGAATAGAGGCGCTATTAGCTGAGGAGAACAGGATCAGATCATCCGCAAAAACCAGGAGAGTGAGTTTCAAGCGTATGCAGTTTGGATGATATTTAAAACCTACTTGTTTGTTGATGTAGTACTGGATAGATCGGGACAGATATTCCATCATCAGAATAAAAAGGAGTGGAGACATGGGGTCTCCTTGCCTTAATCCTCGTTTTCCACTGAAGTTGGGAGAAGAGGTTCCATTCGAGCAGATGGAGAAGGTGGGATATGTGACACAAGCCATTATGCAATTAATGAGCCATATCGGGAAACGGTATGCGTGGAGAGCTTGTTCAACGAAACTCCAATTCACCGAGTCAAAGGCTTTTTGGAGATCTATTTTCATCAAGCATCTAGGTGCAATTGTCGATCGGTTGTAACCCCTTACAATCTCTTGGCAAAGTAGCACATTGTGAAGTAGCTGTCGTCCGGGCACAAAAGCCCCCTGGCTTGGATTGATTAGATCTGGGAGGACCTCTTTTATCCGTGAGGCAATGATTTTGGTGAGTCCTTTGTAAAATGTGTTGCAACAGGCTATAGGGCGGAACTCAGTGACTTTGCTGGGGTTAGGCACCTTCGAAATAAGAGCTAAATTAGTTGCGTTTATAAGTCGGAGGAGCTTCCATATGAGGAAGAATTCATGAGCAGCGGCAGTGACAAGGTCTCCTATTTAATTCCAGCAATTTTTGTAAAAGCCACTTGAATACCCGTCTGGCCGGGTGTTTTGTCATTGGGAATTGAGAAGATGGCCTCTTTGATATCCTTGTCCGTGATTGGTCTACTGAGTCGGAGTTGTTGAACACTTGTAAGTCGAGGGCCCATAATGAATATGTCTTCCTGCAATGCTGTTTGCTGAAGGTCTGTGGTGCCAAGCAAGGTTTGATATCCTTCAATTCTTGCGAGCACCTTTGATGTGATTAGTACTCTCATATTCTCGAATTGCTCAGCTTCTCTAATTTCCTGCCTCAAACTTAATAGTTTGCCCCAATGCATCACACATTTCTGAAAGTTTTCAAGCTTCCAAGCGTGTGGAGGAACCCTGTGAACGTCAATCCATACCCTTCTTTCATCACAGGACTCATATTTGGTCCACCTTCTTATGTCCTCGCACCAAGTGGATAAGTCCCCTGGGTTGTTGACTATCTCTTCAGCCTGCTCCACTGAGGGCAATGTCACTAGATATCTTGATCCACTTAAGGCTGTGACTTTGGATACAGGACCCAAGGCTTGTACTATGATTGATGATGCTGTATGCAAATCCTTCAGCAGTGGTCCCGAGCAGATGATGCTTCTTGCAAGCCACTCTGTCATCTCTGCGCTTTCTTCCCCTATTATGCTAATTAGCCCACTGTTAGTCTTCTGTTGCTCCGATACTTCCTCGTTCGACAATATGCTTGATGTCACCAAATCTTCTAAAGATTCCTTTTAGCCCATGGTTGTCAAGTTGCTTTGGGAGATTACCAACATAAATGACGTGTTCTCTATTTTCCCCTCCCATCCTCACGACAACCCTACTTTTAAAACCCAAATTACCACAACCGAACAATTACTTATCTTGTGAGGACAAATGCTAAAACCAACCTTGTATTCATAATCATTATATATATATATATATATATATATATATATATATATATATATATATATATATATATATATATATATATATCACAAGCTTCATCATTTGAGAAAGCAACACGAGACATCTTTTGCCGCTAATTCTGGCTCAGACTCAATAATTTGCCTATTACCATTTGAACATTCTGTGTGATAAGATCAACAAAATACCGTAAAATGGTGAACATGAATTACATAACAAATTATGCAAAAAATAAATTGATCCAATTATATGAGGCATACCTCCAACAATAATACCAAGAGCTACTACATCTTCATCAAACAAAAGTGTATAAATAACCAAACAATAAAATTAAACTTTTTGGAGCTCTGTCTCCCATCAATGACCGTTAAACATTGCTTACAACTCGGTGAACAATTCAACTGAATTAATGAACTACACAACGGTGCTCAATAACACTATTTTCAATGAGTAAAGTTAGTGAACAATTCAGATCATGTTAGCGAACAATGCAATGGTGGACAATGCCATTATTCTTAATGAACAATCGATTTCCCACAGGCAAACATGATGAATTAATGCAGGCGTTGATTATAACCACCCTTTTTTCACTGCAAACAATCAATCGAAACAGAGCGACCAACTTTATACAACAAATATTTATAAACTTGATGACGTACTATTTTTAGGAACTCCAATAATTTGAAAAATCAATCATACATGCAGATAGTATTTGAAAATACAGCAATCAACTTGACGTTCTCCGATTTGTTCCTCCATATCTTCCATAATCAGGATCCATTTTAATCTACAGAATACTCTTAGAAGAGGTTTAAAAAATGAAGCATATATGAACATGAAATTGATAATAAGAAAATCAAACTAATGGAAGAAACTAAAATTTTGACCCCTGCAAAACATAGTAATCAATATATGCAACAATTTTTTTGAGCAACTTGACCATCTCTGATTTGATCATGTGTATCTTCTATAAGTTCAATATCTTTTATGAGTGACTATTATTTAGTCCTAAGTATGTATATTTAGGTTGGTGAACAATCGACTTCCTACACCCAATCATCTAAACGAATGCATACAACAGTTGAAGTTGATTATAACCACCCAGATCATGGAGCTTGGATTGATAATTGCTGAAGCTGGTTATAACTACTGCAAACTTACACTGATAACTGTTAAAAAAAAAATATGACGTGGCTTTTTATCCTACAAGACATATGATGTCAGCTGTTGAGTACAACTCCGGGTACATATAATAATTTGCAAGGGGCATGGGCTCCACAAACATATAATATTTTGCATAGTATTAGGGACCATTCAAGAGGTCATTGCCAGATACAAATCAATTGTATTTTGGTTTCATGTGATTTAATTTGGATTAGGTGTATGTATCGTGATTGTGATTTCTTTTTGTAAGCAATTGTCTCTATATATTCTACTATAATTAATATATCATTACTTTTTCATGATGATAATTTAAAATAAATATTTAGACTTAGAATGTGTTTGACAGAGGGAGAGATGATTTTTTTTAAAAAATATTGTTCAAATTTTCTAGTGTTTAGTTAAAAAAAAAATTGGAAAAGGGTTTCCAGAAAAAAAAAAATCATTTTCCCCAAAAGAAAGAAAATATACTTTTTTTTTTATAGTTATGGCCATTAGGCTTTTTTAATCAAGCAAACAGGTGCCAAAGAGCACCAAACAGAGCAGCAACTCAATGAGAACATAGGACATGTTCAAAGAGTTCAACTTAATAAAAAACTTGAGAAGCTAATGCAACCCCAATCAGGTGAACAAAACCAAACACATCCCCATTCGGAACAAGAGGTCTACATAATTGAGACAATCAGATGCAATATCTAGACACCAACAGTCAGCCAAAGAGCTTCCAGGACCAGTGACTTGACAACAACTCAAATCTGTCATGATTATCAAACATACTGCATTCGCTGAGTGTGAGTGTTTTCCAATCATATGGTAGACAAAGTAGAACCTCCGTTGACAGTTTGCAACATTAGGACCTCCAGCCACACAAAGAAAATGATTGCGAACTTTTCTGCGGCAAAATCAATAAGATGGAGCTCTTACAGTTATGCCAAAATTCACTTCTAAGAATTGTCAACAACCCCTCCAATGCCATTACTGAACCCTCTCCAGATGCTAGAAAGTTGAAAAAAACAAGCCAAGCAATTACCCCAAATAAGACCTAATCATCACTGCCATTGCTCACTTTCAGAAGCAGATGATACATCAGTGTAAAAATGCAGCGACCCAAATACCCAATCAAGGACCCAAGTCTACACAAAAAAAGACTCTATAAGACTGTCTTTTTTCAATCCACTCCTATAAAGACTGGTGCACTTGCATCAAAATGCTCATACTGTGCATGACTTCAGATTTTATGAGCTTCACCCATCTTCCAAACAAACCCTTTAGAATACAGCAACTGCACCCTAGAAGACTCCTCTTTGTGTGAACTATTACTTACAGTAGATTGTCTCACTATTGCTTCCTTAGTCCCAACCATAAAAGAATCCCACAACACATATTAAGATGCAATGAGGACCAACCCCATATAAACATATCAAACCATTGCCTTTTTAATATATGAAACATCAAAGCTTTCTTCAGCCATCATACCATCATTCACCCAATATTTCTTCAGCAGCAGTGGCGGAAAGTAAGACATATCTCGATTGCCTTACACCCCACTCATTGAAACAATTGTTCGAATTCCATCAGACCATTGTTGTTAATCTACTTCTAAATTATGAGGTACTTTATTTATGTTCCCTTCTGAATTGCTCCAAATTCCTCACAAACCACGAGCCATTTCTCATTCAGAGAAATTCACACCTTCAGATGAAGGTGGAGAGATTGAAGCTGCACTTTTCCTTCTTTTCCTCTCCTTGATTTTTTTCTTCTTTCTAGCAGAGAGCTTGCCTTCAAAGTGCTTTTTTGGATTGATGTTTTTCTTTGCTCTCACAAATCCACTGTCTTTTCCAAATTGGATTGCTTTTTCAGCAATGTAATCTCTTGCTTTTGTTATGGAGTCACTGCCAGAAGAAAAGTAGCTAAAATCATCAAGATCATTTGCCAATAAATTTCCATCATGAGGAGATTATTGGTTTTTCCGTTCTGATTCCAGGTGGTGATCAATACCACTCACAATCTCTACTGATTTTTCAAACCCAAATGCTGCATCATTTTCCAACGCAGCTGCTGCGTTAATCAGCAGTTGATCATTAATCACAGGAACAAGTGCCAGGGACTTTTATTGATATTTTTCGCCTCTTCCACTACATCGTGCCTATTCAATTCTTCATTGTGAAGGTCAACCACTTCATTCCATGTAGCCACACCCAAAGCATTAATCAGCTCGTCTTTCAAAGCGTTGGTTTGATCATTGAGCCTCCTCACCTCCTTAAGACACCCATTACTGGATAACTGTTTTAATAACTCCATTGAATCAACCTTTGGACTTCCACCATTACTGACTGGATGTTGGTTCCTCTCCCTTGTAGCTTGGTTGAGAGCAGGACCACCCTGGACTAATGGAGAATCTGGAACGTTCCCATTGCTATCTTGATAACCACCTTTAATACTTTGAATACACTCATCATCCTCACTAGAATAATTGGATGATGCTCTGTTAATGTCTTGCTCAAGAATCATTGTTGGAGGAATGAGATGTGAACTGACTTCCCGAATGAAAATTCTGAACGCACAGTTTTGAATATCAAGTGAGGAAAGGGGGGACAAGATCTGAAAAGCAATGCACTTATTGTGCAATATTGGAAGAAGGGAGTTTTTGGAAGGTAGTGAAGGAATCTTTGCTGGAGCACATCCTGGAAGTAATATGGAGGAAGGGATTTAAATTATATTTCTTTGGTTTTATGTTTGGTAGATATTTTGTTGCTTCACAATTGTTTACTATGCATCTTGCTATTGTCAGTGTAAGGAAGTGTAGTAACTTTTGATTGTACCTCTGGCCCGTTTTCAAAATTGGGCTAAAGGTTTGTAGTGCTCTATGGCACTGTCGTAATAGTTAAATAAATTTGGGCTAAACGACCACCAATTATCAAAAAAAAAAAAAGTAAAATTTCACCATCAATTTGCTTAAAAACATCAGTTTGAATTAAAACTCTCATGACTTCAAACTGGTTGATTGAAGAGATACATCTGGCTAGGGACAGTAGTTTGCCCCAAGGTTGAACACATTTTTGGAAATTATCCCACACCCATCCATGGGGAGGGACACCAAGAATAACAACCCAGACCCGCCTCACGTCAGCAGATTCGTAGACTGACCATGGCTTGATTTCTGTGAACCAATCATGTAGTTCCAATGGATTTGCCGGTGCCTCCTTCATCTCTTGAATAGAAGAAAATGTGAGCAGGTATTTCACACCACTAATTGCTGTGAGTTTTGAGAAAGGACCGAAATTATCTTTGAATAGATAAGCTAAAGAGTCTAGATCCCTGGGAGCATTTGAGGTGCAGACTAAACTCCTTGCTAGCCATTCCATAAATTCCTCATTGATATTTCCATTTACTCTGTATTTCGCCTCCTCAGTTGTGCTATTACCTGCTGCCTTTGGAATCCATACAAGTTTGCTCTTCTTTCTAGTTGCCTTCTCCTTAGCCCAGTCAACAATGATTCTCCTGCCTTTAACAACTGATTGATGAAGCAGATTCATAAATACTCTCGCCTCATGTGGACTCCAAACCTCTATAAATCCAAAATTTGAATTTGCATTCCTCCGATCGATGATGGTTGATGACTTGATCTTTGCATATCTCCTAAGAAAATGGACTCTTACTTTTCAAGATAGGAGTTATTTTTTTTTTTACAATTTTTTTTTTTGTTAGATTGATTTTCCCCTTCTTCCCTCCGCCCCTCTCCCTCTCCCTCTCTCTATACCCTCCCATGACACTCTCTCTATTTACAGATCCATTTGGGATTTACAAATCTATTGGTCATCCCAAATACGCGTTTTCTCTAGATTATGGAAAAGTTTAGTAGTTAGTTTTGTAGTAAAAATACCATTGCTAATGTGTCCTCGATAATTTTATCTTAGAGGGATAAATAAGTGGTGCGTGTTATGTAATTAGTAATTTAATAAATTATCAGGTAAGATAGACATATTATAATTTGTGGACATCTTAGTTTTCATTATTATATAACATGCCACTTTGCTTATTAAACTCTATTCTATTTTCTAAACCACTTAACTTTATAAGAGTGGTCTAGTGGCACTAATTATCTTCCCAAATGTTTGCCTGATTTTCTGTGCTTATTTTCATCTAATATATTTCCCATAGAATTTTTAAGCTTTAATAATGAGTTTTCATAGATTTAGATAAACCACTTAGCTTTATAAGAGTGGTTTGGTGGCACCAATTATCTTCACAAAAGTTTACTAGATTGTGTTTGCTTATTTTTCATCTAATGCATTTCTAATAGAATTTAAAAGATTTAATAATGTTTTTCACCTGCTTCAGATACGTATTTTTGGGTTTGCTTCGTAGCAACCTATTATTATGATGATATTTTAAATGAGATTATAATACCTAAATATTGTCTTTATGATGGAATAATTTTCAAATGAGTTTATGCTTGAAAGCTAAATTACTAAGTTTTGTCTTTTTAGGCTTAGCCCTTCAATATTTTTTCCTGTTAGAGTATATTAATTGTGCTAATATCTTGAATTGTGGTTGGAATTTGTACATACACCAATTCAGGATTTGAGAGAAACCGTTAAAAGGGTAGGGCGCCTAAAATAGTTTAAAGATAGGTAACTACAAATAGGATAGATGTTATCATTACCTCGTACATTAGTGTTTACGTTCCACTGAATCGAGAAAATTTTAGAGGGGGGGGGGGGGGGGGAAATAAGAATACGCAATTTGCTTGATGTTGGATTCAATGAATTCATGTTATGAATTCAGGATTTTGTTAGCAGCACAACTAATAATAAATGCAATAACAATAATAAGGATTGTCGCAAGATTTTTAACGTGAAAAAACCTAAATCGGAAAAAACCAACAAACAATGCACTATCAGATGATTACAGAGTGTTTGATAGATTTTTTGATCTTTTACAATCTCTGTCGATCTCTCTTAATGAGGTTAGAGTTCAAGGACTAAACACACACAGTTGATTCATCTCATAAAACTCACACTAAGGCACAAAGATTAGAGATATAATCTCTTGTGTTACAGATGAATCTTTCACTGATTGATATAATTAACCTTGTACCCCTAGGATCATTATATAGTAATACTGCTACAACAATTAGGTTAAGAAAACATGTAAAAATGAATTGACTTAGGAAAACCTTTTCTGCCACGCCTAACACGATGCATGTCAAGGAGCCACTTCCAATTCTTTGCTTTTGGACACCTACATTGTAACAACCCGCCCTAAACCATTCTTATTTAAATCTCTTAACCGTATTAATTAACTAATTTGTGCCTAAAATTTTCTTTTTCTTTTTAACCCAGTGTGTGTTTTGGAGGACTTGAACAGTGCAACGATCATCCATGATTCAGTTCAATTTTCTTTTTACAAGAAATCACTACCGATAAATTTTTATGATGATTTCCGATCGTATCTGAATTCTTTTACCGAGACCAGTATTTCGGGTTCTTCTTTATCCGAATTATATTAGGATTATAAATATGAGAAATTTCATGGCGGTGCATGAGTATATTTGTTTGGGTTCCAATAATATTTTTACGGTTTAAGAAATTTCGGTGAATTGGGAAATTAGGGAGATATAAGTATAAGTACAAGAGGGGAGAACTAAAATTAGTTTAAT
Source organism: Portulaca oleracea (assembly GCA_029582165.1). Lineage (NCBI taxonomy): Eukaryota > Viridiplantae > Streptophyta > Magnoliopsida > Caryophyllales > Portulacaceae > Portulaca > Portulaca oleracea. The sequence continues at coordinate 16,868,611 of CM055875.1, forward strand.
TGGGCCATGTTGGCCGGCTAAGAGAGAAAGAGAGGCATGGATTTGGGCCCTTGGTTGTTATATATTCAAGTGACTTAGGTTATTGTGAAGCCTTTGTAAGATAATCAACTCATCTCTCAAACTCTCTCACTTACTCCCCCAACACCACTCCACGCCAGCCCCTCTTCTGCCCAGCTACTGCCACCTGCTGTTCGGCCACCACCAGCCACTCCGGCGAGTTGTCCGGCCAAATTTCCGGCCATCATCATCCTCATCATCTAATCCCTCTTATTCTTCCATTTCAAATGGTATAACACTCCTTTTCTCTTCCTCTCTCTTTCAAGATTAAATCAAGGTTATACTCTAAGTTTCTTCTTGTTAATATTAGGTTTTCCAAAGGTAAATTCAAGAAATTTAAGGTCTTCAAGAGGAGTTTTCTAAGAGCTAAGAGAATCAAGGGAATTTTGGGTAAGTTGAGATGGATTCTTTGTTCTATTTGTTGAATTAGTGAAAGATATGTGAAAGTATGTGCATGCATGTGGTTTTTGATAATTAAACTCACTGTGGAAGGATGAAAAGTTGATTAAAGTTAAATGCATGTGTGTAGATTAGACTTAGATTAAGTAAGGTGATGTTTTTGAGTGATGCATGTTAAGGAATTTCAAGGGGAAATGAATCTGGTTGCAATCTGGAAATTCCAGGGATTATAAAGTATGAGTTTGACTCAATTTATGGTATGATTAGGTGGCCTAAGATGTTAGTTAACTCCCGGTTTTTGAATTTCGTAGTTCCGGTATGTATATTGTAAGTTTTGGCCAAAACCGTGAAGGTGTGTAAATTAATACGTTTTCTGTCATCAGTTTAACGATTGCTGTTTTTGGAATGGTTAGAGATCCCTATGGGTTAAGAGTTGAACATAAATGTTTTAGAGGACATTCTGAGCTTTCCGGAAAGGTATAGTATGCGTCCATAAGATATCGGGAGAGAGAGATATGAGGTTGTTCCTGAAGGGCTGTAATCTGGGTTCTGCCAAGAATTTTATTTACGTGTTCTGACTTAATGGCTATGGTTCGCCTCCTTAAAATGTTTTACTCAATTTATGGTCAACATAAGACTTGAAGTTTGTCCTGTAAGCTTTCCGAATTGGGGTTTTAGGCCTTCATTGAACATCGGGAGTGAGATTTATGAGTCTCCGATTATTGGTTTGTAATCTGAGTTGCCCCAGAAAATGTTATGTGACTACCCATCTTTATGGCTAAAACCCCGACTTGTTCTCATGATCAAATTAGTGGGTGGTCTAAATAAAAGTTGTAATATGTGAACCAAGCTTTCCAAAAAGTCCTCTTATGTGAGATTTCGATAAGTGGAGTTCGAGATATGATTTTCCAAAAAATTGAGGTTTAAATGGTTATATCTTTTGGGCGACTTGTAAAGACAATAGTATTTTACATCCTTAGCCATGTTTCTAGTGTTTATGGTCAACTTCAAAGTTGAGGTGTATGTTCTAAGCTTCCCGAAAGGTCCTTTTCTGCCTTGGTCCGATATCCGAAGAATGGAATAGGACTTTAGGAGTACGCCTTGAGGAACGAGTTCATTATTAATGTTTATAGGAAATTTCCCAAGTTATTACTTTATGGTTCTACCTAGCTTAGATCTTAATTCATGGTCTTTATCCTTTTTAAGTTTCCTCAAGAGATCGTTGCACCACCGTTCAAGTCCCTGCTCGTGGCGGACGTGTTTCAAGTTTTCAGGTACGCAAATTGTCTAATACTTCATTTTAACTCCAATATCTATTATTTATATTTCAAGTCATGACTAATGATCTATGTTTCATGTTTTAAGTGGTCCCGCTCCATTTATTCTAGCTAGTCACGTGAAGTGCTAGCCCCATTTTTAGATGCTCCTGATCAGAGTGTCCTAATGATCTGGCCAGTGTCGACTGTTTATCAGTCACCCAATCCAAACTTAGATCGGTTTGGGCATGCGCGTGTGTGAAGTGCTTAGCACTGATCGTAAGGGATACCACTCAATTATCTATCGCAAGATACATTTATTCTACAGATATATATATATATATATATATATATATATATATATATATATATATATATATATATATATATATATAAATATATTCAACAATTTATTTCTTTTCCCATTTCCCGTTTTCGAAAATTTTTGACGGGCCATCAAGAAAGTTTGTTGTGAAATGCATTTTACTTTTTAGAGGTATGTGTACTGAGTGTTTCCCCCACTCATTCGCGAATGTTTTAATGTTTTGTTTTTAGGCGGTCCGAGCTCCCAAGTGAAAGGCAAAGGCAAGAGGGAGTAGCTTATCTCCTCCTTAGCAAGGTAGACTTTTGGGTACGATGGATATTGTTGGACTTCAATGGGTGTATTGAAATTGTGGGCCAAGTCATGTTTTGAGATAGATTTCTATGTGTCGGATAAATTGTATCTAAAGCTTTAAGCCTTATGTTTGAGTGGTTGTCCTTTATTCGTTGATGGGCTTTGGCATTGAATGCCAAAGTATGGAGATAAGTTTTTATGATTTTGTTTGATGAATTGTTTGTGGTTTGATGGTCTTGAAGTTGTTGTTGGTTGCCTTGTCCTTAGTTGGACGGCGGTAATACCCCTTTCCTTGATTTCCGCTGCGATAATCACAGGTTGACTAGCAGATTTAAGTAAATTGAGTGATTACAGGATTTGGGGCGTTACATACATGGTTCGTGTTGCTCTTGTACCATTTTATGTCGCCTATTTTCTCCCTTAATTATATCAATGAAGCTCCACACCTCAACAATCCCCCTCTTGGAGATCAATTACATTTGTAACTTTCATCGATCATCATCAACCACCACAGATACACATTCGAGTCCTCTAGTGCATCCAACATGATCTTATTTAGCTAAGATCAACATGGGTCTCAGTTGACCTTCCATCAACTTGTCTTTTATCAACTCGCTCCCACTTGAACTTATCATGATCGTATAACTTCGACATATGTACCGTCGTCAACAACTTTGGTTTTGGGGAATTATAGAATGGACTTTACCCCTTATTTACCATGTTGATTTCCTGTGCAGATTAGGTACATTTCTCCTGTGGTCATTCATTCTTCCTTGGAGCATCGACCAAAATTCTCCTCATTTTTGGTACTCTTTCTTCATCTGAGAAGCTAACACGCCTTTGAGGGGCATATAGGATGGTTAGAATAATTAATAACATAATATAATTTCCCTTCCCTGCCATAAGATTCTTAATTAGACCCAGGATTAGACCTGTCAATACGGGCGGGCGGGCGGGTTACGGGTCGGTCGTATATCGGGTTCGGGTAAATACGGGTCGGGTGTATTCCGGTTTCGGGCGGTTTGGGTCGGGTTTACGGGTCATGACCGCCCTTTTTCTCAGTCACTTACGACTAATAAAATTGATTATAATTGGTCAAAGACACCTGTGTAATGTACCATTTCATTCCAAGTTCGACCACCACGATATGTCATAGTTGTATAGACATATTACTATACACCCAAGGGACAAAAATTGGCAATCTTTAAGTCTACAAGTATTATGCGGTTTACGTCAACAATTCACGAATAACTGTACTTATGAAATATATAGGGTTTTGGGATGCTAATATACTGAACTTTTAGGGTATTGGACAATAATGCACTGAACTTTGACCTTTGACAATAATACACTATTTTACTAAAAGAGAGGAGAGCGGCGGGACTGCGGGTGTTAGAAGGTTCACTGAAAGAGTGAGTGAGTAACAGTGTTAGGGTTTTGTTTTGGTCATTTGTTATTTGATTATTTCATTTGTATGTCTCTCTCTACGCATAATTTTCCAAAGCCACCCAATATTTTACTTTTGGGCATTAATTTTCATGAAATGGGACCATTTTTTTGCACAAGGCCAAAGTAGACAAAACACTTAAAATTAAAGTGTCTGACCCAACGGGTCGAACCAAACCTGACCCGTTTCTTACCGGATTCTTTGGGTTGGGTTATTTTCGGGTCCCGGGTCGGAATTTCGTGTTTAAAACCCATTTTTTACGGTCGGTTTGGGTCGGGTTTCCGGGTCGGGTCGAGAATTGCCAGGTCTACCCAGGATATAAAACACATCTTTCAACCTCCAAGTATCGCCCTTAGAAGTTTTTATGTCTACATCTATGTTACTTGGACTCAGGGTATGCATGTCTATATCAGACACAGACATAGGTGTCGTACTCAGCTATTTTAATGAAATTTGATACATTTTCATTGTATTTTGAAGTGTCGACACTACAAAAAATCATCACTTGTGCCACAAATTATGCCACGGGAAATCTAAAATCATGGCAATTTCTTAGTCTTGCCACGAGAAAATTTTATAGTGCATTTGATGGTTAAAAATATGCCACGGAATACAACTCCCGTGGCAAAAAAATACTTATGCCAGGGGAAAATGTCACCCGTGGCTATAACATGCCACAGACTACAACTCTCGTGGCAAAAAAATACTTATGCCACGGGAAAATGTCACACGTGGCTATAACATGCCACAGACTAGAACTTCCGTGGCAAAAAATACTTATGCCATGGAAAAATATCCCCCATGGCAATAACTTGCCATGGGAAAATATCACCCGTGACCATGATATGCCCTGAAAGGATAAACTATAACTATTGTGGCAAAAAAGTACTTACGCGAATTAGAAAAATTAGAGATAGTAGTCAAAGCCGACTTTGAAGCGAATCCGCTCCGATGCAAATCAGAAAAATCCAATCCGGATTAGATAAAAAGAAATTTAATTTGTATTCGAATCCAATTAATTAGGTCTGACTTCAATTATAAGTACATGATCGGAGCGGTTATGGAGGTCATGACCACTGATTAATTCCGATGAAGCCTAATTAAAATAATAAATATATAAAAAATTGAAAAATCATAATTTGACTAGCTGATAGTTAACAAAAATGTCTATTTATAAGTATACTAAAAATTATTTTGGTAAATTGTCTATTTATAAGCTTTATTATGGGATGTGAGTAGTTAATAAAAATGTCAAATAGACATTTAATACGTACATATCGTTTTATGCAACGCCCAACCTTGTTGCAATACGTTATACCATATTTTAGCAACGACCTTTGTTGTTGCAATATATATGATAGGAATATTATGAAATATTAATTTAATTAGGCAATAAAATTATTGTAGATGATACAATTCTTTTCAGAAGGTCAATATTTCGAAAAAAATATATAAGAGAGAAGATTCTAATGTTATTGTTGATAGAATATTCCTTATTTGTTGGAGAATTTTACATGTACAGATGTACTTAATAAAACTATTTTGGTAAATTATCTATTCACAAGCCTTATTATATAGGATATGAATAGTTAAAAAAATGTCAAATAATAATATAAAATCAAAACTGGAATGAACATGACATAGTCAACATATACATTTACCATTCTGAGAAACAAAATATACTATGAAAGCAATATTTAAAAAATTAAAATAAACATAATATAATTAATATATATATATAAATATATATAAATATATATATATATATATATATATATATATATATATATATATATATATATACTTACTAATACTAATACTATATATGAAAAATAAAAGATCATACTACAAAAACAAAATAATCAATTGGTTAGAATCTGGAAAATAAAATTTTAAAAAAGAAATATGGTAAACATGATATTGAAAAGGAAAAAGAAAAGAAATAAATCTATATATATATTATTAATAGTAATGTTTGTTGGCCCTACGAAATAGAGGAAGGAGAGAAATTGTAGGAGCCTAAGCCAATGAGAAATAAGATAAATATCTAACTTAATGATCTTGTTAAAAGTTTTCAATAAACAAATTATCAAAATTGCCTTTTTGGCACCTAAAATAAAAAAATCTATATAATTAATTATAATAGCAAAGTTTGTGTGTGCCATTAAATGATGAGAAGAGAGTAATTTTATATTCCACAACCAATCAGAAAAAGATAATTCTAACTTTCTTTCTCAATTTAGGTTTATTTTAAAATTAATTTTCCTTTTAAAAATATTATTATAACAACAATAGTTATAATAATAATAATAATAATAATAATAATAATAATCTTATATAATTGTAATAGAAAAATCTATGGGTCACATCAAATGGTGAAAGCATAGCAATTTTATGTTACACAACGAATTAAAAAAGATAATTCTAATTTTTCTCCAATTTCGGTTTTTTTATCGAATATCTAGCCCATTGTAACTGAAACTATCCAAAATTGAAATTCTTGCCTAGTATAACAAAATTATAGTTCCCAATTGATATGACATATGACTCCTAATTACACAAAAAATAATTCACGGATTTCCACCAATCAAAACATTGATTATTGTATGGTACACCATGTAATAATATCTAGCAAAGTGTTAAAATTTTCAAAATAAATCCATCAATAATTATTATAAAAGTTAATGTAAAATTGTCAATATTATTTTAAAATTCATCAACATTATCAATTCTTTTTACAAAAGTTCCTCACTTAAAAATTGACCTATTTTAGTACATGTGGTGGACTTAGGTAGGTCCATCATGATGTGCAATATAATTTGTGGTCAGGGCATAGAGAAACTTTTTTATTCACATTTTCCTTTTTTATATTTAAATCCTCGCCCTTTCAATTTTGTTTATAAAAACTAACTATAAAAAACTTTTCATTTTAAAAATCCAAGTAAATTGCTTATCAAATTTTTTTATCACCATCACCAATTTATAAGCACACAATTAATATTTGTTCCTCGCACTACAACATTAACTCCACCAAAACTCTAACCAACCCTATTGTAATAACAACTTTGATAGAACCCTAACAAACACATGTATAACCAGAACTTTGTCATCGACTTACCTTGCTGATATTATTATTTACACAAATAACAATGCATTTTCATAATTATCATCAATTGTAGTTATACAAATGTGTTTTCCTAATTGTAGTCCAAAGCTAAAATATATATCCATTACTATAATTATAATGTCTAATAAATTCATCATGAATTAAAATACGATTGTACTTTTCTTACTTAAACTCTTGACCTACATGTATTTAAAATTTTATATATTTTTATTTGAACAATTTTTCGTATCTTTCATTTAATTATATAATTTATGTTGTGGTCTTTTTAATTTATTTGTACAATAATAATTTAGCTTCAGTTTTGTTAAAAATAATATTTATTTTATCGTACACCGTGCATCGCACGGATTGAAGACTAGTATTTGTTATAAAGAATTACTCCTTTCATTCCATATTAATTGACACTTTCACTAAATTTTAACCGTTAATTATTCAAAAATTACAATGAGTTACAATATGAAATTATCTCTATTATAGTTTTTAGTAAAATATCTTTCTAATACGGTAATTTCATATTGTAACTTATTGTAATTTATGAGTAATTAATGGTCAAAATTTAGTCAAAATGTCAATTAATATGGAACGGAGGGAGTAACTTAGATCTCTTTTTCATTGGTTTAATTAATTTTTCTAAGCATAGTGGGCCTATAACAAAAAAAAAAATATAGCATCTAAGTTATAAGTAGTAGATTGTGATAATTAGTGTCTGTCTAATTCAAGGATAAATCGAATTTACCAATTTTTACCTAGATTTACTAAAATTTACCGAAAATTACCAAAGTCAAAAAACAAAAAAAAACAAAATTTTATATATTAGAATAAATTTCACAAAAATTATCAAAATTCACCAAAAGTTACAAAAAGATATCAAAAATTAATTTTTACCAAAAAAAAAAGAAATAAAATCAGGCAACTAAAGTAAAAGAAATATTGTAAAGTTTTATTAAGGAAAGCAAGTTACTTGCAAACATCCATGACTTCCTCCCACTCCTGCCTGTCTTCCTCTTCTTAATCGTGAAAATTTCACCCACTAATAGTTCTCCTGCCATTGACATTCAGCAGGTATTCTTCTTCTTCTTCTTCTTCTTCTTCTTCTTCTTCTTCTTCTTCTTCTTCTTCTTCATCGGCCATTGACATTCACATTGGTTTTGTTGTTCTTCATGTTTGGCCATAAATATTTTTAATTGGAAGCTTTCGCACATTTTGAATTCCAGCCAAGACTTCATCGTCCAATTCACATCTCCATCAGCGCAATCTTGTTTTTTGGTTGGCCAATTCAGCAGCAGGTAGACCCGTGTCTTCTTCTTCTTCTTCTTCTTCGGCCATTGAAATTATTGGATTACTGTGTTCAATTTTATTGTGTTCAACTTTTGCTTTGCTGAATATGCAGACCCAGATTAATCTGTTTGTGATAGGCCGCAAGTGCACGGGTAAAATTGTAGCATGAATCAAGGTCGTTCCCACAGGGACTTTTCCTTTCAACGCACTGAACTAGCCTCCTAGTTGATTGCTAAGCCGATCGGGTTTTTTTCGTTTGAAACAACTAATTCTATTTCTATTCACTACCAAAGACTAACAAACAAATATGAACACAATTTACTTGGATTTATCAATAAGAAAAAGGCGTTCAGGGGATAAAACCTAAGTCAAGTAATGAATCAACGATATGGATTAAACACTCATTTCATTAGTTTGCACAATCAAGGTTCGATAATTGCATAGAATACTTCGCAATGAGATTTTGTCACTAGAGCGAATTGCCAAGACAAACCAATCACCTACTTTCGTGGTTATTTTGATTTAATCAAGGTTATAAATCTAATCATCACAAGAACCCTAATTAAAAACTTCTATGTCTAGACAATTTTTAATTAGTTTAACCTAGGTTTTCGGGATATCAAACTTCTCCTTTCGGTACTTCGTTCAACAACCTAATTACATGCAATTGGTGATCAAGAAAAAGCAATAACAATTCAATTCAAAGGCCAAATAGATTGAAACAAACTAAATTCATGATTATTCAATCCAACAAAGTTAATTCATCAAACAACTTCTAAGGTTCATCCCCCAAACTAAAAAAGAACTACTCACTACTCATGTTTGCAACTACAAAGCGATTGAAATCTATTCTAGAAAGCATATAAAAATCTATGAGAGAATGAGAAATAAACCAAAGGGAAGAACAATCTTGCTAGAAATCAACAATGGAGGACTTTTGCTCCTCCACTTCAAAGTGTGTTCAAATTGCTCTTCGATCTTCAATCTTCAATGGTGGATGGATTATGGATGATGAAGGATATGGATTAGGGTTAGGTTATGGAATGGGAGATGGTAGAATGATGATTGCCCCATAAACAACCGAAAAACAGCATAATATAGGCAAAAAGCAACTTGTAACCGTCGGAAATGGAAAGACACAGGCGACACGGACCGCGCCAGGGGTGACACAGACCGTGCCCCCCTAGGCACTACCCGTTTCGCTTCACTGCTTCAACTTCCAAACTTTCTGGTCATAGGCACTACCCGTGCCACTGCTGACACCACCCGTGTCACTGCAGACTCGGGCCTAGGAGCTGTTTGGGCCATTATTTGAGCCTTGGGTGATCTAACTTCACACTTCTAGGTCCTTTATGCACACAACTTGGATCTACACTTGATTTTTGGCTCGGTTTACATCGATTCTTCACAAATTTCCTACAAAACTCACCAAACTCCAAACCAAGCGTAATATGGGAAATTCAGGCATAAAATAATACAATTACATCAAATATTCCCCAAATTCTTATCAAAACAACCAAGTTCACATATATACAAGAAGCACTTATCAAAATCCCCCATGCTTAGCCCTTGCTTGTCCCTAAGCAAGTCAAGACTCAAAAGAAAAGGAAAAGAAAGAAAAGAAAACAAAATAAAAGAAACCGGGACAAAAAGACTCAAAGAACTCTAATCAAAGAAAAATTAAAAGACTCAAAAGTAAAATAAAAATAAAAACGAAAATATTTATTTAATTACAACTCCTAAGGATGGCATTGATAGAACATTCAATCAACCCAATATAATCTATAGTACAGCCCAAGAATGAAGACAAAGCCAATTTACACGAGTAAATGAAGACAAATTATACAAGAATGGTACTCATCATTTTCAACCAATCACCCTTATTCACCGATGAGAAAAGAATGCACATGTTAAGCATGGAACTAGGTACGATTGAGAGCAAACCTCACATGGTAAACACTCCGCTCATGTGTTTAAACATATAAAGATGTTGTTTTTCTCATTACTTTAACCAAAGCAACAACCAACCACGCACTTGCTAAGAATCTCAACTCTCCACCGTGAATAAGCAATGCAACAATGACAATCAAGAGGACTTTCAAGGGTTGTAACGGGGCTAGGGTTAAAGGGTAAGAAGTGGAAAATATTTGGGATATGTGGAGCTAAAAGCCAAAGCTTGAAACTAAACCACACCAATTCAACATACTATCATTCTCACCACTTATAATCAATCCAAATCAACAAATCAACCCCACAATCAATCAATTGGGAACTTGCCTCAAAACAAAAGAAACACAATGGCAAACACTTTTATTCTTTTTTTTTTTCATTTTTCCGGAATTTTTTTTATTTTTTCTTTTTTTTCACTTTTTTCGGTTTTTTTTCTGTTTTTTTTCTGTTTTTTTTCTTTTTTTCATTGATTAAAACACACTCATATATAAACACAACACTAGGCAAGTTCCAAATAACAACAAACTCAATGAACTCAATTGGGGAATCAAACCAATATTTACAACTCAAACCGATCCCCGCCTCAAACCAAACCACAAAAGTAACCACAATCAACCCAACTTCAAACTCAAAACATTTCAGGCAATGGCTTAAGGGTAGGAATTATGTAATCGGCCAGTGGCTTATAATGCGGGTTATCAAGAAAAGAAATGGTCAAGGCTAGAAGGGGCTAACTACGGATATTATGATATAAACAGGTGGCCAAGGCTTGCGGGTTCATTCCTAATGCCTCTATCATCTTGTCAAAGTACAACGCATGGCAGTTTCAAGGAGATGCAAAGCAAATGAAGGAGGATACCACAATGGTGAGTCACTCATGGAAATAAGACCAATAAAAATGATTAGACTTTTCTTTTAGGCTTATGTGGACTCACGGGTAACGCTCAACAATCGATACCCAGTTTAAAAAGATATGCATATGCACAATTCTCTCTTAAAATAGTGACAAAGGTAATCGGTCTCATTTTCCTAGCACAATTCTCACAACATTTAGTTTCACAACTCATGTCAATTCACAGAACTTCACAAATGGGCTATACAAGATTAAATCAAGTCAAAAGAAAACTGTCTCGCCTAATCCTACTCAAAACTTTTCTTTTTTTTTTTTTAACACTTTTTTCAGACTTTCTATTTTTTTTTGAGATTTTTTTCAATTTTTTTCAACAACTTTACAAGACTCAAAAAGAAAATAAGAAAATAAAAAAAACTAAAACAAACTACGAAAAAGAAGAAACTAAACTAGAAAAACAAAAATAATCAAACCAAATCAAAACAAAAAAAGACTCAAAACAAGTAAAAATTAAAATAAAAAAAAACTCAAAATACACATATACACAAAGATGGATAAGAAAACCCCCCCATGCTTGAACCTAGCATTGTCCGCAATGCAAAACATAACACTAGAAACAAAGGAGGGATGGAAAAGGAAACCACATAGATGAATCAAGGAGGAGGAGGTTGGGATGGACCACAAGTATGGTTTAGCTGCCAATCACGCATGGAGCGCATTAAGGCAAGCATTTCAGCTTGGGTATGCTCAATTCTACCCTGGGAGTCCCGAAGAGCTTGAAACTCATGCTCACAATAGACTTGGAGGTCGTTAAGCCTCTCTTCAAAGGTAGGCTCGCTCACTCCCTCATCGTTCGGCTCGTCATCACTACTTTCACCACCCTCTTCATCCTCGCGGATGGCAAGTGGACCCGCAAGAGCAGGCTGGTTCAGGTTCAAAGGTGGTAGAAAGAGGATGTTAGGGACATGTTGGATGGTCACATTATCATTGGGAAGCCGCATCAACTCATTGTTAGGGTACCACCACAAAACAACAGCCCTGTCCAATGCACACATTTTCATAGAACAAAAAGTCTTGGCATCCAAAGGCAAAGGTCCACCAACCAAATCTCTTTGATGGCGAACAGGGTCCCAACCAAAATGTCTCGCTAACACAGTAAGCAAACCCCCCTCAACAATATCCCCTTTCCCAAGGCTAGCATGTCGTGCTAAATGAAGAGCAAAAAGCGTGGGATTAACATCGAGCAGCATAGTACATCCCCCACAGCACATAAAATTCGGCTTTAGAAGCCACATTCATACTGTCACCTCGACCAAACATACCACATGATAAAATCCGCTGAGTAACCCGAAAAGTCGGATTGCGGATGACAGTGCACTTTGAGTCGCGGGGCCTATAGTCAGGCCGTGTGGTAAGGAACCGCCAAAAGGCTTTGGGGTTCCAGTCATCATCACTAGGCACCTCTCTCTTCCTACGGTCAGTTATAACAGGAAGTTGAAAAATCTCGGCAAATTCAGCCAAAGTCAGGGAATGGGTCTCTTCATCAATGTTAAAACTAATCAAACCATCCCTATTGGCCAAATCTACTTCGAAAGTGCTAAGCACCTCCAAGGTCAGGTTCCTATAAGTTGGTTCTCTCATTCGAGCAAAGCGTAACATGCCACATCTATTTAACAACCATTCAACATCAGTTAACATGCCACTTAATTCTAAAAATGGTTCATGCATATACCTAGTGGCCACAACTCTACTCTTGCTCAAAGCAAGATAACGATCATACATTTCACCTTCGAGATTAAAGGGATTGTTACCTCGGCTTTGACGAGAAGAACGTGCACCTTTATCCCGACCCATGCTTGCATCAGCTTTCCTCCTCTTTGAAGAAGGTTCCTCTTGAACTTGACCGCGTCCCCTAGCCATCTTTTTACAAAAAAAAAAAAGTTTTGACAACAACATTAGTTATATACAAAAGTGCAAAAGACTCAAAAACGATGGTGAAGTTAGTCTGTACATGCCATCGAAGACTCAAAAAACAAAACAAAGAAACACTAACCAAGACTCCTAAGACAAAGTCTAGCAAAGAGGTAGGCTAAAACAATATTTACAACCCACCAACTAAACAAATCAAAATCAAGAGCAACACTACTAGGAACACTACAATGGTGAATGACAAAGTATATACAAATCACCACTACTCTTAACTACAACTAAATGAAACTATAACTAAAAGAAGAACAAAGTTAGTCATACACAAGGACTAAATTATTACCACCAAAACTCAATGTATGTACATCCAACCAAGTAAACACACGAATTCTTGAGACAAATCACACCAAAGGCACAACCGAACCAAACCCAAAGCATAACAATTACTCTCCAAACAATTCAACCAAGATAAGAGAAATCAAAGTTGAACAATTTAAACAAAATTAGCAATAGGGTTCGAATTAACCTCAAGAATCGAATAGGGCATCCACCAAATCAAACCAATTAAGCACAAATAAACCCTAAATTCAAACACTAAGACAATGTATCTCAAAAATTAGCAAATTAAGCAAAGAAAACTAAAAATTAACAAGAATCAAACCTGTTACAAGAGAAATGAGAAGAAAGGAGGAGACTTGGAATGGTTAGGGTTTAGGAATAGAGTGTGGTGGATGGGAAGTGCGCTGTGGAGAGAAGAAAGAGAGGCACGGATTGTGGGGAATGGCGAAGCAAAGAAAGAAGAGTGGAGATGCGCAACAACCACGACTAACAGAAGAGAAAAGGCGAAGGAGAGGGGGCGTGGCTGGGCGAATTGAAGTGAAGAAATGGGACAATGGTGCACTGGCGAGAGAGAGCAGGCGGGATGTGCTTGGGCGAAGGAGGGGGGTCGCAGCGAGAAGCAGAAGGAGAGTAGGAAGCAGAGCAGTGGGCGCGAGAATGACGTGTGGTGGAAAGACAAGCAGTGAGTGTCGAGCAAGGGTTTTGCGAAGGGCTGCTGCGCGAAGGAGAAAAAAAAGGGAGGAGAGGAAGGCACGGACCGAGACAAGGGAGAAAGATGAGTGTTTAAAATTTTTAGGGTTTCGATGGAGACACGGGTAGTGCCATATGGGCACGGACCGTGCCTTCACTCACCTGTCGACCTGCTGAGGTTCTGGATGGGCACACGGGTCGTGCAACACTCGACACCAACCGTGCCTTATGCACTTCACCTAGGATGTCACGAGTTCGACCCCTACAACACCCTCAACTCTCAATTATAATTTTTTTTCTTTAGAATTTCATTCATTCATTTTACAATCCATCCTTTTCCACTCAAATTTTTTCCTTCACTTTGAAATTTTTCAACTCTCTCTTTTTTTCTTCTCTCCCTTTTTTTCTTTTTGTTTTTCTATTTTCTTTCTTTTTTTCTTGTTTTTTTTGTTTTGTTTCAAAAATTTCCTCAATACAAAAACAAAAGAAAAGAAACCTCTAAAAATCCTAAAAAGTTGAAAAATAAAATTACGAAAAATCTGAAAATCCTAAAAATAAAAATAAAAATAAAAATGTAAAATGTAAAATAAAAGAAAAAATAAAAATGAAGCATCAAAACTTGGGTTGCCTCCCAAGAAGCGCTTGTTTAACGTCCTAAGCTTGACCAAGTACCTCTCAAACCGTACCGGGATCGGTGAGGTTGAAGCTTTGGCGATCTTCAAGAGGTTGACCAACCAAATAGGGCTTAAGTCTATGCCCATTGACTGTGAATGGCTCGGAATTATCCCACAAATCTCAATCGCACCATGGGGGAAAACCTTCAAAACTCGAAAAGGACCCGACCATCGGGACTTAAGCTTGCCCGGAAAGAATTTCAACCTTGAATTGAACAACAACACTTGGTCTCCTTCTTCAAATCTCTTCTTGAAGATGTGCTTGTCATGCCATCTCTTAGTCCTCTCCTTGTATAACTTGGCACTATCATAGGCCTCCAACCTCAATTCATCAAGCTCTTGAAGTTGCAACATCCTCTTTTCTCCAACCTTTGCAAGGTCGAAGTTAAGAGTTCGAACAGCCCCAAAAAG
Organism: Portulaca oleracea; assembly: GCA_029582165.1. Classification (NCBI taxonomy): domain Eukaryota; kingdom Viridiplantae; phylum Streptophyta; class Magnoliopsida; order Caryophyllales; family Portulacaceae; genus Portulaca; species Portulaca oleracea. The sequence goes on from CM055875.1 coordinate 16,883,631, forward strand.
CCTTGTGTTCCATCTCAACCGGCAAATGACAAGCTTTTCCATATACTAACCGGTATGGGGTGGTTCCCAATGGAGTCTTGTATGCGGTCTGGTAGGCTCACAATGCATCATCTAGCTTAAGAGACCAATCTTTCCTCGAACGGTTGACCGTCTTCTCCAATATGCTCTTGATTTCCCGGTTAGAAAGCTCCACTTGGCCACTAGTTTGGGGATGATATGGTGTAGCAACTCGATGTGTCACCCCATACTTAGCCAAGTGGAGCCATTGTCACTCAATAAGGCCTGTGGAGTTCCAAATCTTGCAAAAATCTTCTTGAGGAACTTTATCACCACCTTGGAATCATTAGTGGGTGTTGCAATTGCTTCAACCCACTTTGAAACGTAATCGACCGCCACCAAAATGTAGAGGTTATTGTGAGAAGGAGGGAAGGGACCCATGAAGTCTATCCCCCACACATCAAAAAGTTCCACCTCTAAAATGTAGTGTTGTGGCATCTCATTCCTCTTAGAAATGCTTCCAGATCTCTGGCACTTGTCACATGAAAGTACAAAATTTCTCACATCCTTGGAGAGTGTAGGCCAATAGAACCCGGCTTGGAGCACCTTTGCAACGGTCTTGTCGGTGCTAAAGTGACCACCACAAGTAGCGGCATGACAATGGTGGAACACACTTTGAACTTCATCTTCCGGCAAGCATCTTCTATACACTCCACCCCACAAAGCTTATAAAGTAAAGGCTCCTCCCATACAAATCTCCTCAACTCAGAAAGAAACCTCTTCTTTTGTTGCCATGATATCTCCGGGGGAAGTACACCACTAACAATGAAGTTCACTATATCCGCATACCAAGGGACGACTTGATGAGCAAGAACGTAGAGTTGCTCATGTGGAAAAGAATCATCAATGGGAATGTCTTCATCACTTTGAGCCTCAAGTTGCGATCTTGAAAGATGGTCGGCCACCACATTTTGCAATCCGGGTTTGTCTCGGATCTCGAGGTCAAACTCTTGGAGTAAGAGGACCCAACGAATGAGGCGAGGCTTAGAATCCGCCTTAGTCAAGAGGTGTCGTAGAGCAGCATGATCCGTGAACACAATCACCTTGGAATTGATCAAATAAGAGCGGAATTTGTCCAACGCGAAGACAACCGCTAAGAACTCCTTCTCGGTAGTGGCATAATTAACTTGAGCTCCATCCAACGTCTTGCTTGCATAGTAAGTCACATAGGGTTTGTTGTCCTTCCGTTGGCCCAAAACAGCCCCCACCGCATGATCGCTTGCATCGCACATCACTTCAAAGGGCAAATCCCAATCTGGTGCTTGTACGATAGGGGAGGTGATCAAAGCTTCCTTTAACCTGAGAAAAGCACTCAAACATTCTTCATTAAAGTCAAAGGGCACATCTTTGATGAGCAATTGGGTGAGTGGTAGCACCATTTTCAAATTATTCAAACAATGATCAAATGAGGTGACATAAACAGAAAAATCATCCATAAAAACCTCCATTATGTGCTCAATAAATTGGGAGAATATAGCCATCATACATCTTTGAAAGGTAGCGGGTGCATTACACAACCCGAATGGCATTCTCCGATATGCAAAGGTTCCATAAGGACAAGTAAACGTGGTTTTCTCTTGGTCTTTTGGGTGAATCGGGATTTGGAAAAATCCTGAATAGCCATCTAGGTAGCAAAAATGGGAATTCTTTGCAAGTCTTTCTAGCATTTGGTCTACAAAAGAGAGGGGAAAGTGGTCTTTCCGGGTGGCTTTGTTCAATTTCCTATAGTCAATACACATTCGCCAACCAGTGACCGTTCTAGTGGGGATCAATTCATTTCTATCATTTTTCACAACAGTCATTCCCCCCTTTTTAGGCACAACATGGACCGGGCTTACCCACTCACTATCGGAGATAGGGTAGATAATACCGGCCTTCAACAATTTCAAAACCTCTTTTTTCACAACATCTTTCATGGTAGGATTAAGCCTCCTTTGATGCTCAATGGATGGCTTATAGTTTTCCTCTATGAGGATGCGATGCATGCAAAACGAAGGGTGAATCCCCTTTAGGTCGTCAAGAGTGTATCCTATGGCATTGCGATGCAATCTTAAAACTTCCAACAAAGCAGAATTTTCAGATTTGTTTAAGTTTGCATTCACAATGACAGGATATGTGGAATCAGGACCTAGAAACTCATACCTCAAAGAAGATGGGAGAGGCTTCAATTCTACCTCCGGAGCCTTTTTCGCAGCATGTGTAGGCTCTTCTTCCACCTCCAGTTTCTTAATCTTGGCAAACCCCGGTGGGATTGGTGGGGATGCCTCCAACAACTCGGCACAAATAGCAACTTCGGGGTTGTCATCCTGCAAAGATTCACAAAACAGTAAACATTGCTCAAGTGGATCATCACTTGGCCCCTAGTTAGACTCATATTCCCTAACTATTCCCTCAATCGAATCAACGAAATTACAATCATCGGAAATAGAAGGAAATTTTGAAGCTTTATTCACATTAAACTCAATTTTATCACTTCCCACATCAAAAGTCATCTTGCCATTTTTCACATCAACACAACACCACGAAGTGGCCAAGAAAGGTCTACCAAGAATGATTGGGGTGCGCAAGTCCTCATTCATATCAAGTATCACAAAGTCAACAGGCACAAATATGTCACCCACCTTGATAGGGACATCTTCAAGTATACCCAAGGGGTATTTCATAGAACGGTCAGCAAGTTGTAGGGACATGGTAGTGGGTTTCAGCTCACCCATACCAAGTTTTTGAGACAAAGAAAGAGGCATCAAGTTCACACTTGACCCTAAATCACACAAAGCACGATCAATAAAAACATTCCTTACAACACATGGAATGGTGAAGCTACCGGGATCCTTAAGCTTAGGAGGAATCTTGTTTTGGATCGCGGCACTACAATGGTCAGTCAAAGCCATTGTCTCATGCTCTTCTAGCCTTCTTTTGTTGCTTAAAATTTCTTTCAAAAATTTGGCATAGGCGGGCATTTGAGACAAAGCCTCGGTGAATGGAATGCTAATCTCGAGCTTCTTGATGACCTCCAAGAACTTCCCAAATTGTTTGTCAAGTTTTGCCCTAGCCAATCTTTGAGGGAAAGGCACGGGAAGAGTATAAATCCTTTGGGGAGTTTTCTGAAGGTCATTAGAAACCCCTTTCTCTTTTTGCACATCAACATCAATCACAGAATCATTGGAGGGTGGAGACACCTCCTCATCAACCACAACATTCTTAGCATCAATCAAAACATTTTCAACATCCTTAGGCACATCAATCACCACATGCTCAATCCTAGGGTCTTTAGGCCCCTCCAATTGTGTCCCACTCCTTAAGGTTATGGCTTGACATTGTTTCTTAGGGTTAGGTATGGACTTTCCGAGAAGCATTCCCGGAGGGGTAGTGGAGGTACTAGCTTGAATAGCAATTTGGTTCTCAAGCATTTGAGTGTGGGTGCTCATAAGGTCAACTTTAGTAGCTAAGGCCTTAATCACCTCATCTTGTTTTTGTTGATGCTCAAGTTGCCGTTGTTGGTGTTGTTGTTGAGACAACATCAAAGCTTGTATCATGACCTCTAGGTTAAGCTTTTGGGAAGCTTATGGTGGAGGTGCTTGGGTTTGTCTTTTCCCTTGGGGCGGACCCATTTGGTTATTGTTTCGGTAAGAAAAGTTCGGGTGGAACCTAAGACCGAGATTGTAAGTATTGGAAAAAGGGTCAAAGTTTTGCCTATTAGAAGGGTTACCAACGTAGTTAACCACTTTGGTCGATTCATTGCTAACCAACCCACTAGGACAATTCAAGGTCTCATGCTCATATGATTGACACGACGCACATGGTTGGGGAGGGGGAGCATTCACATTCAGCATATCCATCTTCTTTGTCATGGCATCCAATTTAGCATTCAACATGGAAATAACATCAACATCATACTTACCTCCCGTCCTCTTGGAACGGGGCTTTGACCACTGGTAGCTATTGATCGCCATTTCCTCAATCAAAGTTTGAAGTTCCGCCACTATTTTGGACATAATGTTGCCTCCCGCCGCCGCCAAGATGTTGGCCCTCAAGTTGTCATCCACCCCGTTGTAGAAGGCTTGTATCGGAACCCACGGTTCGAAACCATGGTGGGGGCATTGGCGTAAGAGGTCCTTGAACCTCTCCCATGCTTCATAGAGGGACTCATCCGGCTCTTGGAAAAATGTTGAAATTTGATTCCGGAGGCTCGTCAACTTGCTAGGAGGAAAGTACTTCGTCAAGAATACGCTAGCAAGTTGGTCAAAAGTGGTGATGGCGGAGCTTGATGGAAGAGAGTCCAACCACTCCCACGCCTTCCCTTCAAGTGAGAAGGGAAACAATCGCAGCTTGATTGCATCGGGCGTTGCACCATTTGCCTTAAATGTCTCACATGCTTGGTTGAAAAGGCGAAGGTGCCAGTTGGGATCTTCATTGGGAAGGCCATGGAATGGGTTGGCCTTTACCAAATTGATGAGTGAACTCCTCAGCTCGAAATCATTAGAGGCCACATTTGGAGGATTTATGGCGGAGGGTTGATTTGTGACGTTGGGCATCACATAAGAGCCAAGCGTGACTCTAGGCTCGCCGCCACCGCCAGACATGGCGTTCTATCTCTTGGAGTTTTCTTCTTGCTTTCTCCGGGCGTGCTCTAACTTTTGCTTTTTTCGCCGGGAGCGAAAGGTTCTTTTGACTTCAGGATCAAACTCGCAAGTGGAGCTTTTTGCATGCACGTAGAGTAAACCTGTCAAGACAAAACCAAAACACCAAGGAAAATCAAAACAAAAAATAAATGACTTAGGCAACCTTAGGGTATTCATTCAATGGCTAGCTAGGGACAAAGTCCCTGGCAACGACGCCAAAAACTTGATAGGCCGCAAGTGCACAGGTAAAATTGTAGCATGAATCAAGGTCGTTCCCATAGGGACTTTTCCTTTCAATGCACTGAACTAGCCTCCTAGATGATTGCTAAGCCGATCGGGTTTTTTTCGTTTGAAACAACTAATTCTATTTCTATTCACTACCAAAGACTAACAAACAACTATGAACACAATTTACTTGGATTTATCAATAAGAAAAAGGCGTTCAGGGGATAAAACCTAAGTCAAGTAATGAATCAACGATATGGATTAAACACTCATTTCATTAATTTGCACAATCAAGGTTCGATAATTGCATAGAATACTTCGCAATAAGATTTTGTCACTAGAGCGAATTGCCAAGACAAACCAATCACCTACTTTCGTGGTTATTTTGATTTAATCAAGGTTATAAATCTAATCATCACAAGAACCCTAATTAAAAACTTCTATGTCTAGACAATTTTTAATTAGTTTAACCTAGGTTTTCAGGATATCAAACTTCTCCTTTCGGTACTTCGTTCAACAACCTAATTACATGAAATTGGTGATCAAGCAAAAGCAATAACAATTCAATTCAAAGGCCAAATAGATTGAAACAAACTAAATTCATGATTATTCAATCCAACAAAGTTAATTCATCAAACAACTTCAAAGGTTCATCCCCCAAACTAAAAAGAACTACTCACTACTCATGTTTGCAACTACAAAGAGATTGAAATCTATTCTAGAAAGCATATAAAAATCTATGAGAGAATGAGAAATAAACCAAAGGGAAGAACAATCTTGCTAGAAATCAACAATGGAGAACTTTTGCTCCTCCACTTCAAAGTGTGTTCAAGTTGCTCTTCGATCTTCAATCTTCTCTCAATCTTCAATGGTGGATGGATTATGGATGATGAAGGATATGGATTAGGGTTAGGTTATGGAATGGGAGATGATAGAATGATGATTGCCCCATAAACAGCTGAAAAACAGCATAATATAGGCAAAAAGCAACTTGTAACCGCCGGAAATGGAAAGACACAGGCGACACGGACCGCGCCAGGGGTGACACGGACCGTGCCCCTAGTGACACGGACCGTGCCCCCCTAGGCACTCCCCGTGTCGCTTCACTGCTTCAACTTCCAAACTTTCTGGTCATAGGCACTACCCGTGCCACTGCTGACACCACCCGTGTCACTGCAGACTCGGGCCTAGGAGCTGTTTGGGCCATTGTTTGGGCCTTGGGTGATCCAACTTCACACTTCTTAGTCCTTTATGCACACAACTTGGATCTACACTTGATTTTTGGCTCGGTTTACATCGATTCTTCCTAAATTTCCTACAAAACTCACCAAACTCCAAACCAAGCGTAATATGGGAAATTCGGGCATAAAATAATACAATCACATCAAATATTCCCCAAATTCTCATCAAAACAACCAAGTTCTCATATATACAAGAAGCACTTATCAGTTTGACGTCCCTGGAATTCAGTTTTCTTGATGTCAAGTGTTTGTGGTATTGTGGGTTGGGTTAATATGTTAAATTCAACTGGGAAATTGGGTTGTCCAAAGAGGGTATCAAATTGGCCAGTTTAGTGTACAAGTATCCTACATTTCTGATTTCTGCGGGAGTAAATTTAGGAATTAGTGAGTTTAGGGATTTGATTTTCCTAAGTTTTCAATTGTTTGCTGAACAGTTTCTCCGTTAATCATGTCTAATGGAGTGCTATCTGTGCTAATAACTTGGCCTGAATTGAATTGTGCTTCTAGATTGACTAATTCCCCCTTTCATTGTTCGCTAGAAAATGCAACAACACATGCATCATCTCTTCATGATACTTTAACTTAGGATATGGATGAGCAATAAAGGTGTTTGGTGTTATTTTTAAAAAAGAAAGGGCACGAAAGATGGTTGATCTTCTATAAAGGATTTCCTGGTTTTGTCTGTCTTAGAGGGCAACAAAAGACTATGAAACTGCTGATTTCTATTATATCAAATTGATGAGTAACCCTGTGTTGCCGTTCAACAATGAACCAAAATCTGATGAACTTGTCCAATGCATATGTGCTTTGGTAGTTTTGTTGCTCAGTTTTGTGTGTGTGTGTGTGTGTGTGTGTATTATGTTGCTAATAGGATCAAAAGATGAGATACTTAAACTAGCATCTTAGAAAAATTATATGCATCTAGAATGCGAGCTATTTACAAATGTATCAAATCAAAAGAGGAAGAACTAGACTTTGCATTTAGCCAAAAGTAGACAGACTTGATGAAGTATTTCTTTCGAGCCCTGATGAGGAGTTTTGACTTCCTTAAAAACCCTCTAGTTCATTTTTCTAATGTATGCATAATTTGAAGAGCAACAACAAACACCAAGAATGATGGTCCTCTTGGCTTCAATTCTAATCAGAATTTTTCAATCAATCTCTAGTTGTAGGTGTTTCTCATACACTCAGGCTGCAACAGATTGGTGACTATGAGTGAGTATGCTAAATGGAATCTATGCTAGGAGCGAATATTTGTAGATCTTTTTTGAGGCTTTCTCTGTTTGGTCCTTGAAAAATAGGGACCAATATTGAAAAGTTCAAAGGGATTATGCATGTCATTCTACTGATGTTATTGTTGTCCCGTTGCTACTATTCTACGTAGTTTCCTGTAGTTAGTGCTGTTTGTTGCTACTGAGTTTGTGGTTTTCGGTGTGTCTTGTTGCTGTTGAGAAACACCTTGGAGTATATTGGACTAGTTCTATCAATTGGGAGTCATTCGAGGGTGAATTTGGGTGAGTATCAAAGCTGATTTTTGGGGAAATTGCTGCACTACGTGCGGTGATAGTTGTCTTGGTGTGGATTCGTCATGTTACTACTGAATTTGGTGGTTTTCTGGTCATGTTGGTGTTGTCCTGTAGAGTGTTGGATTCGACTTAATCATCCAGGCCCCAATCTTGATCAGTTATGTCATGATCCTATTGACTAATCACCTCACACTCCTTCATAAAAATCTTGAAAGAACAACCATCAATGTGTAAGAAGAGATCTCCTTCTAATTACCTCATTATATGGGTATTAATCAGAACTGCCTCAAAACTCCTCGGCTCTTTCAAATTCCCATTAGATTTGATCAAAGTGCCCAGGGCTCTACTAATGTTGTGCCAAGACAAAACATTTTTCTGACCAGAAATTGCATTTTTCTGATCAGAAAATGCAGTTTTCTGACCAATTAATAACATCTCTGTTTGTTTGTTTCTCCTTTTGCTGTGTCCTTTGTCTCCATTTTCTGTTGCCTGAGTTTTAGCATTTGTGAATAAGAATAAAGCCTGTATTTTTGGCTTGAGTTTTTAGCTAGTCCATCTCAAAAAATTCTTATTATAAATTTGATCAATCTATCATTTGAGATTTTTAAGCTGCATTTTGATTTATGCCGTGGAAAAAAGAATGTTGGATTGATCCAGGTGATTAAATGTACGCAATTTGTGACATTGTGTTGCCCAATATTGTCTTTGATTTGATGTGAGAATGTTAAATATTGCTATGTGTATTTTTTCCGCCATTTTTTGCTAAGTATAATTAATAATAGCAAAAATGTCATGTCCCCACGTCAAAATATGTGAATCCTAGTACATTCTGTAACTTTCTGTTGCTAAATTTCCATCAAACGTTTTTGAAAATGATTTCAATTTGGTTGGGAGAAAGTATGTGGGGCTGAATTCATGACAATTTTTTGGTTTGATGTTTGAATCTTTGGATGATAAATCATAGAGATTAGAGATTGATGGTGAAAGATTGTCCTGTGATGCCCTTAATACGCAATGACATAACAGTGAACACCTTCCTATATGTAGGAGTAGAAGAATGTTAGAAAGCAAGAGTAAATTTGATGATCATAACTCATAAGCATTATTGAACTCAAATCTAACTATTCAAAGCTTATTTTTCTAAATTTGTATTGAGAAAAAAAAAAAGATGATGAAAATCAAAATCTTTATTGCCTAGACTTATTATAAATTTAATATTTTGAACTTATTCCTTTACGGATAAGGTGAAGATTAGAGATTTTTAATATATATTTAATTATTGTAAATATTGGCATGTACACTTTGAATAATATCTTAAATATAATTTAGAGTGTGCTTCATATATAATTTTTGGAGAAAAAAAAAGACTTTCTCTCAAAATTGCATTTTCTGACCAGAAAATGCAATTTTCTGTGTAGAAACTGTATTTTTCTGGGCAGAAACTGTATTTTTCTTATCAGAAACTGCATTTTTCTGACCAAAAACTGCATTTTTCTGACCAGAAAAGGCATTTTCTGGGCAGAAAATGCAATTTTCTGACCAATTAATGATACTCCCTCCGTTCTTTTTTATCTGTCATTTACGGTTTTCAGTGCCAATTTTTAATCAATAATTTCTAATATAAATGTTTTGCAAAAAAATATAATATTATACTTTTTTAATAGTATTTTTTATTACGAATCTAATGATATTAATTTGTATGATGAATCATTATATAAATTAAAATATTAACGGTCAAAATTTTGGCACAATTTTCAAGAACGACTAATAAAACAAAACGGAGGGTGTACTTTCCAAGGATCCTTAATTAAAAAAAAAAACAAAAGGTGTTAGTACTACTTGGCAGGGATTGTATAGGTTGCAACTGGAGTTGTAAAATGCTCTGTGGGGGTGGGGGGGGGGGGGGGAACCAAATTTACCAATTTAAGAAACCTGGCAGGGATTGTATTGTTGTTCAAATGTTCTCATAGTTTTATGGATATCTGTTGAAGTATATAGCAGAGCAATGTGTCCCTTTGTTGAACCCATACTGTGGCTACATGTAATTGGACTGAATCTATGACAGAGAGCAAGGAGTTTTTGCTTTGTCAATGTGAAAATTCTCCTTTTTGTAGTTGAAGCAATGCATTTACTGGGGATGTTCTACCTAAAATTTTCCAATATTTCCATATGGGTGTGATCCGTTTCAATATTAACTTACACTTGATTTATGGCTAGTGTTAACCATTGGGTTGCTCAATTTGTAGGGCTGTGTGACCTATTTTAATATAACCATGAACATTCTTTAATTTGTAGGTGTTTCATGGTTAGTGTTAACCATTATATAGCTTAGTTAATATAGAAGGTTTTGCTGAAATTCGTTCTATATTTTCTATATGGATCAATATTCTTTAATAAGTCTTAGGATTCTTAACTAGAACTCTTGTGATTTACTATTTGTATTTTATAATTTTTTGAATAATGCTAATGTTGTTATTTTTCCTATCACGTTCTCTTTTTTCCAGGAAAACAATTCATCATCTTGCAGACCATGCAAAAATTGAAGTCAAGTTTGTTTTTAAGATAGTTCAACTCGAGGAAGACTTATTAGTTATTGGATTGCTAGTTGTACGGATTTATTTTATGAACTTTGCTTAGCTAATTGATTTTTGTATTAGGTATTAATGTGACTTTTTTTTAATAAAAAAAACTATTTAGGTATATTGTGGAATATCTTTTAATACCCCATATATATATATATATATATATATATATATATATATATATATATATATATATATATGGGAATAGATAGGGTGAGAAGGGTTTTCTGGTGAGAATGTGAGAATGGCATTTACTAACCATTAGATTAGAGATCAATGGTCCATATTAAATTGGCACTTCTCCTTTTTTTTTTGCACATCACGTGACCTAAAGTGAGAAAAAAAAGGAAAATTTGATGCTCATTAATGAAACCTGGGAAATGTTGCGCGTGGGATGTGAGGGCAGCTGATTTGAGTTTTGAAGTTGGAGTTTTCTATGCTCTTGTTGTTCAATTGAGAAGAGAGTCACAGAAGGAAGACAAAGAGTTGGAGACGGAGACGGAGAAGGGAGTTAGGGTTCTGCATTCTGAGGAAGATTAGGGTTTCGTACGGTGAGAAGTGGGGGAATCAGTTGGATTCGAGAATTCTACGACGATGACCATGATTGCTGACGAGATAACCCTTGAATTCTGCGGCGGACCTTTTGATTAGTATGAACTGTGCATCTTTATTAGGGCATGATGAATATTGTTGGCGTGTTATTGATTGAATGTGAGGGGGATGGTAAATTGATGGTGTCAAGAGTATCCCTGCTTTTGTTTCTAGGTTGGTCGAATGGTTATAGAACATCAGGAATTGGTTGTGTGTGGGGTATTGTTTTGAATTTCTTCCGATTTGAATTGGGTGAGGTTTGTGTTTGATGTAATCGGATGCAATACAGGGATGAATATGATGTTCGGTAGAGTTGTACATGATGTTCGGATGAAGTATATGATTTGTCCATGTATATGCATATGTCGTGTCCATCTATGCGCTACATGTTGTTACTTATGAGGTTGACGTCCGTGGTATTCATGCATAATGTCATTGGTATGCGCACGTCATGACCATCTGTTTGTTACATTATGACCATTTGGAATATGACATCCTGTTTGAACAATCTAGGATGAGTTTTGGTTGATATACTGTGTATATGCTTTTAATGACCAAGATTGGTTGATGTGATGCGCATCGTATGTGAACGTGATGTCCTCTTACGAACTGTGTTGGACATTAACTTTGGTTTAATTAATGATGTGCATATTGGATATACGTAATGTACATGTTGATTATGCAATTTGGAACGTGATGTCCAATATACATTGTCTATGATGGGATTTTGGTTGTTGTACTTTGTATGTGAACTTAATGACCAAGATTGGTTGATGTGATGTGCATCGCATGTAAAGGTGATGTCCTGTATAAAAATGTATATGATGAGCATGCTCTTTGTTGACATGTAGATTGGTTTATCTGGTGATGTGCATTTTTGATGTACTTAATATACATTTCCGATTGTTTAGCAAGCATTGTTGTGATGCTCATCGTGTGCATACGTTTAGATGGAGTAGTATAATGTCACGTCTATTTGAGTAGACCATGATGATCATTTCATTATACATTGATGTCCATTTTGAGATACACTAAAATACATTATGTTTAAATATGTTGGTGTGAAAATCAAGGGGTGAGTGCCAAATGAAGATGTCGCGGAAACAGAATCACCATTCCCAACCCTACAGCTGGCCCAAAAGTCTCTGCTAGTGAGGAGGGTTGTTAGTGACATTGTAAATAAGGTTGTCTACGACATGTCCCCTCATATGTAAGTATAGTCTCACTATTAGACGATTATGTAAGTATAGTCTCCCGTAATATGAACATCACGTTTAACTGATATGAGCATGCGCACTAGTCATGTGAATATATTCAAAAAATTGATGTGTTGACTGATTATGTAGATACTTATGTTCGTTACTGAGTTGATCCAATTAAGTTTTAATTTTACATGATCTTTTCTGCACTAGTCATAATGTGAACATCATGTTTCACTGATATGAGTTTTGTGCACCAGTCATCTGAACATCACGGTTAACTGATATGAGCATGTGCACTAGTCATGTGAACACATTTGTATGCGTAGTGATATACTTACATTAGTTGATCATCACGAATGTGTGGAATGAGCTTCCTGAACTAAACATATGAACATATAGTTATTTGTGTTTGTTCGTGCACTAATCACTTGATTATGTATATACTTATGTTCGTTACTGAGTTGATCCAATTAAGTTTGAATTAATACGATCTTTATGCACTTGTCATGTGAACATCACGATCTAAGTTAATTTTGAAATAATGTTGTCAAGTTCGATTCATGCGCAATGCTTTTTTTGCTATATGTGTGATGTTCATTTGTTTATATGTTGATGTCCATTGCATCTGTTAATCATGTTATAATTGACTCAAATCAAATATTTCCTTGTGAGGATGATCGGCTTGTGTCACCGAGGAAGCGTTACTACCATGACATTGTCATTTACGAAGATAACAATTTGAAGTAAGAGGTGTAAACCGAAGCCATCCACTGGGACCACAAGAAAGAGCTTCTGTGCCTATAGTTTGATTGTGTCAAATGCATTTGTACCTGGGATGGAGTGTTTGTTTAGATACAATAGTAGGTAGACTTACGCATATTTAATTTTGTATCGCCAAAAATGTATTTAAATTTGTATTTAATTTTGTATGGACAACATGTTACGATGATATGCACATTATTCATATCTCATATGGATAACATATTCCCACCATATGGTCATCGTGCACTGCCTAGATGGACATGAGTTGAATGCGCTACAATATTGACATCTTTCATGAGTATCACGCGAAATGAACAACATGTAACACTCAGATGAACATGAATATATAAACATCACACTCAACCAAAACACACTGTGACTACGCGTCTTCCAACCATATGAACAGTGTGCATCTCTTGGATGGACATAAGCTGAATGCCTTATAATATTAACATTTATAATAACTACAACGTCAATTGAACAATATATGACAACCAGATGAACAATCAACCCAAACACACTGTGACCACGCGTCTTCCAATCGTATGAACATTTGCACTAAATGGAGAACAAAGTTCTTCAAAGTGAACATCAATGTTTTACAAGATGGAGATCAACAACAACTGACGATGAACATCAATCATAATGGGAATCAAAAGTATCAGAAAAAGTATATGACAATGCGTTGCTTGTTTTACACAATTCTGATCCTACAAATTGTCATATAACTAGAGACAATGAGAAGGATGGCCTAAAATTATAGTTATCAATATACGTCGAAGCACCAACATTAGAGGAGCACAAGTCTTCTTTTTCGATTCCAATGAGAAACCTTTGAAATTACGATGGCTTTCAGCTTATTACGGGGTAGGAAATGAGGATTCTATCTCAGCATCCATCTGTCTTATTCTTCTGCCTTGCCAACTTGTGACATCCATCATTGTACATTCTATTGAAATTAGAAGTAATTAGAAAATGAAACACGGTCATGCTTACACCAAATGGACTTCACGTTTACACCAAATGGACATTATGTTTAAACCAAATGGACATCATCTTCAAAACCAGGTGGATATCATTTTCAAACAAAATGGACATCATGTGTAAACCAAATCAACATTGTATTAAATTCAAAATGGACATCATGTTCAAACCAAGTGGACTTCATGTTGTCATCAAATGGACCCAAGTTCACTGAATGGATATCTTGTAATAATACATTATAAAGTGAACACATCAACATTTGATTACATTCAATTACATCGTAATGAACATCCATCATTAATTATATGTACATTTACTAGCATCAAAATCAACATCGAACCATCATCAATATTAACATCCATTAAAAGCAACATGAATATCCAGTTACATCAAGGTGAACATCCATTTTTGTACTTTACACGTTTCTTACTCATATTGACATCAAAATACATCCACATCATGCAATAATATACAAAAGGGACATCTAGTTATGAAAAAATGAACATCAATAGCAACATGTTAGTGCATTCAGTTACATCATAATGAACTTCAAAACTCTATTTACAAAAAACAAAAAATGAAAAGTTTGTATCACTATACAATTCTGAATTACCAAAAGCAAAATGTTTGTATCACTAACATACAATTTCGAATTACCAGAAGAAAAGTTTGTATCATTGTCCAGTTACATGCACATTCACTGTGTGCCTCCTAATTAGACAGGTAGCAAAATATTGTTGCTCATAATTACGTGTCTCCATGTTCACATACTTCGTACGTATTCTGCATTAGAGGAAGATGAACATGTACGCACAATATCATGATCAAAAGTATATGTAACTTAACACTTTGTGGAAAATGGACATCACGTTCCAGCCATATGGACATCATGGTCAAGTTACATGCACATTCACTATATGACTCCAAAATAGACATGTACCGACCCTATACCTCAACTGGACAACATGTAGTGCACAGATGGACATGACGGATGCATATATGCACATATCATATACTTCAGCCGAACATTATGTCCAACTCTACCGAACATCAAATTCATCCCTGTATTGCATTCGATTACATCAAACACAAACCTCACCTAATTCAAATTGGAAGAAATTCAAAACAATACCCCACACACAACCAATTCTTGATGTTCTATAACCATTAGACAAGTAGCAAAATATTGTTGCTCATAATTACGTGTCTCCATGTTCATATGCACATGTACGCACAATATCATGATCAAAAGTATATGTAACTTAACACTTTGTGGTAAATGGGCATCATGTTCCAGCCATATGGACATCATGGTCCAGTTACATGCACATTCACTGTATGACTCCAAAATAGACATGTATCGACCTTATACCTTAACTGGACAACACGTAGAGCACAGATGGACACGATGGATGCATATACATGGGCTGATCATATACTTCAGTCGAACATCATTTACAACTCTACCGAACATCAAATTCATCCCTGTATTGCATCAAATTACATCAAACACAAACCTCACCCAAATCAAATTGGAAGAAATTCAAAACAATACCCCACACACAACCAATTCCTGATGTTCCGTAACCATTCTACCAACCCAGAAACAAAAACAGGGATACACTTGACACCATCAATTTACCATCCCACTCACGTTCAATCAACAACACGACAACCAAATTCATCAGCCCTAATAAAGATGCACAGTTCATACTAATCAGAAGGTCCCAATTAACAGGTAAGGGGTAGAATTTGTTCGAACTTTCAAGGGTTATACCATAAATGAACCAACTTTTACCTGAAATTCTCGACAGTCCATGGTCGTCGCCGCAGAATTCAAGGGTTATCTCGTCGGCAATCATGGTCATCGCTGCAGAATTCTCGAATCCAACTGATTCACCCACTTGTCACCGTCCGAAACCCTAATCTTCCTCAAAATGCAGAACCCTAACTCCCTTCTCCGTCTCGAATTCTTTGTCTTCCTTTTTGTGATTCTCTTCTCAGTTGAACACCAAGAGCATAGAAAACTCCAACTTCAAAACTCAAATTGGCTGCCCTCACATATCATGCGCAACATTTCCCAGGTTTCATTAATGAGCATCAAATTTTCCTTTTTTTCTCACTTTAGGTCACGTGATGTGCAAAAAAAAAAAAAAAGGAGAAGTGCTGATTTAATATGGACCATTGATCTCTAATCTAATGGTTATTAAATGTCCTTCTCACATTCTCATCAAAAAACCCTTCTCACCCTATCTATTCCCTACATATATATATATATATATATATATATATATATATATATATATATATATATATATATATATATATAAATATATATACATATATATTTATATATATATATATTTATATTTATATATATATATATATATATATCATTTCTTTTTTTTGTTCTGAGACAATTATTATATTTCTTAGTTATATTATTTATGTTATATCAATTAATATCAATATTAATTATTGTAATTTATTGTACAATGTATGCTAATTGTAACACTTGCCACATATATTGTTATAGTATAAGGATTACCCAACCAACTCTTATGACTAGAAGCAAACTTGTCAGGGATATTGGTTTCTTTAAAAGGTACATTGCCATGGAAGTGCTCGTGGCTAGACGTGTACTTGCTACATGTCTTAACATGGCCCAAAGAGTTAATGCCACGGGATTTCACGTGGCAAAAAAGTGATTGCCACAGGCCTTCATGTGGCGAGAAAAGTGATTGCCACGGGACTTCATGTGGCAAGAAAATTGCTTGCCACGGGACTTCACGTGGCAAGAAAAGTAACTGCCGCGGGACTACATGTGGCAAGAAAAGTGATTGCCACGGGTCTTCCCGTGGCAAAGGACAGTGCTTGCCATGGGAGCTCCCGTGGCTGCGATTTTTCATTTAGCCACAGTAGTAAATTTCTCGTGGCTGCACCCTTGCCACGGCCACTTGTGCCACGGGGCTAATTTAAAGAATACCCGTGGCAAGATGGTTTTGCCACGGGAATTTCGAACTTGTGCCACGAATTTTACCGTGGCACAAGTGATGCTTTTTTGTAGTGAGTGTCGTATTCTTGTTGGGGTATCAAGGGTCCGACACAGGTACGACAGGGAAAATGAAGAGTTGGAGTAACATAGGTCAACATCACGTCTTACTTGTGCCTCTACGTTGTAACTGTTTGGAAGCCTCACCTTGCTAAACCTCATACTCGCAAAATCATTAAAAGACTCTCTGCTAAATGAAGAAGAGAAGGAAGCACCTAAATATATCACCCAACTATTTTATTGTTCGTCAGCACTACAATCAAGGCTTCATCCAAATTTCAAAATAATTTGTTGAATCGTGGTCATAGACAATCGTCTTCCCATTGCTATTGAGGTTGGGACAATCCTGATGAAAGTGATATCTATTACCACAATCCCAACATATTATGTTTTCTTAGTTTCGACCTCTAAATTTATACCAACTTTGACTAGACGCCCGCCCACCTCCTACCCCTACCAGAAAAACCACTCCTACTGGAAGGTTCATCAACATCCTTCCTGACGAGTGATTTCACTCAGGATAATATCATGCATCTCATCCATTTTCATAGTATCTATCCCCTGAGAGGTACTAATAACAGATGTAAAAGTATCTGAAGACCTAGGTAGGGTACCTAATAGAACATAGGCCCTAGTCTCCTCATCAAATTTAAATCACACGAGTTCAACTTAGTTAAACTCATGGTAATATCATTATATGATCATGCGTATCACTAGGCTCTTGCATCCTAATTCGAACAAGCGATGCAACATATGTACCTTATTCACCGCAAAAGGTTTCTCATATATGTTGTTCTTCAAGGCATCAAGCATGCCTTTTGTCATTTATATTCCATCACGTTGAAAGTCATGTTTTTTCGTGACTTTAGCCTCATGTATTTAGTGCTTGCCGATCAAGAAGCTCCCACTCCTTTGGATCCATCTATTTATGCTTTTCACCCATGCCATATGCAACTTTGGCTAGTGTAACACATCCTCAATTTGCCTCCTCTAGAATGCATAGTCTTTCCCATGAAAAACAACAATCTTTCTCGAATGACATTGTTTCTCAGCATGCAGACTACAATACATCCAACCTGTGCTTTAATAGCAGTTGTTAAACAATAGTAAAGACAATAACAATAATAAAGAATCACAAAGGATTTTAACGTGGAAAACCTAATTTAAAGAAAAAAAAACCATGACTGCTGCACAATTAGAGGATTGTATAGTGTTTAAGAGATTCTCCATTGTTTTAAAATTCTCTCTCAATCTCACTCAATGAGTTACAACTGAAGAACTCAACAATCGAAGTTGATTCACCTCATACAACTCACACAGAGATACAAAGATTGGAGATACAATCTCTTGAGGTACAGATGAAGTTGATATAATTAACCTAGAACCCCCATGTTCATCATATAATAATACAACTACAACAATTAGGTTAAGTAAACGCGTTAAAACAAACTTACTTAGGATAACCTTCGCCGCCATGCCTGATATAGTTCGTGTTCGTATATGCTTCCAATTCTTCGCTTCTGGACACCTACTCAGTCTGCGTTGCTCCAGAACCTATCCGTGTTGCCTGTTTTCATCCTTAATCGAATCAATTTAGCTCCACACCTCAACACTTCATGCACGTCCGGGCATGAGGAAGATTGCCTACATCTAGATCCGGTCATACTCCGCATTAGCCGCAGTAAATTGTGGTCTGTTGTTGTTGTATTCTTCTTGATGTTGAAATGATGTGTGTATGTGTGTGTCTACATATGTGTGTGCGGGAGTCAGTGTGTGTAAAAAGATCAAGGAAAGTGGCAAGCTGATGAAACTACAAGACAATAAGCATAATAATAGTAAATGAAGATACAATGGAGCACTTAGTTGATGAAGAGAGCTTTGTATTGACGCTCTAGGAGCGTACCCTTTCCATGATAATTGTTTCATTTGTTACAACAAAATGATTCACATGCATGTATAGCTTTTGGCCTCCCATCCAACCCATAAATGAAAGGAAAAAAAGAAGATTGACATTTTGCTACAATAATCACAAAGATCAACATTCGCATTTAGCCTTTTCCAATTTGCCTATTGATCTGTACACAAGTAGGTCTTTAAGCTCCTTCAGATTCATGTCTTGAAGGGTTGGAAACCAAGCCACCACTCCAAAGATCATCTAGTTCTCTTCTTAATGCACCCAATATAACGGCCACCCCTGGATATTCAACAATGTTATGTCAACAAACGGTTTAAGAATCCAAAAATTTAACACTATCACTCGATGTAAAGTCCAGATAGTGTCTAGTCTATTAGGAATAGATATGCATGTATGGATTTTATTTTCTTTTTTATTTAAATCCTCCAATGTTGCACTCTATTTTCATTTTTAAGAATGGATCTTAGGACTAAAAAATAATCACTCATTACTGAATGATGCAACATATATAGGGGGTGTTTGGTAATTCAACATCTTCTACAACCTATTGATAGGAGTTGGTCTTTTGGAAGTTTTGACCTGTACTAAATAAATGTTTGATAAACAATCTATTCAATCGACTTTTTGGCCCCAAACATTCAATTTTCAATAGGCTAAAAGAAACAACCTATTGGAATCGGGTGTTTTAGGAATAGCCATAATTGCGTTTACCTAATGTACATGGGACCAAATATAAGAGTGCAGGTTGACCCTGTTGCATCAAGTACAAACCCAAATATGTGAGGAATAGCCCTGAAAAGTGAAAATAACAAGATATTATTAAGTGCAACGTTACAACACCCTATATACTCACACTTATAACAATTCCTTAGATATTATTATAAGCAAATAAGTTCCCACATCAACATTGTTTAAATTGAATTCAATTAGTACCTATATGAGTTAAGTTCCACTTCTACTTCAAGAACTCTCCTCTACAAAAAAGATAAATATATGTTTTCCACTTTTCCTTACAAGTAGAAATCATTATGCTTTTATTTTTTGAGATCAGAAATCACTAATCTAACACCGGGTTGTTTACTTTAACTCAATTAGTTATGTGAGTGGATTATAATTGTCATTATTGTTGATTAATGACTTTATTTAGGGAACAACCACCCTAATCAGAATTATGACATTTGCCAAAATTATAAACCTGAGGAGCTTTTAAATTATACATCTTTAATAAATGGGTCAAATTACATTCCTACTAGTTCATTTATGTTTTATTTAGATAATAATATATTCTAAACCTTGAATTTCTTTTACCAATGTATATTCACTAAAAATGTGTTTATTATCAATCACTTTTTTCCAACCAATTTGAAATGGTTGGAAAAATCAACCATTTTAGCAACTATTTCATATTTCAACTATTTTTCAAAATATTTAGTGGGAAAAAGGGTAGGAAGTTCCAACCAATTTTGTTAAAATTAATTGGAAAATTTTCCTAACATCTTTTTTCCTACTATTTGAAATTGGTTGGAAAAATGATTAGTAATCAACAATTTTTACAACCATTTTCAAATAATAGGAAAAAAGATGGTAGGAAAATTTTCCAACCATTTTAGCAAAAGTGGTTGAAATTTCCAACCCTTCTTTTTCTCACTAAAATTTTTGAAAAATAGTTGGAATATGAAATGGTTGCTAAAATGATTGATTTTTTCAACCATTTTTAATTGGTTGGAAAAAAATGGTTGATAATACACATATTTTTAATTGCGATTGTTTTATCAATATAATTTAGGGAGATTTTTATGAATAAATGTGGTTTAATGTCTAGGATAAATAGATACTCTTGGAAATATATAGATTGTCAAAACTCGTGGCTTACAGATGCACAAGTTATAGTGTTGTGAATACATACCTAGACCATAACCAATTATCAACCAGAAAAAATATCCATTGATAAGTCCCCTTTGGTTAGCTCTGTCATATCTACATCAAATGATAAAAAGAAAAAAATGGATTACAATAATGCATGACATTGGGATTACAATAATTCCATGGCATTGGAATTA
The DNA here is from genome assembly GCA_029582165.1 of Portulaca oleracea. Classification (NCBI taxonomy): domain Eukaryota; kingdom Viridiplantae; phylum Streptophyta; class Magnoliopsida; order Caryophyllales; family Portulacaceae; genus Portulaca; species Portulaca oleracea. The sequence goes on from CM055875.1 coordinate 16,904,450, forward strand.
TAATAATTCATATCTACATCAAAAGATAAAAGGAAAATGTTGATTACAATAAGTTGAACCTAAAAATCGTATCAACTTCGTCTAAACTTTTAACACATGGGGTTTCACTAAACTACCACGTAATTGTTTTAAAGCAACGAGTTGCAAGAGACCGTGGACTTGTTTTTTTATTCTTTTATTTTTTTCGATTATTGCAAGTCAAAGACTTAAAGGTTCGCAAACAATACAACAAAACTGTAATACAAACCAGCAAACAACTCACTTCAAAAGACACATGCTAACGAAAAAACTGTTAAACATAAGCAATACAACAAGGATTTACTACAACAAAAAAACTTTCTCAATCGACAACGATCACAAAAGATTAACTTCACTTGGGTAAGTCATCGAGGAATCTCACGCCTATATCATTGCTAATAATCCTTTTTCTGCGCTCAACCACAACAAGGGTTTTTTTATGGCTTTTTATTCATATATGTTTTTTTGTTAAGAATTCCACTTGACCTTCCAGCTCAACCTTTGTCTTTCTCCGATTTTCCGTTTTCCAGATTTCGTCTTTAATCTCAAAATAATCAAGGACGAAGCACTTAATCCCAAAAACCCATAAAAAAACTCAAAGTTATTCTCTCTAATATGCATACATTATCTAAACAAATGCTAAAATTAGAACTCAACCTAAAAATCCTATTTAACAAGGTAAATCTAGAAAAACCATAAAAGTTGTAATCTTTTGGTTGCAACTAGAATTCAACCAGAAATTCATCATCAAAACTAAAACTAGCAATGAGTTTGATCCCATGAACAAAAAAAAATAATCCAAAGTCATTCTGGAGCGTAGGGCAGTGGGATTCGATGATGGTTGAGGGGATGATGATAGAGAATGATGAACACAACCAAACACGATAATAAATAAGAACAAGGATATGGACTTGGGATAAAGGTCAAACCACCACCCAAGAACTATAGCCCACCAAAAATTTGATAACGGCTAAGCCACCACAAATCCTGTAAAGGGAAGACTTACAACACCACTATAAACAATTTACGGATAAACTAAAAAAGATTTGAGAGAGGAGAGGAAAGTCAAAGCATCTTCTATACATTCATAACAACCAAGTTGAATTCGTCCTCCCAAATTCCATGTATGTATATGCATTGAGGTGAAAGTAAGCCTTGTTGTGTGCTAATTGCAATCGGGGACAAAAGAACATCAGCATTTACCGCTAGGGAATGGTAAGAAGTGAGTAAGGGTGGGGGCAAAAGGGGAAATGACATTAAAAATTAGAAATATCAAAAGAGAGAATGTCATGGAAATCATGACTATCACAAGCATGACATTTATATGTCACGACCATGACACATATTTTGTGAGAGGATTAGTCTGAGTCAATTGGGGTCATGGGCATGACCTAGGTTGTCAAGGTCGTGACCTTGGTTGCTTGACAATGGTTCAGTCAACATCACCTAGACACGCCCGTGACCTTGCCAAGTCACAATCATGACTTGGGAATTCACGAGAGTGGCTCGCGGTTATGTCAAAAGTGTTGAAAGTCGTGAAGGGTCACGATTGTAACCTTGTGGCTCACGACCGTGACCCTTGTTGAGTTTCTTCTTTGCTTGACTTCTTTCCTGGGAAACTCCCAACCTGACCCTTGATGTCAAAAGGCCAATGATGTACTTGGTTGTAAAAGAACACAATACCCTTGGGTGGACCTACCTTGGTGTGAAAATACCCAAAATAGCCTTGGGGTGTGTTCATTGATCATATGTCTTTCAAAGTGAAGTCAAATTTGACTTCATCCCCTTTTAGTGCTGATATGCTCAGAGTCTCTCAAGGGACTCCAAATTGACCCCGACAAGGACCTGAATATCTATTCTTTGGTTCGAGATCCCTATTGAAGTACTCTCCACACCCGTCCTTGAAAGGAAAGAGTACGCCCTTTCCCTTTGGTCGACGAGGAGAAGTGTCGATCAAATTTTGTATTCAGTGGGCCTATCTCAATACGGTTTAGGCTTCCCTTCTTGAAAAAGAGTTTCCTTCAAACTCTTGGGAGTAAGAAGCAACGCGCCCGGCGATGGGGATTCCTGAGAATGAACTTCCTCAAAGGCCTAAGTAGAGGCACACAAAGAACTCTACATCTCTTGGAAGACACCATCTTTGAAGAAGGAGAGAACATAGAGATTCTCATGCAGCTTGTTTGGTTATCCCCGCCACGCATAAGCTCAATAAACTCCTCCACATATTCCTCAAAAGAGATCTCATTATCGGGAGGGTCCTCCATTGGTTGTTCCATTTTTTCACCACCATGCGCATTCTTATAAGCCACCCCAAGAGTGCTAAAACCCATTATGTAGTCATCATGATTGTAATAGAAGCTGAGAGGAGGCTTAATATGTATGGAAATGGGATAAGGAGGGAAAATGCGAGTAATTTATAGTGTTTCGGGACACTAATTCACGAGCACAATCATCTCGTGTTTGTCTCGCATGAAGGTTTAAACCTCTTCTCACCACCCACCTCGGGTTTAATTCCCTTTGGAGTTACGGGGTACTAGTTGATTCTCTTCAGGCCATAGACGAAGGAGAAGGTATTGGCAAGGCCATAATGAACAACATGCCTATAAAATTACCATGGCCTTCCCAAAAGTATATGATAAGTACTCATCGGGACAACATACTTAGAACCAATAGACAACGAGATTAGGACTTGCAGGGTTACTTCAAGGTCATCAAGATCACCAATCCATTTGACAGAGTATGACTTATGATGTGGAGTGTGGGGACGTTGAGCCTTTTCACCATGAAGGTCGAGGCGACGTTGGTACAACCGCCACTATTGATGATGAGATACTAGATTTTGCCTCCAATGGTCCACTTCGAACGGAAGAGCATTTCCCATCGACTCTTGTTAAAAGGAGCTTAATGGGGGTACGAAAACTTCCTCAAGACAAGCATCTCACCCTCATCTAGCTTAAGCATGATCTCTTCCTTGCTTGACTCTTTGGCCTTGGAGGTAGTCTTGCTTAAGGCTAACTTGATACCTACTTCAATGTCCTCAACCTCTTTCAAGGTCAACGTACTTCTTGTGGGACAATCGACTTGGTAATAACCATAGACTAGGCATCCATAATGCTTCTTGAGTGCAAACTTCCTTAGGAGATCTTATGGGGAGAGGACGGTGATGATTTTGGCCTTGTCAACCTAGATGGATGGGTAAATTTTAGGGCTTCAAGAGGGCTAGGAGTGAGAATGTGTAAGGACTCACGAGGATGGAGAGTTGCACGACCAGATGACTTAGAGGAAGCCCTTTCACTCTTCCTTCTCTCTACCTTGAGGGCCAAATTACATAAGTTATCCAATGAATGATGAGGTTGAATTCCAACCTTCTTGGCAATGGAAGGAGCTAGGCCATTCAAGAACCTCATGATGGTTTGATCTTATGGCTCTTGCAAATCACTCTTGATTAGGAGCTGCTCAAGCTCCTGGATGTACTCGCCCACACTCCTCTTACCTTGTTTAAGGGCAAAGGCCTTCCTCATTACATCTTGCTTGTAGGTATGGGGAGAAATCACTTGTTCATGAGCTTCTTAAGTTTGGCCCATGAAGCAAGTTTCCTTTTCCCATCTCGAGCTCGATGAGCCTTTACACTCTTAAACAAAAAGGATGTCACTTTAGTGAGTTTTAGGCTAGCAATCCTAAAGGCCTTTTCATCAGGATAGTCCTTAGCCTTAAAAATTCTTTCCACGAGCTGAACCCACTCAACGTAATCGTCGGGTTTAATGGAGCAACTGAACTCTGGAACGTCAATTTTGACATCAAGAAATTCAACTCATTGATGTCACTCAATTCTACACCTTGGTGAACTCACTCGAGTCGAGTCACTATCATCACCACTTGATGAAAAATTGGGAGGGGTTAGTCGAGGACTAGGAGGAATCTCTCTTCTTCTTGACCAGGGTCAACATTGAAGATGTGCTGAGATGTTTTTAAGTTGGTTCGTAATGGACAATAAAATTTTCAACGGTTAAGACTCGATTCTCCAAGTTTGCTTTTTGATGGCTCATTCTCTCTCAATTCGGATTAAGGTCATCCACATCGAGAAGAAGGGTAATCAACGGATTGTGTTTGTGGAAATTTTGTCGAGCTAGGTTCTTTACTGTTGAGAATGTGTTTGGGTTAGGGAACTTTATGTCTTAGCACAACAATGAATAATAGTAATAATAATAACAAAAACAACAACAACGACCACTCACCGTAATTGAATTCCTATAACCAACAAGAACACCAATTTCCAACCAAATTAATAAACACAGGATAAGGGTGCCCAATTTGCTCAACAACATCTATAGGCATGAAACCCTAACTCATGAATTGAAGAACAATAAAAACTCAAGGAAAAATCTAACCTGGATGCTTTGATACTAAATGGAGCGTAGCACAATAAGATTCGATGATGCTTAAGTCGATGATGATGATGAATACAACCAAACCCAATAATCGACAAGAACAAGGATATAAACTTGGGATAAAGTTCAAACCACCACCCAGAAATTACAACCCACCAAGAGTTTGGTAAAGGCTAAGCCACAACAAATCCTATAAGGGGAAGGCTTGCAACACGACCATAAACAATTTACGGATAAAGTAAACAAGATTTAAGAGAGTAGGAGAAAGCCAAATCTTGTTCTTTTCATTCATAAACAATCAAGTTGAATTCTTCCTTTGAAATGTCATGTATATGTAGAAATTAAGGTGGAAGAAAACCTTAGTGTGCACTAATTACATTTGAGGACAAAAGAACATCCATATTTATCACTAGTAAAGGGTTACTAGTAAGGATGAGCACAAAAGGGGAAATTACATCAAGAACTAGAAAGCCCAAAAGAGAGAAAGTCACAGAATTCTCGACCATCATGAGTGTGACATGTATATGTCATGGTCGTGCTTTTGTGCGAGGAGTAGTTTGGGCCAATTGGTGTCATGGTTATGACCTTGGTTGCTTGAAAATAGGCTAACCAACATCACCTAGTCTCACCTGTGCCCTTACCAAGTCACGATCGTGACGTTTTTGGTGTCACGGTCGTGACGTTTCAGATGTCACAGTTGCGACTTGGGAAGTCACAATTGTAACTCGTGGTTGCTAAGAGATTGAAAGTTGTGATGGATCACGGATGTGACCATGTGGGTCACGATCGTGACCCTTGCTGAGTCTCTTCTTTGCTTCTCTTCTTTCTTGGCAAACTCCCAACTCGACCCTTAATGCCAAAAGACTAACAATTTTTTTGGTTGTAAAAGACCACAATACTCTCGGGTGGACCCGCCTTGGTGTAAAAATACCCTTGGAGTTGCAAACAGGATGCCACTATATATATATTTTTTTTTTTTTTTTGTAGACGAAACAAGGCTATAAATTTCATTACCGAAACCAAACAAGGATTACAAACCGGCTAAAAAATAAGCCAGAACTTTTAGGGGCCTAGAACGATATCAGTACAAGCTTTGAATTTTTTCCCTTGCTTTGGTATTTTCAAAGTTCTGAGGTGAATATCCTCCTTGATTTGTTGAGCAATCAGCTAGGCATTCCTTCTTGACTTCCCGTGCACTATATTGTTTCGCTCCCTCCACATGCGATAAATCAAGGCTCCATAGATGCTCCAAACCAAGACAGTAGTTTCGCGAGGCATATTTGCATCCTCAATCCTCTGATTTAGTTGGCAAACATCCGTAGAGTTCAACATTGTGCAGTAGGGCCAAGCTTCCAGCTCCTTGATGACACTTTTGGCCAACTTACATCCATGGAACAAGTGGGCATGAGTCTCCTCATCTTGTTCACAAACTGGGCAGGCCCAGCTGCTGTCTGGACGCCATCGGCATGTTCTGCTGCGGACTGGAAGGTGTTCGTGGAAATGCAGCCATAAAATGAAGGCATGCCTCGGGGTGATTAATTAATCTATTCCAGATCTTCACAGTCCACAAGGAATATCAGAAACAGGAAGAAACCATTTATACCCATCTGCAACTGTGTATTGCTCTGCGTCTTCCCACTACCACCGACACCCGAGATTTGAACCCCATTTAACTACTTCTTTTATCGAGCAAAGATGTTTAAAGTAAGGGCAAACATCATAAGGGGGATGATAGTTCCACCAGGACCGTTCTTTGATGTATTTTGAGTGGATCCACTTAACCCACAAGATGTCTTTCCTAGCCTGATTATCCCACACCAACTTGGCAATTGCAGCTTGATTCCAATGTCTCAAATCTCGACATCCTATTCCCCCCATTTGTTTCAGCCTGCAGGTGTCCGTCCAAGAGACGAAAGGTGGGGCCTTGTAGTCTACAGAACCTCCCCAAAGGAAATTTCGACAAAAACGATTGATTGTATCAATTACCTTGTCAGGAAGAACGATGATTCTCGCCTGGAAACTGATTAGACCCATTAAGGTAGAATTTATGAGGACGACCCTCCCAGAATACGACATATTTCGAGTGGACCAAAGCTTTATCTTTACAAGGACTTTATCCACCAAGGTGTTGCAGTCAACCGACGTTAGTTTGCAGGCTGAAATCGGCATTCCTATGTATTTGAAAGGCAGTACACCTTTGCAAACCCTGTCTCCTGTAATAGCTCCGCTGAATTTTGAATGCCCCCAAAAATCACTTCAGATTTTGCCGAATTTGCTTGAAGACCCGTCACTTTTGAGAAGTGATTAAAACCATCCTTCAGGACTCCAATGGAAACTTTGTTTGCCGAGGTGAAAAGGATTAAGTCATCCGCAAACATAAGATGTGAGAGCTTCAAGCGGGTGCAATGCGGATGATACTTATAGCCCTTTCATTGAGCAATGTGATATTCGATAGATCTTGAAAGGTACTCCATAGTCAGAACAAAGAAGAGGGAGGGACGTCAGATCGCCTTGTCTCAAACCCCTCCCTCCAGGGAAAGTATCTGAAATGGTACCATTAACATTGACCGCAAACACCGGGATTGTAATTCAAGCCATGATACACTTGATGATCCACTAAGGAAAATTAAAAGCATAGAGAGCTTCCTCAATGTAGCTCCAGTGGACCAAATCAAAAGCCTTTTTTAAATCAATCTTCATCATACAACGAGGTGAAATTGCGGTGCGGGAATAGCCTCTCGCAATTTCTTGGCAGAACAAAACATTGTACAGCAGTTCTTGCCTCGGAATAAAAGTCGACTAACTGTGATTAGTTAGCGAGGGCAGGACTTCCCTAATCCTCAAGGCAATGATTTTCGTGATCCCTTTGTAGAAGGTGTTACAGCAAGAGATTGGTCTGAACTCTGTAACCTTCGTTGGGTTTGGAACTTTAGGGATCAAAACGAGGTGCGTGGTATTGAAACTCTTCAGGAGCACACCTTTTGTAAAGAATTCCCGAGCCGCTTCACAGACGAGCCCTCCTAACTGCTTCCAAGTTCCAACCCTTCTTGTAAAAACAACTTGTGTAGCCATCCGGGCCGGGAGTTTTCTCATTCGGAATATAGTAGAAAGCCCGTTTATATATACGGGAATAAATCCAGTAGGAAGAAAGTTTTGGTAGAAGGTGGGAAGAGCAAATCACAACCCTTGATTTTACATCAAACGGTGTGTGGTCATGGATATCAGGGAGTGTGGTGATGAATTTCGTGAGCATAATCCCTTTAATCCATGACCACACTCTCTGAAATCCATGGCCACATTTCCTCATATCCATGACCACACACTGTCAGATGCAAGATCAAGGGGTCACCTTAGCTTCCTACCTAAACTCTCTTCCTATTGGATTCGTTCCCTCTATCTGTATATATATATATATATATATATATATATATATATATATATATAGGGAAATTAGATTCTAATAATCGCTACTTTTGCTAATTGGATGATGGTGCTCCCTAATTTCACTTTGTATTCTGGTGGTCCAAAAAAAAGAAAAAAAGGATTGTAGTGAGACATTTTCGAGAGTATACCCTAAATATCATAGATTTTGTGTTGCATTTGATTCAAAACTTAGTATAACACTTTACCATGATTTTTAATGAATTACCGCATTTCTCCCTATTTTTTTTTTATTTTTTTTACTTTTTTTTTTTATTTTTTCACTTTTATTATTTTTAAAAAATCGTAATAATTACTCGGAGTCTCAAAAAAATAATTTTAAAAATGGTTTAGAAACTACAATTCATTAACTTTCTACGGGAATGAACGAAAAAAAATAAAAACAATATAGGGTAGGAATGAAAAAAATAAGAAGAATGTGAAGGTGGATTTGGTACCACTACAATCCATTTTTTTAGGCACCAATCTGAAGTGAAAGTAAGAGTGACCATCATCATCCAATTTGCAAAACATGGGATTATTAGAATCTAATTTTCCTATATATATATATATATAGCTTTCTCTCTCCTTGAAACCGTCTCTCTCCTTGGCGATTTCCGGCAGTGCCCGCAACCTTGAGTCCAGGGCCTCGGCCCTAGCCATGGCAAAGACCAGGAAGGCTAGCAACCAGCCAAAAGCCAAGACGCCGACCAAGGTTTCTCCGACCATCTCTCCGGCGACATCAGAAGTTGAGGAGAGCAAAAGCACTGAAAACCACCAACAAGCAAACACTGGTCTAGAATTCGGCAAATCGACATCAAACATTGACGATTTGGTTAGACAGAAATCAGATCAAAAGCAAGGTACGCAAAATTCAAACGATGTTCCTCAAGAACATAGAAAACGATCTACATCCTATGCTTCTCTACTCGATTCAGATGAAGGCACCAATCTAGAGTGCATCGAAGCTACAGTAATTGAGGGATCCCCAATTGCAAAGATTGAGAAAGAGGCTGTCCAAAAAGAAATTGACTACTGGAAATCATGGGTACTGTGTCGAGTGATAGGGGGAAATCCACCATTTCCCGTAATCGAAGGTTTCATTAAGAGAATTTGGTCTCACTATGATCTTAGCAACATTGCAGCTGTGAGAAGTGGTGTGTTCCTGGTGAGATTCAACAAGGAGGTAGAGCAGAACGAGGTACTCAAAAGAGGTATTTATTTCTTTGATAAGAAGCCTTTTGTTTTCCGGCCATGGAATCCATCACAAACAATCAATATGGATGAATTCCAATCTCTACCAATCTGGATCAAATTTCTGCATCTAGATATCAAGTACTGGAGCACACAAAATCTAAGTAGGCTAGCTAGTCTAATTGGAATACCAATTAAAACAGACAAAGCTACAAAGGAAAGAACAAACCTCACCATTGCACGCATCTTGGTTGAGGTTAAACTGGATAACAACTTTCCTCATGAGATCAAATACGTCAATGAGCAAGATGTGTTGATAACACAATCTGTGGAGTATGAATGGAAACCAACTACTTGTAGCTACTGTAAGATGCTGGGACACACAGAAGATGAGTGCAGAAAGAAAAGCAAAGCAGAGGACAAGAACACCAAAACAAATCACAACAAGCCAGTCTCTACAAAACACGAATGGAAAATTAAAGTGAAAGACAGGACAGTCGATGAAGATGGTTTCATCCAGATTACCACTCCCGGGGGAGGCCCATCCAGAAACACTAGTCCTCGTCCAAACAATCCTGCTCCTACATTAACAAATCCATTCCAGATTTTAGGAAACACCGAGGAGTATCAAATTGATGACACAAATGTGAGTGCAACAACAGCTGGGGAAGCAGAAGAAGAGAGGAGTAAGAGCTCCTCCGAATCTAACTCGATCCCCCAATGAAGATTATCACATGGAATGTTAGGGGTTTGAATGACCCCAGAAAACAAGAAGATATTATAATCTTCTTGCGTAACACAAAGGCTAATGTGATTTGTTTGCTTGAAACAAAAGTGAAACCTGAAAAAGAATCAATTATCACCCAAGGTATGTTCAAATCCTGGTCTACTTGCAACAACTTTGGTTCTCATGGAAGTGGTAGAATATTTCTTGCCTGGCGTCCAAATAAGGTGGCTGTCCAAATGCTCCAAGTTGATGCACAGTTTATACATTGCCAAATTATTGATTATAATAGAGACATAACAGCCACATACACCTTTGTTTATGGTTTCAATCGCAATGAAGAGCGCCTGTGTTTGTGGGATAATTTAATGAATATTTCAAGCAATATAGCAGGAGCTTGGTGTGTGATGGGTGACTTCAATTCAATTCTGCATGAAAATGACAGATTGCATGGGACACCAGTCCAAAATTTTGAAACCAGGGACTTTCAAAGTTGTATTGAACATTGCCAACTCACTGAGTTAATTTGTCATGGTGCAACTCACACTTGGTCAAATGGTCAGGTCCAAACAAAAATTGATCGAATCTTCTATAATCAAGATTGGTTGCTTGCAAATTATTATGTGAAGGGTTTATATCTTCCACAAAGATTATCTGATCATAAACCAATCGTACTTGAATTTTTGGAAGGCCCTCAACCGAAAACCTGCTTCCGTTTCTGCGACATGTGGGTCACAGATCCTAGCTTCAATAGCATTATTGAAAAAGCCAAGAATAATATCAGAGCTCCCCTATGCATGCACTCTACCACTTGCAAAAAGATCTTAAACCTGCTCTCAAAGATCTAAATAAAAGCAAATTTGCTGACATTCATACTTAATGTGAGACAGCTAGAGGAAAATTGATGGTCACCCAGCATTCCCTGATGGCAGACCCCAACAATCAGCAACTTATTCTGGAAGAAAGAAAAGCGAAAGAATACTACAGAACCATCCTAAAATCGGCACAGCAGCTCATCTCACAACAAAGCAAGATAGATGTCCATGCACATGGTGATACTTGCTCCTCATATTTCTTTAGTAAAATGAAGAAGAGAAAACTCACATCAACAGTCCATTCACTCACTGATCAAAATGGACAGAGTATTTCTGGTTTCCAACAAGTAGGTTATCACCTGGCAAACTACTTTCAAAATCTCCTGGGTAAGGACCCTGATCACAAACAGCAAATAAACCAGTCCATTATACAACAAGGATCTACCCTTAACTGTCATCAACAGCTGCAATTGTGCTTGCCTTTCAATATGAAGGACATTAAAGAAGCACTATTCTCCATCCTGAACACAAAATCCCAAGGTCCAGATGGTTTTTCAAGTGGTTTTTATAAAGCTGCCTGGCCACATTTAGAAGATATTTTCTGTGCAGCGATAAATGAATTTTTTCAGACAAGCCGGATGCTCCCAGCTTTGAACTCCACGGTTCTGGCTCTAATCCCCAAGATCGAAAATCCAGATTCTGCTACTGATTTCAGGCCCATCTCCTGCTGCAACACCTTCTACAAAACAGCTTCCAAGTTGATTGCCACAAGGCTAAAAGCTGTCCAACCTCATTTGATCAATGACAGTCAAACTGCTTTCATCCCCGGACGTGAGCTGCTCCATAATGTGCTAATGTGCCATGAACTCTCCCGTTTCGCAGGAAAGCCTCTCAATCAAAATGTATTCTAAAAATCGACTTAAGAAAGGCTTTCGACAATGTGAAGTGGGACTTTGTCAAAGAGATTCTGCAAGGATACAAATTTCCTCCCCAATTTATTGAGTGGATTATGAGCTGCATCACTACCCCCTCCCACACAGTTCAAATCAATGGAGGTACTCATGGTTATTTCAAGGGGGCTAGAGGGTTTTGCCACGGCGATCCGATATCCCCTCTACTGTTTGTTCTATCAATGGAATATCTTTCAAGAACCCTTTCTGCAACAGCTAAGGAGGCAAACTTTAAATTCTTCCCTCGCTGTAAGAGCTTAAATATTACACATCTAATCTTTGCGAACGATCTGATGATTTTCACTGCAGCAGACCCCTATAGTGTTCAAAAGATCAAGGGTGCACTGAATCATTTCCATCAAGTCTCTGGCCTCGGCTCCAATCCGACCAAATCTAAGATTATGATCTGTGGAGTAACACAAACCATTCAAAACCAGATTATTCAGATTACTGGTTTTGAAGAGGGGAACCTGTCGTTTTACTACTTGGGGATGCCCGTAACAGATGGTCGGCTAAGCAAATTAGATTGCCAAAAACTGGTTGACAAAATCACCTCGAGGATCAAGTCTTGGAGAACTGCAAATATTTCCTATGCTGGTAGGGTGATTCTTATCAATTCAGTTCTTTTTGGTGCATTCACTTACTGGGCCTCCATAATGATCATTCCCCAATATGTTATTGATCAAATCACACGGGTTTGTCGCACTTTCCTTTGGAATGCGAACATACAATCGTCTAAGATCCCCCTGATTAGTTGGTCCACTGTATGCAAAACTAAATCATGTGGGGGACTAGGCATTAAAAATCTGAAGCATTGGAACAAGGCCCTGATAGCCAAACAGGTCATGAAAGTAGCCGAGCATAAAGAAAGTCTCTGGGTCAAATGGATTCACATAAGATACATCAAGGATCGAGACTGGTGGGAATATCAACCAAAGGGGGACACATGTTGGTATTTCAAAAAGCTTTATGATGTAAAAGATCAAATAAAATCGGCGAACATTCCAAGAAACCAATACTCGGTTTCAATGGGCTACAAAGCTTTCGAAGGGGAAAATGTCAAATGGCCCTGGGCAAGGATTGTATGGGACAAATACAACGCCCCAAGACATTCATTCTGTGCTTGGATGGCCTTACATGGAAGACTTCAGGTAAAAACCAGGCTGCAAAACAACGAAGTCCTTCCTCTTTGTTTAATGTGTGGCAATCATGATGAAATGATAGAACATCTTCTGTACGATTGCTCTTATGCTCAACAGACAAGAGAACATCTGACTAATTGGGTCAAACTACCAGAAGCACCAAGCTGGGAGCATTGGGGACGAAAATTGCTCAACCTCAAGGAAAGCAAAATAAGAAAGGCAATCATCTTTGCCATTTTCGCATCCTACATCTACAACATTTGGCTTGCAAGAAATAACCTGTCTTTCAAGAACAACAGAAGAGATCCATTGCAGACTTTTAAGTCTATCAAGCACCATCTTCGGGATAGAGCTCTGTACCTTACAAAGAACAAAGCAAAGTATTCAAACTACATAGATTTGTTATGTACTTAGGTTTGTAATATCCCTTTTAATTTTTTATAATATACCTCACATTATTTCAAAAAAAAAAAATATATATATAGATACACACATACACATGTAAATTAGCACCCACATATAGTATTATTATATTTCGTTGCCTATAATGAGGGCTATTACAATCCAATTTCTCTAAAAGAAAGATATTCCCTCTGTTTTTTTTAATTGTCGCCTCGTTTTCCGTGTCATTAACTTTGACAGTTAATTTCTCGGTATATGTAATAATTCATCATACAAAATTGATACCGTTAGATGCATACTAAAAAATACTTTAAGAAAAGTATAAAATTAAACTTTTTTGATAAAATTTTACATGAAAAATTATTGAAGAAAGATAAAGCTTGGAAAGCGTGAAAGTAAGTTATTTAGAAACGGAGGGAGTAACAATTATTCAAACAAAGAGAAGTTAATATAATAGATGCCTTTTGTCTTCGATATTTTCCTTAACTATTATAAAAGGGGGAGTTTTGTTGTTGTTGTTGTGGTGCTTGCTCTGGCTGCTTGTATTCACACACGAATTTACTATTTTACCTTTGGATATAATGATTAATTAACAACTTATCTTTAACTTGTTTTCACACACGAATTGACTATTTTACCCCTGAGTACAATAATTAGGTAACATAGGTCCAGTTAATTACGGTAAACACGGGTCGGGTGTATTTCGATTTCGGGTAAATTTCACTCTAAAAATATGACTTGGGTGTATTTCAAATTCAAGTAAATACGGATCAAATGTTATTTGATTGTAAAATTTTCTTTCAGGGTAAATATGGGTCGGGTGTATTTTAATTTCGGGTAAATTTCACTAAAAATATGATCCGAGTGTATTTCGTGTTTAGGTAAATACGATCGGGTGTATTTCAAATTCAAGTAAGTACGGGTCAAATGTTCTTTGACAATAAAAATTTCTTTTAGTTTATATGGGTAAGATGTTCTTTGATAGTAAAAATTACTTTTTAGGTAAATACAGGTCGGGTTATTTTTGTTTCAAGTAAATTCCATTCTAAAAACATGACCCGGGTGTATTTCGGGTTTAGGTGAATATGGGTAAGATGTTCAAATGCAGGTAAGTACGGGTCAGATGTTCTTTGGCAATAAAAATTTCTTTTAGTTTTATGTAAATATATTTCGATACAATTATAATATTTGTACAATGAAAACATCAAAATTTTTAACATACGACAATCTGTAAAGGATTTCATATTAGTATGAAAATTAAATTGTTGTACACTGTATTTGAAAAATAAATTTAATACTATGTATAAATTACATAATATTATATTATTGTTTGTAATTTTATATTTTTTTTATAATCTAAGGCAATATCTATTTAATATAATAAATTTAATGTACATTATTACATCAAACTTATATTGTAAAAATTATAATATCTAGCCCATGTCTTGAACGCACATTCTTTACTAGTACAACAATAGAAAGGAAAGTTGCATTTGTATATGATTGGTATTGTGTTGTGATGGTAAAATTACAAGCAATGACCCCAAGCCACCTGGCGACAATCCTCCCCCCTCCCCTCTTTTCCCTTTTTTTCGTTTATTCCCAAACAAATTCAATGAAATTTTTCAGTTTATTTTGAGTGTGTGATAGACTATTTCATATCCAAATAGTGTGTGGCACTCTTTTTGTTCAATATTATTTTCTTATCAATTTATATTTTCATAGCCTTTAACTTACTTTTCCATCGACAATTTTAAATATTATTAATAGTAATTTAAAGGCATTCTTTTTTATTATAAATTTAAAAGTAATATGAAATATAATACTCTCTTTGTTTACTGATGATTTTTTAACTATTATTTTATTTTATATTATTTGTGGTTTTACAATTATTTCTCTATTAGTTTACAAAACAAAAAATAAAAAGAAATTAAAGTAATATTACTTTTACAAGCTTGCTATTTATATAATGGGAAAAGTATTGTAATTTATTAATTTCGTGATATTCGCTCTGTCATTTTTTATTTGTTCACTTAACTAACTTTCTTCGTTCCTTATTATTTGTCACATTTACGTTTTCAATCATTAATGGTATTTTGTCATTTAATTTATTTCTACCTAATTTTTAACATTGATTTCTTCATTTTTTTTTCAAAATGGTAGATAAAGAAATACTGAGGAAATAATTGATAAATATAGGCCCTATTCGGCAATATTAGCGGATTTGATAGCAGATAGTTGTTTAGGTAGCGGATAGCTGTTGGAGCAGCGGATAACTGTCAATAAGAACTGTGTTCGGTTAAATTAGTAGTTAGATTAACTGATGAACATAAAATGACCAAAAAGGACATATTATTATTACGATGCTTATTTTTATTATCATTAGTAAAATACTACTACTACTACTACCACTATTATTATTATTATTATTATTATTATTATTATTATTATTATTATTATTGCTCCCTCCGTTTATATTTAACTGTCACTTAGATTTTCGTCATAAAATCTTTGACAGTTAATATATTAATTTGTATAGTGATTCATCATACAAAATTGATATCATTAAATTTGTAATAAAAAGTAACTATTTTAAAATATAATATTGTATTTTTTTATATAAAACTATAATTTCAGAAATTATTGATTAAAGATAATTTCAAAAAAATATAAATGACAGATAAAAAATAGTAGAGGAAGTATAGTTCAATATATTAAATAATAATTGTGGATCAAATTAATTTAATAATAATAATGATGACGATGATGGATAAGACTTAGAACTCAATCACTTCACTTTTCTCACCAATATACAAAGTAATTGTTTCACATAACATGCACCTGCATAGCTGTAAGTGCCAACAAAAAAGGACAAAATTGGAAAGAAATAACCAAACGCTACTTTGAGAGTTTGACGTTAACATAGTTAACGTTTGCAAAACAACAACTTAAACGCTAATTTTGATATTAAATGTTATTTTATCGAACAGTAAAATTGAGAGCAAATAGTGTTTTGAGTTGATCAAAATGCTAAACGCTACTCAAAACGCTGTTGCTGAACAGGGTCATAATTTCAAAAACACAAAATAAATACCTCGTCCAATGGACGAACAATTTCGCTAGTAGTAAGAAGAAATGGTAATACTTGAGAGAATATACATACCTATAGCAAAATGAAACAAGCAAACCGGGGAAGATGATATCCCCAAAACCAATCATATCATATCCAGCTAAAGGATCATAAAATCTTGGGATTCGTAGAAGCATAGGAATGGTGTCTCCTCCACTGCCTTTCCCAGTTGCAACCTAAAATTGAGTTATAACGTAATATTGATACAAAATGTCAATAATTTGATAAATTACAACAAAAATATAATCCAAAGTACCCATCATAATTATACAAAAAATTACTGGTAAGTATCCTAACTTTTGGTGAAATGTTTTTCAGGAATCCCAACTTTTCAAAACTCATTTTAGGGTACCCTTAATTTTTGGGTTAGAAATTGTTAGATGTTTTTCTGGTTATCAATTTGGTTAAGTGACCGAAATACCCTTGTTCTTCCATTTTTTATGAAATACCCTTGAAGAAGAAGAATAAGGGTATTTCGGTCACTAACCTAAAATTTAAGGGTACCTCAAAATGAACTTTAAAAACTTGGGGTACCCAAAAATAGTTTTCCCAAATATTAGGGTACCTCCAAGTAATGTTTTGATTATTATATCATTACATAAAATCTTGTTCAATAATCATTGTTGATGAACTTCATTGACCAAATTTTCTATAAATTTGTGTTCTGCAACATGTTTGACATAAAGTATAGGGTTGTGACCAAATCATTTTTTTTTTTTTGCCGATAAGTATTAGTATTTGATAAGTTAGTGTTTCAAGTAGCATTTCAAGTGTCATTTATCTCTTCTACCAACATTTCTAAAATTTAAATATATTTAGCATTTGAAGTAGCATTTACAATCTTTGGCTAAAAGTATCTTTTGAGAGTTTTTACCCTTGAAAATTATTTGGATTCTTTTATCAATTTGGATTAATTATCTAGCTTAACAAATAAACCTACCCAACACATTTTTCTTCAAACGATCATCTGGACAACATTCAATTAATCATTAAATGAGAACTAGTATATCCTATTTCAACCGTTGTCTGTTTCCTAAACCACTATGTTGGAAATAAAGATGTGGTAGCTCGGTCACACACAAGATGGAGGATCACTTGGATAGCTAGAAATCGAGGGTCAAAACTCGTCTCCCCTTAAAACTTATTCATAAAACCGTGAACAAACTAAAGGGTAAAAC
The DNA here is from genome assembly GCA_029582165.1 of Portulaca oleracea. Lineage (NCBI taxonomy): Eukaryota > Viridiplantae > Streptophyta > Magnoliopsida > Caryophyllales > Portulacaceae > Portulaca > Portulaca oleracea. The sequence continues at coordinate 16,921,811 of CM055875.1, forward strand.
CTAACCTCTTACAAGCAAAGTACAAAATCTCTCAAGAAACTCTCAAGAAGTTATTGCAGTTCAAAACCTTATGAGTTGTGTTGAAGCTCTCTAAGAAGAAGGAAGAATGGTTGCGGTATGTTGGATGAATGAAATTCATCCTCTATTTATAGTGTTTAAGAGTATTCATATCTTGCCAATCATAAGCATGATTGTGGGGCATTATCCATGGGATTGAGACCATGATCAAGGGATCATCATTGACTGAGGGGATCAATCAAGAATGATCCCAATAATATTCCCTATGTGTTAATAATCGAGGCTAAAATCAAGGAAAATCAAATATCTTATTGTTGGGCATCACCATGGGCCGTGTTGGATCTACATGGACTGTGGTGACCACAATACGACTTGTGCCAAAATGGCACGATCTGTTGAACCAATTGAAGCTGCTAAGCTTATTTTTGACCTTCTTGGACAACACTTAATTTGCATTGTAAAATTCCTTAGCCTCTTAACTCTTGAAATACTCCAAAAATCCGCCGCCTTTCATGGCACCACCTAGAGAACTTGAACACCCGAGAAATTAAGGAGTTAATATGCATTATGAAAGTGTCTCTCAACTTGAACTTTCACTTAGTGTACATAATTTTAATTAGTCTGAATTGAAAAGTTGAGAAGCTTTGAACTTTTCATCCTTATTTGGCTAATTGGATACATATCACACATACAACGTAAACCTTAGACCTGTCAATTCGGTCGGGCGGGCGGGTTTCGGGTCGGTCGTATATTGGGTTCGGGTAAATACGAGTCGAGTGTATTTCGCGTTCGAGTAAATACGGGCGGTATATTTCAATTTCGGGTCAACCCAACGGGATATGATTGCGACCTTTTTCCGGTTTTTCTTTTTAAAAAATGGTCTCTAAATATTACTTTTTGTACAATATACATAATAAAATATGATTATTTTCTACTAACGATAGATGATTGTAACTATTTTGACTTAAATTAGAGAAATAATAAATAAATAGGTCGCGCTTATAGTTTAACGTTAAAAATTACAAAGAAAAATCACAAATTCTAATAAAGTTGAACTTAAAAAAATTAATTTTTCAGGTCAAATGGGCGGGTCGGGTTTGACCCGTTAATTTTCGAGTTAAGTATACTTTGGGTTTAGTTCAGGAAATCATGTTCAAAACCCAAAAATTTTCGGGCAGGTTTGGGTCGGGTCAGAAACTGCCAGGTCTAGTAAACCTTGCTTAGAACCATTGACACTATTACAATACCGACCATGTGTCCATTACCCTTTGCGAAGACAATCAAGACTAGGCCTAGGATATCCGAAGCGACCCACTTCACGTCCTCGCATAGGCAAATCTTTACGCTCCCGTAATAGAGCTACCCATGTTAAAGATTGTAAAGTCTGTTAATGAGTCATAGACCTAAACCTCCTTATCATTACGGTCCTTGAGCATCACTTGTCCTTAGGATGAATTACTTGAATTTGATGCTCTAATTATCCTACAATGTCGTCGACCATTGAACTTAAGACTTGACCGCATAGGTCAAGTGTGAGTTAGAGTTTCATTGATGAAAATTTTATGAGTGGGCTTTACTCTCACCCCCCTTGATGTTTTTATCACCAAGTCCTTAGTCAATCGCTTTGTCAAGGAATCGACCAAATTCTCACTTGTCTTAACATATTTCACCGCTACAACTCTATCCTTGATTAGTTGATGGACATAAGCGTGTCATAACCCAATTTGCCTTGACTTGCCATTGTAGGCACAATTATAAATACTTGCAATTGTGGCATTCTTGTCACAATATAATTTTATTGGAGGCATGAATTTCCCCTACAAAGGAATCTCCAACAACAAATCCCGTAGCCATTATGTCTCTTTACAAGCGGCGGTCAACGCTACCAATTCGGAAGCCATGGTTGAATCTGTGATACACGCTTATTTCTTAGAGTCCCATGAAACAACACATCCACCAAATAGGAATACCCAACCAGGCGTTGGGCTATCCTTCTAAGACCTAAGGTTCTCCCTTGAAATGCAAGCTATAGTCTTGAGTCCTCTTAAGGTATCCCAAAACCCTTTTTATGAAACTCCAATCCTCTTTGTTTGGGTTGCTAGTATACCTACTAAGTTTTCCCACCGCAAAGGCTATATCCGACCTTGTACAAGTCTTAGCATACATTAAGCTACCTATGACCTTAGCATTCTCCACTTGTGCAAATAGCGTACCACCTTTTCCACATAGTGGGCTTGTGTTAGACTTATTCCGTCATTATTTCTAATGATCTTGATACCAAATGTCACGTCTGCCTCACCCAAGTCCTTCATAGAGAACTTGGAGGATAGAAAACTCTTAGTTTTATCAACTCGTTCCATATCGACCCCAAAGATCAATATGTCATCAAGGTATAAACATATGATCACACCCTTTCCATTCTCAAACTTAGAATAGATTCACTTATCCGACTCATTGATCTTGAAGCCAAATCCAAGTACTACTTCATCAAACTTGTGATGCCATTGTTTAGGTGCTTACTTCAGACCATATAAAGGCTTAATTAGTTTACAAACATTGTTCTCATGACCTTTCTCAGCAAACCCTTCAGGTTGTTCCATATACACCTCCTCTTCTAGTTCTCCATTAAGGAATATCGTCTTGACATCCATTTGATGGATTACTAGCTTATGGATCATGGCTAGAGCTCACAATAAATTTATAATATATTTTGTTCATGATTATATCCAGTTTAATAAATAATCATTGATACATAATCGTAATACATAGCCAATTTAAAACTTAATTAGATCTATCTATAATAATATGGTCATGGACGTCTAATCATTTAAATGTACATAAAATTTTCATTTCTTTTCTTGTAGCAAAGCTTATACTTGAACATTCATTTTTGAATAATACATATACACTTAATTAATCTATAGACTATATACTTAAACCATGTTCATCTTATACCCATAGAAAACAATATATCATATATTGTCATCGTATCATATGATCATAAATCATAGTCTATTTGTAATAAAATATTTGTAGTGTTAAAATCATGCAACATCATAATTACACCATGAATATAATATGTATAAATAAACATACAACTTAGACTTAATAATTGCATGCATATCCACAAATTTTGTGACAAAGTAACATCTCATAACCATGATCACCAATGTATGGATAATGCCAACAAGTTACTGTAAGTTATTATCATACTCTTCGATCTAGAAAAGCATGCATAGGGAATCGATCATCAGATTAATTCCTTAATCTACTTATAATTGTATGTGTAAAACCAATGCCAAGAATGATGGTCAAAACAATATGCGAAAACCTAACCAAATGCCAAATAACCCACTAGACAAGATATATGGCATTCACACATGTATAATGATCACGTGAACATGTTGAAGACATTAGTCATCGCATGGGGAATTCATGGTCGACATGCTTATCGTAACCCACTCATTTAAAGACCTACCGATGCATGCCTACACGTATATAAGATCAAGCATTTAAACTTGATAACGACATGATTATTATCTTGTTGATCTTAATGTCCAAAATAATGGCTTAAGTCCTTGACCAACCACGAACATTAACGGTGGCAATCATGCAAGAACACCATCCACAATGCTCGATCTTAGATTTAATCGACCAATTTGCTCTGGCATATATCAAACTCATCCAAGCACGTCTTCAGAAATTGATCTTGATCTTGTCTTGCCCCAACTCTAACCCACTTCATACAAGTTTAAAATTGTTGGAAAAATAGGAACAACAATGGATAGGTAATTCGGGTATAGTGAGAGAGTTTCATGCGCACCAACTCTCCTTAGATTTTTGTGTCGGTCGTACAATGTCTTAGAGATAAAACTCTTCTCAAGAAACTCTAAAAACATAGTTTCATACTTCTAATTACCACTCTAGAGATGCTCAAGATAAAAATTAGAGAGGCATATTTGATTAAATGAGAATGAATCAACAACATGACTCACTTGTCTCTTGTTTATTTGTATGTTAGAAACGACACCATGACATCTTGTTTATGTACCTTTAGAGAGGCGCTTGGAATATGATAGGATAAGCATCCCTTTGGGACAATAATAGCCACCAATGGATACAGTCTATCCTAAAGGATAACCATCAATGGATAAGGTTACTGCGAAGGATAATTGGATAATGATGATTAAGAATTCAAGGTCATCATTATCCATTTAATGACACATAGGATGCTATCCATGAGAAAGCGAGACAAAACTTGAAGAAATGCAACATGTGGGACTGACACAGTCCGTTTGTCTGATACTTGTTTTTGCCTCTTATACACTTAGCTCCTATCTTATACACTTGATAGATAGTCTCACTTAAAAAAAAAACATACATTTTTATGAGAATATTATTTAATGTATTGTTTTTGTTCATGTTAATTAGTGAGTGAAAATTATAATACCATTAATAGTCATTTAAATAATTAATTTAGACCTTTAAAAGAATGACATATTATTATTTTGATATGATGAGAGTATTATTTGTAAATAAAGGCAACTGATTAAAATGAAGTGTCATTAAGTAAAGAGTCAACATAAAAGATTAAAAAACTTGCATGAAATGAAATAAAAATAAAAGTAAGCTTGAATAAGAAAACTCACAGCAATCATCACACTTTGTTTGAAGATATGCTGTGAAATAAAGACCCAGAAGATATCGTAGAAAAATGCACAACATAGAAGAACTGAAGCAACCTGTTAATATAATCAAATGGTCAAATATTACGATATTTCCATTTAAAAGTATAGCAGAGATAGTCACACAAAAATGAAATGTGTACCTTTATGTCGGGTAAGCGAATAATTTGCAACACTCTTATCATAAAACAAATTCCCTTGTAAAGTCAATAGAAAAAAATTAGATAGGAAACAATTAACTAATAATAGTACAACGAAATTGAAGAATATTAGCAGCACTTGGATGGTGATCCCGGGAGCACAATGCTCCGTGCACCCGACCTTTTTTTTACTACAATGCTCATGAACCAGTATATAAATGCGCATAAACCTAAACTATAATGCTCATAAATCAATATATGAATGCTCATAAACTAAAGTATGAGTGTTTATAACCAGTAATAGTTTTTCCCATAATTGTCCATGCTTTCTATTTAAGAAACTTGAATGCTAACATATTCCACACATGTTCATAACCCCTAATAGTCTTGCTCGTAACATATGTCATACAATGTCCATAATTTATAACGTGTAGCGCTGGCAAAAATCCGGGTCCGGGTAAATCCGGGTCCGGGTAAATCCGGGTCAGACAAATTCGGACAATGTCAAAATTCGGACGAGAAATTCATGTCCGGACCGGGTTTTATTTCGGGTCAAATCGGGTCGGACAATTTGGACGAAGCTAAAATCGGGTTCGGACAATAGAAAAAAGAGAAATTTTATGTCCGAATATTCGGTCAATTCGGACAATATAAACATTCTGACGAAAAATTTATGTCCAGACCCGGTTTTTTCCCGGTCGGACAATTCGGGTAATCCGGGTCGACAAAATTTTGCCAGCTCTAATAACGTGGATGCTTATAAATCTATACTAGAATGCTCATAAACTTTAACCACAATGCTCATCGAATTTGAGACTAGCATACTCATAACATGTCACAAGCATAATAAGAATGCTCATAACGCCTAATAGTCATGCTCATATTATATCACATATAATGTTCATAAGTTGTAATGTGGATGCTCATAAATCTATAATAGAATGCTCATAAACTTTAACCACAATGTTCATCGAATCCGAGACTAGTATACTCATAACATGTCACAAACATAATAAGAATGCCCATAACGCGTGGTAGTCATGCTCATTTTATATCACATACAATGTCCATAATTTGTAATGTGGATTCTCATAAATCTATACTAGAATGCTCATAAACTTTAACCACAATACTCATCGAATTTTAGACTAGTCTATTCATAACATGTCACAAGCATAATTAGAATAATGCTCATAATTAACACCTAATAGTTATGCTCATATTATTTCACATACAATGCCCATAAGTTACAATGTAGATGCTCATAAATATATAATGCAATGCTCATAATTTTGAACATCATTTGAACTCAACTTCAATGTACATAAACCCCATAAAAAATGTTTTTAAAAATATATTACAATGCTTGTAAAAACTTGATAGCATCTGAACATGCTAATAATAACAATAGAAAATTTGAAAAGTTTGGTTCTATAACAATGTTCATAAATTAAAATCCATATCAAATATTAAAAATAATTAATATTAAATACCCAATGTCAATAAAAATATTACATAGAAAATAAAAAAGTATGCAATGAAAACTCTAAAAAAATTAAAACAATAATAAATAAATAAATAAATAAATAAAAACAAAGAATTAGTATATTGAACTAGAAATTCAAAATAAACACCAAAGAAATCTATTTAAAACTAAAAAAGAAAAAAAAGGAAAAAAAAGATGTGATCGGGCGCACAAAGCATTGTGTACTCGGGATCACAATCGTATTTGTATTAGCAATAGTGCCACGGTAAGATGTCATCCATGGGCGATACTTAGAATCTGCAAATTTATTAGGGAGTAAGATATTTAGAATATTTAAATTTTTTAAGAATACTAATTCATTTTCTCTAGCTTCTTTAAAAGAATACCATGAAAACGATGCCTATACCCTATATATACATTGTCAATGCATTTGATCATGATGAATTTTTAAGTCTATTGTTAGGCATGAGTTCACATGTGAGGAGATTGTCATTGAATCTATTATTAGTGAGCACAAGAGGCATGATTTGTGAAGTGACGATTTTGAATGTAAAGATGATGTGATTTGTGAATTTTTTTGAATATATACGAATCATTGTTCACGAAATACAATGCCATATTTTTTGTATTAGATAACATTCATGACAATTACGTTGTGCATTTTCGTTTATGTTTGTTATTGTATAAGGGACACTCTCATATTTGACAAACGTGAAGTGGAAAGGATTGTTTCTATTATTCAATCATATTGAACCCAAATTAGGGAGGAGAACAAAACTTATATAGACAAGTGAAGGAGAGAGAGCTAACAACTTGAACAAACAACAAACAACCTTAAAACGGAAGGAGAGAATACAGAGTTGGGAGGTACTATGAACTCAAGTAACATACAAGCAAAGCACTCTACATCCCCCCCCCCCTATAGGTGAACTTGGAGGAGTATTCAACAAGCTCAACCTTGAAAAGAGGTAGGTATAAGGGAGCTTTCCGAGGGGCTTGGTAAAGATATCAACCAATTGTTCTTTCGAACCAACATGCTCCAAACGAAGAAAGTCCTCAGTGAACTTGTCCCGAGTATAGTAGCAATCTATATTCAAGTGCTATGTTTTTTTTGTGACAAACATGGTTGATTGCAATGTGAATTGTTGTTTCATTGTCATAGAACATACTGACAGGAAGGCAGAAACAACACCCAGATTTTAAAGGAGATGAGTGATCCATAGAAGTTCAGAAGTAGTTGTCGAAATTGAGCGATGTTCAGCCTCCACCGAAGATTTAGAGTTCATTTTTTGTTTCATCATTTTCTAGGAAACCAAGCCATGGCCCATGAAAATACAACAATCATTAAGGGAGTAAGAAGCCATAGGAAATCATCTTAAATCTACATTGCAGTAGGCTTGAACGTGGAAGTAGGAATCTTTGAGGGAGAACAATCCACTGTTGATGGTTCATGTAAGGTACTGCGAACGTGCAAAGCAGCCAGATATTGTAGAAGCCGTAGAGAAGTATGAACTGATTAAGGTGCTGAGTAGCATAAGAGATGTCTGGTTTAGTAATGCCAAGATATAAGCGACGCGAGTCTTCCAAGAGAACTTTAGAATCAATGGTTAATTTCAACCCCTTTAGAAGGGGAAATTTAACAACTTTTACCCCAATTAATCCAACATCCGAAAGAACATCCATTATGTACTCGCATTGATCGAGGAAGGTGCCATCATTCGATCTTGCAATCTCGATGCCAAGAAATTAATGAGCGATCACAGGATCTTGTATGCTTAAAACTTTGTGCAACTCAATCTTTAATGCTTCAATGTCATTGTGATCATTCCCTGAAATCAGCAAATCATTAACACAAACGAGAATGTGGGTAGATAGTCCACCACGACAAAGAGGGAGTAGTCAGCCTTCGATTGAATAAATCCAAGGATTTTGAGGAACTTGGCGAGCTCCAAATTCCATTGACGTGGGGCTTGCTTTAAGCAATGTAAGAACAATCTATTCGCAAACTTGGCCATTCCTAGCCTTGGGGTATCCTTCCGACGGCTTCATGTAAACTTCTTCCTCAATGAACCCTTGTAGAAAAGGCATTATTGATATCAAGTTGGTAAAGCAGCCCCCTCATTGTCATTGCAACGTAGATAAGCATACGAAACATTGTGAGGTAAGCTACCGGAGAAAATATGTGTTTATAGTCCTTGTCCTTGGTTTGCTCAAATCCTCTCATGACCAAATGAGCCTTGTATGTCTTCATTGTACCATCTGGATGAAATTTGATATTGAAAACCCATTTTGAGGTTAAAGCCTTCTTGTTGGGAGGTAGAGCAGTAAGATTCTAAATATTGTTTTATTCAAGGGCATGGAGTTCAGTTTCCATGAGACTGAACCCATTCAAGGTCGCCACAGACTTGTTTATAATTTGTGGCTCGGGAATATGTAATGTGCTAATGGTGGAAGTAATGTATTCCCCAGATAAATGTGTAAGATCACACATCTGCAGAATAGGGTTCTTAGTGTTTGTATGACTCATAAAATTGTGGAAGAGTTGGATGAGCATTATTTGAAAAGGATGTTAAACTATTTACATATTTTTCTCCATATTTCCTTATTGAAGAGTTTCAAGCCAAGTCTAAGGACCTCATCGCAGCAAGCTCCAAGGACCTCGAGCGCCAGCATTAGAGATTTTGTTTGAAAGATTAACAAAATTAATTTAGGGAAGTATCTTCTAAAACCCTAAATTATATTCTCTCATATTCCTTCTGAATTGATTCAATAACCGTTGTTTCCATTATTTCTAGATATGAAAATTATGGGAAGTGAATCAAGGATATCAAGATTATATAGAAGATTATGAAGATAATTCAAGAAAGGAAACTATCTCCTCCAAGGGAAAGAATTCGTTGTTGCCTCAAACTCTCCAATATATATACTACCGAATACTTTTCTTGTGAGAAGTGGATTTCCAAGCAAGCAAATCTAAGTAGGAACTTTGTGTGAGAAAGTTCTGAGTGTAGGAATATCGTGTTGATATTCTGAGTGTAGCCACAATTGTAAGTGGTGAGTTTGTGTAACCAGTGAGCACACTGGTGAGGACCTCTAGGGTCGAGTGTTTTGAAGTGAGGAAGAAGTCTCACTTTGAAGTTTTACTCTCTGTCTGTAACCGCCTCTTCTGTGAGGCCTCAAGTGCAGAAAACTGCCATTAAGTTCTCTGCCCCAGTAAGCCTATTGAGGACCTCACGATCCTCAAATAAGCTGAGTTGTTACATCCTTGTTTCAAGCATTTTTGTTTAGTTAATAAATAAGTATTTTTCATTATATAAATGTGTTATTAACCAAATTGTGTTGATTGAAGTGCAGAATTATTTACATAACCTTAATCACCCCCCCCTCTAGGGTTATTTCACGTATGACATTCTTCTCAAATCTCAAGTATGCTACCCTTATCAAACTCTTTGAGACTGGAATTTAGCCTATATAATCCAGTTATTACACGAGCTTTAGTTACATCATTTTTACTTAAAAGGTCCTGAATACACATCGAACATGTTACATGCGTATACACATCTTTTGGTCATTAAAGAGTCCAATGAAAGAGAAAATATTGCTTTTCAACTAAGGTATATATAATACCAAAAAGTTACTTTGATGTACCCTAACCTTCATGAAAACTAATTTTTCAGCCCACGGTTTTCAAAAATGATTTTGGGTACCTTAACTTTTTTTGAATAAAATTTCCAAGTATCACTTCGATGGAGTTCGACTAAAATCTCACCATAAATTATATTATTCTGGACTTTGAGTATAAAAAATTATTTTCCTATAATGCCCCTATCTTTTCTTCTTCTTCTTCTTTTTCTTTCTATTGATGAACCTCCATAGCCATCATCGTCCTTTTTATCCCTTTCAAACACTAATCAAACCTCTCTAACACTAAAAAACTTTTAAAATCACATATGAATTTCATCATCATCATCATCATCTCAACAAAACTCTTCCGCGCCAATTTTTTACTTTGTTGATTTTGTTGGAATTCAAGTATTCTACTCATTGAGGATTATTTCACTCTCCTCTCGTTTTGTTGCTTCTATCTGTAACACTCACAAATTCAATTTTTCTTGCTGAATTTTATTCTCATCGTTTAAATCTAACTTAACCACCTTCCTTGTTGTTACTTTAATTTAGGTTAGCTCAATTTGTTGCGTTCTATTTCCCTTCTTGACTCAGCCTCTCATACACCCACTAGCAAACTAGTTATCAAATCCCTCACCTCTCAAGTAATACAAACCATAACATTTAAACTTTTTCAAATCTTTCACCTCTCAAGGATTAGGGTTATCAAATGCATCAAAGACCTAAAGAATGAAATGTGCATCAGATTCACCAAACTAAACCTTCTAATAAGAAGCACTCATCTTTTTTTTAAAAAAAAAAAACAAATCCCCCACAAATGACCACATCCAAAAGTTGATACTTTTTCCCAATGATAATTCATATCTATTCTCAAACATGCTTTGCAATTTAGAGAAACAATCTACACAAAGGGAAACAATGGACTTAGCTGAAACAAAGATCAATACAAACAAGGAATACAATAGTGTAATAAGAGCATTACAACTAGTTTGAAATAGTCTTACAAGAATGTCTTGACCAATCCATCCGTATGATTCTCGTCGAGTAATAGCCCAAAAGACTGCAAAGGCTAAAGTAGCCAAGTAAACCACTAGAGAAAAATAAGTTGTTTTTCCGAAAATGGGTAATTTTAAGGTACATTTCCCACAACTTGTGCATCGTCTGCATAGTAATATCAATCAATAATTAAATATTCTTTAGAATAAAAGGCATTTCAATAAAAAATGAAGAAATGCATACAACAAGGTTCATGTTAATGTATACCTTAAAACAAGACTTGTTATGCAAAAATGTACTCCCTGTAGACATGGTTTAAAAATCAGGAACATTAAAATGTAAGAAAACAAAGTTACAGACATCTTTAAACTCAATTATAGTTTAATGAAATAAAAAATATTTCAGTTAAAGTATTATTGCTAATATGGTAACTAAAAACAAACAAAATGGATACATTTACATCACTTGAATAATGTTGACATAAGTTATAATGTTGCTTTATTATTAAGTAGATTACCGTTGGGTTTGTGTAGCCCATTGGATCCTCAATGGGGTCCAGAATGGAGAAGAATCGACAACCTTTACGAGACACGGCCAGCGGCGCAAAAACGCTGTCAGCGTCTTCATTATGGAGACAAAGCGCTACCCACTTCTCTTGCCCGCTGCCAGCGCTACCTCCAGTCGATGTTGATGCACATGACGCTGCCAGCGCCTAAAAAGCGCTGCCAGCACCTAAAAAGCACTGCCAGCACCTGGGCAACTTGTTCCGCGGCGGAGTTTTTCGTTTTGTTATTTTTTAGGTTATTTAATGTTAACCTAGTTTCCTTCCTTCTCAACTACTATAAATATGGTACATGCTTCTCCATCAAAACACATCGGTAAACACAGAGAGCTAGAGAGCGAGAGAGAGAAAATATTGAGAGAGAGAGAGTCTCACCAATATGTTCCCCAGTGTATCCTGAGAGATTGTGAGTTGAGAGTTAGGAGATTGTTATTGTAATCTCCTTTGTGGATCGCATCACATCTTGTGATGGTGATCAGGTTGTATTCCTCCTTTCTCATAGTGGATTATTTTCTGGTTGTCGCCTTCCGTAGGTTTTTCTCCGAGTTCTTCGGTTTCCCACGTAAATCTGGTGTTTGATTTTATCGCTTATTTTTATGTTCCTAAATTTTGTCGTAATATCCGTCATCTCAATTCGATTTACTATTCGCTTCCGCTGTTACCTTGCTACTTATTTTTCTCTAACAAGTGGTATCAGAGCAATGTGGAGATGACTTCAATCATGAAGTGCAATATTCCAAATTTTGATGGAACGAGGAGCTTTACCATGTGGAGACTGAAGATTAAGGAAATCCTGATTCAGCACGGGTTATGGGATGTGACTGAGTATCCCCACACGAAGACAGATGTGACAATGAGCGAAAATGAATTCAATAAACTCCAAAAGGACATCAAGGGCAATCAGATTCCAAAGGAGTGGAAGAAGCTGGAAGATAAGGCTTTGGCAGGAATTCAGATGTGTTTGGCGGAGCACATTCAGAGACAAGTGTTGCATATCTAGAAACCTGGAAAGCTCTAGACTAAACTGGATGAGATGTACATGTCGAAGAGTCTTGCAAACAAGTACTAAATGAAGGAGAAATTCTACAGGCTGAAAATGCCCCAAGGTACTTCTATTCAAGAACGTCTTAGTGAATTTGATTCTATTATTACTGAATTGGAATCAATGGATGTGAAACACACTGATGAGGATAAGGCTTTGCATTTAATTCTGTCCCTGCTTGCATCACATAAACAATTTAAGGAAATCTTGTTATTTGGGGAATCGTGGTGTCCTTAACCTTAGTGAAGTAAAGGCTAGTTTACTATCTAAGGAGAAACTTGATACTGATGGCGATGACCAGGGTGGTGATGTTATGGTTGTAAGAGGTAGGAATACTGAACGTAAGGGAAACGAGTCTAGAATGAGGTCTAAACACCGTTCAAAGTCTAGGAATCCTCACAAGAATAAGAAGTGTAACTACTGTAGTAAGATGGGGCATATAGAGAGAGATTGTTGGACAAAATAGAGAGACCAGAAGCTGGAGAGTAAGGATAACCACACCAAACCTAGTACCTCAAACTATGTAGAGTCCGTCAGATGGTGATGGATTTGTAGTTACAGATGATGCATTGGCTACCACATCGAGTAGGATAGCTAGAGATGAGTGGGTTCTTGACACGGGGTGCACCTATCATATGTGTCCTCATAAGGATTTGTTCGAGTCCTATGAGAGTGTTGACACCAGGGTCGTAGTCATAGGTAACGACACAGCCTGCAAGGTTGCGGGAATTGGCAGCATTAAAATCAGAACTCGTGATGGCATTATTAGAACTCTCAAGAAGGTTTGTCATATCCCTAACATGACTCGAAATTTAATTTCTTTGGGTACTTTTGAGGCTAACGACTGCAGGTACAAAGGAGAAGAAGGTGTTTTGAAAGTGTGCAGGGGTTCCATGGTTCTTATGAAGGGAACTAGGAAGGGCAGTCCATACATCCTGCAGGGGTCTACAGTGATAGGAACTGCAGCGGCAGTCCTGAATCTTGATGAGTCTGACAGCACAAAATTGTGGCACATGAGACTAGGCCACATGGGAGAGAAGAAAATGTCAATGCTGAGCAAGAAGGGATATCTTGATGGCGTAAAGATCGGCAAGTTGGAGTTTTGCGATCACTGTGTCTATGGGAAACAGAAGAGGGTTAGCTTCTCAAGGGCTAAACATACAACAACAAGGATCCTTGATTATATTCATTCAGATCTGTGGGGTCCTGCTAGAGTGCCATCACTGGGTGGCAAGCGCTATATGTTGACATTCGTGGATGACTTCTCAAGGAAGACTTGGGTTTATTATCTGCGACCCAAGAATGAGACATTCTCATACTTCAAGAAGTTCAAAGCTTTAGTGGAGAACCAGACAAGCAGGAAAATCAAGAAACTTAGGACTGACAATGGGTTGCAGTTTGTTGATTCTCAATTTACTGAATTCTGTGAGGAGCAAAATGGCGTAGCTGAAAGAATCAACAGGACACTCCTGGAGAAAGCCCGATGCATGCTCTCGAATGTAAGGCTTTGGAAGAACAAATTGTACTAGGAAGAGGTGATATCTACTGCCTGCTACCCGCTACCTGCTGAACAGATCATCTCATGCCTCTATCGAATACCAGATTCCAGAGGAAGTATGGACATGTAATCCAGTTAATTATTCTAATTTGAGATTTTTTTTGATGTGCTGTATATGCCTATGTGAATGATGGGAAGCTGTCTCCCAAGGCTGTTAAATGCATGTTTCTAGGTTATGGGTCTGAGTCTAAGGGATATAGAATGTGGTGTCCGGGTTTGAAGAAAGTTATACAATCTAGAGACGTAACCTTTAATAAAATTGCTATATTATTTGGAATGGAATCGATCGGTACTTCTGATGATGCATGAAATCAGGAGAAGGATGCAAGAAGAATGGTTCTCGAGGTGGAGCAGGCTCAAGGTGGAGTTGCTAGAACATGCAATCAGGAGCAAACTGCTGATGATGCTCCTGAACCAACTCAGGTTGATGATCCTGAGACTGAGACCAATGTTCCTCAGGTGGAGGAAAAACTGTGCATAGCAAGAGATCATCCCAGGAGGGAGATCAAGAGACCATCGCGATATACTAAAGAAGACGATGATATGATCGCATATGCGCTGAGTGTTGCAGAGGAGACTCCTGAAGGTGCTGAACCTTCTACCTATCAGGAGGCCATCTCCTATCCGAGTGCCTCAAATTGGATAGGAGCTATGAAAGAGGAGATGGAGAGCCTACAGAAGAATCATACATGGGAGTTATGTGAGTTGCCTTAAGGGCGACGAGCTCTTACTGCAAAATGGGTGTACAAGAGAAATGAAGGTATCCCTAGTGTAGAAAGTGCAAGGCGGAAGGCCAGATTAGTGGTAAGGGGTTGCAACCAAAAAGAAGGAATTGACTACAACGAAGTATTCTCCCCAGTCGTGAGGCATACGTCGATCCGCACCTTGCTTGCCTTCGTTGCACTATTTGATTTGGAGTTGGAGCAACTTGATGTCAAGACAGCTTTCCTCTATGGCGAGTTGGAGGAGTAAATTTTAATGAGGCAACCAGAGGGTTTCATCGTTCCTGGTAAGTAGGAATAGGTGTGCAGATTGAGGAAGTCCTTGTATGGACTTAAACAGGCACCCAGGCAGTGGTACAAAATGTTTGATACCCTTATGGTAGGGCAAGGGTACACAAGAAGTCACTATGATAAATGTGTGTACTACAGGCAATTTGAAGAAAGGTCTTTCATTTATTTATTATTGTATGTTGATGAAATGTTGATTGCCTTCAGGGACATGTCACTTATAAAGAAGCTGAAATCTCAACTCAACCAGGAGTTTGAGATGAAATACCTCGGAGCGGCAAAGAAGATTTTGGGTATGAAAATCCAAAGAGATAGAAAGGCAAGGAAGATGTTTCTCTGTCAGAAGAAATATCTGGAGAAGGTGTTGGAAAATTTCAACATGAGAAACTTTAAAGTTGTTTCAACACCCTTAGCTGCACATTTCAAGTTGTCTGGTGAGAACTGTCCTAAATCTGAGTTGGAGGTAAGGAGGATGTCTAATATTCCCTATGTTAGTGCAGTTGGTAGTTTGATGTATGCTATGGTGTGCACTAGACTTGACCTGTCCCATGCAGTTAGTGTGGTGAGTAGATATATGCAGAATCCAGGGAAGGAGCATTGGGAAGGAGTAGAGTGGATCGTTCGCTATGTGAATGGTACTTTAGAGAAGGGCATCCTGTATGATAGAGGTAATGCTACAACGTTTGATGTTGCAGGTTATGTTGATGCTGATTATGGTGGAGACTTGGATAGGAGATGCTTAATTTCAGGGTATGTGTTCGTCATCTATGGAGGAGCAATATCTTGGAAAGCTTCACTTCAATCCATAGCAGCCATGTCTACTACAGAGGCTGAATATATTGTTGCAACAGAAGGAGTGAAGGAGGCCATCTCGTTGAGGGGATTGGTCACGGAGCTTGGAGTACCACAGGGCAAGACTGTGGTTTATTCAGACAGTAAGAGTGTTATACATCTGACAAAGAATGACACATATCATTCGAAAACCAAGCATATAAGCGTCAGGTATCACTTCATCAGAGATACAGTTGCTCTGGGAGAGATTGTGGTGAAGAAGGTGCATACTTCTGATAATCCTACAGATATGTTAACCAAGCCTCTATCTATAGCTAAGTTCGAACAATGTTTGGACTTAGTTGGTGTTTCTAACATGAGAGAGCCCTGCGGGGCCACGCCCTGTGAAGGGGCGTGTTGATGGCGACTGTCAAGGCATCTATTCTGAACCAATATCACGGATCATGGTCCAAGGTGGAGATTGTTGTGTTTGTGTGGCCCATTGGATCCTCGACGAGGTCCAGAACGGAGAAGAATCGACAACCTTTGCGAGACGCGGCCAGCGGCGCAAAAACGTTGCCAGCGTCTTCATTACGGAGACAAAGTGCTACCAACTTCTCTTGCCCGTTGCCAACGCCACCTTTAGTGGCTGTTGATGCACATGACGCTGCCAGCGCCTGGGCGACTTGTTCCACGACGGAGTTTTTCGTTTTGTTATATTTTAGGTTATTTAATGTTAACCTAGTTTCCTTCCTTCTACACTACTATAAATATGGTACATGTTTCTCCACCAAAACACATCGGTAAACACAGAGAGCTAGAGAGAGAGAAAATATTGAGAGAGAGGGAGTCTCACCAATATTTTCCCCAGTGTATCCTGAGAGATTGTGAGTTGAGAGTCGAGAGATTGTTATTGTAATCTACTTTGTGGATCGCATCACACCCTGTGATAGTGATCAGATTGTACTCCTCATTTCTCATAGTGGATTATTTTCTGGGTGTCGCCATTCATGGGTTTTTCTCCGAGTTCTTCGATTTCCCACGTAAATCTGATGTTTGTTTTTATCGCTTATTTTTCTGTTCCTACATTTTATTGTAATATTCGTCATCTGAATTCGATTTACTACTCGCTTCCGCTGTTACCTTGCCTCCTATTTTTCTCAAATAATTACTTTTCATATTCCCTAAACAATAATTATAAAAAAAATCGTTAAATTATATTTGGATTTTAAATTTTTTATTAACAATTTTTTTTATTTGGTCTATTTTGTCTATTATATTGTTATTAAATTTTTCATAAAAATTTAAAGAAGAAAACAACTAACAATTTTTTTTTTTAAAAAAAAAAGTGTAGCCCATAAAAATGAAGAAAAAATGGGCTCATTTCATTAAATATATATGAGTTATGTAGTACTCAAGCCTAACGAGTGAAAATGTTCTTAAAATGTTACAACTAATAATTAGTAGTTGAGTACTATCTTGGAACAAACCCCTCCCCCCCCCCCCCCCCAACACACACACACACAACACTATACACAAAAAATGTTGACTTGCAAACCACCAAAAAGAATTATAAAATTTTGAAAAAGCTGTAATTTATCTCAATTTTGCATTTTTCTAACACTGCTCATTGGTTTCATATTACTCATCCTTTAGCTTACTCATTGAGCGGAATTCAACCAATTAATAATGGAATTATCCTATATCATTTGCCTCCTAATCAATTGATGCATAACTTTGTAGATCAAAGTTATAGTTGGCAGCTAGCCTTATTGAATTCGCTCATTCTTGAGTTGATATGATTCGCTGTAATCTTATGACACACTTGTGACCATTTTGACTCATACTTCTATAGATTTGAGCTTCAATGAATTCAACTTAGGTTAATACTACAAGAGCAACGGCCGAATCCCATACATGAGTTTGATAACCATATATCTTATCCTTCTCTTACCGTAAATCATTAACTCGACCTCTCAATCAATAACTCATATTTCTCTTATTTTTTAATTTTGTTTCACTTCTATGCACTCTGCTTTCCAATGTCTTCATTGCCCTCTATTACATGTCCCACTACATATTTTCTTGCACCAAATTTTTCTACAATGTTTGTTGTTGATCCTTTAGACACTATACTGATTTTGGAACATTTGCTCGTTTGAAAACCCCTTACACAAGCCCATATATAGTTATAGGAATCAATGGTACTATCCTTTCCTATATCAAAACTTGGTAATCAACGTCATCCTGTATAATAGTACTAAGATTTACTATTAGAATTTTGTTTTCTATGTATCATCTTTACCTCCGTTTGATTTCTAAAAGGTAACGTGAAAGTAACATTTTTGAAATATTTCTTGAGGGTTATTTGCATTTTGGACCCAAAGTATAAGGGTATTTATTTTCTGGGCCATTGGTTTGCATTGTTTATTTTTGAGACACTAAAGTTTATGGGTTGAACTAAAAAAGAAGGTTTGTAGGCTGAAAAAAAAGGCCCGTGTACTGTTTTCTTTTTCTTCACATGTTAGAATTTTTCTCTCGATTAGCACCAAACTTCAGGAGTAAGGTTAAAACTGACATTGAAGTACTTCAGGGTCTAAGTAGTTCCGGCATGAATAAGCCGGTCAGGTTGCCTGCAGGAAGGAAATCTTTGTTGAAGAAGTGGGTCTACAGGATCAAGAATAAGCAAGTGGATGCTTAGAAATTGAGGCTATGTGCGGCCTCAATAGGCCTCTCGGACTGATAAAGAGGTCGATCGGTGCACTAGGGAACTTGTGGAGAAAGTTGAGGATGTTGGAGGTTTGGTCTCCAAGTGGGAGATTGTTGTGTGTGGAGATCGAATGAGGAGAAGGAGGAAGGAGAAGAGGGAAGACGAGGAGGAAGGAGAAGAGGTAAGACGAGGATGAAGGCGAGACGAAGAAGTGAGACGCAGGCTGCGTCTCCAGGGTGCTACCAGCACCTTTAGGCGCCACCAGCGCTGAAACCTCACACCACCAACGTCTCTCTTATGTTCTCCCCCGCGTCTCTCAAGCAAGGTTTCCAGTGCTCGAGCCGACGCCACTTGTATCTGGGTCGTCCGCGCCTCTGGTTCTCAAGCAAGGCTCTACCCACGTCTGTGTATAGGTTGGGCACATCTCGGACAGAAGCTCGAAAAGTGAAGACGCAACCCTCGCCTTGGGGGCTCCACAGCGCCTCTTCTGGGCCGATGCTCGCGTACTGCGACCCATGGGTTTTTGTGCGGCGGAAACCATTGTTTTGCACTAGTATTCTTTTTTGAGCCGTCGAACATATATTCAACTCTAGTTCCTCCTTATTAATCAAAACCTTGTATCAAATGAGATAGGGAAAAACACAACCTATGTAATTGTAATCCTCTTATTACTAGTGCATCAATTCCGCGGTTTTTTTTTTCTCGCTTTGGATTTTTTTAGTTAAACCTCTTATGTCAATTTCTAATTTCTTTTCCGCTATTATTTATCATTGTTTGCGGTTGCTTGAGTGCTCTTCGATCCTAATAGAACCTTCTGATAGGTGCTTTTTGTGACTATGTTTTTCAGGGGATTTTGATAGTGAATTATGGATAACATTGATTGTAAATCTTGATTTATACCCCCTATTTCTCTATTATGCTCGGTATTGTTAGTTTTGATGAAAACTTGCAGATTTGGGAATAAACACCAGCTTTGGGAACATTTCTAGCAGATTTCAGGACACCACGGGCCTCCAAATGTCAAGAACAGACCGTGGCATGAACTTGGGACGAAACGGAGCAAGACCTGGCCGACCAGTGGCCACCACGATCAGCCCGTGGTGATCGCCACGGTTCGTGTGCCGACTGTACGGACTGTACGGACCGAGGCAGGTTGCGTGTGTAGGTCGGTCGTTTTCGCGAGTGGAAAAGCAAGGCAGCGACGGTTTTTCGTGATTCATTCATTATCTATCATTTTTCCTTCGTTCTTGGGCCGTCAAGCAGAGAAAAGAGAGCCTTAATACTTCCATTCTACTCCTTTTCCCCACCATCAAGATTCAAGACCGAATCGATTCAAGAGAAACCAAGATCAAGATTCGCAAAGGAAAGGAGCGACGTTCGCGGAGAAGGTTCCACCCCAGGATCGAAAGACTCGACGGGTTATATTCTTCGCAATTCTATTCTTTGTTTTTGATTTCCTTCTTAGTTTTGAGATTCGATTATGATGTTTGGAACTTGTTACGTACTTTTCTTGAACATGAGTGAGTAGTTTCTTTGAATTCTAGGGTTTTGCAACCCGAAACAATGTAGTTTGATTGAATGTTTCTAGTTTGTGCATGAATTCTTGATTTGAATCAATAGAAGGTTGTGTTTTCCATGTTCATGTGTGTTCTTTGAGCGCTCGAATACTCGTGATTTGAGATTAACCTGAGAAGTACTGAAAGGTGAATTAGGATAATCTGACCACCAACCTTTCTACCTAGTTTTGTGAAATTTGAGAAAAGAATAGCATACTAGGGAACCTTTTGATAGCCAGAACATTTGAGACCTTCAACTTTGATTAACTTGAAAAGCATACGAAAGTTGTAATTTAGGTTAATTAAGGTAATCATATTACATCGAAAGAGCAGTAGAGTTCTTATGGTTACCGTTCTTGATTCATTCTTGAATGTATGATTGTGCAAACTAGGTTTTAGTAATTGAACTCGTTGCTAGGTTAGCACTTCTCTAGAAGTCTTTCTCTCTTGATAGAGTCTTTAATTGTTTTCCCTGCTTTAATAGTTTCAATTAGTGTCTAAAAAGCCTTTTCTAAAACCAAAATCTATTAGCTTATCAATCACATTAGAAATTAGTTTTCTGTGCTGCTAATTGAGTCCCTATGGAATCGACCTTGACGTGCTACACCATACACCGTGTGCTTGCGGCCCTGTCACCTTCACTGCCTACTAACACATTTGGTGATCTAGTGCATGACATTGAATTTCTTTTTGTATCTTGGTTGTTACATTAAGAGGGACTTACTTATGGTTCTTTTTCATGAAATTCAAAAAGGCAAAGAATAGTTTAGATCTTCTATTAAATTTCGCCTTTCAATAAAAAGGGGGAGACTGAAGACCTTCTCAAGACTATTGACGCACGAAGACGCCCAACAAACTACAAGCTTTGAGTGAAAGCTAAAATTCACCTTGGCCTATACCAACACCTTCATATATATGATCTTCGTGTTTATTATTCCTAATAATATTATTATGTAGTTATTGCGTTATGTTTCCTAATAATATTATTATGAGTATATTATTTCTTCCTGATAATTATCTTCCTAACTATATTATTGTGTGTAACTTTTTTTAGGAAATAACTGAAGAAATATTTTTAGGAGATTACATAAAATCACACCATATACAAGCATCATGGAAGAAAAATCTTTTAACTATTATATGGATCTTGCCAAATGGAAAGCAAGATATAGATTAAGCAGATATGGTGTAATGCGCCAAGGGAAGGAAAACTTAATTAGTATCTGCTTAATCCTTCCCTTGCCGCATTACACCATATCTGCTTAATTAAAACCATCAAGAGGATATGGATTAAGAAGATACGGTATCATGTGGCAAGAATCTTAATTAGTATCAATTAAGTTGATATGGAAGGATTTTATAAGATAACGTTCAAGAAATAAAGGTTATACCTTTGGTTGCTTCTTCATGCAAACATTCTGATGCTAGAACTACAATCTATAAAAGAAAAACACCTCACTCCTAATCTTTCTTCATTCTCTTTTATAAAGATCCTTGATCATTGAAATATTCATATACTAAGGGATTTGTTTTAAGTGGATTGGGGAACTCACTTTGGTAGCTAAGTATTGTGTGAGATACTTAGTAACTATACTTAATCTTGGAAACTAAAGAGTAGTTAAGTCAAACCTTGAAGAGGGTTCAACGTAGTCGGCCGTTCAAAAGGAATTGGAATGAGATCTTCGTTGAAGAGTCTTCCTTAAGTTAACAGTTCCTTGGAAGAGCTGTAAATTCTTTCCTAGACCATTTGTAATCCTTTCTTTGCTATGCTCTAATAATAAATATGTATACTTCTTTCTTTTATTACTAAACTGACCTTGACAGATTCAAGATCCTTGTATTGATTTGTGTACTCAGTGTGTTTCTATTCCTTAACCCTTGCTATGAGTATATTTTCAATGGCCATCACCTCTCTGTGGTGGTCTTAGGTGTTTTTCTGAAATCAAATAGTGGTGGTGATAGTGATGGGGTTCAATTTATTTAACATCCTAGATAAGGAGGTCGATTCAAAGGTATTAGAATGAATTGTGAAAATGTCACACCCGATGTTTGCTCTTCGCAAACCAAAAGAATCAAAGGAAGAAGGGAAGAAATTCTTTAGCCAAAATGGTTTCGAATAAACAACCTTACTCTATAATACTACTGTTAGGCTCAAATACCACTTGTGAGGCTCTGATACCACTTGTTAGACTTAGATACCACTTGTTAGGCTCTGATACCACTTGATAGGAAAAAAGCAAGAGATAACAACGGAAGCGAAATAATAAATTGAGATAACGGAAATTACGACAAAATTCAGAAACCAAAAACAAGCGATAAAACGAACACAAGATTTACGTGGGAAGCCGAAGAACTCAGATAAAAACCCACGGACGGCGGCAACCAGAAAAATAGATCCACTATGACAAAGGAGGAGTACAACCTGATCACTATCACAGGGTGTGATGCGATCCACGAAAGAGGAGATTACAACACAAATCTCTCTCACTCTCAACTCACAATCTTTCTCTCTCAGGATACACTTGGGAAAATATTGGTGAGACCCTTTTCTCGCTTAATATTTTCTCCCTCTCTGACTCTCTATCACTTGATCGTTTGTCGTTCGCCGTGATTATGGTGGAGATACATGTATAATATTTATACTAACGAGGAGAGAAAGAAACTAGGTTAGAAAACAATAACCTACGACAACCCTAGCGGTTAGCTGTCGGGCTTCATGAGCGGCGACCCAACAACGCGGATGAAGACCATCCTTGGTGCCGGCAGTGCCTAAGAGGGTGCTGACCGCGCCTTCAATCTCATAGCTACTGTATGAGTCGCTGGCAACGGCCAAAGAAAAGGGAGTAGTGCGTATGTTTCGACTCCGCGTAAAGAGGCGCTGGTAGCGCCATGTTCCGTCGTTGGTCGCATTTGTGTTGTTGCTTCTTCTTCTCTCGTTCTGGACCCACTGAGGATCCAATGGGCCACAAAACCCGAAAAACTCCACCTTGGACCATGATCCGATTCTTCTGTCCAGATAAACATCTTGACTGTCACCATCAACACGCCCTTCCACAGGGCGTAGCCCCGCAGGGCTCTCAAGCGGTAAACATCATCTACCGCTGCCTCACATCCTCTTTGAATTAAAATATATTCTTACATCCACCCAATGCTTACATCCACAAAATCCACACTACCCCACAAACTTCAGATTCATAACTTGACTTTGTACCCACCCAATTCTTACATCCTCTTTGAAACTAGAACAACCAGTAACATCCCAAAAACTAATCCAGTAACCTCCATGGCAGACCTGTTAAAGGCCTTCTTTTTCAACATGAAAATTTCTTCATGTGCCTTCATTCTCTTCTCTTTATCCTTTGTAAGTTTCTTCTTCAAGGCCAAATTCTCCTCCTCCAAGTATGCAACTATTCCAATTTCACACATCATTTGGTCAATCTTCTCCTTCAGCAACTTGTTCTTCTCCACCAAACCAATTTCAACTTCCCCGACCAAATCCTTTTCCCATTTGAAGAATTCACAATCAAGGTGCTTCGACTAAAACCAGAACTAGTAGTTAATGCATGTTTTGGAAAACCCAAATCCTAACCCCAAATCGAAAAAGAACCCTAATTTCAACCCCCAACCCTCATATACGAAAATCCCCAACTAAAACCACAAATTTTAGGGTTTATCTTCCACATTGGACATCCGTAGAACCCTAACCCAACATTTTCTCCCCTTCGGCGAATCTTATGCACAACAGGTAGACCATGCTCACACTTTATGCGTCCATCGTTCGCAATCCACCCAGAGGACGCCCCACTCGAACCTCCTTCTGACTTCATCAGTTCGAAATTAGAGGAGAGAGATTTGCAGAAGATGAGAAAAAAATTTGAGAGACAGATCTGTGTTGTGAAGAGTGACGATGAAGGAGGGAGATGGAGGAAAAGAAAGGGGAGTTAATTTTCTGCAATAATGGTAGTTGATGATATATTATTAGAAGGAGAGAGAAACACAGGGAAGGAGGAAAAAAAATAAAAGGAGTGAGTGAGCTAGCGTTTTTTTTTTAAGTCAATGGGTGACATGGCATGGTCAAAATGCAAAGGCAACGTGCCTCTGCCGCCAGCTAGGATCGCCACCGAGTTAAGTTAATCTTAACTCGGTCGCGTACTGTTGGGGGAAACAGGGGGTCAAAGTTCATATTATTAATCACCAAATCGGAGGTTCGTATTATTAAGTCTTATATGGCCAAAAGTTCGTGTTATTAGAATCCAATTTCACATATTATAAAGTCTATAAGTGACATAATAGAATTGATGAAAAATTAAATTATTATTTATTAAGATGATTAATAGGGAATACAAAGTAACAACTTGAAGATACATATTACATAGGTTGAAACTAATTTACATATAATTAAATATTTGAAATTGATTAAAATGTCCAGAAAATAAAATCCAATGTCTCCCAACCATTGTTAAGAAAATTAATATTTATTCATATAATAGCAAAATTATAATACAAATAGAGAAAAATAATCTATATATGTGTGTGCCAATTCTCTTGTTGACAAATTATTTATATGAAATGTGAATTTTTATCTTATTTATAAGGAAATTGATAAAATGAGAAGTAGATTTTGGTGAGCATAGAAGCATGATCAATATACACCTTTAATCATTCAATCTATGACTACAGTTGTTTCACCTTTTTTCTTTTTTTTTTCATTGACTTTACAAACAGTGAAAAGAGGGTGAAAAAAAGAAAAAATGCCAAATGTAATAAATGTTGCCTTGGAATAACTTAACATGAATTAATGTTGTATACGAAAAAGTTGATGAAATTTAATGTTGTATAGGAAAAAACATGAATGTGAACATCAAAATATAATAAAATGAACATCAAGTACAACCCAGAAGTGAATATCAAGCACATACCTAATGAACATCAAGTATAAACCTAGTGAACATTAATTCTTAGACGACATTCATTTGTAAATTTGCCTAGGAATTAATGTTCATTCGGGTTATACTTTTTGTTTATTTTATTATAATTTGATGTTCATTTGTTTGTTTATGACGTTTATATAATTTGAACATGATGTCCATGTATTTTATTACTTGATGTTCAAACCAGATGAACATCAAGTACAAACCAAATGAACATCAATTTTTTCCCCAAACTACCTGATGAACATCTATAGTACATGTCAAATGAACATCAAATTATAATAAAATGAGCATTAAGTGCAACCCAAATCAACATCAATTTCCGAAAAACATTCACAATCATTTTTTCCCAAACAACATTAAATTCCAATAACTTTTTCCTAGACAACATTAATTTATTTTAGTTTATTCCAAGGAAGCATTTAATACATTTGACATTTTTTTTCTTCCCTCTTTTCACGTGTAAAGCCAAAAAAAAAGAGAAAAAGGGTAAAATAATTGTAGTCATAGATTGAATGATTAAAGGTGTAGATTGATCATGCTTCTATGCTCACCAAAATTCACTTCTCATTTTATCAATTCCATATTTATAATCATATTATTGCTTTCTTGAGATTAATTAAGTTTTAAGTTATTATTAATAGTAACTTATCATACCAATTAATGTGTATAAAACCATTTTTTTTAAATATAAAAGACCAATTATAGCTTTATGAAAATAATTTAGTTCTATATATGAACCCTTCTTTAATGAATATTATAATGTCTATAGGTTGAAAATAATTTACGTTCATGTGCAATAGTTATTGAATAAAAAAAAAATTAGAATGTTCTTTTGAGAAAATGATTTTTTTGGTAGTGGAAAAATTAAATATTTTAAATGGATTAAAATGTCATAGAAAATAAAATCCAATGCCTCCCAACTATTGTTAAGAAAATTAATATTTATACATATAATAGCAAACTTATAATTAATCAATAGGGAAGATATACATTTATTTAAACAATCATTCCTTTGTAAAATATAAATACAAATAGAGAAAAAAAGTCTATATGTGTGTGAGCGTAATTTCTCTTGTTGACAAATTATTTATATGAAATGTGAATTTTTATCTTATTTATACTCATATTATTGCTCTTTTGAGGTTAATTAAGTTTTTAGTTATTATTAGTAGTAACTTATCATATCAATTAATGTGTATAAATCAACTTTTTGAAAAAATAAAAAGGACCAATTATAACTTTATAAAAATACCTTCTTTAAAACACACATATTACTATCTTCAGCCTTTGTACCCAGAAATATATATATTTATATATATATATATATATATATATATATATATATATATATATATTTATTTATATAATATAACATATGGTACTATGCATATATGGAGGGTAGAACTTAATTATCTCAACCTTATGCAGTCTCCTACTATTAAGATCAAGTTTTAAGATATGGAAATAAATGCAACATCCATTATTGAGTTTATCAAAATGATGGCCGAAAATCTTCATCAAATGGATATGTTTATTAGCAATTGATTTATTACAGTAAATTTACAGAAACATAAAACCCTACCAACATCAACTATACATGAAAGAGGTCAAGTCAACAACGGATTTAGCACCAAGCACAACTCGACCACACCAAAGAGACATTGCGGGTAAGGAGAAGAGGATGGATGCATGAGATTCAATCAAACCCCCATTATGCAAGTTGCATGAAGTCCAGACTATTGTAATGGACAACAACCGCTCAAGATAACCAACTATTTACTCCCTCCTTTCCATATTAATTGTCATAATTTTGATCTTCACGGTCTCTAATATCACTCTTTGATTGATAATTTCTTCCATAATATGTTATGTAATATAATACTTTTATGATAGTGTTTTTCGTGATGAATTTAATGGTGGTAATTTTATATTATACGTTTGAGGGGGTGAGGGTGATAGGAGGTGGCGTTAGGGATGAAGGGGTAGGGTATAGGATTAATGTGACTTAACTGTATTGACAGAAAGCTCACAGGGTAATTACCTTAACTATATTGATAGAAAGGTAAGAACGGATAGATCTAGGTTTCCTAATTGAATCCCCAAAAAGGACAACCTAGGGCTAACTTGACCTAGACCGCAACCTAGGGTCAAGCTCTTCCTAACCACTTGGGTGCCAAACCAAGATACAATAGAAGAAAAGGGTGAGAGTTTATCCAAACACTCGAGGGAAAGCTAAAAGCTTAAGGGGTTTCATATTTCTGAATTAATTGTTTGCCTTGAGAGGCTACATCCCTATTTATATTATGAGAGTCCTAAAGGGACTAGAACTCTCCAACTTGGCGTGCAAGCCAAGGAGTTCTACTACTAGATGCCTAATCTATTCTACTCCTCCTTGGATTAGGATTCCTTATCCTAGGGGTAGTGTGATTGTAACAAACCTTATCCTAATTATCTTGGCTTTCCTAATCCGAATTGGATTAGTTACAAAATTAGCCAATTCCTAACTAGGAAATAAAACACACGACTATTCTAGCCTAATTAAAATAAACACACCAAAAACAAATTAAGCTAAAAATAATTAAATTACATCCAAAAATCAAGATCAAAAAATTTGACTTGGACCCTTGGCTTTGGACGTGTATTGCTCCTCCTTCCCTGGGCTTGGCGTGTGGCCTTGGCCCATCTAGGATGTTTGGACATCCTCTTGAAATATGAAGCACACCATATGAATGGGCCTTCGTAGTTCAACTTTGTACCTTTCCTCGTTGGCTCATTTGATGTAGTTGAACCAAATATGCCATGTTGGCCCTGTATGAGTTGAAGTCCTTTGATGAAGGACCCTATGTATATGATGGACCTTTAATTGGACATTCTTGATTGGGCTTAGGGGAATAAGCGTGGGCTGATTTCCATCATTCCCCCCTAGTTCAAAGAAGTTTGTCCTCAAACTTGGAGGTTCAAGTTCAAAAACTTCAATTTGCCCAATTAGAATCTTCACATGGATCAGGACCTCCACATGAACCATAGTTGTGCCAATGACCTCCACGTGAATCAGGACCTTCACGTGTTCCTCTATGTGGTGAAAGATTCGATTTTTCACAGTCTTGCTGTGTAGGAACGTGTCATGGACACACTTGCTGACGAAGAAACTTAGAACCTGATTCATAAGCCTCATAATAGTATAAAGAACATAGATTAGATCACAAGGTGTGACTAACCATACAGGGAGGCTTCAAGGGATTTCTGCAGCAATAATCCCTAACTAAATCTGAACCGGATTAATTTCCTCTGCGATCACTAGGGAACTTGGAAGAACAACTTCCTTCTTGACCATACCCTTGGCGTGACCATAAGCTGTATTTCGAACCCTTGGGGCAGTATTAGGGTTCTCGTGATCTTCCATGCATCGTTAGGGACGAGTCGGCATGGCGCCAAAAACTTGCAGCGGGCATGGCGCGCGGTATGCGTAGCACGTCAAGGTCGATCCCACAGGGACTCAATTAGCAGCTCAATAAACTAATCTCTATCACGATTGCTAAGCTAATCAGGTTTTCAGTTTTTGGATTTTGAAAGGTGTCACAACTAATAAAACTCATAAAGCAGGGAAAAACAATCAAAGATTCTTATCAAGAGAGAAAGACTTCTAGGGAAATGCTAACCTAACAACAAGTTCGATTACTAAAACCTAGCCTACACAATCATACATTCAAGAATGAATCAAGAATCGATAACCTCTTAATTCTATCGCCCTTTCGATGCTAAATAGAATTATTCTAAAAAACCTAATCAACAACTTTCGTCTGCCTTTTAGATTAATCAGAATAGAAGGCCTTGAAAAGTCAAGTTATCTAATGATTCCCTAGTTTACTACTCCTTTTTCAACTTTCGTAAGCCTAGGTAGACAGGTGAGTAGTCAGATTACCCTAATTCACCTTTCAGTACTTCTTAGGTTAATCTCAAACTCATGAATATTCGAGCGCTCAGAGAACACACATGAACATGGAAAACACAACCTTCTATTGATTCTAATCAAGAATTCA
This sequence comes from Portulaca oleracea, assembly GCA_029582165.1. NCBI lineage: Eukaryota > Viridiplantae > Streptophyta > Magnoliopsida > Caryophyllales > Portulacaceae > Portulaca > Portulaca oleracea. The sequence goes on from CM055875.1 coordinate 16,950,946, forward strand.
TGCACACACTAATAACAATCAATCAAACTACATTGCTTCGGGTTGCAAAACCCTAGAATTCAAGAAATCTACTCACACATATTCAATGAAAACACAAAACAAGTTCCAAACATCTTAATCGAATCTCAAAACTAAGAAGGAAATCGAAAAGAAAGAATAGAATTGCGAAGAATACAACCCGTCGAGTCTTTCGATCCCGGGGTAGAAACCTTCTCCGCGAACGTCGCTCCTTTCCTTTGCGAATCTTGATCTTGGTTTCTCTTGAATCGATTCGGTCTTGAATCTTGATGGTGGGGAAGAGGAGTAGAATGGAAGTATTAGGGCTTTCTTTTCTCTCCTTGACGGCCAAAGAATGAAGGAAAACTGATAGAATATGACTCAAATTCGAAAAACCGTCGCTTCCTCCCTTTTCTACTCGCGAAAATAACCGACCTGCATAGGCAGTTCGCCTCGGTCCGTACAGTCCGTACACCACGGACCGTGGTGATCACCACGGGCTGCCCGAGGTTGCCACTGTCCCGCTTCTTTCTTCTTTCCTTCGCCAAAATGAGTCAAGTCCGCCACTTGACCGCTGTTACCACCACGGCCGCCTAAGGTCTTCCTTGCCGGTATTCCTTGCTCCTTTCCGTCCCAAATTTGTACCACGGTTTGGGTTTGACATGTAGAGGTCCGTGGTATATTCACTCTTGCCTGAAGTTGAGAGAAAGTTGGTGTTTTGGCCTTAAATCCTACAAATTCACATCAAAAACACAACACCAAGTGTAGTAGGGAAATTGGAATAAAAATCAAGGTTCACACACAAAATTATCCCTAATTCATTATTGAAAACCCCCAAAAACATAGTCATGAAACGCAGTTATCAGCATGCTGTCTCTTTTTCTGTAAATTAGTCCACCATATACTATCATGCTTTCGAAGTTTTAAAGCAATATACTTAACCTTCTTGTCATCAGCGACATCTTGCAAATCAAAGACTCGTTAAACAGTTTGGATCCAATCGAGAAAGATTTCAAGATCAAGATTACCGTCGAATTCAGGGATGTCAACTTTGAAGTCGAGTCTTTCTTCCCTTGGAGGGGGTCTAGGGCGACGTGACCTCCTGCTTGAGCCAGTAGAGTGCTCAGTTTCGCCAGGGCTGCTGGGGACGGCTTCTTCCTCGTCTTGCCCCCGTAGTGTCCTAAATTGCGTGTACATGTATCGCTTTAGTTGATCAGAAAGATAAGCAATTTTTGCTTCCATTACTGCCTTTTCTTGTTTCCATTGCTCCGTAGGATTTCCATCTTATTGACTGTTGCTGTCAGATGCCATGGAAGGGGTTTGGAACGTCCAATTGACGTTGGGTAAGGGAGGAGAAAGTGTTTGGGCTGTTTGTGGAGTTTTGGGTTGCAGGTTGGTACGTAAGATTTGAAGGTTTCGTGTTTGGATTGCAGGTTAATCTTGTGGATTAGCAGGTTAGGCTTTTGGATTTGAAGGTTACGTGTTTGGTTTACACTCAACTTCAACCTAGAGCTCTGATACCACTTTTGATGTATTACCGGATCAAGAAAGGTTCTTGATTCCAATAATACATGAAACACGTGTAACCAAACAATGAAGATGGGGTGGTTCACGAGATTAGGGAGAAAGAAAGAGGGAGGCTCTCGTGAATTAGGGTTTAATGGAGGGTTGTTTTGTCGTGAGGGCTTTTGTGGTTTCAAGATTCAAGTGCGGATGAATCTTGAATGGGAAAGAGGGGAGATGGATGATTCTTGGATGGGGGGTTTGAAGGGGAATGACGTGAAACAAGGAAGGTGAGAGAGGGAGAGGGTGACGTTAGGATGGGGGTGAGAGAGGGAGAGGGTAGCGTTGATGGGAGAGAGAGTGTGTAAGGTTGTTAGGTTGTTGGAGGAGAGAGAAGGTTGTTATGGAGAGAGAAAAAAAAGGAGGTGGTGGTATTTGAGGAGATGGGAGACGTTTGAGGGTGGTGAGGGTGATAGGAGGTGGCGTTGGGGATGAAGGGGTAGGGTATAGGATTAATGTGACTTAACTGTATTGACAGAAAGGTCACAGGGTAATTAGTTTAACTATATTGATAGAAAGGAAAGAACGGATAGATCTAGGTTTCCTAATTGAATCCACAAAAAGGCAACCTAGGGCTAACTTGACCTAGACCGCAACCTAGGGTCAAGCTCTTCCTAACCACTTGGGTGCCAAACCATGATACAATAGAAGAAAAGGGTGAGAGTTTATCCAAACACTCGAGGGAAAGCTAAAGGCTTAAGGGGTTTCATATTTCTGAATTGATTGTTTGCCTTGAGAGGCTACATCCCTATTTATACTATGAGAGTCCTAAAGGGACTAGAACTCTCCAACTTGGCGTGCAAGCCAAGGAGTTCTACTACTAGATGCCTAATCTATTCTACTCCTCCTTGGATTAGGATTCCTTATCCTAAGGGGAGTGTGATTGTAACAAACCTTATCCTAATTATCTTGGCTTTCCTATTCCGAAGTGGATTTGTTACAAAATTAGCCAATTCCTAACTAGGAAATAAAACACACGACTATTCTAGCCTAATTAAAATAAACACACCAAAAACTAATTAAGCTAAAAATAATTGAATTACATCCAAAAATCAAGATCATAAAATTGGACTTGGAACCTTGGCTTTGGACGTGTATTGCTCCTCCTTCCCTGGCTTGGCGTGTGGCCTTGGCCCATCTAGGATGTTTGGACATCCTCTTGAAATATGAAGCACACCATATGAATGGGCCTTCGTAGTTCAACTTTGTACCTTTCCTCGTTGGCCCATTTGATGTAGTTGAACCAAATATGCCCTGTTGGCCCTGTATGAGTTGAAGTCCTTTGATGAAGGACCCTATGTATATGATGGACCTTTAATTGGACCTTCTTGATTGGGCTTAGGGGAACAAGCGTGGGCTGATTTCCATCATTCCCCCCTAGTTGAAAGAACTTTGTCCTCAAACTTGGAGGTTCAAGTTCAAAAACTTCAATTTGCCCAATTAGAATCTTCACGTGGATCAGGACCTCCACATGAACCATAGTTGTGCCAATGACCTCCACGTGATTCAGGACCTTCACGTGTTCCTCTATGTGGTGAAAGATTCGATCTTTTACAGTCTTGCTGTGTAGGAACGTGTCATGGACACACTTGCTGACGAAGAAACTTAGAACCTGATTCATAAGCCTCATAATAGTATAAAGAACATAGATTAGATCACAAGGTGTGACTAACCATACAGGGAGGCTTCTTAGGATTTCTGCAGCAATAATCCCTAACTGATTCTGAACCGGATTAATTTCCTCTGCGATCACTAGGGAACTTGGAAGAACAATTTCCTTCTTGACCATACCCTTGGCGTGACCATAAGCTGTATTTCGAACCCTTGGGGCAGTATTAGGGTTCTCGTGATCTTCCACAGACTGAAGCTCACGTTGACTGGACTCCCTTGAGGCTTGCACAACTGAATTCTCTTGATTAGCGTCAAGAGGAGAATTCTTTTCAGTTTTTGCGTGGTCAAGATGTGACAGATAAATTTCCTTTCGTTCACTGATCTCAGGGCATTCAGTAACCATGAAAGATATGATCTTTGAGTCGTTCTTTGGAGCCGTTGGTGATGTCTTTAGGGGAGCTAACGTGACCTTCTTGTTTTTCACCATTAATGTGTAGGTGTTAGCTCTTCCGTCATGTGTTACACTCCTGTCAAATAACCATGGTCTTCCAAGCAGAATATGACAGGCTTCCATAGGTAATACATCACACCAGATAGAATCCTGATAAGACTTTCCAATAGAAAAGCTTACCAAACAGCGTTGAGTTACCTTTAAGCCTTTACCTGAGCTGATCCATTGGACTGTGTATGGCGTTGGGTGTGGGCTTGTAGGTAGCTGAAGTTTGTTCACCATAGTAGTTGAAACTTCATTATTACAGCTTCCACCATCGACGATCAAAGAACAAACTTTCCCTTGCATAGTACAGTAGGAATGGAAGATAGCTTCCCGTTGTTGCAGATCTTCAGGGACTGGAGAACTATTCAGTATTCTCCTTACAACCAGCATCTCTCCTTGATCTGGTTCTTCCACGACCTCTTCTTCAGAATCGTTGTGGCCGGCGTGGGTTTCCTCCTCGACATCCGTCGGTTCGGGTTCAAACAGAGCATTCTGAAATTCTAACAAGGTGATTGCCCTCTTGTTTGGACACTCTGAAGCAATATGACCGAGCCCTTGACACCTAAAACACCTCTTTTTGTCCGTGGGTGGACCTGGGACGGATCTAGGGGCGGTTTGGGGGGTAGGAGTGGGCGTTTTTGTGGCGGACGGATAGGAATGGGTTTGGCTTTTTTGTGGAGTGTATGTTTGAGGCAAGTAGTTGACCCTTTGAGAGCTAGGGTTTCTAGTTGGCGCCTCTTTGCCTCTTCTTTTCTTTTGCTATTCCACTTTGTTAGCCGAAGTACTCAATTCATCAAGAGTTTCATAAGGTTGAAGTTCCACCACATACCTTATGTTTTCGTTCAAGCCAGCAAGATACCTCACAAGAGTTTGAGGTTCATCTTCTTTCAGGTTATACCTCCAGAGTAGGTGTTCGAATTCCTTAGTATATTCTTCAACAGATTTAGATCCCTGGGATAGCTGTTGTAGACGGAAGTAGTTGTCTTTGAAGTAGCTTGCAGGAAGAAACTTTGAATGAAGTTTCTTTCTCATCTTTTCCCAAGTACGGATCTTTTCTTTCCCGGCATGCTGTCTCTTTTTCTGTAAATTAGTCAACCATATACTAGCATGCTTTCGAAGTTCTAAAGCAATATACTTAACCTTCTTGTCATCAGCGACATCTTTCAAATCAAAGACTCGTTCGACAGTTTGGATCCAATCGAGAAAGATTTCAGGATCAAGATTACCGTCGAATTCAGGGATGTCAACTTTGAAGTCGAGTCTTTCTTCCCTTGGAGGGGGTCTAGGGCGACGTGACCTCCTGCTTAAGCTAGTAGAGTGCTCAGTTTCGCCAGGGCTGCTGGGGACGGCTTCTTCCTCGTCTTGCCCCCGTAGTGTCCTGAATTGCAGGTCTATGTATCACTTTAGTTGATCAGAAGGATAAGCGATTCTTGCTTCCATTACTTCCTTTTCTTGTTTCCATTGCTCCGTAGGATTTCCATCTTCTTGACTGTTGCTGCCAGATGCCATGGAAGGGGTTTGGAACGTCCAGTTGACGTTGGGTAAGGGAGGGGAAAGTGTTTGGGTTGTTTGTGGAGTTTTGGGTTGCAGGTTGGTACTGAAGATTTGAAGGTTTTGTGTTTGGATTGCAGGTTAAACCAGTGGATTAACAGGTTAGACTTTTGGATTTGAAGGTTACGTGTTTGGTTTACACTGAACCTCAACCTAGAGCTCTAATACCAGTTTTGATGTATTACCGGATCAAGAAAGGTTCTTGATTCCAATAATACATGAAACACGTGTAACCAAACAATGAATATGCGGTGGTTCACGAGATTAGGGAGAAAGAAAGGGGGAGGCTCTAATGAATTAGGGTTTAATGGAGGGTTGTTTTTCCGTGAGGGCTTTTGTGGTTTCAAGATTCAAGTGGGGATGAATCTTGAATGGGAAAGAGGGGAGATGGATGATTCTTGGATGGGGGTTTGAAGGGGAATGACGTGAAACAAGGGAGGTGAGAGAGGGAGAAGGTGACGTTAGGATGGGGGTGAGAGAGGGAGAGGGTAGCGTTGATGGGAGAGAGAGTGTGTGAGGTTGTTAGGTTGTTGGAAGAGAGAGAAGGTTGTTATGGAGAGAGAAAAAAAAAAGGAGGTGGTGGTATTTGAAGAGATGGGAGACGTTTGAGGGGGTGAGGGTGATAGGAGGTGGCGTTAGAGATGAAGGGGTAGGGTATAGGATTAATGTGACTTAACTGTATTGACAGAAAGCTCACAGGGTAATTAGTTTAACTATATTGATAGAAAGGTAAGAACGGATAGATCTAGGTTTCCTAATTGAATCCACAAAAAGGACAACCTAGGGCTAACTTGACCTAGACCGCAACCTAGGGTCAAGCTCTTCCTAACCACTTGGGTGCCAAACCAAAATACAATAGAAGAAAAGGGTGAGAGTTTATCCAAACACTTGAGGGAAAGCTAAAAGCTTAAGAGGTTTCATATTTCTGAATTGATTGTTTGCCTTGAGAGGCTACATCCCTATTTATACTATGAGAGTCCTAAAGGGACTAGAACTCTCCAACTTGGCGTGCAAGCCAAGGAGTTCTACTACTAGATGCCTAATCTATTCTACTCCTCCTTGGATTAGGATTCCTGATCCTAGGGGTAGTGTGATTGTAACAAACCTTATCCTAATTATCTTGGCTTTCCTAATCCGAATTGGATTTGTTACAAAATTAGCCAATTCCTAACTAGGAAATAAAACACACGACTATTCTAGCCTAATTAAAATAAACACACCAAAAACTAATTAAGCTAAAAATAATTGAATTACATCCAAAAATCAAGATCATAAAATTGGACTTGGACCCTTGGCTTTGGACGTGTATTGCTCCTCCTTCCCTGGGCTTGGCGTGTGGCCTTGGCCCATCTAGGATGTTTGGACATCCTCTTGAAATATGAAGCACACCATATGAATGGGCCTTCGTAGTTCAACTTTTACCTTTCCTCGTTGGCCCATTTCATGTAGTTGAACCAAATATGCCCTGTTGGCCCTGTATGAGTTGAAGTCCTTTGATGAAGGACCCTATGTATATGATGGACCTTTAATTGGACCTTCTTGATTGGGCTTAGGGGAACAAGCGTGGGCTGATTTCCATCACAAACAAGGGTATGTTCTAGAATATAAAATTTTAAAAAACATAATAATTCTCCAAATTAACATTAAAAATAAAGGAGTACTGGTTGAATGGAAAATAAGAGTGAGAATGAAAAAGCAAATTACCTCAACTCCGCCGATGCAAAACAAGACGACCAATACCCAGATAAACCATTTTGACATAAAGAAATATAGCAGCACCAGAAAGACAGAGGCACCAAAGATAAATAATATAGCTCCTACTACATTGATATCAAGTATATCCATTTCATTATCATCATCATCCTTGGCACTAGAGGCCTGCAAATACAACAAGTAAATGAATATATTAAATCCTTAATTACATAAGTAACTAAGTATTAATTTGAAAGGACTTCCAAACTACTCCTAGTAAATGGGTTATTTGGTATGTGTACAACTTGAGTCTTTATTTAGTTGTATGTAAGTCATTGTGTACAGGTTCAATCAAATTCAAAGGAAGATAAAAACAACCTTCCGAAGGAATCATCCAAAAATGAAGGAAGTTGGTATTGGAAATACAACAAGCATGATGAAAATTTTCTGGATATTGTGTGAGATTTATAGACGTACCTACTTATCACATAACTTTACATCAACCGTATAACGTCAATGGGATAAAACTATACCGAGTAAACTCAAATGACAACTCTAGAGATGCTCGAGTTCAAAACTAGAGATGTGTGTTTGGGTTGAATGAGAATGAATCTATTTCTTCAAAAGTGGCAGCCATGACACATCCTACTTATAGGCCTTGAAGACGCGCTTGGAATAGGATAGACATCCCTTGGAATTTATAATAACCATCAAGGCTAGGGATATGGCTGCTCATGGAAGGTAATTAGATAATAATGATAATCATCATTATTATCCACTAATGATGTGTGAAATAAATTAAGAAAAAATCTCAAATCGAGCACAACTTGAAACAAGGCATCATTTAGGTTAGACATGGTCCGTGTCAGGGCAGACACGGCCTATGTTTCCCATGACATGGCCCGCGTCAAGGGTTGACCAACTAAATGTTGCTTCTGGCATATGACACGATTTGTGTCACCCTATTTTCCTCAAAATCCACCCTATATATGACTGGTTGAGCAATGTAGCCCCAATAAACCTCAACTTAAGTCTAATGTAACTTATTGGTGAAATTTTCCTTAATAAATTTGCGTCAAGATTACTTATCTTCACAATATATTTGAAATTGTCCGACGGCTAGACAGATTAAACTTGACGACCTATACTTCCTCAATTGTTTTTCCTCCACTTGCCACGGTTATCCAACCTCATCTCATGCCCTCCGTTGGGTGCAAAGTTCTCTACTCAAACTTGTATTAATTTATCAAGCAGCCCAACTTCTATCGGCCCATTTAGAGTTCTAACTTTTCTGGATCAAACCAACAAGTTATATGTTAATCTCAACCTTCGAGTGATCCAACATTTCTAGAAAGAAAACCTAGTTTCCTAATTTTTTTGGGGAGACAATATTGTATTAAATAAATTAAGTAAAATTAGTTGTGAACAATACTGGGTACCTTCCCCCCTTCTCCTCGAAACAAAATTCAAGGATTTAGTCTTGAATCCATTTAGCAATGGATCTTGATTTCAGGATCCAATCCTGGATCCATTTCAAACTAGATCTTAAAAGTAGGATCCAATCCCTAATCCACCGATATTGGGTACTTAACTATATACCCGGTTGAAAAAATTCGCACATGTCAATTTAGTTTAACTAGCAGCAATCCGACACAATGTTCCTATCAAATTTCAACCGGAATCATTTCTCCACTCTCTGCCATTATCACCAACTTTATCTCATATAGTATATTAGTATCAGAGTATGTGAACAAGTGATAACAATCATGGGCTTGGATCCATGACTGACGAGACTTGAGAGGGCTAAATGACTAACTGAATAGTACCCAAAGTCATTAATATTACTTAAATTTAGTTTAATATTAATAATCATACAATAATTAATTGAATCCTGGATACCTGGTCTGGTTCTGGATCTTATATGTTAGGATCTAGTCTTGTATCCATGCACGAATGGATCCTAACTTTGGATCGAGTCTCGGATACAGTTAACTAGGATCCGGATCCAGATCCACTAGATTTAATTGTTTTTAAACCTGGATCCAGGTACCCGCTTTTTCTGCCCACCTTTTTAGTTAGCTTTAGTTATTGGCTATGAATATTTAGCTTTATTTACTTATAACACATATGACATTTTACTAATCAACTATTATTACTTTTAATGCATAATTTTATTACGATATTAAATTATAATAATACAACATAAGTTGTTGTTTGATAAGAGAATCTCGTTTAAGCTAAAAGGTAGGGTGTATCATATGATAACTAGACATGCAATGTTATATGGTTCAGAGTGTTGGATTATGAAGAAGGTGCATTCCCGAAGGGTGCATGTGGCTGAAATATGGGTGGTTAGATGGATAAAATTAGGAGTGATGTTTGCCGCGAGAAGTTAGGGGTAGCCTCTATTGAAGATAACCTTCGTGACGATAGGCTGAGATGGTTTTGCCACGTATATGGAGGAGCGCGGAGGCTCCTGTGTGAAGATGTGAAAAGACTACGCTTTCGCCGCTTCATCAGGGTCATGGTAGGCCTCAGAAGACTACGAGCAGGTTATTAGATCTACTTTGAAGCACATAGGCCTAGTGAAAGATGACACACTAGATAGGGGCGTTTGGCGGGCTAGGATTTGTGCTCAAATTTGTTGTAGGGTGTTTTCCTTGTAAAAGTGTGATTATTATGATATACGAGCTTCAATTTTCCTCTTCAGAATTTGTTTTGTTGAAAGAGATTCATTTTCCTCTTGGTGTGTAGTTTCAATTTACAATATAACATATGATTATTATGGTGCATGTGTTTTTATAATCAACAAGACAGCGTATTAATCAACGAGAAAACCATTATTGTCATTGTATTTAGGTTTGTATTGATTGTATTGAAAATGTTTTTGAATGAGAAACAACTAGTATGAAAAGTAATTAATTAGAGGCATATTTTCCTCATCAACTAGTAGTCATGTTTTGATGAGAAATTGATTATATACAAAAACTATTTGTTTTGGTTAATGTAGATTGGCCTTCATTTATGCTTAAATGTAATTATGAACTATTCTGATGTATGGGTTTAAGTTGATAGTGTACTAAAGATCTTTTAGTTGAGAAGTTGTTTAAGTGGAAAGTATTTAGAGGCCTAACTATGAATGACTTGATACCACATTGGATCATAAGGAAAACCTCTTTGAGTCTTGGAAGATACAATTCAGTACGTTAAGAGAACATCGATCATTGAAACATTTTGTCTTTGAACATAAGAATGAGAGTGGCTAATTTGAATACCTAATCAGATGAGATATACAAAAGGAGAGAGCCTCCATTTTTTAAGGACAATAAATCATATTTATAAACAAAAAATGTAAGTCAATGAATTGGGTAATTGGGTATCAGTATAAGTTTAAGATATAAATATCTAATTAATGTGAACTTTCAATTTATTTGGTGGGCATATTTATATGATGATGTGAAATTTTATTAAGCTTGTGAATATGTCATTTAATTTTTATTGTTATTGTATTTATTTAGATCTTATTATTTTATTTTCAAAAGCACTTGGACACCCCTAAGTCGAATGTATGGATCCACCACTGGAGCTTATGCATGTTTTGGGTAGTTTAATCCTATTTTAGTTTATTTTCCTTGTTTTATAATATATTAAGTAGTGCTATTATTTTGTTTTTAGTGCTAAACTTTCGAAAATCCTAAAAGATTTTGGTTCGTTCCTTTGTAATTTTTGCGAAAAGAAAAAGAAAAATGAGAAAAAACAAGTAGAAATCTCAAAAAGAGTTTGTTTTTCCTTATGAGTAGTTTGTATTTTTAACGGTATAATCCATTGTTTAGGAAGCCAAGCTAGCGAATTGAAAACATTTGTTATGTGTGGACTAAAACCTTTTGCTTAGGTAATACCTTGAAACATCTTTAACTAGCTAGCTTCTTCTCTGATTGTGAAATGAACCTCCTCAATCCTTTCCACTCCTATTTCGGATCGTCATAGACTTGGCTTAGGAAATGATGGTTTAGTGGTTTGCATACTCTTGCTCGTTGCTTTAATAATCAAAATCCAGAAATACCAAAGGAGTTGGTGTCAGTGGGGCAACACTCTCACCCTTTAAACCTTCGTGCGTATGTAGCAACTCTAGTTGGAGAGCATCCCTTTTTGGATCGTAAAACAACTCCCTAAAAATCGATAATAAATTGAAAATCGTTGGAAATACCAACATTGTCGACGTGAGCGGTGCGGCGCTCTCGTCCCTTAAGTACTTTGTACATATGGAGAAGACCATGATTGAGAGAGTAGACCCCATTAGGGCTGTACAATGATCTTGAAAAAGCGAACGCGAAAAGAAAGAAAAACAAAGAAAAAGGAAGATGGAAAAAAGTGAAAATTGGAAAAAAAAATGGAAGTGTTGAATTAAAGGTGAAAGTTTCCTTTTTATTGCAATAAAAACGAGCCTGAGTATAGATTGCTAGACTTGACCTACCTAGGTTCGCTTTTAATCGTGAATGGCTAGGCACACTATTCACATATGCACAAGATTGTTTGTTGATCATGAAGTGTTTGAGGTGAAATACCTAAAGGATTGGTTTTACCTTGGCATTAGGACTTTTAGCCTGTACATATTGATCACTTTTGGCTTGCTACCCACTTTCTTGGATAGCGGGATGTATAGTCGTCTGCACAAATTTCTCCTTTCCTTCTTTGTAAATAGTTTTCTTGTATTTACACTTCCTTTCTTCTTCTTTTTACTTTTCTTTTTCCCATGCTTTTGTGGGTAGCCGCTACAAACCCTCAAGAGATCCCACTCGTCCCCTTGGGCTGTCGGGAGATATAAAGGGCTTGATGTGTACGATAAATGCATTCGCAATTTCTGCGATAGTGAGTTAGATGTACTTTCTTGCTTAGTTCTTTTTTCTTTTTTTGTGTATTTTGCTCGAGAAGTGTGAAGGGGTGTTTAGGCCCGTTTTTTAGCCTAAATATTGTCTCATTCGCTGGATATTCTTGACTGTTCCCGTAATAAGTTGTATTTCTGATGTTAGTTTTTGTACAATTTAGGTAACGTTGATAAAAATAAGTGGTGCAAAAATTGGTAAAAGCACGAGGATAAGGGCCTAGTTTCAATGCTAAATGGCTAACCTCGGGCAAGGATCAAAACCCGGGAGGAAACAAACCTTTCCAAGTGAAGTCGTAGGCGGAATCCAACCTCGAGGCCAAGGAAGAATGCACTTTGAAGAGATCAGGGGAAGTCACGGGCGTGGCTGACGAGTCATGACTGCGACTCCCCAACCACAACCAATGGCCTTGGGACCAGACGGAAGTCACGCACGTGACTAACAAGTCACAAGCGTGATGCCTAAGCTTGGAATTCCAACCACAATAGAGTCAAGGTCGTGAGAGGTAGTGTTGTGCCCGTGACTCCAGAGAGAGAACATGGTTTGGCGGCGCTTCACGGGGGCAATAGAGTTGTCACGCCCACGAAGATCCTAGTCATGGCCGTAAAGGTTGAGTTTGCCCAGATTAGCCCCAATCAAGACATGCATGTGTAGACACCGGATTTGGGCACATAGATATATTGCATAACTATATAAATATGAAGCAAAAACGAAGAAATAGAAGTCAGTCGATAAGCTAGACTTTAGCATAGATTTTATGTACTTTTGATATAATTTTTATTACTTCCTTTTTATGTATTTTTAGTTAGACAATTATAAATTAAGGGAAGCCTAGCCATGCAAGCCATAAGAGCAAGTGTCAGAGGTCACGAAATCGAATCGTCACAAAAACACTTGAAACACCTCACAGAAGCTAAATAGCACAAGCTCATTTCCTCCAGTGTGAAGGGAAGCTTCCCTAAGCAGTTTGACTTCACAATCCACCGTCCATGCATGCATGGACGAAGCTGATTCTCCCCCTTGGCGCAGTGGCCGACCGGCCTACACGACGCCGACCACACGTGGTCAATTGACCACGTGTTGCCGTCCACTCCAAGTTCACTCCCCTACTGCCTAGCTATCTGTGCCTTGACTGCCTTGGACGAGAGGTGGGATGTATGTGATTGCATGCATGTATCCTACTACCTCTCATTCTCCTATAAATACCATCCTTCTCCAAGCCATTCCACTCAACCATTCATTCATTCTTCCATTCCTACACTTTCATTCATCCACTCCTACACTCTCATCATCCACTCTCTCATTCTTTCATCATCTCTCTAATCTCTATTCTAGTATCATCATTCTATCACTCTTTTCCTATCAAATTTCCACCATTCTCTTATTATCCTAATCTCCTTAACTTGATCCTCATAAACCTCTAATCCATACTCTCATACCATCCCCACCATTCTTACATAAAACCTCCCAAAAACACTATAAAACTATCCTAAAAACCCACCAAAAAGTGCTCCTTTTCCTACCCTTTTCCCTATTCTTCTCCATCACTTTTCTACCATAATTATCTCCATTTCTCCAATCCTTTAAACCCCTTTATCCCATTCCCATTTTACCTTCCATAATTCCCCTATAAATCCCTAAAGCTCAACAAAAAGCCCAACCTCATATAACCCAAAAAACCTCACAAAAAACCCTTTTTCCTACCATCTTTTTTTCCCTCCTTTCCCATATTCTTTCCATCCACTTTTGGCACTATTTTGGCATCTTCAAGTGGGTTATTCAAGGCATTCAAAGGAGCTTCTACAAAGTCTAGGCAAGGCTTCCCTGAAAGGTCATAATGTATGCTTTTAATTATTTCTTCCTTATGTAAATAATGAGTTGTATATTATGTACCTATCTTTCTTTTATTCTTGTTGCATGTTCAATGAAGTAATTTTATAAAGTATTCCTTCAATTACCTTCCAAACTTCATCAAAAATACATTTTAAACTTTTAGTAGCGTCTTTCCTTTTGTGAGAGGCGAACTCTTAAAGTTTACTTTTCGAGTTCGTAGCCTTACCCCCGAATCAATTCTTGGATTTCGTAGGAGGAGTCTTTCTTTCTTTTCTTTTGGTTTTGTCTTAGCTTTTCCCTTAAAAAGTCGAGTGGCGACTCCCATTTCGAACTAAAACACATCGAGGATTGCATAAACTATGGTTAACATGGTTTTACAATGTATCGATGCAACTTTAGGGTTTTCTCTCTTATATTTCTAAATAATAGTTGCATAAATCACTCTCTTCCGAGCCTAACGTTCAAATGAGCAAATTGGGTTAAATTTAGAAGAGTTTGAAGGAAGTGGATGTTCACTCTTATAGGTTTAATTCAATGACTCATAAAATGCATAAGTAAAGGGAAAGTGATTTTACAAAATATTATTCATGAAATGTAAGGTTGATCTCCTTAAAGAGTTTTTTCAAAGGTTAAACCCCAGCACAAATCACCGAATCACACCCCAATCCAAACGTGGACATTCGGAAGCCTGAACGGCGAGGAAAAACGTCTACAGGATTTTTGGCGACTCCATTGGGAGTATTTCTAAAGTAGGTAAAACTTGAAAAAAGTTTAGTGTGCTTTAAAATTTTTGGAAGGAAAATAAATTTTCACTTTATATTATTAAGTCATTCTTTTTAGGCATAATGCATTGCATATACCGGGGCACTCCCTTGACATGTAATATGTCGTAGGAGCACGTAAATCGGTGGTATTAGGCTTTTTCCTTTTAAACCACAAAAAATAACCCATGGGATGTCGGACCGGCCATACTCAATTGGTGCACTTACACCGAGAGAGCCTTGGTCACCACATCCACTCATGCATCACTCTACGAGGTCTCCACACGAGCCTCCAAGAGCAACACCCCACACATTCAAGTTGCCTTTACAACAAGAATGCACAGGGGCGAGTACATGAGCCGCTAAGCCTTATCCAGCCAATAAACCCATTTGTACATAGTGCCTTGGTTTAGGATACCCCTTGTTCATATGTATGCTATGTGCTATGTGTTTAAATTCTTTGTAAAGAGTCGACCCAAGCTTAGGAATGTTGTTCTAGTCCACATAGTAGTCATTGGGCTAAGAAGAGTCATGTTTACCAACTAAGTTAATTAACCTCAAAAGTTATGGTTGACCTTGTGGTTGGGCCCATTTATCTATAAAGGTTAATTATCTTGGTCCATAAAGTAAACTCAACTCGCCTTTGATGATTCTATATGACCCTTTACAACATTTTCTTAACGAAGGTCCAATAAATCTGATTAAAAGTCCAAACCAAGTTGGTGGATAAAATTTTAGACTGCATAATAGCCACCGAGCTTGAGTAAATTAATTTATCGAATTGATTGTCAAATCCATCATACTTATGGTCGGCCCGTGGTTAGGCCCAACCATATTGGGTTTGATAATTAAGTCCATAAACTAATTACAACTCGCCTGTTGTTGGTTTTATCCAGTCCTTTATGATATCCACTTTCCTAAACAAATAGAATAAAAAATGCATAGAAAGAGTAGACGGTTAGTCCTGTTGATCATTATTCTAACCCGTGTGATAGTCAGTATGGCTTGAGTTGGACTGATAAATTTTCCGAGTTACGGATTCTCCTTAAAACGGCCCGCCTGTGGATGGGGCCCATCCGAATTGAGAAACACTGACTCGTAATTCCTTATTCAGTCCTGATTCTCCATGCTTAGCTTTATTCGGCCCTTTATAATGATCAGTTGTCCTTAGGGTCCATATAGAGTTAGGTCTGTAAGGTAGATAAAGTGTGTTGTAGTCTATGTGTTTGTACCTGTGCATGTGTATGTGTTTGTGCCTGTGCATGTGCATGTGCTTGTGGCTGTGCGTATGCGTGTGTATGTGTTTGTGCATGTGTTTGTGCCTGTGCGTGTGCATGCGTATGTGTTTGCACCTGTGCATGTGCATTGTGTGTGTCTGTGCATGCGTTTGTGCCTATGCGTGTGCGTGTGCATGTGTCTGTGCATGTGTTTGTGCCGGTGCGTGTGGATGTGTATGTGTCTGTGCATGCGTTTGTGCCTGTGCGTGTGCATGTGTCTGTGCATGTGTTTGTGCCTGTGCTTGTGCATGGGTATGTGTATGTGTCTGTGCATGTGTTTGTGCCTGTGCGTGTGCATGTGTTTATGCCTGTGTTTGTGCATGTGTATATGACTGTGCATGTGTTTGTGCATGTGTTTGTTCCTGTGTGTGTGCATGTGTATGTGTATGTGCATGTGCATGTGTTTGTGTGTGTACGCGTTTGAGTCTTTGTTAGGTTTTTATTAACACGTGCTTTGAGTCGTCATTAGGTGTAAATATGTGTTTGAGTGTTCAGGTTTTTGTTCACATGTACTTTGAGTCTTTTTAGGTGTAAATACGTGTTTGAGTGTGTTGAGTCTTAGTTAGGCATAAATATGCGTGTTTAAGTTTGTTGGGTCTTTTTTTTAGGTGTAAATATTTGATTGTTTGTTGAGTCTTCATTAGAGCCAGACCTAATTTTGAGGTATTGTTTCAGTCCGTGTAATAATCGTTGGGTTTGGGAAGAAATGAATTTATAAACTCGATTAACTTACCTTAAACTTTATGGCCGGCTTGGTTGCATGGCCCATCCATTTTAAAGGTTAATTGGCCTTGTTTATCGATTCATTTTAACTCACCTTTGATCGTATTATTCGACCCTTCTTAGAATTCTCTTATTTTGGGTCCAAAAAAATGATTAATAATAAAACAAAGTCAATGTGTGTCGTTCTAACCCGCGCAATAGTCTCAAGGTTAGAGAAAATAAATTTATAAGCCTAATTATTAAGTCTAAAAAATCCATGGTCGGCCCGTTGGTAAGCCCCTCCATGGTGGAATTAATAATTGAGTCTATAAGTCTGTTTTAACTCACCTTTTGATGGCTTTGTTTGGTCCTTTATCACATCCTCTTTCATGAGTTTAAATAATTGAGTATGTCGAGTCTCAAAAAACAAAAGGTGTGTAAATAGAAGTCTAGAAGTCAGGTTGTCAGTTCATCGAGCATCATTCTAGTCCGCGTAATAGCCAGCTTAGCTTGAGTTAACACAAGTTTGTTAGTTCAAGTGACGGATTCTCCTTAAAACGGTCAGCTTGTGGTTTAAGCCCATCCGAATTGAGAAACACTCACTTGCGCTTTCCAACTTATGTCGACTCGCTATGTTTGACTTTATCCGGCCCTTTATAATGCTCGTGTTGTAAAAAATAATTGTTTGTCTCAGAGTCATAGAGGCTAGGCGTTCCAGAGTCAGTAAATAAGTGTCTTTCATTCTTTAGGACGTCTCATAGAGGTTAGGACCGGCGAACCAGTATCACAGCTGAGTTGTTTCCTAAGTCAGTATATAGGTGTCTTACACGCTAGGAGATATCATGTATGGTCTAGTAAACCCAGCTATGGGTAAGCCTGTGTTTTAGAGTCTATATGTAAGTGTCCTGCATTCTTTAAGGGGCTTATATAGGTGTATAGGGTATGCAAACCCTGTTTTAGAGTCACCATGTAAGTGTTTTTTTTTTTTATTCTTTAGGAAGTCGTATATAGGGTCAAGGTCCTAGGTCAATCTTTTCCTAAGTCAATGTGTGTCTTTCATTTCTAGGAAGTCCAATGTGAGTCCATCTTATGTGTGGGTGTTTTCTTGGGTCAACATGTGTGTTCCATTTTTAGGAAGTTCAATGTAAACCTAGGTCTAGGATGAGTCTTTGTGTTAGTGTCTGCATGAAAGTGTCTTGCATTCTTTAGAAAGTTTCATATAAAGGTCTAGGATGAGTCTTTGTGTTAAGGTCTGCATGTAAGTGTCTTGCATTCTTTAGAAAGTTTTCATACGAGGTCTAGGTCATAGGCGAGTCTTTTCTTGAGTCAATATGCGTCTGTCATTTTTAGAAAGTTCAATGTAAACCCATATCATTGGTAAGTTTTTTTTTTTAGAGTCATTGTATAAGTGTCTTTCACTCTTTAAGAAGCCTCATATAGGGTTTAGATCCTGCAAATCATAAGTGAGTCATTGAGTCGTTTCTCGGGTTAGCACGTAAGGGTCTTTCAGTCAATAGGAAGTCGCATGTAAAGGTCTGTGTCATAGGTGAATCTTTTCTTAAGTCAATGTGAGTCTTTCATTTTTAGAAAGTCCGAAGTAAAACCCATGCCATGGGTGGGTCGTTAAGTCATTTCTTGAGTCAGCAGGTAAGTGTCTTCATTCCTTAGAAAATCTCATATAGATCTAAGTCATGGGTAGGTCCTTCCCTAAGTCAGCATGTCTCTTTCACTTTAAGGTTGTCAATTGCAAACCCATGTCATAGGTGTGTCTTTGTCTAGAGTTAGCATATAAGTGTTTTTCTTTTTGTAAAAATTCTAGTATAAGGTCTAAGTCATAGGTAAGTATATGTCTAGAGTCATCATGTACATATATGTCTTTTGTTTAGGAAGTCCAACGTGCACCCATGTCATGGGTGAGTCTTTTCTCGCGCTGGCATATCATGCAAGTGTCTTTCTTTTTTAAGAAGTCTAATGTAAACCTATGTCATAGGTTCGTCTTTAAGGGTCAACTTATAGGCATTTGCATTTTAGGAAGTCTTAGGCATATAGACCCATGTCGTGGGTAAGTCTTTTCCTTAAGTAAGCATATAGAAGTCTTGCATCCTAGGATGTCCCATGTAGGTCAATTAGCATATTCAAACCCATGTACTGGGAGAGTCTCTCTCGAGTCAGCACATAAGCATTTTTCATTTTTAGGAAGTCCATATAGGTCATTTAGGTCATGCATGCATTGGGATGGGTTTTTCTTTATTTATCCAGTGTCAAGGTCAAGGCCCGAACCAACAATAAAGGGAATTTTGGGATGGCGTGAAATTCTGCAATCACCAAAGGTCCCGAGGACACGACATGGAGAATTGTTAAACTTTGAAGAATAATATTGAGGACATGATCCGTTCAGGGAAAACTACTTCTACCAAAAGCAGTAGACAAGGTCAGATAGAACATGGGTTCCCCATACGAAGACAGGGAGGGAATCATTAAGGGAGCTTTACAGTTAGCTACATTCCTGGTTTTCAAGCATTTTGCTTCCGAAGTCTGTTAGAATAGAGAGTCAATTCTTAACTCGTTCCTTGAATTCAATTGCTCTTGTTGCTTTTGTTCAAATAGAATTTCGTACTTGTATTTCTGACTTGAGTTGAAAAGTTCTCTCGTCCATTCACCATCCTTACAAACCAAGTCTGACAAATTCACCTTCTCCTACCTTTTCATCTTGGTCATATACCTCATTCCCATCCCTTAATTTCTTGAATTCAGGGTTAGAGAGATAAAGAGAGAAATTTAAAAAAAAAAATATAGCCAAAAAAAAGAGTGAAAAACTATATATGTCATGATGACTTGAGAGAAATTCATCATGTACATATATGTCTTTTGTTTAGGAAGTCCAACGTGCACCCATGTCATGGGTGAGTCTTTTCTCGCGCTGGCATATCATGCAAGTGTCTTTCTTTTTTAAGAAGTCTAATGTAAACCTATGTCATTGGTTAGTCTTTAAGGGTCAACATATAGGCATTTGCATTTTAGGAAGTCTTAGGCATATAGACCCATGTCGTGGGTAAGTCTTTTCCTTAAGTCAGCATATAGAAGTCTTGCATCCTAAGATGTCCCATGTAGGTCAATTAGCATATTCAAACCCATGTACTGGGTGAATCTCTCTCGAGTCAGCACATAAGCATTTTTCATTTTTAGGATGTCCATATAGGTCATTTAGGTCATGCATGCATTGGGATGGGTTTTTCTTCATTTATCCAGTCTCAAGGTCAAGGCCCGAACCAGCAATAAAGGGAATTTTGGGATGGCGTGAAATTCTGCAATCACCAAAGGTCCCGAGGACACGACATGGAGAATTGTTAAACTTTGAAGAATAATATTGAGGACATGATCCGTTCAGGGAAAACTACTTCTACCAAAAGCAGCACACAGGGTCAGATAGAACATGGGTTCCCCATACGAAGACAGGGAGGGCATCATCAAGGGAGCTTTACAGTTAGCTACATTCCTGGTTTTCAAGCATTTTGCTTCCGAAGTCTGTTAGAGTAGAGAGTCAATTCTTAACTCGTTCCTTGAATTCAATTGCTCTTGTTGCTATTTGTTCAAATAGAATTTCGTACTTGTATTTCTGACTTGAGTTGAAAAGTTCTCTCGTCCATTCACCATCCTTACAAACCAAGTCTGACAAATTCACCTTCTCCTACCTTTCCATCTTGGTCATATACCTCATTCCCATCCCTTAATTTCTTGAATTCAGGGTTAGAGAGATAAAGAGAGAAATTCAAAAAAAAATATAGCCAAAAAAAAGAGTGAAAAACTATAGAGTGGCCGGTTTGAAAACCTCATTGAGGCAAATCGGGCAAAAGGAGAGAATAAATTTGATGAGAGAAGTCAGCTTGCACTTCCCATCTAGCAGGCTGAGCAAAAGGAGAGAGTGTTGTCAGGAAAGACCAAATCCAGTAACCTCTCTAAAGTGAACACTCCTTATTGGAAATGCCACAGCTTAACCAAATGTGCCGAGAACAGGGGGCTTCCGCCCAGCCTTCATTTCACCAACCACATCACCCTCATCTTTTCATCCAATCTCGACCTACCACTTAGTACCTATCATTTACATTTCTAGCATCTTCCATCAAACCTCAACCTTTTCAAAACCCTTTCATTCATTAAACCAAATCCCAAAAGGTGTGCTATAACCAAGGAGAATAGGAGGCAATCTATGAAGAATAAGTTTGAAAAAAGTGAAAGCAAAAAAAGAGGGTGAAAGCAAGAAGGAAAAAGAGAGAAAAAATAGAGAGAGTGGTAATAAAAAAAAATAAAAAAAAAAGAGGAAAAGGAAGAACAAAAAAAACGGGGAAAGAAACAAAAGAGAAGAAGAAGAAAAGGGAGAAGAATAAGAAGGCAGAGGCAGAAATACGAGTCATGCACACCGAAAAAATCTCATTGAACCCAAAACCTTCACCTCATCATACCTTTCAGCCTTCATAATCATCCATACACCTCAGCAAGCCTTTCAACCTTCAATAATCTTCCCCATCTTTCAATGACCATCCATAACCCATATATGAACCTTCAACAACCTTCCCCATGTTTCAATGACCATCCATAACCCATATATGAACCTTCAACCCTTCAAAACCATCTTTTGAGCCATTATGCCTTCCTCGAGGCACTACTCATCAAAGTTGCGCTTAAAGAACTACGACAGGCCTGATTCCACCTTGGATACCTAGGAAAACCTCTTCGAGGCCTGGCCCAATACCTTTTCACTTTAGAGAGCATTCGTCGTTTAATAAATTGGTCCTTGAGAGAATAAAAAAAAGAGAGAATAAAAAGCTAGTCTGAAAACCCACTTGGGCGGGCTAGGCAAAAGGAGAGGAAACCATGGATTCTATCGCTACCATCAACCTTCCATTTTCTTCTGTCTGACTTGGACATTATTCCATCACCCATGTTCCAACCCTTTTCCCAAGAGATGATGTTTACCCCATTTGACCATCTCTCACCCTTTCAAGACACCATCATCCTTAAGTGTCTCTTTATCCCCATGTTCTAACCTTTTCCCCAAAGATGATGTTTATCCCATTTGACCATCTCTCCTTCCTTCTTAAGGCACGTTCATTCTTAAGTGTCTTTACATCCCATTCATTATAATATCTCTCCCATCATCGTTTTCCCCAAACACTTTCTAGCCAACCTTTTTAGCCTTTTTCATCTCATCTCACCCTTTGAGGACTTTTCAGCTCGATCATTAATGCAAGTATGAGGCTCTATTCTTAATGCCCACTCTCAACACATCTGAGTGTTGCTCATTTCTCATCGAGAACAAAATTCGTCCACATCAGATCAGCGGCCAACTGGCAACTACATGATCATGAACATACTCAGAAACAAGTTACTCTAAACTAGGGGCTCGCGCTACTTCTGTAACATCATTCAAGACATTTTTCAGAGATAGCATCTAAGAGGGACACCTACTTCCTATTCTACAAGGTCCTGGATCTCTATTCTCATTGATGTCCTAGTAGTCTCAAAAAAAAAAAAAGAAAGAAAGAAGACAAAAAAAGGAAAAAAAAAAGAAAAGGAGAGGCTAACTTGAAAACCCTTTGGGCGAGTTAGGCAAAGGAGAGATCGAGACTCGCGACTAAGGACATAGCAGACTTCCATCAGTGCAGCATCAGAGGCAATGCCTGCTTCTATTCCATGGTCTTCATGCATCATATCGTCAGTTCACCAAACTGGGGGCTTGCAAATCCCCAAGTTGTTCTCCAAAGCAGGACAATATCGTCGAGAGTATATGCCAAACCAGGGGCTTGTCATACATCATCATAGATTTGCAAGCAATCGAGGTCATCCACATGGCCATTCAAGAAGCACATCCTTCAAGCCTAGCGGCTCCATCATCATTCCCTGTCTCATGGATCGAATGTTCTTCATCCAAGAATTTTCCTGATATTCCCCCACAAGTGACCTTGATCCTTAGGAAGTCATTGTCTTAAGAAAGCATTGTCCAAAAAAAAAAGTCATTTTCTTAGGAGATCATTGTCCTAGAAAAACATTGTCTTAGGAAAACATTGTCCTAGAAAGTTATTGTTTAAATAAAGAATCGGGGGGTTACCTGCATTTAGAATTGCATGTTTAGAATCATAAAGCGTCATGTGTATGTTCCGTCTAAGCATAATAAGTTTGCATTGCATCCATAAGTCATGTTAAAGTCACATAGAGTCAGTCTGTCATGCATAAAGTCAGTAGTCGTGTATAAATGCATAAGTGCATAAATACTTGTGTCAAAAAAATCATTGTTTGTGTAAGTGTCTAGTAGACTAGTTGCATGCATATCTGCATATCAAAAAAAAAAAAAAAAAAAGCAAAGAAGTGCTACATTGCTGCTCCAGTACGCAACACTGGGGGCTTGTTAAAGCCCGTATGTCATCCCATTCAGACCGGTCGACATGGTTTCTTATCGCTAAGAGCACGATTGGAGCAACCTCTAAATCCAACTCTAGCAGGTCAAGCTAGCATCTAGTCAAGTCATAAATCAATTGTCCGACATGAAGGACAGAATCTTTTCCGCCAGACACGAATGGCGACTGTCCGACACAAAGGACAAAATCTTCATCATCCGCCAGACACGAATGGCGACTGTCCGACACGAAGGACAGAATCTTCATCATCCGCCAGACACGAATGGCAATTGTCCAACACGAAGGACAAAATCATTCTCAGCCAGACATGAATGGCAATTGTCCGACACGAAGGACAACATCCTCTTCAGCCAAACACGAATGGCACTTGTCCAACACGAAGGACATACTCTTCACATGATTGATACGGATCGGCGACCGGGCGAAATTCAAGAATCCATGTTCCCCCAGTTGAATTCCAAACTCATGCAACCATGAACAAAAAAGATGTTGGCGTCTATGCGCTTAAAGCAAAATTTGAAGTATCATTTACTTTGAATTCAACTTAAAGTGCTGAAATAAGCAGTAGCATGCAAGTTGTTTCAATAACAACATGCTATAAAAATAAGCTTGTAGAAGAAATAATGCATACCAAGGAATGAGAGCGGAAGAAGTCCAATTGATAAGCACGAGAGCTCGATTCACACAGCCATGTGTCATGCCCTCATTTGCCTAAGCTCAATTCTGATCGACCTTGGGACTATCTACAATAATTGCAAGCAAGCTGGTCTCTTGCATAAGCTGGAGTGGATGCAAAGATTCCTTTCTTCTCTCTAGTGTCCGGCCGGCCTAGGGAAAGAAGGAGTCTTTGTCTTTTCTCTATGCTTATTGCCAAGGGCCCAAGTGAATGCAAAGATTCCTATCCTCTCTTCTCTTTAGTGTCCGGCCGGCCTAGGGAAAGAAGGAGCCTTTGTCTTTTCTCCATGCTTATTTCGAAGGGCTCAAGTTTGTACATTTTCAAGGAGGATCACGGCTAAGTGTGCCCAATAAGGAAGGGATGTCTTCTCAAAGTATGAAGCATCAAGTCCCCAAATAAGAACATTTCCCCAATGATCATGCTGACATAATCTGAGGAAGATAAGGGCTGTCAGCATCACATCCGATGAAGTCTCCAAGCATTGAATTGCCACCGAAAATCAAAATCAGAGCCACCGGTAGAGTTTCAGTGAAGTCTCAACAACAAGGCCCATCAACAAAGTTTCGATGCAGTCCCAATCCTGAGCCATCGGCAGAGTTTTGGTGAAGTCTCAACCCCTAGGGCCATCTACATCACGATCGGTGAAGTTCCTCGGCATTGAATTGCCATCATCATCATCATCAACGGCTTCCAGCCTCGCGTCTGGCTAGTCTCGGCATCTGGCCTCACGTCCAGTTTGTCTCCACTACCATCGTCATCATAAAAAAGACCAAAAACAGGGTCGCCAATCGGCGTAAGTCCCCATCAGCATCAGTGATGGAGGTCCTCCATCAGAACCAGCATCAAGAGCAGCAACGACCTCACCAACATCAACATTGAGGCCATCATCAACCACATCAAACACTGACATCCAAGAGTGCTTTATGATGGTCCAACAAGTCATGAGGTCGTCCAACAAAAGCAAAGATCATCACTAACAATGACAACCGGTGAGGCTACTTCTCAATTCCATATCTTTGGATTGAGGTCCTCACTGATGCTTGAAGACTTCACTCTAGAGAGTGTTGAGGACTTTCTGCTCGATGAAGATGTTTTCGATTCTAAGGTCCTCTGAAGACATCACTTCGAACTGCTGAGGATATTCCAGATTCGTGAGGTGATCTGCATCGAGGTCCTCCATAAGACTCACCTTCAAGTCTGAGGCCATTTCCGGCTGTGAGGTGATATAACCGTTGTAATAAAGAAAACGCGTTTGTTAGAGTTATTTCATTTTATTTCCTTTTATTTTGAAGTTATCCATTTGTAATGAGGCTTAATTAGCTTGCTAAGTTAGTTAAGTAGTTTAATGCTTAATTAGTGAGTTTCTTGAGCAAGGGAAACCCTTAATCATCCAAATTTCAACCCTAGCTTTATATAGTTTGTAATCTTTGAGGTCATCATCTATCGGTGAAATTAATAGCATTTTGAGTGCCTTGATTGAGCCTCTTGTTTGTGAGTGACGTTAAACTCTCATCTTTGGTTAATTCTACTCTGATGCAAGGATTTGGCAATCCTTGTGGTGGGTGTAGAGCTTGGTAATCTCAGTGGTGTTGTGAATGTATCCATTGAGGTCATCCAGTCAATTTCCCTTGAAGTTCTAGATGTGGTGTGTCAGATCACCGAGCCTCAAGACTATCTTGATTCTTGTTTGATTGTAAGTTTGTCCATCCGATCATCATTTCATCATCATCCATTCATCCATTTGTTCATTGGTGTTTATACTCTGTTTTGGAGGAGGTTGTAATTGATTTCTTGTCGTGAGGTCTGTTTTGGGTGTTTTGGTGTTGATTCTATATTGTGAGGCCAGATTGTGTGTGATATGTGTTAATGTGGTGTACTGTGAGGTCAATAATCTGATCTTAGGACCTTGCATACATCATAATTTTTATCAGAGCTGAGTAACATCTTCGAGGAAGGTCTGTTTGTGTTATTTGTACATTTTATAATGTCGGGCTGTAGTAAAACACCTCAGGAAGTAGCAGAACAAGCCTTGAGGGAGAAGGAGGAAATGGAAGGGAGAATGAAAATTATGGGTGAACAGTTGCAATATTATATGAGGTTGCACAGGAGAGAGATCAATAGAGAGACTGATGTGGAGTCTGAAGAAGAAGAAGAAGAAGAGGAGAACCCTTTTAGTGAAACTGGAGGGGGAGGAAGAAGACCTAGATATCACAGAAGAAGGAGGTATAACAGGAGGTCACCTAGAAGTAGTGTTAGTGAATCCAGGAGTAGAAGTGAGAGGGAAGAAAGGACGGGAGAAAGAAGAGTAGAGAAGTTGGATTTCAAAATAGATATTCCAGAATATGGAGGTGAGTTGGATCCTGATGTATTTTTGGATTGGTTGCAAACAGTGGAGAGGGTTTTTGAATTGAGGGAGTTGTCTGAGGAAAACAAGGTGAAGTTGGTTGCATTGAAACTTAGGAAATATGCATCTACATGGTGGAACAACTTACAAAGAAGAAGGGAGGAAATCAATGAGCCTAAAGTCAGCACATGGTTTGAAATGAGGCAGAAGCTCAAGGAGAAATTTCTACCTGAAAGTTACATGAAGGAAAATTATTTCAAGCTTCAACACTGTGTCCAGGGTAGCAAATCTGTTGAGGAGTATACCAAGGAGTTTGAACATCTGCTGTGGAAGTGCAATATGAAGGAGAATGAAATTCAAACCTATGTGAGGTACCTTGGAGGGTTGAATGAAAGCATCAGAAATGTGGTCGAGCTGCAGGTGTATAATTCACTTGATGAGCTGAGTTATTTGGCTCATAAGGTGGAACAGCAGAAGAAGGCCCAAAGGAAGGAGTATGGAAGCAAGTACCCAACCAAAACCTATCCTCAAACCAAATCCTATAACCCACCTCAAAGAACCTATCCATCCCCACAACCACAAACCAGATATCCAAATTCCTAAACCACCTCAAACACAATCCCAAAATCCCCACAAAGTACCCAATCCCTACCAATCGACCATTCCCGAGAGGAGGTGCTTTAGATGTCAAGGTCTTGGACATCTAGCCTCGTAATGTCCAAACGAAGAGCAGATGACCTTAGCAGAATATCAAGCGGCCTTGTTTGTTGAACTGAGTCGCTTGTTGAGGAGGAACAGTATGATGAACCTGAAGGAGATCCTGTGTATGATGAAGAGGAAGTTGAGGCCAGACCTGATGAAGGTGAAATGTTGGTGATCAGGAGGATCCTTAGCAGTACAACACTTGATGAGGAAGCTGAGCAGAGGGAGAACATTTTTCACACAAGATGTACAATGCAAGGGAAGATATGTTCCTTGATTATTGATGGAGGCAACTGTACTAACGCAGCCTCACAGACTATGGTGCAAAAGCTGAATTTGCAAACCTGTCCTCATCCAGCACCTTACACCATCCAGTGGTTGAATCAAAGTAGAGGTATCAAAATCTCATCTAGATGCCTTGTAAATTTTTCAATTGGTTTTGTTTATAAAGATGAAGTGTGGTGTGATGTTATACCTATGGATGCATGTCATTTATTGTTGGGAAGACCTTGGTTGTTTGATAGATCTGTTAACCATGATGGAAGAGCCAATACTTATTCCCTTAACCTAAACCACAAAAAATTGTCCTCACTTAAACCATCCACTCAAAAAGAACCAAGAACCTGATTGTTGAACCATCCCTTAATGTGATCTTACCAGCTGAATATCATGAGTTCTGTGAACAGAAGGAGTTACTTTTGCTTGAACCTGATGATGAACCAGCCTCACAAAATGAGCCAACCCCACAAAATAACCATCCTTTATTCCAACCCATCCTAAACCAGTACCTACATGTTTTTCCAGAAGAAATGCCACCAGATTTACCCCCAAAAAGAGACATCCAAAGATAAAATTGACCTCATCCCAGATCTATTTTACCAAACAAACCAAATTTATAGAATGACCCCTCAAACCAATGAGATCCGAGGCAAGTTGATGAGTTGTTGGAGAAAGGAATGATCGAGAGAGCTTGAGTCCTTATGCGGTGCGGCTTTGTTGGTTCCAAAGAAAGATGGAAGTCGAGGATGTGCATTGATTGTAGAGCCATCAATAAAATCACAATTAAGTATAGATATCCTATTCCAAGACTTGAGGATACGCTTGATGAGCTCCATGGCTCAACCGTGTTTTCAAAGATTGATTTGAGGAGTGGATATTACGGATCGTAATTTATGAGGAGATGAGTGGAAGACAGCCTTTAAGACTAAGGGAGGTCTGTATGAGTGGTTGGTCATGCCTTTTGGTTTGACAAATGCACCTTCAACATTTATGAGGCTTATGAACCAGGTTTTGAAGCCTTTGATTGGGAAATGTGTTGTTGTGTATTTTGATGATATACTCATCTATAGCCAGTCTGAGGAGGATCATGTGAACCACTTGAGGAGTGTTATGGAGATTCTGAGTAGAGAGCAGCTGTATGGGAACCTTAAGAAGTGTCAATTCTTCACCAGCCATGTTATATTCCTTGGTTATATTGTGACATCAGAAGGAATTCAAGTAGATGAGGAGAAGGTCAAAGCCATTAGAGAGTGGCCTGTTCCTACATCAATCCAGCAGATAAGGAGTTTCCATGGTTTGGCATCATTCTACGGGAGGTTTGTGAGGAACTTGAGACCATTTTAGCTCCCATGATCGAGTTAGTGAAGGGAAGAGCTTTACTTGGACACTAGCGATGAGAAAGCTTTTGAGGAGGTCAAAAGACAATAACCTCCTCGGCCCAGTTTTGGCATTACCTTGTTTTGCCAAAGTCTTTGAAGTGGAATGTGATGCCTCAGGAGTGGGCATTGGAGCAGTGTTGACTCAAGAGGGAAAACCAGTAGCTTACTTCAATGAGAAACTCAATGAGGCCAAGAGGAAATACATTACATATGATAAGGAGTTTTATGCTATCATCAGAGCTTTGCAACATTGGAGGCATTATCTTATTGGAGCTGAATTTATTCTGCACAGTGATCATGAGGCCCTCAAATTTATTCAGGCGATAAACTCAACACTAGGCATGCTACTTGGGTGGAGTTCATGCAGCAATTTCATTTGTGATCCATCATAAACTGGGAAGCTTAACAAAGGAGGCGATGCATTGTCCAGAGGTATTTGTTGTCTGAGTTTTGGATACAAGAGTGCTTGGTTTTGAGCAGTTGAAAGTTTTATATGAGAATGATGAAGATTTTGGAGAGTTGTACGAAATGTCAAGGACATCCTCAAAGTCTATACCACATGACCAGGATTTCTTTTCAAAGGAGCAAGGTTATGTATTCAAGGAGCGCTTTAGAGAGTTGTTGATCTCTGAAGTTCATGGAGGTTGCTTGGCGAGACATTTTGGCATCGAGAAGACCCTTCTTATCTTTGAAGGAACATTATTGTTGGCCTAAAATGAGGAAGGATGTTGAGCATCGGGTCGAGGTGTGCTACATGTCAGTTGCAAAGAGTCATAGCTTACCTCAAGGGCTATACACACCTTTGCCGCGCCCAAACAATCCTTGGGAGGACATCACCTAGACTTCATTGTTGGTCTACCAAGAACTCAAGGAGGAAAAGATTCAATCATGGTAGTTGTGGATAGATTCATGAAATGGCTCACTTCATTGCTTGCCATACCACCATGATCTTGTGAGGGTGTGAACTATATTTCGTGAGGTTGTGAGACTCCATGGTTTTCCCAGAGTATGGTGTCGGATAGGGATGTCAAGTTCCTAAGTCATTTTGGGTTACTCTTTGGAAGAAGTTGGGCACCCAATTGAAGTATAGCACACTTGTCACCCCAGTGATGGGCGAACAGAGGTCACAAACAGACACTTGGAACACTATTGAGGTCATCGATATCCACAAACAAAAGCAGATGGGACACCGTCTTGTCTCACGCTGAATTTGCTTTGATAGAGCACCATCCACATGCAATCGGCCTTTCACCATTCCAGGTTGTCTATGGTAGAAATCCTATAACTCCATTGGATTTATCTCTACTAACAAATTCTGTGAGGTTTAGTTATGAAGCAGGTAAACATGCAGAGGAGATCAAGAAGCTTCATCAACAAGTCAGGGAGAAGATCATCAAGTATTCTGAGCAAGTTTCTACATCAGCAAACAAGCATAGGAGGAAGATAGTTTTCAATCCAGAAGACTTAGTGTGGATTCATCTAAGGAAGGATAGATTTCCAAGAAAGAGGAAGGGAAAGTTAACACCAAGAGCAGATGGTCCTTTTGAAGTGCTAGAGAGGATTGGAGATAATGCTTACAAGTTAGACCTTTCTGAAGACTATGGAGGCAGTGCTACATTCAACGTTGCATATTTGAGGCCTTACTTTCCAGAGCATGAAGACCTTCCAAGTTTGAGGACAAACTTTCCTCAACCTCGGGAGGATGATGGAGGTCCTCCATCAGAACCAGCATCAAGAGCAGCAACGACCTCACCAACATCAACATTGAGGCCATCATCAACCACATCAAACACTGACATCCAAGAGTGCTTTATGATGGTCCAACAAGTCGTAGGTCGTCCAACAACAAAGATCATCACCAATGAAGAACCAACCCGGTGAGGCTACTTCAATTCCATATCTTTGGATTGAGGTCCTCACCAGTGCTTTGAAGACTTCACTCTAGAGCTGTTGAGGACTTTCCAGCTCAGTGAAGATGTTTGCCAGTTCTGAGGTCCTCTATGAAGACATCACTGAACTTGAGGATATTCCGATTCATGAGGTGATCCTGCATCGAGGTCCTCCACGAAGACTCACCTTCAAGCCGCCGAGGCCATTTCGGCTTGTGAGGTGATATAACCGTTTGTAATAAAGAAAACGCGTTTGTTAGAGTTATTTCATTTTATTTCCTTTTATTTTGAAGTTATCCAGTTTGTAATGAGGCTTAATTAGCTTGCTAAGTTAGTTAAGTAGTTTAATGCTTAATTAGTGAGTTTCTTGAGCAAGGGGAAACCCTTAATCATCCAGCTCAACCCTAGCTTTATATAGTTTGTAATCGGCAGCTTGAGGTCATCATCTATCAGTGAAATTAATAGCATTTTGAGTGCCTTGATTGAGCCTCTTGTTTGTGAGTGACGTTAAACTCTCATCTTTGGTTAATTCTACTATAGTAGCAAGGATTTAGCAATCCTTGTGGTGGGTGTAGAGCTTGGTAATCTCAGTGGTGGTGTGCATGTATCCATTGAGGTCATCCAGTCCATTGCCCTTGAAGTTCTAGCTGTGGTGTGTCTGTATCAGCTCGAGCCTCAAGACTATCTTCGGTTACTGTTTGATTGTAAGTTTGTCCATCTGATCATCATTTCATCATCATCCATTCATCCATTTGTTCATTGGTGTTTATACTCTGTTTTGGCGGAGGTTGTAATTGATTTCTTGTCGTGAGGTCTGTTTTGGGTGTTTTGGTGTTGATTCTATATTGTGAGGCCAGATTGTGTGTGATATGTGTTAATATGGGGTACTGTGAGGTCAATACTCTGATCTTAGGACCTTGCATACATCAATCAGAGCCACCGACAGAGTTTCGGAGAAGTCTCAACAACCAGGGCCATCGGCAGAGTTTCGATGCAATTCCAATCCTGAGCCACCGGCAGAGTTTCGGTGAAGTCTCAACCCCCAAGGCCATCGACATCGCGATCAATGAAGTCCCTCGGCATTGAACATGCCAACAATCATCAACAACGACACCAGGAAAGACTGGAAACGACACCGGGGAAGACTGGAGCCGACACCATGAAAGACTGGAAACAACACTGGGAAAGACTAGAAAATCAGCATTAACATCCAAGAGACATCGGCATCGTGTCGGATGAAGTCTCTCCAACAAGTAAGGCGCCATTCTCGCGTGAGATCACCTATTGGCACAAGTTCGCCAACCGCGACACAGGACTTAGCTTCCAAGTGTCAGCCCAATCCTTCTAGTAGGACGTCATCAAACGTCCGAGATCATATCAAGTAGGACGTCACCAAACGCCCAAGATCACTTCAAGTAGAGCATCACTCTTGCTCGAGATCAACCCCGACAAAGGCGCATGCCGCCCACAACTGCGATGCAGGACTCACCTTCCAAGCATCACCATAGGCTTTGCACTCCAAAGTCATATCCACAGGCTTTGCACTCCAAAATCATATCCACTGGCTTTGCACCACACAGTCATATCCCAACCGGTGTCCATCAAATTAAGACTACTTTGATTTTCATCCTATCCAGTATTCAATCAAAGTAGGGGCTATCTGTAGACACCTGATTTTGGCAAATAGATATATAGCATAACAATATAAATACGAAGCAAAAACGAAGAAAAAGAAGTCAGACGATAAGCTAGACTTTAGCATAGATTTTATGCACTTTTGATGTAATTTTTATTACTTCCTTTTTATGTATTTTTAGTTAGACAATTAGGAATTAAGGGAAGCCTAGCCATGCAAGCCATAAGAGCAAGTGCCAGAGGTCGCGAGATCGAATCCTCACAAAAACACTTCAAACACCTCACAAAAGCTAAATAGCACAAGCTCATTTCGTCCAGTGTGAAGGGCAGCTTCCCTAGGCAGTTTGACTTCACACTCCACCGTCCATGCATGCATGGACGAAGCTGGTTCTCCTCCCTGGCGCAGTGGCCGACCGGCCTACACGACGCCGACCACACATGGTCAATTGACTACGTGTTGACGTCCACTCCAAGTTCACTCCCCTACTGCCTAGCTATCTGTGCTTTGACTGCCTTGGACGAGAGGTGGGATGTATGTGATTGCATGCACGTATCCTACTACCTCTCATTCTCTTATAAATACCATCCTTCTCCAAGCCATTCCACTCAATCATTCACTCATTGTTCCCCTCATACACTCTCATTCATCCACTCTTTCATTCTTTCATCATCTCTCTAATCTCTATTCTAGTATCATAATTCTATCACTCTTTTCCTATCAAATTTCCACCATTCTCTTATTATCCTAATCTCCTTATCTTCATCCTCATAAACCTCTAATCCATACTCTCATACCATCCCCACCGTTCTTACATAAAACCTCCCAAAAACACTATAAAATTATCCTAAAAACCCACCAAAAAGAGCTCCTTTTCCTACCATTTTCCCTATTCTTCTCCATCACTTTTCTACCATAATTATCTCCATTTCTCCAATCCTTTAAACCCTTTTATCCCATTCCCATTTTACCTTCCATAATTCCCCTATAAATCCCTAAAGCTCAACAAAAAGCCCAACCTCATATAACCCAAAAAACCTCACAAAAAACCCTTTTTCCTACCATCTTTTTTTCCCTCATTTCCCATATTCTTTCCATCCACTTTTGGCACTATTTTGGCATCTTCAAGTGGGTTATTCAAGGCATTCAAAGGAGCTTCTACAAAGTCTAGGCAAGGCTTCCCTAAAAGGTCATAATGTATGCTTTTAATTATTTCTTCCTTATGTAAATAATGAGTTGTATATTATGTACCTATCTTTCTTTTATTCTTGTTGCATGTTCAATGAAGTAATTTTATAAAGTATTCCTTCAATTACCTTCCAAACTTTATGAAAAGCACATTTTAAACTTTTAGTAAAGTCTTTCCTTTTGTGAGAGGCGAACTCTTAAAGTTTACTTTTCGAGTTCGTAGCCTTACCCCCGGAATCAATTCTTGGATTCGCAGGAGGAGTCTTTCTTTCTTTTCTTTTGGTTTTGTCTTGGCTTTTCCCTTAAAAAGTCGAGTGGCGACTCCCATTTCGAACTAAAACACATCGAGGATTGCATAAACTATGGTTAACATGGTTTTACAATGTATCGATGCAACTTTAGGGTTTTCTCTCTTATATTCCTAAATAATATTTGCATAAATCACTCTCTTCCAAGCCTGACGTTCAAATGAGCAAATTGGGTTAAATTTAGAAGAGTTTGAAACAAGTGGATGTTCACTCTTATAGGTTTAATTCAATGACTCATAAAATGCATAAGTAAAGGGAAAGTGATTTTACAAAATATTATTCATGAAATGTAAGGTTGATCTCCTTAAAGAGTTTTTTCAAAGGTTAAACCCCAGCACAAATCACCGAATCACACCTCAATCCAAACGTGGACATTCGGAAGCCCGAACGGCGAGGAAAAATGTCTACAGCATGTCACGCCCGTGACTAACCCTCGGATGAAGTTTTGGGAATCGCCCAAATCAGCGTCGTGATCGCAACAGACGATGTCGCGCCCACGACTAAGCTGCTTAATGTCTTATTTTCAAGCAACGCGACTATGTTTTGCTTAGTTTTTGCCACATGTATAAAAACTTTGTGATTTTATTTAATGAGGGAGGGAGACAATTTTAGAGAATAGTTAGCACAACATTCAACACTATCTCTCTACTTTAGTACATCACTTTTGTACTAGATTTTAGGGTTTTAATTCTCGCAAGTACTCTATTTGGATTTTATACAAGGCATAATTTCTATTGAAGTTTGGGGCAATATTTTGGATCATTCTTCATTCCCTTAACCTTCTCCATCTACTTTTGGTAATACTCTTCTTCTCACTTCTGTTTGTTGATTACTTGCTGTCTAATTACTTGATTAGAATATAAATTCAGTGTTGATTATTATGATTAGTTTGATTATCCTTTTCTATTGCTAGTATCATGTCTAGGCTTGGAAATTTGTATGTTGTTAGTGATCTTAGGATGATAGTAGGATAAACTCCTTTGGGTTAGGGAGTGATTAGACCCCTAATAGAATATTTATTAGAGGATTTATGTGATTAGTTGGGAAGAATAGTTAGGCATTAGCTTAGTTCTCACCCTCATCTTCCTTCCATGAGTGGTGGACTTGTTTCAGGAAGCTTACCAATCCATTATAGCATGGTTGGAAGTGTGGGAGGAGATGGTTAATCTCATTCCTATGGAAGAGGAATGAGATTAATCAGGATTAATCGTTTATTAAATTGTCAGGGTTCTGTGGTGGCACTTTGGTAAGTCAATTGGATTACTCTTGGAATAGAGAATCTAGGTGGCCTTATTTCAAGCGATAAACTCACCTAGCTATGCCAGACTATCCTAGCAAATCACCGCGATCCCGAGATTGGAAACCCATTAGGTGGTTTGAGACCCCCCGAACCCTTCTCTCTTTATATCATTTAAGACCGAACCTAGTTGTTGTGGGATTTCCCTAGCTTTATTATAATCCTTCATCTCATGTTTGTGTTACTTGAATTAGACTTACCATGAAAACATTAAAGAACCAAGGCGCCTAGCTCCCTGTGAAGAATGACAATACCGGCATTTTACACCGTAATACTACTCAACGAACATTGTCTAAGATCCTTAGAAGGTCATGCCAACGTATAAGAACTAGAGATGTCTCTTTGCATGAGCATTGCAACTTTGAGCTATAGTGGTCACAAGTACCTTCCAACATAATAAACAAAACAATAATAGAAATATATGTACCATTGTAGTAAAGGAGTAAAGTGACTACCAAGCGGAAGAGTTTTGAAAAAGGAAGAACCCTCGATTAAGGAATCACAGTTAGATACATTAACAGATAAATTATAATGTGGATAGTTCCACAGACTATCCTCTTCTTGAGGCTAGTCAAAAAGGTTTTTAAAGTGTTTGGTAACAAGTTTATTATAGTTGCTTTTTGGGCCAAAAATATAGTTTTTGAACAAATATTTTAGTAAACTATTTGAAATAATTTTTAGCTTTTTGAAATTAAAAGATACATTGTTGCACTGCTACTTTTGCCAAATTTATATTAAATGTCATTTTAACAATAGTTGTGTTGTGATAGTTCTTATGTCCAACTAAATTTTGTAATCAAATCAACAAATTGTTCATCTTATTAACTTGCTATGTTTAGAATGCTCCATATGAAATATTTATATCAAAAAGTTTAGAACTATTAAACAATTCAATTGATATTAAATAATGACATAATTACTTTTTTGCGATAATTATATAATTACTATTAAGTACTATAAATATATGCTAACGACAAATTAATTTCAAAATTGCAAACTTATATTTCCTTCTTAAACACATGTAAAATGCAATAAAAGTATTTGTATTACTATGGGAATAAATGAAAATTCACCAACTTGTTTTTTCAACAATCATGAATTGTTCAATCACAAAATTATATAATTTTATACCCTTATATTTATGACTTTATTTGATAATAATAACTAATTTAGTAATTTTAATTAGTTTTTGTTTATCTTTATTATTTATTCAAAATATCACCAAAAAGAGTTTCAGTAATTTAGAAATTTCATTAATCAAATAAGAAAAGAAAAGAGAGAAAGAAAGAAAATAAACAGAAAACAAAAGAACACTGATCAGCCCGACATCCACAATCTAAGACTAAAACCCCACTAATACTAAACCTTGATCAGCCCAATATCCGTAGTTTAGGTTAATATAAATTGTTCATGAAATTTATAGGTTTCGTTAATTCTCTCACCTTTTTCTCTTTTAAATCATATTCGGTTTCCTTGTTCTTCTTGAGTTTGAAGTTGTAGATCTTCTTGCTTGATTTTGATTCTCGCTAGTTTGGTTAATATTTTGAGTTGCATATTGTTAACCTGGGTTTGAAATCTAGTTTTTTGGGTTGCTCTGCGTGGATAAAAGTCGAAAATGGTCATTTGTATTCATTTCTCTTCTCTAGCTCAAGCTCAACATTAGATCGAGGCTCGGTTTTCTTGATGATTAGTATGAATTTCTGGTTTGAGTTTAGTTGATTTTAGTTGTTACTTATATTATTAACTTTAGTTGATTTTCTTCCTTTCTAATCTCTGTTGTGAATCTTCTCCTGTGTTTATTTTCCACAATATTATTTTTCTCTCTCCTTTATTTGCTCTATTTCTCCTTCTTGATCCTATATATGTTTTTCATTGCCCATCTTAATCCCCTATTTTTCTTTTCCTTCTTTTTTACTGGTTCGGTGGCTAGCAGTTAGAATTATGCTACTTTGATCGATATATTAGTCTATGGTCAAATTAAGGTTTATCTTAACTTTTTTAGTTGTGTTTGTCTAGGTTACTGCTTAGGTTAGCTTAGGTTAGCTTAGGTCAAATCATAAATTGTTTGATAGGTCATTCTAGGGTTTAAATGTTGTTGGCCTTTTTTTTTGGATAAATTGGGACTGTTGCCCCATTTTATTTCTCCAAAGTTGCACAGTGCCATAAAGCACGCAAAGAGTGCACACCCATAAAACCTAACAGTACAAATCCAACAGTAAATGGCCTTCCTCACAAATCACAATCCTCACATGACATTACAATTGATTTGAAAATTAAGGCCAACAGTACCCTACCATAATAAACATATTAAAAGAAAATATATTGCCTTCCTTCTTTTCATCAGTATTGTGCCCAGCTTTCACACAACTTCCATCTTCATGCATAACTAATAGGGATAGCATTGGAGTTCATCACCATAGGTGCTGCTGAATATGTCACTCCACCTCCCAATTTGTTGCCCATATTGTCCCCCTCAATAATTTTATGCTCCTGAGCTCATTCCAAAGCTGCAATCTCCCTTGGTGAGTATTAGGTGCGTAGATTAGGCAAACATCCCACATGGGATCATCCTCCATCATCATTCCCCTCTATGCATATCCACTTGTCACCTTTGCTCCTCCTACAACAGTTGAATTTGTCACCAAACCACCTTATCTTCCTTCCGCAGATTTATGTCCATAGCTTCTGTGTTTTCATTTCCCCAACATCTACTCATATCCATCCCATTGACTAAAGTTTTGATGCTTAATTTGTTTCAAAACTTCCCATCACTATCAAGCTTTCCTTCTTGTTACTCTCCAAAGTCATTTAGGCAAGTTTTTGAGTTCATGTTGGTTAGTTATTTCAAATGTATATTTGTTTTTATTAGTTGTTCTGTTAATTTAAATTAATTTGTTAAGTTTAAGTTTAACTAATGTTGTTAATGAATGAATGTAATTTTTATTTGAGTTGAGTCTATTTACTTTATCTTGTTAGTTTAGAATTGTAAATATTTAGTTTTTATTCTAATTAGATTAGTTTATTTTTCATTTAATTAAAATTGTATATAAATAATTAGAAAACCTAACTCGAAAGAATTCAGTGAATTCGATAATGAAATCACCCCCTAAGGATGTGACAACACCGGGTACTTTAAAAGCTACTGAAAAACTCACCATCATGAATTCAAACACTTTTCTTGCAAACAACTAATCCAACTAGTCAAGTTAAATGATTAATCCAAATAACTAATAATTAATAGGTAACTCCAAACAACTAACAGCTAATGATGGGTTGTCAACAGGGATGAACGAAATTTCCATATTTCCGTTTGTGGGGATATGTTTTTTTCTCTAAAAGTAATGAAACAAAAATTCACTTGAGGATATGAAAAAGAAAAAAAAAAGGACAAAGGAAAGAATGTTAGATAAGTTTTAGAAAAGGTTGTAAATAGTAAACCTTTGGTGATACTTCATTATATGGTTGATCTTCTTGGGGTTTAGATCCAACGAGATCAGACCAAACACAAGCAGCTATCAATGTTCCTACAGATACCAACCAGACTACGGTGTTTGAGAGGTCAACTACCCCACGTTCTACCAAGTAGACTCGCAGCTCAACTGCCAAAACCAAGAAAATAAAAAATATATTTGTTAGAATAACTAATAATGCATGTCAAATATTTGACCAACCCTTACAAAACGCCCATATTACCCATCATACCTTTCTTCCCTAAACCCATTGCCTTGCTTAAGGTATCTCCGTCTGATTTTTGGATCATCACGGTAGGAATATCAAACTTTAAATTCTTATCCGTACACGCCATCTCTTCTAGTTCTGGTATATAACAAAATAAATAGTAACTCACCAATAACTTATTAGCAATTAAATTAACAATCAAAACAAGCTTAACTATTAGCATTATCTCATTGATTGTCTTATTATCCTTGTTCTTTCTTAGACTTCTCTCTCGTTCTATTTAATACTTACACTATCATATCTTTTATGTTTGCATTACTGTGTTTCTTATAACAAAATTTTCCATAATTATTGGTTAAACAATGATCAATATGCATAGCCTTTAGACATATTTTTTTTATTTCCTTTAGAGACGACTTCTTAAGAATCTTATGCAGAATAATATAAATCTTAGCCTCTCTAAACAACACCACATTGTGATCCCAAAACAAAAGAACATATTGGATTCTTTACATTTGTTATGTACATGACAATAGCTTATTTCTTGTTATTACTATATCTATTTTTAGAATAATGGATGAACAAAGATGGAATACCAAATATTGAAATATTTGACAGAAAAAGTGTAACAAATTTATACATATTGTGTGCATTTGTAGACTTTGTCTATGGTTAGATAACCATATAACAAGAGGGGAATGACGAGACATGTTCTTCTTAACTTAAATTAAATAGTTTTTATTTTTTATAAAGGGTAAGTTGGCATGTTCGCTTTACTCTTATCTCAAAGGTAACCACCAATATACTTGACATGACGACCAGGAATAACGAGTATCAAATTGTCCATGACAAGCATGATCCACCAACCTATAATTTTCACCCGCTTGACAACCAACTTTCTGGTAGTGTTTATTAGTGCTTGCTACAAATTTATACTAGTACATGATGCTATAATGTGTTGAACTATGATAAAAACCCTAAAACATTTGTCATTAAATATCAATCATGAGTAGAAGAAAAAAAAAACGTTAAGAAAGAAGCATTAATTGGCCACAATGAAGCTAACCTTCCTTGTTATTTATGACTACTGAAGCTGAAGCTCCTCCAGATTGAGCAACTTGTGTCTTATATGTAAAGTCACACTCACCCCGAGTAGACAATGCAACAGATTCGCTCAACTTTTAGAGGAAACAATAATAGTATTAGGATTCTTAACTCCAACTTTGTACGAATTGCAATACACACTAATATCGGATTTTTTTGCATTTTGGACCCCGAAATTTAGGGGTATTTATATTCTGAACCATTGGTTTTCAACATTAACTTTTTGGACCCTAAAGTTTGTAGGTTGAAAAAAAAGGACCCTAAAGTTTGTGAGGTGAAAAAAAAGTTTGTTTCCCATTTTTCTTTTTCTTTCCATGTTTGAATTTATCTCCCGATTGACATCAAACTTCAAAACCAAGGTTAAAACTGATATTAAAGTTATAATAAACCTCTTTTATTCGTGTTGAAGTTACTTAAAATCATGTACTCAGGGGTCTAAGTTGCCCCGACATGAATTAGAGAGGTGTATTATAGCTTCAATATTAGTTTTAACCATAGTCCTGAAGCTTGATGTCAATCGGGACATAAATTCAAACATGAGAGGAAAATAGAGAATGAGACAGGGGCCTTTTTTTTCAGCCCACAAACTTCAAGGTCCTTTTTTATTCAGCCTACAAAACTTAGGGTCTAAAAAGTTAATGTTGAAAACCAAGGGTTCAGAATATAAATACCCTTAAAATTCGGGGTCCAAAATGCAAAAAACCCCGCTAATATCTATATCAACTAATTAGAAAGATAACTAACCTTAGATGATGAATTATAGCAACCATTTAATGGATTAGTAAATACAGCGGGTCGTCTATTACTTTTCTTCTCAATAGGAGGATAAGGCCCAAAGTTTGTTGTCATTGCAGTTAAGCTCCCTTTGTCTTCGCCATCTATCCAATATTCAATCTTAGCCTGGAAGGAAAAATTATTCAATCTTTTAAGCCCGATAAGTGCAAAAACTAATAAAACATGTTCATATTAAAGGGGCAAAAGAATCAATAGGGTTCCCAAGGTAGATAACATATTTTAAGGGTGATGCATGTAATTTGTTAAATAAAATTAATAATAGAAAGTGTGTACAAGAAATAATAGAAACTCAACATTTGGTATCATAGAGACCCCGAGTGTTCGACCTTTAGTGATAGGATAGTTTGTTCTAGAAGTTTGTGGGGAAGGTCAAATTCAAGATAGTGAAACTGAATCTGCAGAGTGCAAATTGTGACTATTCAAGTTGAAAAGATCCAAATTATTAATTGGATCAAAGACAACCAAGTCATGAGAAGAAATGAGAGAAAGAAAATAAGAGATGGGAGAAGGATGTAAGATGAGAAAATATATCTGATTGATTGAAGAATGCCGAGCAAAACCAAAGCCATATAAATACATCCAGGAAGACAAACAAAACAGAAAGAAAAGAAAGAAATCAACATTAATTCCTAACACCCCCCCCCCCCCCTCAAATTGGAGGGTGTCTTGACCCCTAATTTCCCAAGAATCTGGTGATGTTGAGTCCCTAGAAGTGATTTAGTAAGAATATCTGTCAATTGCACCTTGGAAGACACATGATTCAAGGCTATCAACCCTTCTGCCAGCTTTTGCCTAACAAAGTGGCAATCAATTTCTATGTGCTTTGTTCTTTCATAGAAGATTGGGTTCTTGGCGATGTATATGGCAGTTTGGCTGTCACATTTAACTGGAATGGGAGTTATTGAATCAACCTGAAGCTCCCCAAGCAATCTGCTCAGCCAGGCTAATTCTACAACCAGTCTTCTCAAACTTCTATACTCAGCCTCTGCTGAGGAAAGTGAAACTGTTGGCTGTTTCTTGCTTTTCCAGGAGATCAAGGTTTTTCCTAAGAAAACTAGGAATCCACTTATGGATCTTCTGGAGTGTTTGCAAGCTCCCCAATCAGAATCGCTGTAGGCTTGAAGAGTGAAATTATCATCCTTGTGAATTAATATCCCAAGATCTGGCTTGCTTTTAATGTACCTCAAACATGTAAAGCTGCTTCCCAATGTAAGTCTGTTGGAGTCTGTAGAAACTGATTGAGATGTTGTATTGTGAAAGCTATATCAGGCCTAGTGTTCACCAGAAAATTCAGCTTTCCAATCAACTGTCTGTAAGTTGTGGGATTAATTAAAGGAGTTCCAGCATTAGGCAGGAGCTTTGTTGTGAGATCCATTGGACAGATTGCAGGCTTGAGGTTTTCAATATTGAACTCTGTCAATAGCTCTCTAGCAAACTTTCTTTGACTGAGGACTAACCCTTCTGAGGTTTTAACAATCTCAAGCCCAAGGAAGTAATGCACATCACCTAGATCTTTAATTTTGAAGACATGATCTAGATGTTCTTTCAGAGATCTGATTTCATCATTATCATCTCCGGTTATCATGATGTCATCTACATAGATAGCCAGGTAAACCGAGGTTGTTGCTGTTTTCTTATAGAAGAGGGAATAGTCATTTGCTGAGTGTTCATACCCTCTTTTATAGAGGACATCAGTCGGCTTGGCATACCATTGTCTAGAGGCTTGCTTCAGACCATACAATGACTTTTTCAATTTGCAAACCCTATTTGGAATCTCAGAATGTACTCCCTGTGGTATCTTCATATAGATTTCTTCATGGAGGTCCCCATGGAGAAAAGCATTGTTGACATCAAGTTGTTCTATTTTCCATTTCCTTTTGACTGCTACAGACATAAGAGTCCTGACTGTAGTCATCTTAACAACTGGGGAGAAGGTTTCACCATAGTCAACTCATGCCTTTTGTGTATATCCCTTTACCACCAATCTTGCTTTAAGTCTCTCAATACTTCCATCAGCCTTTTGCTTTACCTTGTAGACCCACTTACTGTCTATTGGCCTTCTTCCTTCTGGTAGGGGGACTATTTCTCAAGTGTTGGTTTGAGAGAGAGCTTGTAGCTCTTTGTTCATTGCTTCCTTCCAGCCATCATGCATGATAGCTTCCTCATAAGTCTGGGGCTCAGCATAGCCTTGATGTACTGTTTCTGCAGGAGAAAGAGAGGAAGAGAAGCAAACTAGATTTTTGGGAGAAATATGTAAATTTGTAACACATGAGAAGCATGTTTCATAGTCTTCTAAGTATGTAGGTGTCTTGTGGATCCTAGTGGACATTCTTATAGGGGCCACTGGGTCAGGAAGAGGATTTTGAGTGGGTTCATCTGGCACTTAATCACTAACTTCAGAAAGGAATGGGGAGATATCATCAAAATCATCTACTGTGCTATGAGGAATCATATTATTTTGATCTTTGTTGCTAGTATCCCCTTGAAAGGGAAAAATACTTTCATGAAAAATCACATCTCTTGAAATAATGAACTTATGTGTTT
Source organism: Portulaca oleracea (assembly GCA_029582165.1). Classification (NCBI taxonomy): domain Eukaryota; kingdom Viridiplantae; phylum Streptophyta; class Magnoliopsida; order Caryophyllales; family Portulacaceae; genus Portulaca; species Portulaca oleracea. The sequence continues at coordinate 16,993,541 of CM055875.1, forward strand.
TTAAAGAGAATAGTTTGTAGGCTTTCCTTCCCTGAGGGTAACCCACGAAAACACACTGTTCAGCCTTTTCTTGAAACTTATGTCTATTATGTTTCAATGTACTAACATAACATAGACAACCAAAGACTCTTAGGACCTGTTTGGAGAGAAAAATGGAATGGAATAAGGGTGGGGTAGGTATCCAATTCCTTTTCTTGGTGTTTGGTGAAGCATTTCTGGAATGGGATTGGGAAACCCCCAGGTTTCTAATCTCCCTCAAAAGGGTGGAATTAGAACCCTCCCATATATGGGGGGGTATCAAAAGGGTGGAATTAGAACCCTTGCCTTATTACATTCCCTTCTCTCACCAAACACTTTCTATTTTGGAATCAAATTCCATTCCCAACCCTCTAGATATCTTATTCCATACCCATTCCATTCCATTTTTCTCTCCAAACATGCCCTTAGGTGATTGTAGGTTGGGGGATTTTTAAAAAGGAGTTCATAAGGGATCTTATTTCTTAACAAAAGTGTCGGCATCCTATTGATGAGATAAGTTGCTGTCATAACACTTTCCCCCCAGAATTTTAAAGGCAGACCAGATTGGAAAATTAAGGCCCTAGCAACCTCAAGTAAGTGTCTATGTTTCCTCTCAACCACCCCATTCTGTTGAGACTTTTGAGTACAGCTAGTTTCATGAAAAATCCCATTATCCCTAAAGTACTTAATAGCCTCAATGCTCTTTCCTATTTCTAGAGCATTGTCAGATCCAATGCTTCTGACAGTGCTTCCAAATTGAGTCTTGGCCATGGTCACAAAGGACTGCAATAATTCAAAAGCCTCACTCTTGGTGGTCATCAAATATGTCCATGTTGCCCTGGTGAAGTCATCTACTATAGTGAGAAAATATTTATGCCCTGAGTGAGTCTTAACATGAAATGGCCCCCATGTGTCCACATGTATTAAGGTAAAGGGTTCAGTAGTTGAAATAGAACTCAGGTGAAAAGAAAGACATTTACGTTTGGCTTTTGGGCAAATATCACAATTCTCATACTGAATAGACTGATCAAAGGAAACAGGTAACATTTTCATTCTTGAAATAGACATATGTCCAAGCCTTTTGTGCCACAGTTTTGAATTTACAACAGAAGAAGAAACCTTATTACATGCAGTGATATTTATCCTAGAATCTAAAGATTCTACTCTGAGGATTTGTTGACAAAATCTGTCTTCCAAGATATACAGCCCATTGGTTTCCTTACCAAGGACTATTTTCACAGAAGGGTCCTGCAAAACACATTTTTCTTTAGTGAAAATGGTATGACAATTATGTTGATCACATAGTTTCTTGATTGAAATCAAGTTAAACGTGAAATAAGGGACATAAAGCACATCATTCAGTACAATCTTTTTTGAGATTTGCAACTTTCCAACTGTAGATATAGTTATGTTACTCCCATCTGGTAGAAGGACCTCAATAGGCTTAGGTGGGGTTTTCAGAGAATGTAAAAAGTCTTTGTCATTACACATATGGTCTGAGGCTCCAGAGTCTAAGATCCATGGGTTTTTAGGCAAGAAGCATGTCATACTGATGGCATTTGAGACTGAACTGATAACAGAAAGGGGTACGGTACATTACCAGACAAGTTATCACTGTTGCTCCTGGAAGAACTGTTGTCTTCTGATGCAAGGTTGTTCAAGAGTTGTTGGAGAAGGTTGTTGGTCTGATCATGACTGAAGTTGAAAGATGGTGTAGGAAGGAGGCCATCTCCACTGTCAGTCTGATGTTCAGTGCCTTGTGTAGCAGTGTTTACCATCCTTCTTACTCCTTGTTGTTCATTCTGACCCTGTTGTCTTGATGGAAATTGTTTGTTTTGATTCTTTGGAGGATAGCCATGTATCGTAAAGCACTTGTCAATAGTGTGACCAGGCTTCTTGCAATAATCACAAAACAATGTTGATTTCTTGGATTCTGGTTTTCTTTGATCATTTCTCTGACTATTCTTGTTTGCATACAAGGAGGCAGACTCAACTAAAATCTGTGTGTCATCTCGAACTTGCCTTTGCTTCTTCTCTTGAGAAAGTAAGGCATAGACTTGCCCCAAGAAAGGAAGAGGAGACATCATCAAGATGTTTCCCCGGATTGCAGTGTAGCTATTGTTCAGTCCCATCAAAAATTGGAGAAGTCTTTGTTCTTCAAAGTACATGTCCATTTGTTGGTTGATATTCTGGGGCAGGCATTTGCACTTTCCACAAGTGCATCTTGGAAAGTTTGTCACAGAAGCTATTTCGTCCCATAGCTTCTTTGACTTAGTGTAATAGCTGGCTATATCTAAAGAACCCTGGGATAGCTTGGAGATCTCCTGTTGAATGGAATACAGTTTGGCCTTGTTAGACTGGCCAAACCTTTCTGTGAGTTCTTTCCAAAGGCTCCGTGCTATAGTTGAATAGAGGACACTCTCATGAATGTCCTTGTGAAGGGAGTTCAAGATCCATGATAGTACCATGTCATTCCCTCTTTTCCAATATGGAAAGAGAGGATCACTCTCAGCAGGAACTTCAAGAGAGCCATCAACAAATCCCATCTTGAATTTTGCATTGAGTGAGATTATTGCTGACCTTTTCCATGTGTCAAAGTCCTCACCAAAAAAGAATTCTGAAACAAGTGACATTCCAGGCTGCTCGGATGGGTGGATGAATAGAGGGTCACAGGGATCTGTTATGGGAAGGCTTCTGGTTGTCTTCTTAGGTGTTTCTTCTGACATGGTTACTGTAAACGATTTAGAAGGGAGAAAGAAATGGTAGGTAATTGAATGGCTGAACAGTATCAGTAGCCTCCAGGCTTTGATACCATGAAAAGATCCAAATTATTAATTAGATCAAGGACAACTAAGTCATGAGAAGAAATGAGAGAAAGAAAAGAAGAGATGGGAGAAGGATGTAAGATGAGAAAATATATCTTATTGATTGAAGAATGCCGAGTAAAACCAAAGCCATATAAATACATCCAGGAAGACAAACAAAACAGAAAGAAAAGAAAGAAATCAAGATGCCAGCTCAGCTAACTAACAAAACAGAAAATAACTAACATTAATTCCTAACAAGCATATTGGATAAAGCTTCTATGCATTCGTCAATCTTAGTCCCAGGGGGTGTTTGTCAGGATTGTGTCCCTAAGTCATCCAGATTAACCATATAATCTATTTTCTAATTGTGTTAGGAAATTATTTAGGTTTTCTTATTACCTTCGGTATCCTAATTATATTAGATTTGACAAATTTAATTTTAGTGGTGGTTAAGGTTTGGTTTCCAAGATATAATCAAGTTGCTGGAGGTATTATGTATGTCTAGATGAGAGCACCATACGGCAGGGATGAGGCTAGGACGGAATGTGACCGGGGGTCTAACTAACATGGGCAAATAGACAAAGCCCATCATATAGTTTTTAAAAAAAATATTGTAATGCCCTTCAAGAATCGAGCCTATGACTTTAGCCAATAAAAACTACATTCAAACTACTTGAGCTACTGCCATTTTTTATCATTAATTACACTAACTAATGTACATTCCGTTCAAGTCTCGAGAGCAATGGTTACCCCTTGCCCATACATAGCTTCGCCACAGCCAGGCGAAGAGGCTAGGATGAATCCTCGCCTTCCATCAAAAGGAAGGTGAACAAATGCAAGCAGATTGTGCTTGTACGCAAGTGTGAGACCCTATGGGTTTAGTTTATTCACTAGGGTTGAAGAGTTATGTTAGTGAGAGTTTTGAGGAAGGTTGATTCTTCTCGTGTATTGGATCTACTATGGTAGATATGTACCTCTCTTATTGATCACATTAGCGAGGTGAGATTTGTTGTTGTACTCTAATCAACATGGTGGATCTTGTCGTGCTCGTGCCTCTCATGGTTTTTCCTGATTTGGGTTTCTACGTAAATCTTGTGTATATGTATTTATGTTATCCTTAAATTATTATTATTCGTGAATTTTGAAGCATTTGATATGTTTTTGCTTTCGCTATAAGTGCGATCTAACATTTTTCTTCCCAACAATAAGAACACATACCCAAACTTCTACTATTAATTGAGAAACAACATGATGATAACGGATATAAGGCAACATATGAATATCAAAATAAAAATGTAACTATATCAAGATTGAAACATGTAATTAAGTCAGCTGAAGACAAATGAAAAATGATTGTAAAACTATCTTATGTATGAGTTAAGTGGTCATTGGAAAAAGGCTACGGAGATAGCGTTGATTTCTAAAACATAATATAAAAAAAAAGGAAAATTGGAATCTAATAAACCAAACTTTTGGTCCATTTTGATCTAACAAACCAAACTTACCTTTTTGCTAATGACATACCATACTTAACATTATATTTTTTTGATTGAACCTCCACCACTTTCCAGTTACCGAAAAAATGACGTGGAATTTTTTTGTGATGAGATGGACTGTTTTATAGCCAAAAAATAAAAGAAAAATGTTGATAGCTTGTGTTTTATGACTTGGTAGCCCTCTCCCAATCTGACTCAGGTTCAATCAAAAAAATATAATGTTAAGTATGGTATGCCATTAGCAAAAAGATAAGTTTAGTTTGCTAGATCAAAATGGACCAAAAGTTTGGTTTATTAGATTCCAATTTTCCAAAAAAAAATGGGATAGATACAGGGACCTGTGCTAGAACCACAAGGACCAATTCTTGCTTAGATGGCCACTTGGATAGCTAGTGAACGAATTTTTTAATTTTGGGTTAATTGGAACTGTTCTCTAAATTTTAAATATTACGGGTAAGATTGCTACACTCGACCCCTCCATATCTCGCCATGTAACAAAATTTCGAAGTATTGGTTTTAGTTTGTATTGGGGGAAATTGGAATTTAATAAACCAACCTTTGTGGGTCCTTTGAAATAACAAACCAACCTTGAAAATTAATATCGAACGAACCAACCTTTACATGTTATTTTTTCCAGCGAACCTCTGACGAGTCTCACTCGTCGGAAATCTGACTTGGCGGTGGCGGATGCTGACTTGGATTATTTAAGAACAAAAAAAAAGAAAAATAAATTGAAGCATGTGCTGTATTTTTTATTTGCCAAATCACTATTCCTCTTTATTTTTTTTAGTGTACACCTCACCCACCTTTATTAACTCCCCTTCTCTCTCACTCTCTCTCTATCTCTCTCTCTCTCTCTCTCTCTGACCCATTTAAGCCCCAGGCCAGACCTATCCACCCCCAACCTCTCACTCTCTCTCTCAACCACCCTTACCACTGCCACCACCACCTCCACTGCCACCCATCTCCACCGCCACCGCCACAACCTCCACCTCACCCCCTGGACGGCAACAAGAGATCGACGCTTGCTCCGCCGAGTGAAAGCCTCCGATCGATCTCAACGGCAACAAGAGCGAAGTGGTCGGACTCTCCGTTGGAGTCCGCACACAACAAGTTCACGGGTCCAGATCCTCCCGTTAGAGACGACAAGTGGGGCCCCGATGGGAGGTCCGGTGGGAGTGCTTCCCAGGTGGAGGAGATAAGGGGAGTCCGAATTGGGAGGTTAAGAAGTGTTTGGTGGATACGGTTTACCGGTCCGATTTCGGGCATCTGCGGAAGTTAGGGCGGAGGCTTCTGAGCTTGTTACGCAGCTTGAGGCGGCTAATCCTACCCCTAATCCTGCGGAAAACCCAGCATTGCTTGATGGGAATTGGGTTTTGGTGTGAGTTTATGAAATTTGATTATTTTTTGACATTTTGAGTTTTTGTGTTTGTGGCGGTGGAGATGGCTGGCAGTGGAGGTGGTGATGGCAGTGGTTAGGGTGGTTAAGAGAGAGAGTGAGAGGTTGAGGTTGGGGGGATAGGTCGGGGGCTTGGGGCTGGGGTAGTTAGGGAGGGAGAGAGAGAGAGAAGGGGAGTTAATAGAGGTAGGTGCGGTGTACAGGAAAAAAAATAAAGGGGAATAGTGATTTGACAGATAAAAAAACACAGCACATGCCTTAGTTTGTTTTTTTTTTTTTTTGGTTCTTAAATAATCCAAGTCATCATCCGCCACCGCCAAGTCAGCTTTCCGGCGGGTGATAATCGTCGGAGGTTCGCTGGAAAAAATAACATGTAAAGGTTGGTTCGTTCAATATTAATTTTCAAGGTTGGTTCGTTATTTCAAAGGACCCTCAAAGGTTGGTTTATTAGATTCCAATTTCCCACGTATTGGTTTTAGTTTGTATTGGTGTGATAAGATGGTGTTATCATCGCTAATGAATATTGTAATCAAAGACAGTGCTCAAAGTATCATCTTTTTGGCCTATTCTAGAGAGGTCTAAACACAAGTTCAATAATAATTTGGAGAAGTTGATGGAATCAAAGTGTTCGGGATTTAAGAGGTTGAGTTTTTGTATCTTAATAACCGTTCTCTGCCGGGTTTTTTGCATTTTGGACCCTGACTTTTAGGGGTATTTACATTCTGAACCCTTGGTTTTCAACTTTAATTTTTTGGACCCTAAAGTTTGTAGAATGAAAAAAAAGGACCATAAAGTTTGTGATGTTGAAAGAAAGTTTATTTCCCGTTTTTCTTCTTTCCATATTTAAATTTCACTCCTGATTAGCGTCAAACTTCAAAGCTAAGGTGAAAACTGATATTAAAGTTATAATGAACCTCTCCTATTCATGTTGGAGACTTGGAGTTACTTAAATCCTGTACTCAGGGGTCTAAGTAGCCCTGACATGAATAAGAGAGGTGTATTATAACTTCAATATCAGTTTTAACCATAATCCTGAAGTTTGACGTCAAACGGGAGACAAATTCAAACATGGGAGAAAAACAAAGAATGAGATAGGGGCTTTTTTTTTAAACTCACAAATTTTAGGGTTCTTTTTTCTTAATTCAACAAATTTTAGGGTCCAAAAAATTAAAATTGAAAACCAAGGGTTCATAATATAAATACCCCTAAAGTTCGGGATCCAAAATGCAAAAAACCCTTCTCTGCCATTTATTATTTCACCGAGATGAAGCGACATAAGGATGGCTATAACAAAATTATTTCAATTCCTAATTGTTCCTACAGAATGACTTGTGCAAGCTTAATAGTAGAAAACAAATTAACCAAATTCTACAACTAATGCAATTTTTGGCTGGCTTAAATTAATACTATAAAATTATGAGGGTAATATCTTGATTATTAAACTCTTACCTACCATGGATCAAGTTTGTCACATGATTATTCAAGAATTGAAGAAAGCAAAGAGTTCTTACTTTCATGTCTTATTTTAATAGGAATTATTTCGTTTTTCCTAATATTACTCATTACACAACTTTGGCAATACAACAAAAGTCGTCATATAACCCTTTTCAGAATTATTCTTACAAAGACAATCTTTCTTATAAGACAACCTCCATATGTTGACAAAGGTACTCACAATTTTGGAGCAATTGATTTATTTGCAGGTAAGAAATTTTGTTGAGCTATTATTTTGATAAAGAAATATGAATTTAAATAGCCATGCAAGTGGCCACAACATACCCATATAGGTATATGTAGTTGTATACTTGTTAAAAGTACAAGGGGTACTAGTAGGGGTTTTTTGGATTTTGGACCCTCAATTTTGGGGTATTTATTATTTGATATCACACTTTTCAAAGTTTATTATTTGGACTCTGTACTTTGTCTCCGGTGACATTGTGGACATTATTTTAGCAGTCCGGTCAAAAAAAGCCCTTAACTAAGTTTGGCTATTTTTTCCTTCCAACTTTGCCTTTTAATTAATGATGAACTTCCAAGTTTGCCCTTGATTTATTAATTCTTTATTTTCCCTTCACTTATTTATTACTACCAAAATTCTCACATTTTAAATTATTTAATTTAAAAATTATTAAGAACTTCAAAATTTTAAAAATTATAAATTAAAATTTTAAATAATAAAACATTTAAATAGTTAAAAAAGTTTAAAAATAAAAAAATTAATTTTAAAATTTTAAAATTTTAAAATTTAAATTATGAAATGTGAAATTATAAAAAATTAGCAACTAAAAACTAAAAATTAGAAAATTGAAAATTAAAAAATTAAAATTTTCAAAAATTAAAATAAAAAAATCAAAAATCAAAAATCAAAAAATTAAAAAATTAAAAAATTAAAATTTAAAAATTTAAAAAAACTTATAATTTTACAATTTTAAAAATTAATAACTTGGAAATTAAAAATTAAAAATTAAAATCAAAATGATAATGATAATTAAAAACTTAAAAATTAAAAAATTAAAAATTAAAAATTAACAAAAGTCAAAAACCTTTAAAAATTGATAAGGGCAAATCGGGAATTTTATGTGTATTTTGGCCCTTTGCCAGAGTAAAACTTAAGATTGAGCTAGATTTTTTGGGTACCCGAAGTACAGGATCCAAAAAATAAACTTTGAATAGTGTGGTACCAAATAACAAATACCCCCAAAATTAAGGTTCCAAAAACAAAAAAACTCGTACTAGTAGATGTCAATCTCCTTTTGAATGATCACCAAAAACCAAACTTGTCGAACGTACCATTTATGTGGTTGTCAACTTGTTAAAGGTACAAGGGGATACTCATATTTTCTTTTCATACTCAATGATTATCAAGATTCACTTGGTGGCTTTTCAAAAAAAGATTATGTGTTTTAACAAGTTTGCTTGAATGTTTTGTGGGTTTAAGTGGAGAAAAAAAAAATGTTGTGGTGTTCATCAGAAGTAATGATGGAAGAAAGTTTGATCAAAAGAGTTACATCGTGTCTTGTGATCAAAGAACTCAACAAAGTTGAAAAATAGATGTCTTATCAAAACCTATGTCAACGAAAACATCATATAAAATTTCTAAATGCAATGCTTAAATGTGTTGTGTGTTGTGCAACCCGGTGTTTGCTTTTTTACATTTTTCTTTACAATTTTAGAGATTTAAAGCTAAACTTCAAGCTAAATTACATATTTTTATTAAAATTCATAATATAGGGGTTTAAACAACAATATGTATTATATGCTCCTAGAGCATGTGCTCCGAATCTTATGTGGCATATGACATTGTTCATCGATAAAAGAGTCTTTGTTCACTCATAATCAGATAGGATAGTTCACTACATATGTTGAGATTGTTCACCTTGTATATCGAGATTGTTCACTAGATATGTTGAGATTATTCACTAATTAAATATGTTACAATTGTTCATCATGTAACTAGTGGTTGTTCATTGAAAATATTTCTATTGTTCACCATGTCATTATTTACTAATTCATTGTTTAGCCATTCACTCATGCAAATTCAAGTACATGTTATTCGATAAGTTCTAATGATAGAAATTTTGTCACATAAGAAGATTATATATTATAAATTGATTTCATGAGTAAACAATCTTAATCTTTCAAGTGAGCAAACAAGTTATGATGAACAATCTAAATTTTTCTTAGAGTAGACTATGTGAAACAAGTTCAGTAAACAATATAGTTTAAGTAAATGAACAACGCAGTTGAAACAAATGAACAATGCAGTTGAAGTGAGTGAACAATCCAACTCAATTTAATGAACATCGTATGGTGAACAATGATGTTATCTTCAGTGAACAATTCAGTTTAACTGACGCTGGTAACCGACAAGTAGTTACTGATTTTTTTTTAAAAAAATAAAAAATCTGGCGTGGATGCCATGTCATCTCATGGAGCCCATGCTTCAGGATCATAAAATAATTTGCAGTTTAAACAATGTGTTTGTCCTGTATAATTAAGTTATTACTTTTTATTTAAAAAATTACAGATAACTCTTAAATATTACAATAACAATTCAAAGAAAATTTTTGAGTTTACTTAGACATCCAAATTTATATAAAATATACATGTACAATGGAACATAGCTTAGTTTCAAGCCGCAATACTTAGGCCCCATTCTTTTATACGGTACCGCTGCGGTGTGGTAAGTTGCGGTGTGGTAGAGTGCGGTAAGTTGCGGTTAGTCGTGGTAAGTTGTGGTGGAAATTAAAAAGTGAGTGTTGAAATATATTAATTAAAAAAGGGATTGTGGTAAGTTGTGGTGGATTGTGGTAAGTTGTGGTGAGTTGCGGTAACTTGCGGTATCGCAAAGTGCGGTACCGTATAAAAGAATGGGGCTTTAATTGAGTTTAAGCAAGTCGAGTTACCACCAAACTTTTTAGGGTTTGGGCTTAGTTGACCAAACTTTGGTTAAACCAAGCTTAAGATGAGCTTTAACCTAGTTGAGTCTTTAGATCTAATATATAAGTTTTAGCTAAATTAGAATCTCTTAATTCCTTTGAGAGTAAACATTTTGTAAGTAACGAAGTTTTGGAAGATATAACAAGTGTTATAGAAAAAGAAACTAAAAAGGCTTGTCATATTTACAAAGTCTTTTAGGTGAGATTTTTAAGAAAAAGAATAGTTGGAGTTTATAAGAGATATTGTTATCTTACAAGCACAGTGATGTGAATGTCATTTTCTCTTGTAATTTTACGAGGGACCTACAAAAACACGAAAACCTAGAAAGGGTACCACTAACAACTAAATTATATTGTACATTAATGAGCGCTTATGACTCATATCCTTGGATACATGGAAATTGGATTCTAATAATTCCTACTTTTATAAATTGGATGACAATAATTTCTACTTTCAATTTGTATTTTGGTGGTCCAAAAAAAATGTATTGTAGTGGGATATAATCGAGAGTATACCCTAAATATCATAGATTTTGTGTTGCATGTGATTCAAAACTTTGTATAACACTTTACCGTGATTTTTAATTAAATTTACAACATTTCTCCCATTTTTTTCAATTTTTTCCCTATTTTTTATGATTTTTTTCAATTTTATTCCTTTTAAAAAATCATAATAATTGCTCGGAATCTCAAAAAAATAATTGAAAAAATGTTTTAGCAACTGTACTTCATTACCTATCTGGGGGCAGGAACGAAAAAAACAAAACAATATGAGGTAGGCATGAAAAAAATAAAAAAAATATGGTGATAGATTTGGTACCACTACAATACAATTTTTTTTTGGACCACCAGAATACAAATTTAAAGTAGGGATTATTGACATCCAATTTGCAAAAGTAGGGATTATTAGAATCCAATTTCCTTATAATATATATATATATATATATATATATATATATATATATATATATATATATATAGGGAACAGGTAATATGAGAATGACATTTTGGTGAGAATGTTAGAAAGGATGGACATCAAGTATCGCAAAGATGGACATCAAGTTTCCATGGTGAACATCAGGGAGACATCAACTATCCATGCAAACTTGATGTCCATCCCTTCTCACCTTCTCACCAAAATGTCATTCTCATATTATCTATATATATATATATATATATATATATATATATTATATATATATATATATATATATATATATATATATTATCCATATATATATATATATATATATATATATATATATATATATAAATATATATATATATATATATAGGAAATTGGATTCTAATAATTCCTACTTTTACGAATTGTATACCAAAGATGGACTGTGATCAAGATGGACCATGAGTTGATGGGTGCCCTCGCTCTTCACCTTCCTCGTGATCACAGTCCATCTTCGCGCCTTCCACGCTCGCAATCCGTGTGATGCAATTTCACTGGCCGCGCGGCCTTGCTCCTGCTTTCATATTCTGGCGCCAATTTTTTCCCTCCATGCAATTGCAATCCCTTGATCGTTGTTGTTTGACTTTTGACATTTGACCTGAGGAAGGCCAGACGACCTTGCTATTTGCATGGAGGGCATGATCTTTGGATCATGCCAACCCTCCTTCCATCTTCACCACATCACCTCTCACCTATAAATACCCCCTCATCCTCACTCATTTCATCAACAATCCCCAACAACCATCATCAACAACTTTCACCAACAATCATCCTCTATACCTCTCTACTCTCTACCATCATCCTCTCTACTCTCTTCCTCAATTACTATCATCCATATTCCTCTATCAACTTCATTTTCCACCACGTTCCAATAGTCTTCATTGCCAAGGTCTCAATCAAGCCACATTCAAGTGTTCATCATGAGGAGATCGATATCCCTTCCATCATATTGAAGCTTAAAGTAAGGTTCGTCTATCTTTTGGTTTCAATAATGTAGTTTATGTATCATTTTATTTGTACATTCATTTTGTAAAAACCTTCATTATTTTAATCTTGCATGTTTGGAATATAAAATTCGTGAAATTTATTTAAGTTCTCCCGCTCAATTTCATTTCAAGTTCGATTTTAGTAGAGTCTGTTTTTTTAAACAGACGAATTCAAGAATTATTTAATTATCGACTTCGTAACCTTGCCCCCGGATTCAGAATTCGGGTTTCATAAACCGGAGTTATTTTATTCTTGGGTTTGTCGATTTCCTTAAATCGGCTAGTGACTCTTCATTTGTTCCTCTTTTTATTATTAACATTGCATGTTTATTGTATCAAAAAATTTATAAAATGACTTATATACTCTCATATTCTAATCTGAAACTAGCTTAAAAGAAAATGTCAAAGAGAGAATCATAGGCCATGTGGCCTCTGAATTTTTCTTAACATTTTCTGTTGGGCCCGTGAGTTCTTTTCTTGGCCCGGGTTTGAATTGGAATTCGTATTGAGTCATTTGTAAATTAACTCGGTACAATTTTAATTGTGTAAATAATAAAAAAGCGGTTCTTAAAACGAATAAAAGTCATCCCTTGAAAATGATTTTCTTAAAATAAAAATATCCTTATTTAAGGATTAAGCAACCTTAATCGGCTCACGATCACTAAGTAGTACACTCGAAAAAAAAGCGAGGCTTTTTCCGGGGTCCTACAAACCCCAGTTTGAACTCCAATAAAGTTGGTCTTTGCACGATTTTCACACTCATCCCCAAGTTCAAATGTCCTTTGGGCCCAACATGCCCCAACTTACATTGACTGGTCAATTCTTGATCAACAAGATTGCATCCTCCAACTTGCATTTCTGGTACGACTTCAACATTATTTAAGCGCAAAGCAACTTTACTTGAGTTTCACCAGTATTCTTAACAATATCCACTAGAAAATCTCCTATCGTGGGAGGGAGAGAGATAGAGAATTTTGGTCCCTCATTATCTTTATCCTCAAAGATATTAACTAAATACGACTCTTAGCCATCCAAAACAATAATCTCATTTTCAATTTTCGGGGGAACCTGAGTTAGGGTTCAAGTGTCTAAGCTTATCAAAGGATTGCAACATCATTGATGCATCATCTAATTTAATTAGTCTACCCAAATGTTCGCAATTGAAAGAAAAATTTTTCGAGACCATAGATGTAAAGGGAGACCAAACCAAGATATCCATGTCCTTCTCCGCTTTGACATATCGAACACATTACATTTCTTCCAATTCTTGAGCCAAGTTTTCAATTGCTCACAACACTCCTTAATAGAGGACTCTAAACGATGTTGGGCCTTGAAGTTTATCAAGAATAAGTTACCCCACATGGTTCTAACAAATGCATTGAGAGAAGCAAGGCCGCTCTAAATTGATTCAGCCTTTGTTCAACCACTCTAAATTCTCCTCCGAGCAAGACCCGTCTAACAAGTATGTTCCACCACCACCCTTGGGCTTGAGTGTAGGATTTCTATTACCATAAACTCGGCTGCCCTATTTGGTCAAACTAACATTGACTAACTCTTCACTCACACCCAAAGGACTAGGCCTATCATTCAAGTCACAAAACTTCTTAACCTTACTTCTATCAAATCTTGCCCATTTCACTAGCAATTTTCTATCAAAGAACCATGCCCCATTGCTCCATTAGATAGCTTTCCTAGCATCTGATTTTGATCTAAACCTGAAAAACCATATTGATAACTAGCAGATCTTCTCAATTTTTTGGGTATAAAAGCACCACAAACTCCCCTATAAATATTATAGAGCCTCCTCAACCATGTATTATCAATATTCATCGAAGATAACCAAATATAAGGTAAAGGCCCTTTCTTGAGTTGGAACCGACAAAGAACCCATTTTGTAACCAACCAAACACACCCAACAATGCAAACAAAGATCATCGCACCACAGCTAAAAATTAAATTCTAATCCAATTTCACAATGCTAACCTTATTTGTAGAATGGCTCCTCGAAGCTCGACATACGGTCACCAGTTACATTGAAATGCTTTCCCCAAAAAAATTCTCGAAGGAGAAGAGCGGGAACACTTGAAACAAGAAGTTCACACAGGATACTCGACTCCCGGAGATGTGTCATTCAAAGGAAGATGAATGACCCCTTCGATGACCAAGGCACCACAATTGACACCTTGAAGAAATCACGAACAAACCTGAGCAAAATTGACGATGAACAACAAAGAGAAGTAGAGAGGTGGTGCCCACAACCCAAGGAAGTCAGCTCACGGAGACCCACCTACCACAGGAGGATAAGCTTACCTCCAATAATTGGAAAACCCAAGGTTGGAGCATACATTGATCTGGTAGTGAAGGAGCCGGAGAATTAGGTGAAGAAGACTTGAAAGAGCGAAATGGTTACAGTGGAAACCTCACTTGTGAAGGAGAGGAGGTGGAGGCGTCAAAACGGAGAGGTGAATGGCAACCAGAAACAACCTTCAATAGGTTCTAAATGGACTTTTGGGGAACAAGACTCGCTCGTTGGCCATTTTTGGGATTAATATAAGGTTACAAAACTCATTATTCTTTTTCTTTGTGAGTTGTAATTTGAACCATCTTTTAGGATCCATCTTGAGGAATTTGTATTAATAATTGAATTTGGTGAGAGAGTTTCACATTCACCCCATTCCAATTTATCATTTTTGAAATTTAATCTCCGATGTCTTGTTGTTGATTTGGTTATAAAGAGGTTTTTCAAACTTTATTTTGTTAATTATAACTTTTTTATGCTGTTGGATATATATGGATCACTGTATTAAGTATATCGTGTTTAATAAAATATATTTAGCTTTCCAGCTAAAAGCATACAATCCTTAATTCATTTAAGTACAAGTACGATATTCAGTTTCTTATTTTCAACAATAGATGGTGAATTCTAACTCTTCAATACATCAGTTTACAAGTATTTTTGTCAACCCTTTGATACACAAATTACACATCACTTGGTTTGTGGTTTTGCTTTACTTTCTTGCTAAACTTATGCTTTAAGAATTTGTATATAATTCCTCAAAAAATAATTTATAAATAGTCAATAAGACAACTTTTTGTAGACAAATTTGATAAATTGAAGAAATTAAATTGTATAGTCTATCAGCTTAAGTCGCAATAATCTCTTAAAAATATGATTCATCATCATCTAAATAACTTTACCACAAAATGGTGAAAGGGGTCTAACTATATCTATTCATCTATAGTAAAAGAATTTACATATCTAGAAGTCAATGTTCAAGCTCTAACAAACAATAAACAAAGAAATCTCTAAAATATTGTCGCCAATGTGGAATCGTCCATTGATCCAAAGAAAATACTGAAACATGGACATCAAATCCCTAATGCATATATGAAATTTCATAATCTTCTAAAAGAAAATAAACCTACAAAATCGATTATAGAAATTTGATCTAACTAAAATGTAGTACGTAGTATCACATTGAGTTTATTAACAATGACAAAATTTTACAAAAATATCTAAAACAATATATATAAATCTAACATTTTCATCATGAGACAACATCAACAAATAATTCAAGATACTTACAGTGCGAGGTTTGTTAGTGCATTGAGCATCCACCATGCAAATGAAAGAGAAACTAACAACAACTAATATTGCAATCATCTTTGGGCAAAAATTTATTGCTTGAAAATCCATTTTGTGTGATCTAGGAGAAGAGAGGCGAAGTAGGTTTTTTTGTTTTTGGAGCTCTCTCCCCTCCCTTCTCCTTTCTCTCTCCAACCTTTGCAACTAAAATAATATGGACGAAAAGGTCGGAATTAAAGACTAATAAAGGAAGGTACGAAATAACTTATTCAAATTTGATTTCCTTTAGATAAAAGAGCATGTCATGTAAATAATCTTTATTTTTACAATTGAGGAATCCAATACCAAAAAGTCTTTCTATTTTATGTCTACATTTGGCATGATAAGCCAAGCCCACAAGAAGATTTTAAATTCACGATCAAGATCACATGATGTCACCGACAAATTGATAGTCTTATGTGGCTTCTTTTTTACTCTCTCCTTATGTTTCACATTGTCAAAATATCCTTTTATGGCTACGTATTTGTTTTCTTAATTACTGCCTCAAGTTTTGATTTTATAAATGAAAAGGTTTATCATGTAAGAATTTTATCCCGTTATGTGCCAATAGTAACTCGGACTTATGATATTAAATAGGGTTCAGAAATATTTATGTTTGAGTCTTACCAGGTCCTCTCAATTCAATCTAGTTAAATTGTTCAAAGCACAACACTAACCAAAATTGAATTGTGCATATCTAAATCCAAGCACGAATGAGTGAACAATCAAACTTATTTTATAAATATTGAAAATCCTAAGCCGAGCTTATTTTAAATTAGGTCATATCCAAATGATCGAATTTGAAATTCAATCATAAAAAATTGTCATCGCGACCCTTTTGTCGGATCGCTCAATTTTTCTACAGTGTCACAACCAAGGAATTATCTGCACTGACATAATGTGCAATATGTGGGCTACCTAAAGTAATCGGCAACCTAGTTAAAGGGTTTCTTTTGACCTTGAAAACTTTGGTGAAAGTTTCGAAAAATGAAAAAGTAACTTTCCCCTTGTATTTATTTTGGAAACTTTGATGTGACTTTACAAAATTTAAAAAGTAATTGTTCTTCTCATATTTGGTTTGAAAATCATGTGATAGCTTAAATCTAACGGTGTTTTTAATAGATGAGAAAACATTGTTTGGAAAAACATTTTCTAATTTTTCCGGTGCTCTGCACCACCAGAATGTATGGAAAAAGAATTGCCAAGTAAATGATTTTTCCTCAAAAAAAAAAAAAAAATTGGCTTGCTTCTTTAAGAAAGAAAATATTTTCCAATTTGAGTTGTGAGATTAGTTTTGCATGGAAACTTTATAATATGATAGAGTGGATTATGAAATGCTTACATATAATGTTTGAGTTCTAAATATTTGACAACATATATAACCACTGAAACTAATATAAAACTAAGAGTTAAACTTGATTTTAATTGTTTGAATCGAAACTTTATAATATAATTAGATCAATTGAAAAGCCACTTATATTGACTTTTTTCATCGTTAAATTAATAGAAATAAGATCAAAATTAAGTTTCAATGGTTTGGAATGAAAATTTAAATATGATTGGATATAACAAAAAAAAACATCAAATATGACCGCGTAGCTCTAAATATATATATGACCAAACCATCTTAGTCTATTCTCACATAACTTATACTCAATAGAGGCCACTCATAACTTATCGCAGCATACGTCGTTTCTAATCCTGTACAACTTGGTAAACCCACAAATCCATCTGATCAACCTCATCTCTGCCATATTCAACCTTTGACAATATAACCTCTTTATATCCAAACAATCTAGACCACATAACACAGTTGGTCGAATTACCACAGGATACACCTTACCTTTAAGCTTAAGCGGAATTCTTTTATCAATTAACACTCACAAACCCTCCCCCCCCCCCCCCACTTGTATCCATGACCTTAATATGTTGTGGTATACCTCACTTATTTCTCCGTCACTTTGTAAAATAGATCCCAGTACTGAAACTTCTTCATCCAAGGAATAATCGCACCTTTAATGGTAACCGTTTGACTATTTTTGTCTTGACCAACCACGATAAAATGACACCTCATTTACTCTGTATTTGACCTACTTACTAAAAAATCCATAAATTCTAAGGTACCATGCCAAGGCTCCCCCTTATCATTTACTCTCTCACATAACTCATCAATCAAAACTATATTGTCCACAAGGGGCATACACCACGACAGTTCATCATGGACTTCCCTGGTGAACTCATCCATAACCACATTGAAAAGAAACTCTATTATAGTTCCCACCGAAGTCCTTACATAAATTTTGATATTGTCATACATGTCTTTAGTGGTTCGAATAAAAGGATATTGCATCCCCTTCACCTCAAGGTAGTCCCACAACACTTTCTGAGGTATTCTATGATAGGCTTCCTCTAAACCAATGAACACCAAGTGAAGGTCCTTCCTTCTCTCCCTATACTACTCGATGAGGCTATGTAGAAGATGGATAGCGTCAGCTATCAATCTCCCACGTATGAAACCATATTGATTATTAGACACCCCAACTTCCTCTCAACCTCTTAACTATCACCCTGTTGACACCCAAAAAGTGTCGTTGTAATTTTGTAAATTTTTATTTTCTAGTATTTCTTTTTATTTTATTTTTAGTTTAGATAAAATGCCAATTAGGTTTGAAATGCAAATATGAGAGAATACCACCACAAAACACCACAAAAATAGCCAACAAAAACAACCCAAGAAAAGAAATCAGCCCAAAAGAAATAGGCCCAAAATAGGCCATGGGCGCGACTGAGCGCCCGAACCAGCGGGGTTGGGGTGCGAAGTGCAAGCTGGCCATTTACCCGGTCCGAGGCGTTGTGCGGGTCTGCCTACAGCCCGTTTACCTAGATCCGTGTTCTCGGGTCGCGTACAGCGCAAGCTGGCCTTAGAATTCACGCCAGGCTGGTCTGCCTCTAGGCTATTTTTAGCTTGATTTCTTGGAAACCACACCAGGCAGGTCTGCCTCTTAGCTGTATTTAGCTCCTAGTTATATTTAGCTTCTAGCTGTATTTAGCTCCTAGCTATATTTAGCAAATTTTCATTTTTTTTGCCTCACTCACCAACCCTATAAATACCAACACCTTTCATTCAATTTTTCACACCGAAACATCCTGGGAGTATTGACACTAGGTTGATTTCTCTTCTTCTCTCCATCTCTCATTTGCATACATGCATTCTGGCATTTTTTATTTTCGCATTTTTTTATTCTCGTTATTATTTTCTTGTAATCACCAATAACATCGTAATCTTGATATTAATATCAATTATGACTAATCTAAATCGGATTACTTGAGAAGATAACTTTAATTTGTTCTTTATCGCATTTATTTATTTATTTATCGCTTTCATTTATTTATCGCATTCTTTTTATTATTGCATTTAATTCCGCATGCATCTAAATAACATCAATTAATCTAATTAATTCTCCTCTTCTACTCTTTTTTTTGATAGACCGATCTAGTAGAGTCCATTCTTTGAAAAGGGCGGATTCGAAGGTTTTTACTTTCGAATTCGTAACCTTACCCCTGGATCCGAATCTCATGGTTCGCGGTTACGTGGAGTCAAGAAAATTCGAGTTTATTAATTCTCTTAAAAATTAATTGGCGGCTCCTAAAAAATAATTTGATTAAATTTGATTCGCTAAATGTTAAATTTTATTCGAATTTTAAAATTTATTTATTTCCCCAAATAGTTCGAATACCGAAAATTGAAAATCGGTGGCCTCGGTCCAATATCCAGCACCCCGTGCGGGTCTGCACGGCTATTGGCCTAAGCCCATTGCCAACACTCAGGCGTTTGGGGAAGGCCCAGGGTCACAGTCCAGGGCGCCAGGCAGACCAGCATGGCGCCTAGGTCAGTGACCTAGGTATTTCCCCGGCAGCCTCGGTTTTCGTGCCAGTTATTACTGATTTTTTTGGTTTCATTATTTATTTCAGGCAGATTGTAAGTTTTAATATTCATAATAAAATTCAAACATTTCATGTGAACATTTTTAATGTGTGCAAATTCAATTAAATCCCTTACAGACTAGACACCTCTTTCGACTCGCCATACACCGCGTAGGGCACGATTGGAAGTTTTTTCCCGGGTCCTACAAATGGAGACTCCACTGGGGACTTACTTAAAGAGGGTAAAACTTGAAAAATCGGTTTCTTAAATATTTGAGTAGAAGGGAGAAATTAATTCTTTTAATTTTTGTTATTTAATTAGGCATCAAGCATACGGGCCTACATCACGATTTCTTTGATAAATCGCGATGAACTCAAGGGCATCGTTTAGGATCGACCCAAATTTCCCTTTCGGGCAAAGTTTACTTCCGACTTCATAAAGAAATGAACTCCACATTTCAAGAAGATCGCAAGTTACTTTCCCACTCATGAAGCACTCCGAAATTTTTGGGAATATGAATTTACATTTTCTTTTAATTTTGCGAGAAACACACGGGTCACATTACTATGAACTCCATAGAATTTGTGGCACGTGAGAGACATGAGTATGCTTGTCCTTTACAAACCTGACCTTAAACCATTGAATGTAGACCCATGGATTAAGCGCATCCCTCATTTGTATGCTATGTGCACTTCTTTCTTTTTTTTCTCAAAAAAAAAACGTGCAAATTATGTGCTAATTGTGCATTCCATCGTAGAATAAGTCAGTCCATTCTTGCATTTCCGTCAGATATTACTTTAGTTTGGGTAATATTCAAACGAGATTAAAGTAGGCCCAAAAGGTCTCTCTTAGGCCCATGTCAGAGAAGTTTGGACTAAGCTTGAGATTCAAGTTTGACTTTACTCAACCCTAAGTAATGTTTGATCCCTAAGGCATCCCTCCGGTCGTTAACTAAGTCTGAGTCCATGTTGATTCGATTTTATGATGACGTGATGGATACCTCCCTTATTCATGTACATAACATCATTCTAGGTCAGGAGTCTTCATGCAAGCCCAATAGTGGGCGAGTCCATAAAAAAAATAGACATTCATCATGTAGGCATTGTTTGCATTAGGTAGTCCCATATAAGTCGCTAGGTCTTTCGGTAGGCCAATGTCAGGGTTAAATTCGAGGTTTATGGTTTCCATACAGGCAAAATAGGACCCAAACAGCAAAGAGTCAAATCTTGGGCTAGAGTTGGATCTCAAAGATTGTCAAGCTTCTCACCAATTTCGTTCAAATCACCAAGTGCAGGCCTGCCTGTCGTCCTAGATACTGATTCCGATATTTCTTCCCAAACTTCATCGACAACAAGTGATACTGTGTCCATTCCTTCCAACTTCATGGCTGAACCTAATGATCAAGAAGTTCAGGGCCAACTCATCACTGCTGCAGACCTTTCTGATATGGTGCGGGACATCCGTACTTTAATAGAAACACGGCCTAGCCAACAAGATCGTAGGATAGAAGGAGTCATCCAGGCTATCCAAACGATCAATGACAAGATAGGCATAGGACAGGATTTGGAGGATGATGATAGAAGTGTGCACACTGAAAAGACTGTACCCCGAGATGAGCAGCTTATGCCATTTCGGGACACCAGGGTTGATAATCTGCAGAACATAATGAGGCAAATCCCTCAATTCAGGGAGCACTTCTTGGATATTGGCTTACCCACTGCTCCACGGGCCAAGCTTCCTGACAAATTCTCCTTGCCCGAGAAGAAATTTAGGGCCATGGAGAATCCCACTCATCATGTGCGCAGCTTTGCGCGTATGATGGTCCTAAAGAAGTAGACCCTAGTCTGTATGCTCATGTCTTCCCATGGACTTTGAGTGATGAAGTCTTTAAGTGGGACTACACCTTGCCAGTAGATACCCAGGAGAGTTGGGAGGCCACTTATAAGGCCTTTATTCAACAATATGCAGCTAGTCAGGATGCTGACGTGACCATGAGTGACATGGCGGCAATTAAACAAGGTGAGGGAGAGTCATTCATGAGTTACTTTAATTGTTGGAGTGCTCAAAAGGCCTTGATGACTGACAAGGTAACCATTGATTACCAAATCCAAGTGTTTATACAAGGACTCAAGCCAAGATATGCTAATCTGATGGAATGCCAATTAATCCCAGACTTTTTCGGCCTTAAAGAAGCTGGGATTAATGGTGGAGGCTAAGATAGAGAAGACCCCAGTCTCGTCTAGTTGGAAGAAGCCCACTTCTACCAAGAGGATCGGTGGGGCACTAAGTAACCCACCAAAAGCCATCGAGACTCATGCAATTCAAAATTTCACCACCTACACTCCCATCGATACTACTTACGTTGAAGCTCTAGATCGCCTCCTCAAGAAGGGCAAGATACAACTTCCCCCCTGTAAAGCCCGAACCTATAATTAAGGAGAAGTATTGGGAAGACAAAAAGTTTTGCAACTATCATCGTTCTAGAGGGCATGATACCGAGAATTGCTTCAACTTCAAAACCAAACTTGAAGACATGTTCCAATCAGGAGAACTGCCGCCACCGAAAATAATGTAGAAACCCTATTAGAAGTTCAGGATGTAAGAGATCTTTCGCTGCAAGCTCTATGACTTCGGGTTACATCAGAGTAGAATATACCAAGGCTCCATTAGGACAGCTTCTATAATCATGTTATTCCTTTTCTTTCCATGAAAGTTGGCATTTATTGTTTGAGTCAAACAGAATTTATCTATAGCAGATTTTTTCAATGCATTCTTCTGCTTTACATTCAATAAGATGAACTCATTTTCATTATGACTCTTGTCTCCCCCGACCCTTCATTTGCTTCTAAACTGTTAAGGAAAGAATCTTGTGCTTGCACTCTTGATTTGAATTGAAGAGTTCACTCACCCATATGACCATCCAAGTCTGACACATCCATCTGCTCACATCTTTCATTCCATCTCATATCCCGATCACACCTTCGTTCTATGTTTTTATTTTCTTCTTCCTTTTTGTCCTACCCCGAGTCCAAGGTCAATGGAGAGAAGAGAGGCTAACTTCACCGCCAAAGCGAAGTTTGGCAAAAGGAGAGACAAATTTCATTAAAAAAAATACGAGGCTGACATGAATACATATATGTTGGGCAAAAGGAGAGGTAAATGAGTAAAACTTAAGAGGAGAGAAGCTAACCTGAACACTCGTCCAACAGGTTAGGCAAAAGGAGAGAGTTCAAATGAACAAGATCAATCATCTCTAAAAGTGAATCTCACTATCAAAAAAATCATGCAGTTCAAAAAGACATGCCTATGATAGAAGGCTTCCACTCTTTACCACCTACATCATCACCACCTTCATTTTCACCTAGCCCCTTTACCTACATGCCTTCTCGCACCAGTTTCTTAACCATCACCACGAACCCGGTCATTCATTTTATGACTATCTCATCCCTAAACCCACCTAAGCCAAATAATGTGTTGCGGATAACATTCATTGATAGGAGAAGTATAAGTTGAAGGTCCGTAGTTCAAAAAAAATCCCAAGGAAAAAGAAAAAAAAATCCCAAGAAAAAAAAGAAAAAAAAAGTAAAAAAAAAGAAGAAGAAAGAAGTAAGAATAAGAGGCAGTTGTTAGTCACCCACACACATCCCAAAACCTTCCCGTCAAACCTTCACACCTATCCTTCCCATTAAACTTTCCAACCTATCTCAAAGTCCTTCTTGAGGCATCAATCCTTAAACTGCACCTGTTGAACTACGACTGGCCTGATTCCACACTGGATACGTAGGAAAACCTCTTTGAGGCCCGGCCGATGCAATTCACTTTAGAGAAAATTTGTCATTAAATCATTTGGTCTTCGAGAGAGAGAATAAAGAGTGGCTAGCCCGAAAACCTCACCAGACGGGCTAGGCAAAATGAGAGGGAACCTTGGTCTCTAATGACAATGACAAACTGTCAAATTTCTTTCACCAAACACACCCACTTTTCCCATCAGACTTGGATCACTCTTCATACCCAAACCCATCAAATTGCAACTCTTCCATAGCCATTTGACCATCTCTTCCCTTATGAGATAAACCCATGAGACATGGTCCTTCATCCATAGACCATCTCGTCCACCTCCATCAGTTCGAACCTCTGTCCATCGAACTACCCATCCATTCATCTTATCCCTACTCTCACCTAACCTTCCATAGCATCGTCTTGCCCACCATTGGGGCCTAACCACTCATAAACATGCTTTCTATACCACCATCCCTACCTTTCCCATAATCCATCCTCCATTACTCCTCACCCTATGAGCTCTTCTAATTTGGTCATTAGTGTATGCATGAGATTCATCAGTTAATCCTAGCTTTCAAAACACCTGAGTAAAAGATAACTCCTTTAGCAGAACAAGAAGCTCGTTGCATCAAAATAAGGGTTACTTGAAGACAATACCCACCTAGGTCCATTATTCTGACTCATCTGAAGCCATTTGTTCACTAGCGTTGGGGGCTTGATGTGCTTACATGTTCCTACCTAAATAAAAGAACTGGGGAAGATAGAGTAAGGGTAGTGGAAATCAAGACGGCTTGCTGCTTGATCCTTCTTAGTGTTTGGGGTTCCTAACCATGACATCAAGGTCGAGCATCCTAACTATCCCATCATGCAGTTTAAGCAGGTTGAGTCTTCCACTGATATCGTTTTCGGCGTCATTCCAACTGGGGGCTCGCTCATCACTCAATATCCGCATTATGACAGCTTAGGCGGGTCAAACTTTCCCTTAATATCATCTTTTGCGGCATTCCAACTGGGGGCTCATTCATCAGTCAATGTCCGCATCATGGCAACTTACGAGGCAGTTCGACAAGAGAACTCATCATTTTCACTATTTTTGCCTTGTCCTGAAACCCACTTAAAAATCACCCTTGACAGAGTTTTTATTTACTTTTACTTTTCCTTATTCTTTTTTTTCCCTCTCTCGGGAAAGTGGGGGGTTTCATATTGCATGCATGCACCAAATCAATGTTTTTTTAGGTCATGTGCATTTTTTAAAGGTCATGTGAGCTTTTACATTTTTTCATTTTAAGTCATATTAGTTTGCATTTCGAGTCACGATAATTTTTAATTTTCATGATGAGTCGTATTATTTTTTTTTTATTTTCTTCTTGAGTAACAAAAAAGAGTCACATGCATCGCAAAAATAAAAAAGCGTCACATTGTTCGGTTGTAATTTTTGTGGTTTTATAAGTTAAGGTTGTCGGTCTTAGGGATGGGTGTGAGGCTTGATTTGGGCAATCGGTTTATGTAAGGGGTTTTTCTCAATGCGGAAAGCGGTAAATTATGTAAAGAAAGCAATAAACTAACCTAGACATGATATAATAATCAAGAAAGCAATAAAAGATGAAAGCAATTAAAAGCATGAAATTAAGAAAACAATAGAACTACAACTAATAATGAAATGAGAAATAAGAGATTATACCTTTGATGATCTAAACTTCAATTGAATCCTTCACCTTAAACTTTCTCCCGAACAAATAAGAAAGCATGAATTGGATTACTAAGAATCCCCAAATCCCCACTTGAGAGTGAAATTTGTGACCCTTAGCCCTCCTCCTCACTAAAAGTGATTTGATGTTTTGTGGCTAATCTAATATTACCTTACTGACCCTAAACTAAGATTAAGAACCCTAATAAAACCCTAAGACATTCAAACTAACCCAAATTACTTAGACAAATTCTGGCCCAAAATGAACTCAAATAAACCTAACTCTAATGATAATAACACTAAGACTAACCCTAATCCTAATCTGAGTTAAAATAAAATAAACCCTAACCCTAAACAACTAACCCTACTGTGAGACTAAGACAAAGGAGAACTAACCAAAAGGGATTGAAAAGGGGTCTATCTCCCTACTGCCCATGGACCGAGCAGAGGAAGAAGAAGGAAAAAAGAAACGGAGGAAGACAGATTCAGAGACGAGCAGAGTCAGAGATAACGAAAGAAGAACTGAGCAAAAACATCCAACGATTGACATAAACATCAACCAAAATAAACATTTCACTAACAATTCGAAAATCAATATCAAATGGAAATTCAGATTCAAACCCAAATCATGCGAGAAATTCGATTATTACATATCAAACAAACCCAGAAGAAAGAACAAATCGTCCAAACTAAATAATCGATTGAAAAGAAAAGCCAGAAAAATAAAGTTCAAAACAGGAATAAAAGCATAAGAACAAGAATAAACCTAAAATCTAATTCTAACCATAGATGGAGGCTCTTGGGGCGTCACTCCCAAAATCAACCATTGATTTTTCAATCGGCTCCCTTTCTTCCCTTTTTATACTCGAGTTCGTCCCTCCCTTCAATCCGAGCCGTCGAATCCCTTCTAGATGAATGGACAAGATGAATTTCAACAGTTAGAGCTCGATGGTGGTGGTGTGCATCTCTTCTGCTGCTCAACCGAATCTGCAACAAAAATGAGAAGGAGAGTGAGAATATCGCGAGAAAGAGATAAGAGAATGGAGATGAGATGAAGAAGAGAAGAAAAGAAGAGGAGAGATG
Organism: Portulaca oleracea; assembly: GCA_029582165.1. Taxonomy (NCBI): domain Eukaryota; kingdom Viridiplantae; phylum Streptophyta; class Magnoliopsida; order Caryophyllales; family Portulacaceae; genus Portulaca; species Portulaca oleracea. The sequence continues at coordinate 17,019,750 of CM055875.1, forward strand.
GAGTTTGAGTTTGAGATGAGATGAGATGGAAAATGGTGGGGCAAGGGGCTGTTTGGTGCGTAAGTGAGAAACATAGAGGAGAAAGGCAGTGAGAATCAGAGAGGAAGGGGGACGAAGGAGTGAAATGGGAAAGGGGGAAATAGGAATTAGATTAGGATTAGGGTTTTGGGGGGTTTTGTTCGGCTGGGAAAAGAGAGGGAAGAAAGGGGGCGGGTAGATGGTTTTTAGGATTTGGGTCAGGGTAGGCGGGTATTAGGTGGGTGATGGGCTGTGTTTTCTGGGCCGATTAGAGAGGAAGAATGAAGAGGGAATTGGGCTGTTTTTAGGAATTAGGATTAGAAAGATTTAGGTTTTCTTTATTTATTTCTATTATTAATATTATTGATTCATATTAACAATAATAATAACAAAAGTAATTAATAAAATGCTATAAAATCTAATAAAAGAGTAAAACATAATAAAACTACTAAAATAATTATTAAAGACAAGCAAAAATACCCTATAAAAGAGAAGAATTCGGCTCGGAACGAGACCGAACACACATCTTGCATTAGGTTGCATATAAACATGCATAATAGAGTCTTGTATGGTAATGTAATTCATCTAGCATATCATGCATAAGACCTCATTTGTATTTCTTTGTCCCTCGTCTAAGTCTCAAAAGAAATAAGAGGAACCTCGAGAATTTGCTGTCAACAGAAGGATTTTCGGCCCAAGGAGTTGAAATCTTGATCACCTCTGGACAGATATCCGCCAAGATCGCCAGAAGATCCAAATTTGCTGTCAACAGAAGGATTTTCGGTCCAAGGAGTTGAAATCTTACGAGAATTAATTCAGAGAATAACTCATTTTTTGAATTATACTCTGAAATCGGAGTCGTTAAATTTTATGAGAACTAATTCGGAGAATAATACATTTTAGAATTAAAACTCTAAAATTTAATTCACAAAGACTTTACGAGAATCAATTCAAGAAATCGTTCAGGACTCGAATTTTACTCCAAGAGTCCCAGTTAGAATCAATTAAATTTCATGAGAAAAATCCATGAATAATTCACATTATTCGGATTAAACTCTAAAAATTTAATTCATCCATACTATATGCATATGAGACAAAGAAAATGAAGGCAGAGCTTGAACTCGAAATTGAACCCAAGAACCTACTGGACAAGTCTGAATGGTAGCCCGGGAACCCATCAGACGAGTTTGAACGGTGACCCAGGAAGCAGGCGGGTCTGCACAACAGCCAAACCAGAACGACTCCAGGCAGATCAGCACGCCACTATTAGCCCAATTCCAGTTCAGACTCCAGTTTCTATCAGCCCGATTCCAGTTTTGTTCGGATCTGCCTACCGTGCCAGTCTGCTCAACAATCATATCGAAGCTGCGCCCGAGCGGAGCCGGCGATCTAGTCAGTCGAGATGCGGCAGTGCACACCATCACTATCCGTATCCTCGAAAACCGTGTCATGTTACTGGAAGCTGAACCAAGTCCCGGGAACGACAAATGGCAGGTCCGAACAAGTGAATCAACACAGTCAGGCGGATCCGCGCGTTTGACTGAGTCTGAGCGAAACACGACCCGATATCCGAACTCAAAGTCAGGCGGGTCTGCACGGAAGAGAAACCTGAGACCCGAATTCAAAGTAAGGCGGGTCTGCACGAAAGAAAAACTCGGGACCCAAACTCAAGGTCAGGTGGGTCTGCATGGTGAAAAAATTGAAGACCCGACACCCGAACTCAAAGTTAGGTGGGTCTGCACGGAAGAAAAAACCGAGACCCGAACTTATTGTCAGGCGGGTCTGCCTGACAGAAATAAGACCCAAGGAAACCCGAGCTAGCATTGGGCGGGTCTGCACGAATAGGAACATATGAATACTCGGGCGGCACGGCGAAGTCCGTATGACCGGAGCGGAACTCGATCGGCGGTGCGTTGAGCAAGGTCGGTAGTCTGCATGGTCAAGAAATCAAAACCGAGACCGAACTCGAGCGTGTCTGCATAAAAACCCGAGACCCGAACATCGTTAGGCGGGTCCGCACAGTTCGAGAAACCGAAAAAAAAAAAGAAATCGAGATCAGAACTCACCTATGCAGGTACGCCTAGAGTACAAAAATCGAAACCCGGACCCGAAATTGCCTCCGGGCTGGTCTGCGCAGCCTCGGAAACCCGAACTCACCTTCGAGCGCTCATGTGTAGATCTGCCTGGAGCTGAAAACACGAAACCTAAACCCGAGAAACCTTTCAGCAACAGTGCGGGTCTGCATAGTGCACAGTGCTGGTCTGCCCGATAGTAGACTGCAAGCTGATATGAGTGTTTGTGCTGGTCTGCAAACTTAACAAGGTCGACTATCAATTTAACTGATTAATAAATCAGTTGACCAATATTTTCAACCGGGAAGATTATGTTGCACATTCAGGTTTTTCATTTATATTTTCAAGAGAAGTACAAAATAATTTTGTATACTCGGAAAATAAATTAATTTAATCAAGAGAAATGAGTCGGACGTCGGGCGTTTATAGTACGATGTCAATTCAGCCTGCCATGCATTGGGCGTTAACAGTACAATGTCAATTCAACCGGACATTGGGCGTTAATAGTACGATGTCAATTCAGCTGGACGTCGGGAGTTAATAGTACGATGTCAGTTCAGCCGGTCATCGGGCGTTTATAATTTGATGAAAAAAGTTTGATATACAGTTAGGCGCAGGACAGTTGCTTCCAAGCGTCGACAATCAACAACGATATAGGATATTGTTTCCGAATGTCAATTCAGCCGGACGTCGGGCGTTAACAGTACGATGTCAATTCAGCCGGTCGTCGGGCATTTGAAATACGATGTGAAGTTTGAAATCTGATGGCGCGGATGATTTGCTTCCAAGCGTCGACAATCAACAACGACATAGGATATTGTTTTCGAATGTCAATTCAGCCGGACGTCGGGCGTTAACAGTACGATGTCAATTCAGCCGGTCGTCGGGCATTTGAAATACGATGACAGAAGTTTGAAATACAGTAAGGCGCAGGACAGCTGCTTCCAAGCGTCGATAATCAACAAAGACATAGGATATTGTTTTCGAATGTCAATTCAGCCGGACGTCGGGCGTTAACAATACGATGTCAGTTCAGTCGGTCGTCGGACATTTAAAATACGATGACAGAAGTTTGAAGTACAGTTAGGCGCATAACAGTTGCTTCCAAGTGCCGACAATCAACAAAAACATAGGATATTGTTTCCAAATGTCAATCAGCCACAATTCATACATCCGGCATAGGACTTTCGCTTCCAAGTGTTACCTAGCTTCAAGACATCACTACTGCAGCATCTCACCCTTTTTGGTGTCTTTGAATACTTTGATCCTTGTCTTACTAGACTCGATCAAAGTGGGGGCTAACTATTGACACCCAAAAAGTGTCGTTGTAATTTTGTAAATTTTTATTTTCTAGTATTTCTTTTTATTTTATTTTTAGTTTAGATAAAATGCCAATTATGTTTGAAATACAAATATTTTTAGCATGATTTCTTGGAAACCACACCAGGCAGGTCTGCCTCTTAGCTGTATTTAGCTCCTAGCTATATTTAGCAAATTTTCATTTTTTTTTCCCTCACTCACCAACCCTATAAATACCAACACCTTTCATTCCATTTTTCACAACGAAACCTCCTGGGAGTATTGACACTAGGTTGATTTCTCTTCTTCTCTGCATCTCTCATTTGCATACATGCATTATGGCATTTTTTATTTTCGCATTTTTTTATTCTCGTTATTATTTTCTTGTAATCACCAATAACATCGTAATCTTGATATTAATATCAATTATGACTAATCTAAATCGGATTACTTGAGAAAGATAACTTTAATTTGTTCTTTATCGCATTTATTTATTTATCGCTTTCATTTATTTATCGCATCTTTTTATTATTGCATTTAATTCCGCATGCATCTAAATAACATCAATTAATCTAATTAATTCTCCTCTTCTACTCTTTTCTTTGATAAACCGATCTAGTAGAGTCCGTTCTTTGAACGGGCGGATTCAAAGGTTTTTACTTTCGAATTCGTAACCTTACCCCCGGATCCGAATCTCATGGTTCGCGGTTACGTGGAGTCAAGAAAATTCGAGTTTATTAGTTCTCTTAAAAATTAATTGGCGGCTCCTAAAAAATAATTTGATTAAATTTGATTCGCTAAATGTTAAATTTTATTCGAATTTTAAAATTTATTTATTTCCCCAAATAGTTCGAATACCGAAAATTGAAAATCGGTGGCCTCGGTCCAATATCCAAAGACTCGCGGTCTGCACGGCTATTGGCCTGAGCCCACCCCGGCACCAGCGTTCGGGAAGGCCAGGTCACGATCAGGCGTCGAGCGGCAAAGATGGCGCTGGGTCGATGACACAGGTATTTCCGGCGACCTGATTTCGTGCCAGTTATTTCTGATTTTTCTGGTTTCATTATTTATTTCAGGCAGATTGAAGTTTTAATGTTCATAATAAAATTCAAACATTTCATGTGAACATTTTTAATGTGTAAAAATTCAATTAAATCCCTTAAAGACTAGACACCTCTTTCGACTCACCATACACCACGTAGGGCACGATTGGAAGTTTTTTCCCGGGTCCTACACACCCACTCCAAGATCTTCATCGTGTAACTTAGGAGTTTAATCCCTCTATAATTATTGCAACACTAAATGTCCCCCTTGTTCTTGTATAGAGGGACAACAACGCTACTTCGCCACTCACTCTACCCGTCCTAAAAAGCCACCAAATGCTCCTTTTTCTTCTTGAACCAAAAGTTCACCACAGTTATATTAAAAGCGGCTGCAAAATCCAAAAAAAAAAAAAAGACTCCCTACCACTACTTCAAACCCCAATTCTAAAGCCACCATGCACATTCTTATATCCTGCACCTGATGCACCTTTATGTCCATTGAAATCTCCTCCAACCAAAAAATTCTCACCACTAGGAATGTTTTGAAGAACTGCATCTAAATCACCCAAAAATTGTCTTTTAATTTCATCGAAAAGGCCTATCTACGGGGCATAGACCCTAAATACATTAAAGGTGTCCACTCCCAAGACGATCTTAATGAGCATAATGTGATCACTCGCACAATAAACCTCCACAACTCGATCGACTGAATCTTGCTTAAATAAAATCCCAACCATGTTGCGACTTTTGATTAAACCTAAGTACCAAAGCTTGTACAATCAATCTCCCTTAATTTCATGTCCACCCACTTAGTCTCATGAATAAACGCTACATCAATCTTTCGACAATCGAGAGCCATAATCACTACTGGCACTACATGCCAACGTCTAGTATTTAAATTTTGAACAAAATGAAAATAGAGGGGGAAAAGTGCCTCCAGCGAGTGGATTCTTATCCGAAAAATTAAAAATAGATTCCTTTTCATCTCTTCATGTATTCCATGCGCAAACATTTTCTCTCACCTTTTCTACTTCTTCGATCTGTAGTGATTTCTCTAGAAAGCTCAAGTTTTCCTTCTCTTTTGTTTCATGTGTGTTCTCTTTCATCTTTTTATCTTGTGCACAGCACTAATTTAGGGTTTTGAATTTTAGATCCCATATATTTTGATTTTTTCAGGGAGTTAATCAAGGTTCCTTGATCTCATTTATTAGTATCAAATTAGACATGTTCAGTTTTCTATTTAATTAAGAGAGACATGAACCCCAAGAATTTGTCATCCATAGAGTTTATAGAGAGCTAAAGCAAACAAAATAATATGAACAGGGTCTGCTTCTCTGCATGCAATTGGAAACGAAGGCACAACGGGATCCCTTTTTTTTTTTTTTTTTGATCAATTAAGGCCCATCAAGCCAAATTTTATTCAATCATCCGATAAACAATGCCCCTGAGCACTACCTCACAGACCCAAACAGCAAAACTGGGCCATGTAAGTCTGACAATATCCTCATGATTCCACCACAGAACATGGAACTCAAATTTCAAAAGTAAAAGTAAAAACTAATATTATCATTTCCAACAAAACAACCAAATCCCACCAAATCCTCCCAAATTTTGTTTCTTTCCCAGATTCGTCTTTCTTCTTCTTCTTCTTTCCTTAGCATCAGCACCAGTACCTTGTTTTCCATCATTTCCCCATTTCGTCCTTTGCTAATAGCAGCATCATGTGACAGTCTCTTGTATCCCCTTCTCCATCTATTGTTCCTTCTTTCCTCTTCCTTTATGCATACAGTTTAGGTATTTCCTTGAAATTGTTAGCCAAGCACTCTGCTGAATATATGACATCTTCCTTCCAAGAGGTTGCCCAAATCCCAACCCTCCATTTTGAGGTGGTTAAGACCTCCTCCATATTCATCTTCTTCTTCTCCAAAGCAATAGAATTCCTATGTTGCCATATTGTCCATGTTGTTACAAACATCGAAGCTACCCATATCTTCCTCCTTATCTTGTTTTTGAACCTCCTTGCCATCCACCATTGGTAGAACTTTGCAAATGTCTGGCACTGTGGAAGATGTAAGCCCAGACAAGTCACTATATTCACCCATATGTGTTGTACATGTATGCACTTCAATAATACATGATCTCCACACTCTAATCACTTCTTTGCAGAAAACATATTCCCCTGTTCCCACTTCCTCCATCCCCCATCGCACCAATTTATCCATCGTTCTGAGCCTCCCCAACACTGCCAGCCACAAGAAGAATTCCACTTTGGGTGGAGCAATACCCTTCCAGACAGTTCCGGCTAAGCTATCCACTGTAGATACAGTGTATGGTGGTCTTGCTTCTTCAGTTATGGACAATAGATCTTTGACACTGAATGGTTTGCTAGTGTCCCATTTGATTTCATCATTCCTGAGTCTTCTCGGGCTAACACCTTGTAAAAGTGTCATTAATTGTTGCTCTTGTGTCACACCTTCCATATTCAATGCTCGCCTCCATGACAATCCCCATTTCCAAATCTCACCCTCATACCACCCCATCTCCTTTATCATGGCCTTTTTCTGCATTGAAGCTTTGTATAACACAGGGAACACCTTCTGTAATGGCCCATCTATCATCCACTGGTCTTTCCAAAATATGATCCTATCCCCAGCTCCTACTGTTATTTTCATTTTGCTCTGCATTGCATGTTGCACTTCACCCCTCCTTTCCATTATCCTCTTAATCTCCCTCCAGGGTCCTTGAACCTGTTGCACTGTCTGAGACGGCATCACGCCATTGTCTTGTTCATAAATTGAGTTGATGATTCTCCTCCACAGATGTCCCTCTTCACATGTGTATCTCCACCACCATTTAAATAATAGGGCAATATTCTTCAGCAAGAGGTCTTGAATACCCAGGCCTCCTTTATTTTTAGGCCTTTGCACTATCTCCCATCTAACTAATGCCTTCACTCTACACTCCTTATCTCCATTCCACAAAAACCTTCTTTGTATTCTGATTATCTCCTCTGCAACTATCTTTGGCATTTTAAAGAGGGATAAATAATATGTTGGCAGACTGTTTAGGACAGCCTTGATCAGAACCACCCTCCCTGCTCTTGATAAGCACCTTTGCTTTCCACCCCTTCAGTCTTGCTCTGACTTTATCAATCACACACTGCCAGGATGCCTTCTTCCTCATGCTGTCTCCTAAAGGTATTCCCAAGTATGTCATCGGTAATTTCACCACTTGGCACCTCAAGTTTGCTGCCATTCTGCTTGTCCACTCTTCGTCTTTGCCAATGGTTAGTAGTCCTAACTTAGCATAATTGACTCTTAAACCATAATAAGAGCGTCAATTTTTATCCTAATCTCTACCACATCATCAATTTTAATACTTAAAAACAACAAATAGTAATTGAAATAAAAGTGAGACAAATACAACAATAACCAAACCCAAATTTTTACATCCCAAATTTATCAAAGTGGTACCCATATTTTTCTCTCTCCCCTACAATCTCTTCTTTATTTCCCTCACTTTTGTTATACAGTAATATATGAGCAAACTAAAATCTAATCTCACATTTGGGTTTCGAGAGTGACATTGTCCCGAATGTGAGGTTTCACAATAGCCAAAAGTGAAAAATCTCACCACATTATTTGAGGTAGAAGATTGGAACTGTTATTGTAGGCGCTCTTAAAATAGAGATTGAGTACACTTTCAAAGGGTAAGGTTATCTCTAATGGTGTCTTTTTGGATGGGGAAAGGTAAACAATATGTATTTTCTAACCACCATTTATGGCGCTCTACCACTCATCATTTCAAGTTAATAATACTTTGTGGGTAAAAATTTCTGTCATAGCAATACCACTTCATCTGCACACCTCGACTTTATCATTTTTTTTTTTATTATTGATTGCCAAAAGGCATAAAAAGTTCAAAGGCAACAACGATCAGCAAACAAAACAGCAGAACAAACACCTCCAAAAGAAAGGTTACAACAAAACAGTTAAATATAATTAATACAGCAACTACTTTCGCGACCACCACAACCGAAAAAAATCTTCACATTTAAACGCGATGCAAGATCATTTAAACACATCGACTTTATCATTAATAGCACTCTTGGTCTTGGCTGTACAAATAATTAACTACTCAATCAATTTCATTAATTGCAGTGAATTAAAAAAATTGATGCATGATTTAATACTAAATTCAAATATTCAATTTTATTTTATTTTATTACAGTTAATTAAAAAGTAATAATTTATTGTTAAGTTCAAATTAAACACATGTAATGAAGTAAATATAATTTTGTTTTATAATAATTGCGAATACAAACAATGTACTAATCCCTCATTACTCCCTACATCTCATATTTGCTTTTTTTGGCACCTATATTCTATATTATTTGTCACTTTAACAAATTTTTCTTTTTTCACAATATTTGTCATTATAAATTCTCAATAACATATTGGAGCATATTTTATATAACCAACTTTTCTTTTCCTTTTTCATTTAAGTCATTATTCTCTCCCTAATGACCACCAGAAATATTACAACCAACCAACTAACTCTCTTTTATGGAGTATATGACATAAACAAAATGTTGAAAAAACAAAAAATGATTATCCATTTTTCGACCTTGTATAAAGATGATAATAATGAAAAAGAACGGCGTAGAACAGTAGTAAAATAGTGGTATATGTACATGAAATCAAAACATATAGGGTGTGTTTGGCTACCCAGCTTTTTGGGTAGCTTTTAGTTTTTTGGATAGCTTTTAGTTTTTTGACCAAGGTTAAAAAGCTACTTGAGGTGTTTGGTAAGTACTTTTTTATTTTAGCTTTTTGGACCAAATAAGCTTCTTTACCAAACATTTTTCCTACAATCAGCTAGCCTAAACAGCTAAAGTAAACACAGTAAATTCAAATAGCTACCAACTGGTTGCCAAACAGGATATTTTATAATTTTTATTCTTATATTATACATTTTTTTCAGAAAAATAGTTTAAATTTATTAATGGGATTTTGAAAGCCTTTTAAGGCAAGACTCATCACCTTTACTCTTATTATTCGTATTTCTTTTAATTACGAAAAAAGCTTAAAATTATAAAACATGCTATAATAATAAATTAATAAAATTGCTAACAAATATGAACTATTGATTTTATTTTATTTTTTTTATTTTTTTTTTGACATAGTATAAACATGTAGTTAGAGTTGGGAAAAACTAACTCGACACAATTATCAACTTGAATCAAACACGATTTAAGCAAGTTTAGATAGAGATTTTCAATCTTTTTAACTAAACAAATTGACATGATGAACCCATTTAATTAAATGGGTTGTCAAGTCAACATTTTCTATACAAAAAAAATACCCATAATCCGTTGAACAAACGGGGTAGATGAGTCAACTCATTTACACAATAATTTTTATGGAACTCTACATGTTCTAATATAGTTATATCCAGACATTAGAACAAAAAATTCACAAAATCAAAAATGATTATTTCTTTTATCTTCCTTTTTCCTTAATTTTTTTGTATGCTGCCTCCTTTCTTTTGTTTCCTCTAGAAAGCCACAGTGTAGTGTGCGTTGCCTGTCTTACAGAGCCCTATTTTCGTTGACCACTGTTGAGTTGTCTCACATCGACCTTTGACACCCATATTGTGGTGTTTATAATGACTTGGGTGCCTCAACCTCCTAAGCTAGCTTTTAGGGTAGAATTGGGCTCGAGTCCATTATTTCACAACCACCATCCGCAAACTACCATGCCTTTATCATGTCTTTCTCTGGTGATTTGTTTGAAGTAATCTAAAACATAGGCCAAATTTATTTTTTTTAAAAATATATATATCCTCCATCACCTTGCTTCCAGCATTTATAGATAAAAGAGGGAATCAATAAAACTTTAGAAATTGAAGTGGTAAGTACTGTCGGAGATTTTCACTCTGCTTTAAATTAGATCTTCACTCTGCTTAAGACGCAAGCAATGTCAGACTAGATTTGCTTCATCTTCCTCTCAGAGAGAGAGAGGGAGAGAGAGAGAGAGAGAGTTAATTGAAAGAGATGGACAAAAAGTTTACCCCAAAACTATTGTGTTCATGTTATATAAGATCAAATAAAACGGTGTTCCAAATATTTTAAATGTAAATGGTGGTCCACCCCTTTTGGATCACTAATCTTTCTTATTTTTTGACACTTCATTCCATTTAGGCACTGTTTTTTTATGCGGTATTTTACGGAATGGTGTGGTGAGGTGTGGTGGAATTGTGGCGGGTATGGTGGAATTGTGGTGGGTTATTGATATGTGGGGTAGGTGAGGAGAGAGATGTAAAAAGTAGAGGAGAAAAATGTGAGGAAAGAGAAAAGTGAGAAGTGAGAAAAGTAATGATTTGCGGTAAAATGTGGCCGGTTGTGTCAAACCGCGGTAGTCTATGGTACCGCAGTTTGCCAACCGCAGAAAAGAACAAGGCCTTATTCTACAACAATTGAAATTCAATCATACTATTTATCTTAACATATTTATTTGTGGAACCCAGTTTTTCTATAATAATAGAAAACGAAAAATTTTCTCTTTTTTCTTTTACTCAAAATGCTTAAAACAATATGGTTTAAAGGGTTGGAAAAATAGAAAAATGAATGGGTTGGAGTTCAAGAACGTTGCAGCGTATTGATTTGTGGTGCCCACGCCTAACGCTCATGGTTGCAAATGAACAAGGTACGTTGCACAAGTTCCAAGGCCAAGGGAGATGGCGCTGCACTTGCTCTAAGATTCAGTTTTTATTTTTTAAGTTTTTGATAAAATATACTATAAAATTTTTTTGATCAAATACGACATTTTGGACAATTAATATGGAACGGAGGGAGTATTTCTGGATAATAACAGCAATGCAATTTTCTTCCCGTCTTTTTTATTGTCGGTGGAGATATTACATTGGAAAGAATCAACGATTCTTATTATCTATTAAATAAGATTTCATATTAAGGGCTGGAAAAAAATAGTATTGATTAGTCTACAAATTTATAATATAGATTTTTCAATTATGATTATTAGGGGTTCACGCCAGTAGCTAATCTAGAAATAAAATATAGTTGGTTCAAAGTCAAATATTAAAAAAGGCAACAATATGTCAGAAAATTTACAATATTATTTTCCTTCGAGTATCTATTTTTTTAGGATAGTTGTCATCAACGAGCCGCCATGACTTAGCTTGAAATCAACTTACCAATAGCAAATATACAAATATTTTTAAGAATTTTAACTACAATCATACTTAAATCAATCCAAATTCATAGTTGAATAAATTACACTAAAATCCAAAGAGAATTGATCATAATAAAGCGTAAAAGATTTATCGGGCTGAAGTTTCAAGTTTGATAGAAAAATTCCACTAAATTAATGAACCAATGCAAATATACTAATATTTCTGAGAATAATAACTACATAATTATATTTAAACTAATTAAAATTAAAATTTGAACAAGTCATACCAAAATTCAAAGATAATTTATCTTGATAAAACCTAAGAAAATGAAGTAAAAAATAGAGTAAAGAAAATGAATTCACTGAAATTAAGAAAATCGAAGGTAAAAAAATGCATTTACTCAGATTTGAACTAGAGACCATTAATATGAAAGACTTGATTAGCCAAGCAAATGCAAGCTCAATCATTAACCACTCGAGCCACCAACATTTCATGATTCATATTGTCTTTTTATTTTAATATAACAAAATAGTACCTAGATGTTTTAAAATATACTTAGAGATTATCTTTTTAAAGTGGGGTCACTTGACTTCACGTAAACCCACCTAAATCTGCCCCTGGTTCACGCATGCCCTTGAAATTCTTATCACATGCCGAGGGCCTAGAAATTTTATATCACATGTCGTCGAAGTGTACATGAGACGCCAACAAAAGCATAGGGTTCAACGACAAAAATCGTTGAGCTTTTACTCACTTGTGTTGTTATGCTTTACTACGAGTAATCAAATAATCAATAGCTAACTAATTAAGTTTAGAGAACATATCCATTGAGAACTACCCCTTTCAATAAGAACTAATGAACTATTAATTACAACTATTGGATCTAAAATGTGGGGTTAAGATTAGATTAGATCATTAAATAAATTCTTAATATAATAACCCTAAAAAGACTGATGGATGTCCTTGGGAGGCAGCCACTTTGGTGACCTCTGATGCAAACACCTCATTAATCAATATATAACAGCCTTCAAGTGTGTTTTTCCTGAAAGAAAAATAAACTCAAAGGGATTATAGCATGAGTTGTTGATCGATTTCCACAACTCAGAAACATGGAAAACAGAGAAAACCTTATTATTTAGCCTATGTAGGATTCGAATCTACACAATCATGCAGTAGCATGTTGCTCTACCAGTTTGAGCTAATAGGCTTCTTTAAAGCTTCTTTAAATGATGAGGAACTAATAGTCTAGGAGCAGAGGAGTTAAGACTAAAGTGTGACACTAAATTAGATTGTAAAAGCCCCTTTGAAGCTGATAGAGTTGAGCATGATTCAACAAAATATATCCAACAAAATAAGTATCTTCTATGCTTTTGGCCCTACCTTTATCCCTCTAATGACCAAAAGAATAGCTTCTGGTAAAGCTCCATATTAATTTCCCCTCCCAATACATTTTCCCATTGTAATGCATTTTCCAAGTGCTCACTATGTTCAATGGGAATGGAGAATACATAGCAATACCCAAGTAACATTCATTCACAAATAGTGATTCACAAACATGATAGTTGATACCCAAGCAACATTAATTCACAAAAATCACTCCAAGTAAATGCCAAATATAGTTTAACCCTAAAATTGATAATCACCCAATTCGAAATCAAAATTAGAGTTTAACCATAAAATTGATAATTACCCAATTCAATCAATCGGACTTTAATCCTAAATTCGAAATCAAAATGAAAGTTTAAGCCTAAAATTGATAATTACCCAATTCAATCAATCAATACTCACTCCCAAAAGTCGAAATCAAAATCAAGTTTAAAGCTAAAATTGATAATTACCCAATTCAATCAATTATACTTTAACCCTAAAGTTGAAATCAAAATCAATGACAAGGAGCGAAAATTAACAACCTGGAAAAATGGCGTCGCAATCCTGCAACGTATCGCCTTGTTTGGGCTACTGATCAATAATTGCGACCGGGGGAACGACCGAAACTGGCGTAGAAACCCAGAAAATGGCGCTGGGGAAGGTTCGAAAATGGAGTTAGGTTCAAAACCTGTCGTTCGTGCGGCAGACAGATAACAGGTGGCTGAAATTTCGGTCGATAAACATGGGGAAGAGGGGGGTGTCGGATTGGTGTTCATGGAGGGAGGATCGAAAAATATGGGGAAGAGAGAGAGACAAGGTGAGGGACGATGGGTCCACTACTCATAACATACTGATGTACACCAGTTTTTTTTCAAAAAGAAGATAAAAGCAAAAATAAATAAAAAGAGATCTAATCTTAGCCCCACACTTTAGATCTAACGGTTATAATTAATAGTTCCTTAGTTCTTATTGAAAGGGGTAGTTCTGAATGGATACGTTCTCATTAAGTTTAGATACATGTAGTAAAGCGAATATCTAATTTTGATTGGGCATTGCTTTTCGTCGCCCCCCTTTTTACTATTATCGCCCACCCAAAAAACGTTTTTGCCCCTCATATATTTCAACTCTCTTCCCTCTCCTCTCACTCTCCCCTCACTCTCCCCTCACTATCTCTAACATTCTCTCTCTAAATTTTTGATTTATTGTTGAAATTTAACCTAAAATGTCAAGAGAAGGTGATAATTCAAATGAAGAGTAAGAGGTTAGTTTGTAAATTTTAAATTTGGGGAAAAAAACAAAAAAAAAAATTAAATTTTCCGGAACTGGGCCGGTGTCGCGCCCTAATTTGCCGGCTGGCGGCGGCGTTGCCGCGCCTTGATATGGGCGGCGCCACGGCCCCGCCGTGCAAATCGTGCGGCACCTACCATGGTGTCGCCGCACATCACGGGCGGGCGCGCCGCCAGATCTGGCGCAACGCCGCCGCTAACCGCAAATCTGGCAAGACACGGCTTCCGGAATTTTAATTTTTTTTCAAAAAATTTATAAAATTGGAAAATTATTATTTACGTATAAAATATGTTAATATTATTTATTTATTTATTTATAATATTATTATTAAGGTAATCAATGTTGGTAATTATAATTGATATGTTAATTATGTTAAAATTTTGTTAATTAATATTATTTTAATAAGTTGTTTATAAGTATTGTTATTATTATTATTATAGTATGTTAATTATGTTAATTAATATGGTTATTTTTATTTATAATATTATTATTAAGGTAATCAATGTTGTTAATTGTAATTATTATGTTGATTATGTTAAATTTGTGTTAATTAATATTATTAAAATAAGTTGTTTGTAAGTGTTGTTCTTAATAATATTAAGTGTTGTTAATACTATTATTTATTTATAATATTATTATTAAGATAAATAATGTTGTTAATTATTATTAATATGTTAATTATGTTAAAATTATTAATATGTTGTTATTATTTATTTATTGATAATATTATTATTATTATGTTAATTAATATTAGAATAGTATGTTAATTATTAATGTTAAAGCTATTGTTATTAGTATTAGGAATTTCTAGTATCCCAGTTATTATTAGTATAATAATAATTGTTTCTATTGTTTGTAGGTTTTTTGGGAGGACTTTGGCGGGGATGACGTTGATTATTCCACTCATTTTGTAACGCAAAATGTTTTTGAGAGTATTGATGCATTGCAAAAAATGGGCTAATGGAGTTGCTACGGGTATAGGTTTTAGGTTTGTACGGGCTTCGTACAAGAGAAAAGATGCGGATAGTCCGTTAAGGTGTTATTTGAAGTGTTGGAGGTACGGTAAATATCGTGGGAAACTGAATGATCTCAATGATGCGACTCGTCGAAGTACGTCAACGAAGGCGTGCCAATGTAAATTCGCCATTGTTGCGTGGACTCGCAACGAAACGGAATGGCGAGTTCGTGTGTGCGACGGTGACCGGGGGAAGCACAATCATGCCTTCATCGTGTACGAGGAAGGGCATCGTCACGGACATCCATTAACCTCTGAAATGAAAGAACATGTCCGGGATATGACCAACACGGGGTGCACACCGGCGATGATACAAACGTCGCTGAAGATTAGATTCCTTGCCTCTACGATAAACGTGAAGCAAGTATACAACAGGCGGGCAAAGATGCGCACTGAGGAATTGGATGGTAGGACGGCTGCAGGACAATGTCTGCGCATGGCGAAACTCGGCGGGTACGTCTCATTTGTTGATTATGATGACGATGGCGAGCTTCGTCAGGTTTTTTTATGCCATCCTTACTCGTTGAAGTTGCTACGTACGTACCCGAATGTCATTCTCATTAACACAACGTACAAGACAAACAAGGCAAAGTGGCCTTTATGTGAGCTGGTAGGCATGACACCGACAAACCGCAACTTCCAGATTACTTACTCGTTCATGCGGGACGAGAAGATGGAATATGAGTGGCTAATGTGGAGGGTGCATGAATTGTTGGGTCCTGATGTAATTCCATCCGTGTTTGTGACGGACAAGCAGGATGCTTTGTTGAAATTTGTTGCGTGGTTTACCCAAATGTGCACCAACTTTTGTGCGTGTGGCATATTGCGAATGATGTGGAGAACAAAGTAAACAAACTTACTGGGGGCCCTAAGCTCGGACTCGGGCTTCATTTCAGACATCATTTTTGGAACGGCATTGTACATGCGAAGACTGTTGGAGATTTCAAGGTCAAGTGGAAAGACGTTGTTAACGCGTGGATTGGGAAAAACAAACCAATAGTTGATTATCTTACTCGGACGTGGCTGAGTCATAAAGAAAAATCTGTTTGTGCTTGGACCGACAATGTACCTCACATGGGGAACACAGCCACTTCAAGAGTTGAGAGCCAGCATTCTTCACTGAAGTATTATATCGGCAGTTCCAGAGGCACCTTCGATCGTGTGTTTGCGAAGATTCACCATCACTTGGAGAATCAACATACGGAGATTAAGTGGGAGCTTGAACAGTCAAGGAGCACGCACAGGCAATTAGGTCCATCTCATTTCTTTAAGAATTTGCACGGAAGAGTATCTCATCACGCATTGGACCTTTTGTCGTATGAGCTCAATAAGATGCTGGCGATGAGGTATGAAGGAGAATGCTACTTATGCGATCACCTGGTGTCGAGAACCCACCTCCTCCCGTGCGCGTGTTCTATGATGGAAGTTTACGCATCTGGAGAGCCAATTCCGCTGACACGGATAAATATGTTTTGGAGACAACTGACAGTGATTGGCGATGGTGAAACTGCATGCTCAAATGATGTTCCATCAGGTACAGACTTAGAACAATTTGAGGAACTGGCTAACCAGGTTCGGGAGAGTGACCCAGCAGTTGTACGACACGTAAACAGTGTCCTCAATGGAAAGTTGAATCCCGACAGTGAGTATATTCCTGATCCGCAGACAAGCCCCCCACGCCCGGGAGACCAAAGACTTCAAAATCAACGCGACGCAACCCCAGTGCGTTTGAGTACGGACGACCATCGGGACGGGGTAGCAAGACTACGACAAACTCGTCAAGGGAAAAGGGAACCAGTTCTTCATCAGTTGGGATGGGGTCAACAGGTTTGCATATCTTAATCTTTATAGCATTTGTTTGGTTTTCATAATGACTATATATTATTGTTTATAACTTAAGATAATATGATGCGCAGGTATCAACCGGATGCGTCAAGATCCGTTCCCGTTCAAGGACGCTTTGCCACATTTCATTCTGCCATACGTCGTTGGATGGACGGATGTGGAATCTGATGGCAACTGTGGGTTGGATCGTGGCGAGGCAGGTTACGGGGATGAGCATTTGTGGTCAAGTGCTAGGTGGTCAATGGGCACTGAGTTGCAGGCGAGTGAAAATGCATATGTTACTGCGTTTTCTAACAGCAAGGAGATGTTCCTTGAGACCTACACAAGGATTCACGGCCGCTTGGCTGGGCCAGCCCCGTATGAACATTGGATGTCGGCTCTAAATGATTTATTTCCAGGTGCGACAGTGACGAATATGATGTGGATCTTCTTGTCAACACCTCGTAGTCCAGATCGCAGACAGCTGAGCTATGCATATCAATATTACCCATAAGAGGAGGGCCTAGACGTACGGCACCTGCGAAAGTTCAGGGAATTGTGCGGGTGAACAACCACTTCATGCTTATCCATTTACGGGATGACTGCCCTCTACCGCCGATTCATATTGGATGGCGAGCAGCTAGAGACATAACTGTTCAAGGTTGGGATGCGCCTTTCCAGGCTCGTATTGATAGATGCCAGGCTATTAGGGCCGCTCAACGCCAATGATGGTTGTAGTTGTACCCTTGTGTATATATGAATTGCTAATTATATTTATATTGAAACTGATGCAGTTAATTGGAACATGATCGGCAAACATAACACAAATTAACACAAATTAACACAACGCAAAATCAGTTAATTAGTTCAACACAAATTAACACTTAGTTTAGGGTACAATAAAAACAACGAAATTGAAAAACACAATCTACTCCTCCTCCTCATCATCTTCTGGCTCGGGGACCTCGATATGCATCTGATGGCACCAACGCCCGTGCAAGTCGACCATCTCATCGTACCACCCACGATTAATTGTCGCTGTCTCATCGTTCGCTTGGAACTTATGCCTCCCTCGCTGCACTAATGAGGCCCATGTATAGGCCCACTTTTATAAAAATAAAACACAAAATAATGCGGTCAGACCAATCATGTATAGGCCGATGTTTCAGAGCCGTTTGACTCATCCATGGCCTGGTTGAGATGGTCAACGAAATCTCGCGTTGTCTGACTCCCCGTGTCCTCGGGCTGGCCGCCCGCTGCATCACCTGCATCCGTACCACGACCAGCACAGCGAGTTGACGCAGTCACATTGCGTCTGTGGGGGTCCCTAGACTCACCGCCCTCCAACCACTCACAAGTCGATTCGCCCGGTCCAGAAACCCTCGACCCTTGCCCTTCCCTACCATTTTAGATCACCTGCAAAATGAAGACATACATAACATAATAATCATTTAAGTCGCAAGAATATGCGCAAATGGGTTAACGTGTGTTGGTTAACTAAGTCGTGTCACGAGGCAAGAGGATCATGTTATTGTCCAAGGAGAGTGTGTTGTTTAACTGTTAATCTATGGTTGAAAAAGACTTTCATCAGCCGTACCGACTTCTCGTTTATTTGTTTGGTTCCCAAAAATTAACGCATTTGCGGCGATGAAATTCATGAGGTCTACTTGCTCTGGGAGTTAGAGCGTCTGATTCGGTACAATGCAATGTTTCTGTATGCGACTGGTGGGCAACAAGATAAGCGGA
This sequence comes from Portulaca oleracea, assembly GCA_029582165.1. Taxonomy (NCBI): domain Eukaryota; kingdom Viridiplantae; phylum Streptophyta; class Magnoliopsida; order Caryophyllales; family Portulacaceae; genus Portulaca; species Portulaca oleracea. The sequence goes on from CM055875.1 coordinate 17,038,616, forward strand.
TCGAAGAGAATCTAGTAGTGAAGGGTCTAATACAAATCGTGTTGGGCTTTCTTGCATGTAAGATTCACATGTCCATCAAAGCAGTGAATTTGCATCATCGTTCAATGCTTTGATGGACCTATGAATCTTACATGCACGAAAGTCCAACACGATTTGTACCAGACCTTTCACTACTAGCTTCCCTTTCAGATCCGCCTTATCTTGTTGCCCCACCAGGCTGCACAATAGAAACATTGCATTGTACCGAATCTGAGACGTTTCAAACTCCCAGAGCACTGCAGACCTCGCTCAATTTCACTGCTGACAATGGGCTACTTTTTGGGAACCAAACAAATAAACAAGAGTCGATGCGGGGCATTGGTTAACCTTCTCAGCCATACATTATCAGGTTACAACACACACTCTCCTTGGACACTAACATGACCCAAAACTCAACCTCTTTTTTTGACGCATACAACTAACATACTATAACTATACATTAACATAATTATTATCCTAACCTACCATCACAAATAACCTATTCAATTACGTATCAACTGGTTGTTGAGTACCTAAGTTATTAAATGGTTGTGACATAACTATTATGTCATCATTTGGAGTTATGAGTACATAAGTTGACAATTAAGTTGGATTATGAATAAATTACCCATACCAACTTTATACGCCAACTCACTTACTAATAACAACTAAAATCATCCAGACTCAACATCCTTTTAACACAACTACATATAAACTATTCGGAATATACCCTAACCCCTAAACTTAACCCTACATCATAATTACAAATTTTTCTAACACAATTAATCACTAATATTAACACATGCTTAATCACTAAATAATATTAACGCATCAAATATTAACAACGAATCACTAATCACTGATATTAATCACTACTAATTGTCATATTAACACGTGTTTAATTTTAATATTAATATTAACAATATTAATATTAATCTAATTTTCATAACACAATATTAATAATAATAATAATACAATTAATCACTAATAATTATCATATTAACACATGATTAACAATAATATTAATAATAACAATATTAATAATTATCATATTTAATAATAACAATAATAACTTTAATAAATATAATATTTAATTTTTATTTATTATTTAACAATAATAATATTAATAGCAATTATTAACAATAATAATATTAATAAAAATAACAATAATAATATTAATAAACATAACAATAATAATATCCTATTATTAACATAATTAATATTAATAAAATTAATATTTAAAAAAAAACGAAAAAAAATTAAAAAATTGTGCCGACAGCCACAAAACGCACATGGCGAGCCGCGCCTTGCCGGATCTAGGTGTCAAGATCAGCGCGCTTGTCGCGTGCGTTTAGGCGGCGTCCCGACCCTTTTTTTTATTTTTTTTCGTTTTTCCGTCGAAATTCAAAACTACAAAACATAAAACCTCAAATTCAAAATACAAATTTGAAACATACCTCAAATTCATCGATTAAATCCCGGTATGAGGGTGGTTTGTGGTGGTCGATGGTTGAGAGCGTTTTCTAGAGAGATAAACTAGAGAGATAGTGAAGAGTGAAGTTATGAGGTTCAAGGGCGTGGGTTGGAAATATTATGCGAAAGGTGGACGACAATAGTAAAAAGGGGGGCGACGAAAAGCAAGCGGATTTTGATTTATTACAGCTAGTAAATAAATTAATAAGTAATTACAATTTTTTTCTAGAATAAGATAAATTCATTAATAAAAGTCATGCGACATCTATAACGGAAATTATCTAACGAGCAAAAATCTAAAACATCAACACAAATTCTCATCTTCAAGAAGCTAATTGCTAATACTTGGATGGTTGACATTTTTGCCCACACTCTTGCCCCATAAAAAAAAATTGTAATTTACAAAAACTTTTAAGAAAATAAGTTTTAGTGATTTACTATTGCCTTCTACTCTCCCTTACAGTCCCTTTAAATTCAATTTAGGGGGGGAGGAGGGGAATGAAAGGGGAGGGAACGGGGAGATAAGTGATTAGCATTAAACTCATTTGGATATATCATGAAGGGAAGGGAGAAAAGTATTAAAATTTTCCGAACACCCCTTATTTTATTCCTAAACAAGATGAAAATCAATAATAACCTCTCTTCCCCTCTTTTTGTCATCCAAAACAAACAAACTGTTAGTGGGTGTGCTTTGATTGACGTATGTGGGTGTTTTTTTAAAACCATCTTGCCTCACCAAAATGACAATGAAAAGAAAATGAAAAAACATAACAAAATTGTGAGTTTTTACTAGAAAGTGGAAATTGCCCATTTTTTTACTAGAAAGTGGAAACTCAACGCAGTGAGATTTTACTAGAGAGTGGAAATTGCTCTTTTATTTTTACTGGAAAGTGGAAACTGCACTTTTGGACAATGGGCACTAGGAATCAATAGCTTGCATAAGTCATGGTGGAAAATTAGTTTTTATTAATTTATTATTTGGATAAACCAAACTATTAAATCTTATCCACAAACATTCAGTGCATTGGATTATATTAGCAAACTGTTTATCTAGTGCACTACTTCAGAAAATCAATACCACACCAAACCATTCGGTGAGCACTCCCAAGTGTCATGGAATTTTCCGGAACCATCTTGAATGATCCGGAATATTCTAGAAACATTCGGAATACTATGTATTATTCTAGAATGTCCTAGAATATTCTAGAGTACTCTAAACTTGTATGAAATATTAGATCAATCTCCATCATCCATTGAAGAGGTGGAAGTGTATAAATACCCCATTGTGAGTTCATTTGTAACCATCCAACATTTGGAAGCAATAATCAAAGCATTCTCTCAAACACACTCTTGTCTCTTTACATTGTCTTCAAAGATTTCTTAGTCTCTCATAATCTAAATTAAGCTTATGAAAAACTTGCTAACAAACTTTTATTGGCATCAACTACTTATTAGTATAGTAAAAAAGACTAACTAATGACAATTACAAAACCTAAACTATTAATTTAATTGTTGGTAACTAATTTAGCAATTTATAATATAACTATAAGTTAATTCATTATATATATATATATATATATATATATATATAATAGTTTAAAAAATGAAGTATTATGGTTAATAGGACCCACAAATGCCACCAAATTATAGCACATGCCTAGAAAATTCATATCACATGCAAGGAACCAACAAAAATAGTCTCTCTGCCCCAAAAACTTCTGAGATACAAGAAATTTATATCACAGCTTTCCTGAAAATAGAACAATTCTATAGGCTAAGAATAGAAACTCATCTTTATGCAAATGTACACAAATACCAATAATTATAAAATCAAATTAAATCTCACACTCAGCGCAGAGCCATCTCAAGATCGCTGTTTCAAAACCAAAATTTGACTGCAAAATTCTCCCTATCCCGGTTGAGAGAAGAAAACCATAACAAACAAATGCCCTGAGTGACAGCAATATGCTGCGAAAAGGACGAATAAATCTCAACAAAACAATTGGACATCAAAATTGCGGATGCTCCCATTGACATCCCAAGCGGTCCCTAAATGAATACATAAAGAATGCTATATTACACACTCATGCTACCACTTTTTGTGTATGTATATGAAAAGAATCTCTTAAAACCAACAAAATTTCAGGCGTGGCCAAAACCATGATTCGTGATGACTCCAAGGATAGAGTAGGAATACCCCAAGAGATAAATCCCATTTGTCTTGCCTTCTACAAAGCTGGAGACGTGTACCAAACATTTCATTCAAACAAGGTACACCACATTCACTTTCTCAGTACTAGTACAACAACCTGACAATATGAAATCATGAGGCTGCAGCAGATGCTGCCGCCTTCGCTTTCTCTTTCTCAATCTCTACCCTTCTTAGGTCAGCATGCTGAGCAACTCCATTGGCAAGAGCTTGGTATTGGAATTCTAGAGTTTGTTCCAAGTTTTGGAACCTTAGTGGATCTGAGGCTTGCATTACTGTGACCATTAAGTAAAACATTGCAAGAAGCGTTATTGTGATGAATAAAATTAGTTGGAATTTAAGACAAAAACAAAGGAGATAACATCAGATGCCTCAGCATACAAACCATTTCTACTAACCTTTTATAGCATCGACAAAGTATATGAAAGGGTCAACCTCGTCAATTGGAGAATGCAACTCCTCATCATCACTATAATCATAATCAGAATCATCATCGTCTTCATCATCATCATCAACTGGTCGAAAGGCTTTAGCCTTCACAGGAATTATTGCCCAAGTGGATCCAACCGAAAACACAACAAATTCAGACACAGAATACAATGAAGTGGGGATAAGAGACAAATTTAAGCTTATGACAGTTTGAGTGTGTTAACTGATTCTAAGCGCATTCAAATAACCACAGCTCCATATTTGCAATTATGCAGGACATAGAATACATAATTCGTCTTAGGGAGAATAATTTGACGTACTACTAGGTCCATTTTTCTCCTTTATCTTTTTTCTCTTTTTCTTATTCTTTGGAGGGGAGTGTTGGGGTTAACACAAAATAATGTGATAAAAGAGGCAAATAATATGAATATAAAAGAAAATCCCTGCAATTAATTTTTCGTTGGAGAGGAAAGTTGAATGAATGATTCTCGAAATTCCAATTAGTTAGTTTATCCATCTGAATTCTAATAATTGGTCACCACCACAAGAAATCAATTCTAATTTTGTTTGTGTACTTTAGCCAAGAGGATATCCGTGTGGTATACTTATTCTTCATGAGACGAGAGGATATCCTTGTGATTTACTTATTCTTCATGAGACGAGAGGTGTAAACTGGATCCACAGAGTTATTGAGATCACCTCAAATCCAAAAGGATTTGTGTGAAGTGCGTCTAACACAAGTATATAGAATGCAAAACTGAGTAAGGACAGGGAAGTGACAACTAGTGGTCATATTATACCTAAAAGCTTCTTTTTAATATTTTTGGTCAATCAGTGACGTCAACGACATATTCGCCACACCTTAGTAGACTGGCAAAAATTAAATAGCGTTCTTAAGAGTTCTGGTTACATTGTAGGGCAAGACAGCAACCAACAAAAATAATTCATATTTGATTTCATATGCCACTAGGTAAGTTGGAGCACCTGAATCAACTTTCAAGATTATTTGAACAAGACATTGAGATGCACCAAAGAGGACCAGTGAGAATATTATTGTTTGGGAATGTAACAGAGGAAGATCAGAGATGCTTAAGGGAGGTCATTAAAGTGTTAAACTCATACAAGAGGACATAGGCCTAAGCAGAGTTCGTGTACTAGTTCTCTTGGAGGCTAGGAGCTCAGCTAATGATTCTTTTTTAACCTCTTATCACTTTATGTTAAGCTACCTCTCTTCTAATCTCCTGGGTCCTAGGGCAACAAGTGTAATTTCAACTTTTAAGGGTGTTTTCCTCTATAATTTGTTGTGGTATCTAGTTCAGGTCAATATGGTTGAACAGTGACAGCATAGTTAACCCAGTTCACAATTCTCAATGTTTTTGCAGAACTCCACCACGAACAAATTCAAATTGTTGCAGAGACTACATTACAGTTACATGGACTCGACTATTTGGGCCCCAACACAACCCGACACAGATCCAGAAATGGAACTCGTGCTTGACATGGTCACCAACCAGCCATTACAGCAAGAGCTAGAGGGGTATAGCTATATGCTTTAATAAGCAAAGCTGCAACAGAATTTTTCATCTTCAGTGAGCAGACTCTATGCCCAAACTGTATTTTAGTGAGCAAACCTCCTAAGGTGTACAGTTATCCTGTCCAGCTTGTAGCTTATACTTGTTATTGCTTCCACTAAATCAGTTTAACATGACCAAATAAGATCCAATGGTTTATTCATGTGCCACACTCACCTGTGCAGCCAGACGCTTCAGTTGATCACTATCAGCATCATCCCGATCATCATCATCGACCCCCATTTCTTTGTCAGAACCATCACTTTCATTTTCATCATCACTTTGAAAACCGTCCATTTCATCGTCATCTTCTTCTGCCTCATCCTCTTTTGCCGCTTCTGCCAAACAAAGAATGTAAGGTTAATAGGCCCCTCTGGTAAATTGTATCAGAAATATGGGTTCAAAACCTCCACTAAGACATTGTAAGCAGAGCATAGAGAAAAGAGGGTAAAGAGACACCTGCAACTTGATCCTTATATGCAACAAGCAGCTCAAGAGTAACCCTAAAAATACGTCCCAGAGCTTCCATGGGTAGTTGGTCAGAAGGAAGTGCTACAAGCGACGTCAACCCCAGGCAGCACACTTTCTTATGATGCTCCCTGCAAGAATGTGTATAAGCATACAGAAATTCGCGTCTGATTATTTACTCCAATTATGACAACAGCACCCTAATACAGATTGACAGCAATGTTTATGGATGTAAGTCACATAACAAAAGTACACAAGGGGGATTGACACTGTAAAAATATGTTTGTTACAACTGTACAATTGATAGCCAGAAATCCCACATATGCTTGTCGTCTTTGCACATCTCTGCAGCTATGTGCATAAGTTGGTTGGTCCCCCCCCCCCCCCCCCAAGTGTACACAGGGGGCAATAATATAATAGAATCATTTGCTCCAGCCTCCAGCAAAATAAAGCAAAGTTGGCCCTACCTTTTATGAAAGACACAATATTGACTTTCCCTAAATACTGCTTTCATAATTACTTTTTTTTTATAGGCAATACTGCTTTCATATTTACTAATATATTTGTTTTAGAAAAGATATTGTCACATTCCATCTAAAAAATATTGGCGAGGAAGAGACTGGGAAACTTGAAATATCACCTTTTAAAATTAGCACGGATGCCGCTCTTCTTCACTTCTTGTATCATTTGGAACCAAAGATTAAACAACTTATCAACAACCCCAAATTTGTGTAAAATGCTTAACGTCAAACTTGGGTTGTAATATAGAGCATTGGCAATCTGCATATGGATGGAAAACTGTTAGTATATTTCTCCATGAAACACCCCAAAATGTCACAAACAAACCATTGATCAAGGGCTATTTAGCATCAAAGACCTCAAGTTAATGCTAAAACACTAAGTACCCAGGATTTGTATATAGCCCCTTACCAAGAAGTAAAAGCCAAAATTCCACAGAAGAGAATGTCAAACCCAAATGCTAAAATGGGAGCAAACCAAACAAAGACGATGAACATAACTCTATGCCAAGCAAATACGAGATAACGAAAACACATAATGAACATAAAATGTAAAAGCATTCTGCGTTCCAGGCTTTGCAAAAACGTCTTCCAATCTTGACTGGGAAAGTGGGCAACTATAAGTTTATCATTTGCAAAGAGACAATCAACATGGGAACAATATATGGACATAGATCACAAGTATATATTTCAAACGTAGCAATCACATCTCTGATGTTCTCGCCTCATACCACTTGAATTAGGAGACATTTCAAATATGGTTTTTCAGCTCTTTGCAACCGCTCCACAGTGATGCGCAAGTAAGGTTCTACCCAATGATCAACCTGGCCCCTGCAGTTTTGGAATACTACTTCTATGAGCTTTGGAGCGGGCTCAATATCACCATCCTCAAGATTCTTATCGGCCATAATCTACAGGTAGAAAATTAATCCATCAATAGCCAAAAGAATCACGAGATTCAAATGATCTATGCTCCATCCACTGAGTACATTCCCTCTCAAACCACCAGATGCAGAAAGATCAAATGAAAATAAGGGAAAAGAAAGAACTTACAGATGAAATCATATTCCATAAACTTGTCTGGTAGTCAGGATCTTTGCTTGTAAGAAAATGAGCAGTGCCCCGGGATATGTAGTTGTCCAAAGGTACCAAAATGTCTGCATCACAACATTTGCAGAAAGAATAACTCGATCATGGATCAACAAGAGTTCAGTCGTCAAGGTGAAGTTAAAATAATTATCAAAGACAAGACATCATTACAGCAGCACAAACTCAGCATTCTGAGGCATCACGAAAGTTCATAAACAGAACTCCAGCAAACCTTGCTCAAAACCTTTGTAATAAACATAGTAAAGTAGCTTTCTTTGTTAACATCTCATAATTAGAAGCAAACAGAGAGACACAGACACCTACACTGACACGAGACAAATGCAACACCACAATTACACCACAACCTTGACACTTGACATTTGAAAAGACTTAGCACAAGACCGGCATGACAAACACGTGTTGATGAAATAATATGGATTTGATTTGATTACTTGTCTAGCTGTCTGTCTGCAGTACATTCTATGTTTCCAACCATCAAGGGGTTGTGCCTGGATGAGAACAATAACAAATTGCTTATAGTGCATGTAGGCCACAACTACGAATACCAAAACCCAATTTCTTTACCGTATATGTATTTAGCATGCATTCGAAAATGTTGGAGTGTTCAATGTCTTATATAAATATACATGTTAGGCAGATAAAATATTGCCATGGAGGGACATCCTCATCCATTAATTTACAAATAATACTCATTGAAAGTAGGCGAAAATGGTTATCTTTTTACATTCCACAATGTGACCACATTTCAGATCCCTTAAATCAACTTGGGGTTCCACTTGGATACCCATCATTGGAAGCCAACCATTGCTGCTAGAATCTTATGTCGACCGTATTCCCCACATTTTTTTCTTCCTTTTTCCACCGTTTTTTCCATTCCTTTCTCTTTTTTTCCCCCTTTTTTTTGGGTGAGAGAGTAGAACTATTGTTCATGGGAGTTACAATATGCCAACCAATCATAAGCAACATTTGTGTATTTTCTTACAACAAAGCAAGGTGGTTCAAACTGAAAACCATGACTAGCCGGAAAAGTGGGATGATGGTGGGTTGGACCTAATAGGCCCAATAAGGAGTTATTTTATGCCGACTATACTAGTATGAAGCTAACCAATTTTACCATTTTATGTAAAAAGTTGTAGGTAACCGGTGAAACAGAACATGTAAATTTAACAACCTCGCTTAAAAGGACTGTATTTAACAAATTTATTATTAGTTTGACAAATTTATTATAATACAATATAGTTTTCAGTCATAATAAGATTCCACAATCCTATAATGTCAGCCATGATCCTTCTTGAGCATGATACTATTTTCGCACATTATTAGTTTAAGAAATGTATTATAATACGATATAGTTTTCTGTCAAACTTATTCATGCCATTTGTAGATTTCTTCATTCTTAGTTAATATTTGATAATTTATTTTATTGTAGTTCTTTTTCACTCTCTTAATAATATATTAGAATCATACAATCTATGATCCGATTCTACGATTATGATTCTAACAACCCCTCATTGATCATAACTGAAATTCTAATTCAAACAACCTTTGATTTAACAACACTTATTTAAAAAAAAAAAAACAAAAGTCCTTGGTTAACAATAGAACCAAAGTCAATAAAAAGCAGCCCAATGATGAATATAACATTATAACTATAAACTTGCAGATGCCATTTTCACTCCATAATATTTATAGTGGAAATAGAGGAATAACATGACCTCTTCTTTCTATGAGCACTAACCCCTTCTCAATTACTCTCTGTCACTCACAAGTCAAAAGTTCAGAATATCAATCAATGAAACCTTGACCACAGATAAGTTCAAGAAACAAGCAACTAGGGAGCAGAACAAAGAAACAACTTCAACATAGCCCTCAATTTTTTTCGCTTGTTTGGGTTGTTTAGTAATAGGCTTCCAATGTTTTCTGCCCCTTTCTTTGGTATAACTTCCATGATCAACACTTACACAAAATAGTGGTTAACCAAGCAATTCAAGGACACTCCTAAATGGACCATTAGAAGAGGGAGGGGGGGGGGGGGGAGGGGGCAAGAGAGAGAAACAGAGAAATAGGCCTACTACTTACTGGGAAAGAAATCAATAGCCCAATCTGACAATGCTTCCATCATCAATGGCCAGAGACTCCACATCTCCATAGAAATGGTTGGAGAATAGAATGTCATATATGACACAATCTCCAAAACTTCTTCAAAGACATCTGCACAAACACAGCACCTAATAGTGTGAAGGAACTTAACCAATACCAACAAAGCAATAACAAAATCAGTTGGTTGGCGAGGAAATAAGCACTCAAGTGGGAGTTCAAGCTGGTTTAATCGGGTACAGGTTAAGCTTGTCCTAATGGAACTTCAATTGACATGATTATATGTTTTCAAGCTCAATCTGTGGGTTCTTAGCAGTGATTGGTCCAGTAGAAGACCCATTTCGGAGATGCAGCAATTTAGTGAAAATATTTTGGGTTTGGGGGTGTAACCTTAGGTTTGACTGGCATCATTCAAGCCTAATCACAACTTACAAGCTCTGTTACCAGAGTTGGGTGACTGCATCTATGGAAATTTTTTACACGGCTGCATGGATAAGGACTCAGAATCATTTAAGTGGCACGGGTAAGGACACAGAATACGAGTCAGCGAGCAGTGGCAACCAGACATAACTATGTTATAGTCACCAGAGTCGGGTGACTTCATGAGGAAAGAGAAGTCACGAAAGTAAGGCCATATTTTTATCTGCTATTAATCAGGAGCACGTAGACCTGGCAATTTCTAACCAGACCCGATAACCCGACCCGAACCCGCCCGAAATTTCTGGGTTTTGAACACGATTTTTTCAACTAAACCCGAAGTATACCGAACCCGAAAATTAGCGGGTCAAACCTGACCCGCCCGTTTGACCCGAAAATTTAACTTTTTGAGTTAAACTTTATTAAAATTTGTGACTTTGCATTCAAATTTTTAACTATTAAACTATAAGCGCAACTTATTTATTTGTTATTTCTCTTATTTAAGTTAAAATAGTTACAATAATCTATCATTGCTAGAAGATAATCATATTTTATTATATATATTGTACAAAAAGTAGTATTTAGAGACCATATTTTAAAAAGAAAAAGCGAAAAAAGGTCGCAATCATAACTCGTTGGGTTGACCCAAAACCGAAATACACCGCCCGTATTTTCCCGAACCCGAAATACACCCGACCCGTATTTACCCGAACCCGATATACGACCGACCCGAAACCGCCCGCCCGACCGAATTGACAGGTCTAGGAGCACGACACACTGTCAACAGGTCAAAAGATAAAGATGAAGTGTACCCACGGAAATTTTTTACACTATCGCTTTTCTTTCTGATCTCTCTTGTCTAAGAAAGGATAGGCAATTAGGCGGCAAGTGATAAATTAGGGTTTTTCTTTTTACAAAGTGAAACACTTCACTTAAATGACGGGCCACATTTTTTAGTTTCCCCCCACCATATTGCCACATTTGAGGCCAATTGCATTTATATTTCGACCCTATTTTTACTGCACTTCAAGTTTCCAAGCACTTTTTTAGGGTACTCAGTAATGAGAATTCAATTTTAGTTGGTTTGAATATTTGCAATAAGGTCGAATTTCAAACTAAGAACTTAAGGAAACAATAAACAAAACAGGACAGCTTATCAATCATTACCCATATCCAATTATTAGACAGCCACTGTGTCATATACTTGGCAAAACGAGTCTGACATGCAGATATGCATCCGAGTAACATGCTACAGAATGCATATTTAGTTTTGACGAATCTATTTCCTTTTTATAGGCATGTGAAATTCACTTTGAAAAGAAAAACAAATGGCTGCTGTGAATCTTCTAGATGCACAAACAAGCTGCTGTTTGTGAAGAAGAGTCTTCTCCTAGTGTCTAATCTAATAACTGTAATATGAAAGGAGGTAAGCTGTTGGTACTCATATTATTATGTAATTGGCTATTTAGTTTATTATTAAGAAGAAAGGCGTCTACAGATTTTAGCGGCATAGTTATGTTCTATTAAGAGTTCAAACTTAACTTTCTGAGATTTTCCATAGTTGGAGTCATCAGAGTTTAAACAAACAAAAAAGAAGAAAGAAAGATATTCTTGACTTGTGCGTGATAACCATAGAAACTAGCAAACTTTACATTCTTATCTGGGTTGATTACACCATCATCTCCAACAGTTTTACTTTCCAGTTTCATTGACCCATTGCTGAACCAATTTTAAACATGAATGAAGACAAGATGCAAGCTGATAAAGTAAAATCATACCTTGGCCTTCAGTAGTTAACATCTTTCGCATTATAGGAAGAAGGGTGGGCTCTATGTGGGCAAACAGATGAGGTAGACTGTTAATCGATTCCAGAATGGTGCCTATGGCACGCAAACAACCAACAGCTGCCAATGCACTACCAGGGTCATCACCCTCTTCATCAGCTTCCACTGTGTTCATACACTTCCAAAATGCAGTGGCCTGGCCAAAGTAGGAAGAATTCATCGGTACTGGACGACTACAACATCATAAAGTTGCCACAAGAACACAAGTCAAAATGTTTACCAAATTTTGGCACAATCCGAAAGCATAAGGTGCCATTTCCTCCCCAAATTTGTCGACTATAGTCTCCAAAGTGAAGACAAGGTCTTCATTCTCAACTTCATTCATAAGTTTGAAGAGTTCTGTGGAAAATCCTAAGGTGTCAGAACAAAGTTTGCATAAATAGAATATACATACAGAAGAACTATTAAAGGATGACATACCATCAAGTAACTGTGGTAGAATGGGACGTATCTCTCCCAAATCTGCACAGGTGTATAAAATTGTCAACACAGATAATGTTTCCTCCTCATGCTTTCGGAAATGCATAATAATAGATCAAACAATTGCCATAAGAAAATCACCTTTGCATGCTTCAACAAAGAAACGCAGCGCGAAGACAGAATCAACACGAACAGGAAGCTCAGGATCACGCAACCCAGCAACCACACTGTGGAATGCATTCCGGAAGTTGTTCTGATCAGAGAAGTTAATTTGAGCATACTGACCTGCAACCCATGCCGCCTGACATTTTACAAATACAAGCAGTGCCACAAAAAAAAAATATTAGTGCAAAAATTCAGAGGCAAACTAAAACCCAAGCACATTCAAAGGGAAACTGTCCAATTATTCGGGTAGGGGGTTAAATAGGGTATGTTGGGCATGTTCCATCATGGCCAAATGGATTCGCATCTAGTATGCCATACCAAGAGAAAGAAAATAGAGACACTCTTGCATATTTCTATTGCTCCAGAAACTTCCCTCCCATAACCAGCCTCCCCCAGGCCAAAAAATGAAAAAGAGAAAAGAAAAGACATAAAAGAAAAGAAAAAGATGGCTTGGGGCAAGCATCCAAGTAATAAACCTTAGCTCTTAGGTGGCCGGCAGGACTGTTGAACTCTGAAAAAACATATTGCACTAACATTCGCTCCAGTTCATCTTTGTATGGTGCAGTCTCTTTCAATTTATCACATAGGGTGCCAATAGCAAGTAGAGCACCATCTTTTTGCCGATGAGGTTTATTCTCAGCTGGGGCCTCTGCATATCTGATAAAACCAATGCAAGATATTGACGAACATTAGCAAGCAGCAGCTGTTTACTGTTGGATGATGAAGCATCTTGTAATAAAGGTTAGAAGGATACCTCTTAAGAATCTCAACAATGAATTGAACAAATTTATGTAGATTTTCTTTTCCACGCTTTCTGACCAATTCAGTTACAAAGTCCATTGCTGCTGTCTTTGGATTGTATAAATCCTCAACGATATCTGATCAACCAAAGCAGATACATACAAGTTACAATAGCAACCAAGAAATCAGATTCAGACCTGATGCCCTGATACTTCAAAACTCACCATATCCTTTTCTCACATACTCGTGAGGATCCTCATCCCAAAGCATCTGATCGTTATCATTGAAACACATTAGAGGAAAAACAATTTCAAAAAGAAGAACATCCAGCCGTGGTTGCAGCAAGTTATACATACTGGACTTTGATACACTGCCACAGAAATCAAAAGGAAAGAGAAAAAAAATATTAGTAATTATATCAACACCTCAACCTATAGCTTCAAAACAATTTCATCCAGACAAAAACACAAGACCAAGTTTTGCCCCTCATATTCACCCAACAAACAACTATACATATGATTACGAACTAATACAATGAAATCAAGTCCCACTATTGGAGACACAATACAATATTATAAAATTGGCATCTTCCTTGGACCAACACTTGAACCCATATTTGTTTTCCAAATCCTTGCTTCCCAATGGAAGTTCCAAGTGAAGGAAATGGATTTCAGACACCCCACTTTGTAGGAAATCAAATAGCATTCTCAGATCAATCCGTCATATAAGAGCAGCATAGCAACAGAGTAATTGACAATACAAGATGTGGATAAATATTATCTTAATAAAATTTTGATAAAATTGTGACCTGTAAAATAATATCATAAAAGAAAACTAAATTAGATATAATAATAGTTTGAATCTCATTTACCATAAACAATACACAATTACAGAACTTATGACCTGTAAAATAGCATGGTTGAAGAATACTAAATAACATATAATAATCGTTTTGAATCTCATTACCATAAATAATATACAATCACTAAAAAATAACAAAAAATTCTAACTGAAAAATATAGGAAATATATGTACTAAAATTTTCTCTTAGATTGCCACAATTATGAATATAGAAAATATTAGATGTATTAAGTAAGAAATCTTCATAGTTAAATATTTATTTACTGTAAATATTTTTTTATTAATGTTATTATTATTATTATTATTATTATTATTATCATTATTATTTTGCTTTTAAATTCCCTCCCTTCTCACCCATAATGAAAGGGGAAGAAACTTTATTCAAATTTTTTTTTTAAAGAAAGTATCTACTTAAATATTTTGTTCTTAGAAGAAAAGATGATATAAAAATACAATTAAGCACAAAATATTGATCATCACATACAAATCTAATACACACCCATCTGACCCATGCAATACACAGTTATGATTCTATATACTGTACATATATTCCAGCGATAGGTGGCTTGCACTAAACACTGGATACTTTCCACAATTCTGATCAAAATACACATGCAATGTGCACCAGAAAAATTTTATCCTAGTGTGCGCCCTCCTTTCACAGGTCTCAACTCCAGAGATTAAGATGTATGCAAGCCAAAGTTACCTCACCAAGCATCACTTTGTGCTAAAATGTCGTTTTCTTTGTGTAATCTCATCATTCACCATGAAGAAAAGTATAACACAAACACTTTTAAATTTGTATGGAACAACAAAAATAGAAAACTTGTTAACCCACAGAGAGAGACTATGGCATATATGAATCTAAATGGAATTGTCAAGAACTGCCACCAGCACAAACCACACACCTATTGCACAAGTATTGAAGGATGAGATTGATGACTCTGTCAGGTAAATAGCCACCAGCACGGATCACATTCAATAAATTCAAATGGCATTCCAAAATCTTCCCAGCATAATTCTTCAGAAACATCTGAGCAAAAGCTTTGTTTTCAGGGTTCTGGCGTCTCATATCTCCAAATCTGCTAGCACACAACACAATGAATATGTGACAAACAAACTATAATCTAACAACAACAATAGAGAGAAAGATAGAGGAAAAAAGGAGAGGGGGATTTCATTAAGAGTTCACAATCGTTAATCAACTTTACAAGCAAAGTTGATCATAAAGCATTCACTAACCTTGTGTACAGCCGGTTCAAGATATGAACTGTCCATTTTTTAACCTTCCACCAAGCCCATGATTTCCTTTGCTCAGGATCAGCAGGCTGACCTTCTAATGGAACAGGCCTCTCCAAAATGCCCAAAAATAGGACCATCCAAGCATTAAAAAAGTTGGGGTCGAAAAGTTGTATAGGGATCTCCAGCTGTGAAGGCAGCACATACACCACAGTGAGTTTCAAACGAATAGCAGATAGATGTAAGTCGAACTCCTAAACATTATAATAAAAGCTATTCCTTTAACAAAGGGCTAAGAGGTTGAAAAAGCCCACCAAAGAAATTGAAAGCATGACAAAAGGAGAACACTCTTGCTATGTATACAAACACAAAAACTAACACAAAGCATGAATTTTCAAAAGAATCCAAACATTGTTTCCCAAGCAAGAGACATACATAGATTGATGACCAGAAAATTTTACAAATGAGCTTTATCAGCTCTGCCACATCAATAGGTGGGTTGGATATCTGGACCAGCTTGTTGAATATATTGAGTAAAGAAGGAAATGTCTCCTCAACTATATGATGAACAGGTGCCCTCTCATCATCTGACTTGAATCTGCATGGTAACCAAGAACATAGCAAGCAAAGGAACTTATTGGTCAATATAGGGAAACAACCCAAGAAGTTTAAATTACACAAGCACACAATTATGTAAATTCGAAAATACAAACATAAGAACACGGATTTCTTGGACAATAACAATAATAATAATCCCGGAAATTACCATTGGTACAAGATGGCCCAAAGTGACCCAATCTCATGACCCAAGTTAAATAACTATACATTTGATAACTCTTACAAAATAATAACCCCCCTGATAACTCTTGTATAAAATTCATTCAAACAATAAGTGCACACCGCCTAGGGTATAGATCTAGTCTAGCAAAATTTTTCCAGCCCCATTATCCAAATGTTTCTGGTTGTGGCTATGAATTTTTCATCCAGACTTTATAAGTCCGCTCAAGATTTTCCAACTTTCTAACACAAATAAAGGCTAGGCGAAAGCGGCAGGGTCTTTCTACTTGCCCAAATCTTCTGAAAAACTTATCGTTGAGTAAGTCAGCTCTAACTTAAACAGGCATCACAATCTACCAACAGTCTTCAATATTAAGGATAATTTGCTGCCGAGCACTCTGTTTATAATAGCTCTGACCAGCTAGGTTTTGTGATTGTGTATTATCATTGACTGTCCATAACACTTATTCCCCTGTCCCTTAAAAAAAAAAATGCTTATTGTGAACATTGTTTTTAGTATTTAGGATAAGTTTTGACTTTTGACCTATTGATTAAAGTCCAAGCTCAAACGAAGAGAGCAAGAAACTAAGTTAAACGTTTGACTTGTCAGAATTTCAACGTATGTTAGAATTGTTAATATGAAGAGCCAGACTAAGATGAAGTTACAAGAAAGTGGGTTATCGCTGCGATAGCATGCTTACCAATCGCTTCTAGAAAGTTATATGTGTGGAGTATAGAAAACAACAAAAGACAAGCAACTGGAAAACAGAAAAGGAGGATTTCATCACTTGGGAGCCATTCTGCAAAGCCTCTCAAGCTAGAACAAGCTCAAGCAAAAGCTAAGAAAGGTTACATGAATGCTGCAGTAGCTATGATTTAATATGCGTACTTTTTTCCCATGCTACTCTCCCTAGAATAGTTGCACCTATAAATAACCCTGATGGGGGGTAGGTCATTTGGTAAACCACAGGGATTATACCCTTGTGTCACAGGTTACAGTCCCACGAGGCATGAGGGCCACTGTTGGCTTAGAAAAATAAATGGAAGATCTGGTTTCTAGATGTTATATGAAAATGCCTTTTTAATGGGGCAAAAAAATATTTCTAGAAAATAGCAGCACTTAACTTAATGGGTTTCTTCACACGCATCAATTTTTACCAAATTTAAGGTTCAAATAGGGAAAATTGACTCTATCAAAAGTGTTATCTTGAGCATCCCAACGTACTCCCTGTCTGTCTTTCCCTTACATCCTTAGTAACCTTAGATTAAAAGAGTGCGAAGCACAAAAAAAGCGTGAAGCACAAAAAAAGCGCAAAGGCACGGGGAAGCACGGGCACGGGCGTGGGCTTTTCGTACACAGGGTGCAACATTAGAAACAAAGAAAAAATAGAGAAGTTTGTTTGAGTATTAATTAGCAAAAAAAAAGATAGAGATGTGGTTAACAAAGAAGTCCATTAAGGAGGGGGAAAAAGTGAAGAAGAGATGAACTCAGAAGAGGAATAAGTAGAAAAGGGAGAGAAAGCTAGCCAAACAAGTTAAAAAGAAAAAGAGGAAGGAGGAGAAGACTGGAAGAGGACAAAAAGACTTATTTGGAGGCGAGAGCAAGCAACAACAACTGAGGGTACAAAAAGCCCACAAGATTTGCGGCCCGTGCCCAGCTAAAAAGCGCAAAACAACCCAAAAAACCCGGGCTTTTTGTACAGGGCTGGGCTTCAACGTGAAAAGCGCAAGGGGTAGCGCCCTGGGCTTTATTGGTCTTTTTTGCACCCCAGGCGCGCTTTTTAAAATTAAGTTAGCAACAACCAAGAAAGATGGAATATTATGAAGCAACGTGTGTGATGTGTCTCGAGAATGTTAAGGCATCACGAACTTGCAACATTTTAGTAGCGCTCTTGTGGACAAGTGGCTTTGAAAATTGATCAGTGCAAAAAAAAAAAAAAAAAAAAAAATCTTTAGAGGAGGTAGCTATCAAGTTTAGCTTCGTGCTAATCATAATGATTTTTATGGATATAGCCTTGTGAAGCATATCATACAGGACAAATATTTGTGACTATGTTACGTAAATTACCCTGAATGTTCTTTATCTAGAAATAATAGGCAGTGAAATGGAAACAATCCATCATGAAGAGAATTAAATCAAACCACAAGAAAACGCACAACACTGTAGTAAGAGTAATCGATGAAAAAGAGGAAACAAATCACGAGGTACTCACTCATATTTCCTAGCTAAGATCCGCAGAACAAATAAAGCACCATAGACCTGTTGATCCTGTAACTGATGCTTCACCCAATGAAGAAGGCCAGGCCACCGGTCAGGGTAGTCAGCATGTATGATTGTTTTAAGGCCATCACCCAACTGCACCCTACAACCAAAGAAGCACAACATACAAAACCAACTTGATATTTTGTGTCTTACGAATATAAAAGATTAAAAGCTCCCATCGTCTTGCCAAATATGTAAATATATACCTTAGCAGCGGAGGAACCTGAGCCACAAACATAAGGATGTGCTCTCTCACCACGTCCTTGTCAGCCGGCAGGATGCATGACTGCTCGGCTAGTGACATTGAAAACATAACCATATAATTAATATTATAACATAAGACATGGATCTAGAAAAGCAGAAAGGGAAGGGAGGCAAACCAGGATCAAAGGGAGACCAATTCTTTGCAACAAAGTTCTTGAAATGGATGCTAGCAACCTGCCTCACAGCCATATCACAACTTCCATCCACAATGATTTGTAATAACCTAACGGTGTGCTGCGGTGTGTACTGAAACTGCAACCATACCAATAACAATAATAATCAAATTATAACTAGCAAAGTAGCTGACTTATCAACAAATAGAATTGCCACATAACTCAAAATCGTATGATAAATGACAGAAAGCGGATAAATTTCAATCAAGCTATTCAGATTTTATCAGTAATATGCATAAAGTATGCTCAATAACCGAAATTCAACAATTGACATTGAATTGAACATGAAAGATCATCAAATCAAATCAAATTTGGCTAAATTATTTAGTTCGTCCAAGAGTAATATACAAGATTACGATCAAACACTGAATTCAACAAAATAAATAAAAACCAACCTGATTGAGGCTGGTCTCAGCAGCTTTGCGCTCTTCAGGATTGGGACTAAGAGCAGCACGGAGAATTACAGTGAGACTGGGAAGATCCATCAAGTTCAAAATTGCAAGTAAATGCAAAATCGGAAATCTGACGAAGTTGGACGCAGAACGAGGGGCAAAAGGGAGAGAGATTGCTGTTCTTGTGTATGGCAATGGAGTGCAGCAGCCAACAAGAAGGTTGCGGAAACATGGGAGTCCAGGTGCTATATATATTTATATAAAAATAAATAAATAAATAATAGATTAGGGTTTTAGAATTTTGTTTTCTTTCCCACATAGGGTTTTACGATTTTTCAGGTTTTTTTTAATTTTATTTTTTGCTTCTTTTTTTTTGTTGACATGGTTGTAGTTAGGGATGCCAACAAATCCCAAATCCAAAGGACATTGCTTTATGTCGCCCCTTTTTACCGATGTCGCCCCCTTAAAAGACAATTTTGTCTCTCTCCTCTCTCATTCCTCTCCCTCATCCTCTCAAACTCTATCTAAGTAAGGCTCTGTTCTTTTATGCGGTATGACGCGGTATGGTGTGGTGAAATTGTGGCGGGTTGTGGTATGATTGTGGCGGGTTATTGGTATGTTGTAGTGGGTTTTTTGTATATATAATAAATTGGAAAAAGTAATTTGTGGTGGGTTATGGTGAACTGTGGTAGAATGGTATTTTATGGCGGGTTGTGGCAAATTGCAGTAGGCTGTGGCACCGCAGTTTGCCAACCGCAGAAAAGAACAGGGCCTAAACCTTCAAATTCTCTCTAAATTTGTTATAGATTTTTGAAATTAAAACTAAAATATCAATGGAAGATTATAATTCAAGTGAAGAAAAATAGGTTAGTTTGTAAATTTCGTTTTTGGATAAAAAATTGTTAAAATAATAAATTTTCCGGAAAAAAACAGGGACGAGGTAACGCCACGCGATTTTTGCGGCCGGCGCACGCGGTGCGCCGATCTCGGCAACACCGTGGCGACCACATGGGTATCAGACGGCAAGAACGGTGGTGCCACTCGCCCCCACGCAGACAAGCCCGGGGAGACCCTCGGATCTGACTGTACTATACGACAAGAACAACGGGTCGCCCCGGGGCAAGAAAAAATCCAGACAGTCTCAATGTTCCTGATCCGCAGACAAGCCCCCACGCCCCGGGAGACCCAGGACATCGAGATCCACACGACGCAACACCAGTGCGTTTGAGTACGGCCGAACAACGGGTCGGGGTAGCAAGACTACGACGAACTCCTCGAAGAGAAAGGGAACCAGTTCTTCATCAATCGGGATGGGTTCAACAAGTGTGGATTTCTTTATCTTTATAACTTATGTTAATCTCATGTTAAGACAGTGAATTGTTTAGGGCTTTCAAAATGACTATACATTGTTGCTTATAACTGAAGTTAATCTCATGCGTAGGTATCCCCCGGATGTGTAAAGATCTGTTCCCGTTCGAGAACGCTTTGCCACGTTTCATTATACCATACATCGTTGGCTGGACGGATGTTGGCGCTGATGGCAACTGTGGGTTCAGATGCATAGCAGAGGCAGGTTACGAGGACGAAGAATTGTGGCCAACGGCTAGGACGTTAATGAGCAGTGAATTGAAGGGGAGTGAAAATGACTATTTGAAGGCGTTTTGTAAAAGCAAGGATATGTTCCGAGAATCCCTCCACCGGATAGGTGGTCACTTGGCTGGACCAGCCCCATACGAGTTTTGGATGTCGGCTCCAACAGATTTATTTTCAGCTGTGACACTGATGAACATTATGTGGATCTGTCTTTCAACACCTTCTGGTTCACAAGAGTAGACAGCTGAGCTATGCATATCAATATTACCCATACGAGGAGGACCTGGACTGTCGGCACCTGCAAAAGTTATGGGAATAGTGCGAATAAACAACCACTTCATGCTTATTCATTTACAGGATGACTGCCCTCTACCGCCGATTCATGTTGGATGGCGAGCAGCTAAAGACGTAAGTGTTGAAGATTGGGATGAGTCGTTCAAGGCTCGTATTGATAGATGGCAGGCTATTAGGGTCGCTCAACACCGATGATGGTTGTAGTTATATGCTTATGTATTTATGCAGGTTTAATTAAATTTATGCGGAAACTCATGCAGTTAATTGCAAATTGAAAAACACAATACAAATTTTAACGGAAATGCAATGTCAAGGGTAATACAAAATCAGTTTAACTAGAAAATACGACAACACTAAGTTTAGGGTACATCCACAACTAGCGCTGGCAAAAATCCGGGTCCGGGTAAATTCGGGTCGGACAAATTCGGACAATGTCAAAATTCGGACGAGAAATTCATGTCCGGACCCGGCTTTATTTCGGGTCAAACCGGGTCGGACAATTCGGACGAAGCTAAAATCGGGTTCGGACAATAGAAAAAAGAGAAATTTTATGTCCGAATATTCGGTCAATTCGGTCAATATAAAAATTCGGACGAAAAATCTATGTCCAGACCCGGTTTTTTCCGGGTCGGACAATTCGGATAATCCGGGTCGGACAAAATTTTGCCAGCTCTATCCACAACAATTAAATTGAAATACACAATCTAATTCCCATGCTCATCATCTTGCTGCTTGGGGACCTCGATATGCATCTGACGGCACCAACGCCCGTGCATGTCGACCATGTCACTATGCCACCCACGAATCACTTGCATTGTCTCTTCGTTCGGTTGGGGTGGATGTCTCCCTCGTTGCACTAGTGAGGCCCAGTCATAGGCCCACTTTCATAAAAATAAAACAAAAATAAAACGATTAGACCAATCAGTATATACACCATCCCATAAACAAATCAGTTAAACAAAATATTAAATCACGCAGAGGGGTTTGTACCTGTTCGAGTGACGGATGATCATCGACTGTCGATTGGCTGGTAGAGGCGTTGTTTATAAAAAAAATTTGTGTGAATATCCCGCAAACCAATCGTTGTAAGCAACATCGGCTTCCCACGGCATATGTTTTGTGCGTGGCACATCACTCACTAACAATTTGTTGCACATCAGAAACCCCGACCAGTCAGAGCTAACGTTAGGCTCCATAAATTCCACTTTGTACGGCCCCTTCGATGGTCATTGAGCGCTCTTCGGTACGTTCAATCTACGGGGGATATGTTGTAGGTGCCCTAACTGACGGACCATGCGATCAGGAATGTACAACTCAGTGAAATCGTATGCACGAATAGGGCCCACGTACAACGTCCTTCTGCATGACTTGTGGGGGGCAGGTCCATATGGGGCCCAACACACACGATCCAGTGTCAATGCGTCCAAGGAGGCCCTCAACGCTCGAAGGCATTGTTCCAATCTCGGTAGGCGGTTGGGGAACCACCTGCTAGCGCGAGGCTCAGTTACCGGGCGCTCCCCGTGTGGCCTAAAATCAGGAAAGTACTCATAGATCCAGGCCTGCAACAGGGTCAAACACCCGACCATCTTGGCTGTCCCAGCCCTGCTCACCGCCCCTAACCGCCGATAAAGGAACGCCAATGTAACCGTACCCCAAGCAACGCGATCAACGATAACGTCAGTGCTAGGCCATGGATGTGGCCGAACTCTATCCCTCGATTTGTCCACGAGGATAGTGTTTCCCAGAAAACTCAATAACCATGCCCTTACCCTATGGGGAATGGGATAACTGGTCGATGTACAAATCAACCTCAAATCAACGTCAAGTATGGCCCCCTTATCATAGGTGTGCAAGGTCTTCAGTTCCTCCATTCGTTTATCAAAAATATCCGGCACGTACTGGTTAACCACTTCCCGATCAAGACCTTCAGGCATCAGGCCATCAACTGCAAGACCCAATATATATTGCACATCATGCAACATGATTGTCATTTCACCGATGGGAAGGTGAAATGTGTTTGTGTTGGGTTGCCACCTCTCAACGAATGCCGAGACCAACGTCATATCGATGTGGTCATACATCAAGTCCACCAAATTGGTGATTTGGATCCTTTCAAGTGCAGCCTGGCATGCGGGATCCATCGTGGACCTCATTGACCTCAATTCCCTCAACGCATTCTTCCTCGTCACGCACTCAATAACTGCATGGGGCGATCGCTCGCGACCCTCCCATATTACCCGAGCAATGTGACCTCCAAAGCTCGGTATCACAGACCCAATTGCAGGTCCCCTAGGCACGTCATCGTCAATCTTCCAGTCGTTGTCACCACTCCGGCTCCTCTTACTATGCCTACTGCTGGTCCCAGCATCATCGGTAGCAGAACTGCTTCCCTGTCCCCGCTGTCGAATTGGGGCAAACTTCCCCGCAACATCTCTCTGGCCCAGGAGGAGGCGCGACTGAAGTAGGGATCATCTGCTGGTTGGGGTCCCCGGTCCCATCGTCCCCCGTTGTCTCCGTGTCGGTCGACTCATCCATGTATTGGTTGAGATGGTCAACGAAATCTCGCATGGTCTGACTCCCCGTGTCCTTGGGCTGGCCGCCCGCATCATAATGTGCTCCCCTACCTAGACCGACACCCCTACCTCGGCCGGCACGATGTGCTGACGCAGTCACATTACGTCTGTGAGGGTCCCCAAAATCACCCCCCTCCAACCAGTCGGAAGCTGTTGGGACTAATCCAGAGACCCTCCACCCTGACCCTTGCCTACTATTTTAGATCACCTGCAATATGAAAACATAAAAAATACCTTACATATAAAAACTTAATTTCATGAACCCTAAACCCAAAAACCCATACTAATTACCCTAACCCTAAACAAACTGATCATAATTAATTACGTACGTACACTAAACAATTATTTCACAGACATTAACCTAACTCATATTGATCTATGCATGCTCATAATAAAGAAACAAATTTTCAAACGCTAAATCATACAAATTGTTCTAATGTTACTAACAATCCTATTATTTATTATTAATAAAACAAAACAAATCTACAATGATATATTTAATTATTAATAATAATATTATTGACAATAATAATAACAATATTTCATATAAACAATTAATCATATAAATAGACACATAATTAATGTACACATAGCACACTTACAGTATTTTATTAACAACAATAAAGTACTATAATCAAAATATACACATAATAATCACTATTATTAACAATCCTATTATCTATTAATATTATTAAAACAAAATCTCAAGTCATGTGGTAATGCCACGTGGTTACATATTAAAGTTTCAAGAAAAAGGGGAAAAAAATTCATCACTAATACTAATTAATATTATTATTTGATATTATCAATATTACTATACTTCTATGCATTTAAATCCATAACCAAATATAGTAAAAAAAAACCATTAGTTACTTAACATTCCCAACTTTCTAAATTCTAAACTTTTAATTTGCCACTTCAATGGTGGTTATGCAACAAAGTTATAAACTCATCCCTACTATCAATATTCCCCAATTGTTGACATTTAAAATCCATAATAATCAAAGACTATACAATGTCCGAAGCCTGAATACACTACAAAACAGATGCTTTTTATCAAATATAAATTATTATTATTATTATTATTGTTGTTGTTATTATTATTATTATTATTATTATACATTAAATAAGAAATCGATTACAAAAACGCCACAATAACACAACCTTCCAAATTTTAAACTTAATTAGTCAATTTAAAAAAAAATAGACATTTGAATTAAAAAAAAGGAATCAAATATCCAAAAGGAAAATTCAAAATATCCAAATTCACAATTATAATATATCATCCCAATATAAAAATTAGACTAAAGTAAAATATAAGAGATATTAAAGTGTATATAGAAAACCTATATTAACCTATACTATTGTTGTATGTTTTATTTAATAAGTGAATAAAGAAATAAATTAATAACATTACGATAAAAAAATGTAAATTAATCTCTCTTTGTTACAGAAAAATAATGAAACTTTTCTTTGATTGATGTGATTGTTGATATAAGCTTAAATTTAGAATTAAAATTGCTTTAAAAATTTAAAAATATTAGTTATTTACTACTGAATAGTAATGATCTATAATTATCTAAACTTTTTTATTTTGATTAATTTTATAAAAAATTTATATTTATTTATGAAAATAAGTTTCCAACAACATAATGTTTATAATGTATAGACATAGTTTGTATGATTCAAAGGGATTATAGAGTTGCTTGCATTTATTCAAATTAACTAATAAAATATTACTATTATCATTTATTATATATAATTAAGATAATATTAAAAATAAATATAGATTTTTGTATTATTTACCAATATATTATCTAAATTAATTTGAAGACAATTTGTATGAATTAAATACAAAAATAATGATAGTGCAATTGTTGTATAATTTTTTATTAATGTCTAATTATTAGTTTAATGATAATTGTTATAAAATTACTCAAAAACAAATTACATATAATTATTGAAAATTTTTCCGTGCATCGCACGGGATATATAATGCTAGTTTATTATTAATAAAACAAAACAAAATCTACAATGATATATTTAATTATTAATAATAATATTATTGACAATAATAATAACAATATTTTATATAAACAATTAATCACATAAATAGACATATAATTAATGTACACATAGCACACTTACAATATTTTATTAACAACAATAAAGTAATATAATCAAAATATACAAATAATAATTACTATTATTAACACATGTTTAACAATAATATTAATTAATCACATTTTTAATAGGGTTTTTGGCTGGGGAAAATCCGTACTGAGGGCCTTGTGATTGAGAATAATCAAAAGTGACTTTTTGGCTGGTGGCAGTCTATACTTATTCATTATTTTCTCGTAGCATTCCATATTGAAATTCCGCCATCGGAATGCTGATGTGGCAACCGCAACACGCACCCTTTTAATTAAAAGCATGCCAAATGAATTTTTTTTTAAATTCTATTTTATCGTTTAACTTACATTATTCACCTTGCACTTACATTATGGGGGAAAAACATTAGCAATGAATTAAAAACATGCCACATCAATTTTTTTTAATTCTATTTTACCGTTTAACAATAAGATAAAGTTAAAAAAAATTGACGTGACATGCTTTTAATTAAAAGGGCACGTTCTCTGGTTACCACATCAGCATTTCGGTGTCGGAATTTCAATCTGGGATGCTACGAGAAAATAATGAATAAGTATAGACTGCCACCAGCCAAAAAGTCACTTTGGATTATTCTCGATCACAAGGCCCTCAGTACGGATTTTTCCCAGCCAAAAACCCTTTTTAATATTAACATTAATATAGACAAAATAATAATTATTATTATTAACTAATCATATTAGTATAATTAATAACAATATTATTAATTATTTATCAATATTATTAAATAAAAACAAAAAAAAATTTGGCCCCAGCCTGCCTACCGCGTGACCGCCGCGTCGTACAGCGGCTGGTTGCCGCGAGTTATACACGGCAACCGGTGGCTAGCTGCCGCACGAAGCGCACGACAACCGGCGGCCGGTGTCGCGCGCTGATCTCGACAAGGCCGCGACCTTGCCGACATCGGCATGCGGCACCAGCCGCCGGTTGTCGTGCTTTTCGTGTGGCAGCCGTCCTTCGACGCCAAATTTTTTCCGATTTTTTCTTCAAATTTTAAAATTACAACACAAATTCAAATCAACTAATTCGAAACATACCTCAACTTCTTCGATTCGTAGAGTTTGATATCCCGGAATGACGGTGGTTTGTGGCGGTCGTTGGTTGAGAGCGTTTTCTAGAGAGATAAACTAGTGAGAAGGTGGAGAGTGAATGTTATGAGGTTGAAAGGCAAGTGTTGGAAATATTATGCGAAAGGTGGGCGACAATAGTAAAAGGTTGGGCGACGTAAAGCAAGCGGGAATCCAAAACTTGCCTTCACCCGACCTGGTATGGGTGATAAAGTTTTAGAAAAAAATGGGCAATGGTAAAAATATGCAATTTATTAGGTGCTCCCGGAGAATGTGCTCCAGATTTTACAATTGTTCACCTATATGTATTAGGTTGTTCACTCTAATCATATGATTGTTCACTAGCAAATATCTGCTATTGATAAATCATAAGGATAGAATAGTAATTACAATATTGTTTATTTGAATCAAAATATTTATCAAAGAAATTGTTACCACCAAGATTTGAACCTCTAATGCAAAGGAAAATTCTTCAATTTCTATACCACTAAACCACCATATTTTTAATTAGTAATTTTTTCATACATATTCTCTATTTCCATCTTTCACAATGGAACCATCGTCGTTTACTTCATATTATTTTATGAAAATAAGAAAAATCATAAAATCTACCTAATATGTTGATAGGTGTTAAATAAATTAAATCATACATATATAAATTTTTCTATCATTTACGAAATGAGAAAAATCACAAAATCTACCTAATATGTTGATTGGCCTTAAATTAAATCATGCATGTATGTGTGTGTATCATAGAGAGACAGAGAGAAAGACAAAGATGTCAGAAATTTATTTAGTATACATATATATTTTAAGTCAAAATTATTTAAAAGTATGTACATGATACAATTTACATATTTTTATTGGATTTAAAGATTATCGGTACATATCGGATCGAGTTAGAGTATCACCGAGAATCTTTTTGTTCCTTTATTTAGTTTTGGGAAAATTTCTTATGTAAGATGTTGTATTACAAGGCAATATTCTTGATTAACCGTTCTTTTATACGATATCGCAACTTCTCGCTCCGCAATTTACCGCAACCTACCACAACCTACCGCAACTTACCGCAATCTATCGCAATCTATTATTTACGTTTTTGTTATTTTTCACCGCAACTCACTGCCGCGCAACTTACCGCATCACAATTCCACCGTATAAAATAACGACGAAATATTTGTTTTATCATATTTTTATTCTAAGTTGCATAATTGCAATCTTTTAACAATCAATAAATCTAATGACACAAATACATAATAGAAACGTAATTATTCATTAAGGTATTCGATGACATTTTCTCCATAGGATTTAAAATCATATAAAAGTTATAAAAAAAAATCATGAGAAAGATTATATCTGTAACGCATAATTGTTCATACTGAGAGTAAACAAACAATAATGGATAATATTGCTTCCGGCTCACTGTATTTTTATTTTGAACGTGTTCGTTCCTACTTATTTTGACTGAGAGCTTATTACAAGTTTAACTTATCTAAACTTATTTTGAACTTATTATACTGAACTAACATGAAATTAGTTGTTTGATCTTATTTGAATTCATTTGAAAGAGTTGTTTTACAAATTTATCTTAAACTTATTTAACTTATTTTGAGAAACCACTAAAAAAATGATAACTTTAACTGCACTGACTTGCCAACATCCATCATGAGCTAAAGTCGAATTATTATTGAGAATTTGTATTTTTAAGCAAAATCAATAATGCCAAGTGTCAACCGTTTTTTTTACATAAAACATTAAATTTTCATCAAAGGATTAATTTTTGTCTTTTTCTTTTATTTATGTTCAATAACAACAACAACAGTAACAATAACGATCCTCAAAATATAGTCCCGCTGATACAGGGTTTGAAAGGATCCAGATGTAGGCGCCCTTCCCCTCATTCGCTAGATTGCTTCATTTTTTTAGATGTTATTTTAGAAAAAAAAATTACAAGAAAGATAATGTTAATCGGATGAGTTAGCCAATATTCATCTTAACTTGGATTTGAACTAATATTAAGAATGTTGTTTATGAAACCTATATACACACAAAATAAATTTAACAACATATGCACGCAATGCGTGAAAATCAAAACTTGTATTGGTAAAAGTAAAGGTAAGGGTACTCATCTCTACCCAACGGATCGAATACCTAAAAAACAAAAAAAATAATAATAATAGTATTGTTTACTCATAATCGGGTATAACAGACATATCTTAATATTTGGATTTATGGCTATCTATTAAGTTTGGTGGATTAAACTTTGTATATTTAAGCAAAAGAAACACACAGACACGGTAGTAGTTCTTATTTGTTGAAATAAAGTGAAAATTGTACTTGTTTTAATGCTTCTAAAGTTTACTAATTGTTGAGTTTTGTAACCAATATATCTATAACTTTTATCTTAGCATGAACTATGGCCCAATTGTGCTCGTTTTAATAGGAATCATCATGTAAGATTTCCTTTTGATGGCTAATCTTATTATACCCGAAAATAATCTATTAAGGGATCGTTTGGCATGCAGTGGGAATGAGAATGAGAATTTATAATGACACTGGGAATGAGAATTCATAATGGGAATGAGAATTAACATGCCTTTATTAATTACCAATCTTCTTATTTGTTTTGTGGTAATTCAAATTGGGAATAAGATTGGAAATAAACGCACATAGACTAAAATACCCTTTTATTGATTTATGAATGTTTTAATAAATTGAAATGGATGGAAGGTCATAAATGACACACATTTATTTCTAGAAAGACCAATTACTATATGATTTTTTTTTAAATGAAGTTCATAAAGATTTTAATAAAAATTAATTAAGCATCAAATATGAATTAAAAATTAAAAACAAGTATATGAACGTTCAAAGTATGAATGATTCAATAAATCTACACGATAGACCAATTGTTGACGGCTGCCGTAAGATTCAATAGTCAACTGGGTTTAGTAATATATTAATTATAATAAATGTTTAATTAATAGAAGGAAAATACGTAAACGCTACTGCATTAGTAATATCTCAACCGAATGATACGTAATAACAATAATATTTTATTAATATAAGCAAAAGTAATACCATGTTTAGGTGACGTTAGCCGGCAAGATTGACAATAAACGTGAGTTTTTATTTAATATAAGCAAAAGAAATGAATAAATGTGAGTTTTTATTTTTTTTAAATAGGGGTAGTTTTGGTATTTAATAGTGACTAACGAATTCCCAATATCTATTACCACACCCCCCATGGTAATAGATTGTTGGGAAAAGACCCATTCTATTCCTATTCTCATTCTCTTCTTTTTTTTAATTACCATGAAACAACCATGGTAATTCTATTCCCATCCATCTATTCCCATTCCCAACCCCCTATTCCCTCTTACCAAACGGGCCGTAAGGCCCTGTTCTTTTATACGGTTGGTTGTGGTGCGGTGTGGTGGAAATTTGAAAATTGTGGTGGATTGGGAAAGTTGTGGTGAAATGTGGACGGTTTTGGTGGATTATGGAATGTTGTGGTGTAAATAATTGTAAATGGGTTGGTAGATTGTGGTGGGTTGTGGTGGATTGTGGTGGGTTGTGGTGAAATATGGACATTTGTGGTGCGGTGTGGAACCGCAAACAACCAGTCACATAAAAAAGGGGCCTAATTTGTACATATGGGTATAAAACGGGTTGTATAACTCAATCTTTAATAATACCTGAATTATACTCACGATACCCAGTGGGTAAGGGTAAGGGTATTCATATTTAGTACCCGCTTAATATGGGTAGGATAAGGTATGCCACTACCTAGGGGTGGGCACCATAAACCTAAACCGCAAATTGAACTGCAAAACCGCACAAACCAAACCGCAAAATGCGGTTAACCGAATTGATTTTTGCATAAAAGCGGTTTAGGTTAACCAAACCGCTGTAAGCAGTTTAGGTTTAGGTTTTGGATTTTCATGAAACGGTTAACCACGGTTAACCGCTCTCAATTAAGTTGAAAAAAAATGAATTTATTCGTAATATGAATTTAATTTAACTGCGTATCGTCGTATCGGAATATGAATTTATTAGTAATATGATTGCATTTATTTGCATAAATGTTATTATGAATTTTCAAGAAATCGGTTAATCATAAACCGTGTATGTTAACCGGGCAAATTTTCAGATTTTAAAATTCGTAAACCGGCATCGCTTCTAAATTGCGGTTTCGAGGTTTGGTTTAGGTTTCCAGATTTCAAAAGCGGTTAACCGCATATTGCGGTTGCGGTTTAGGTTTTCAAAATCCAAAAACCTCAAACGCGGTTAACCTGTTATGCCTACCCCTACCACTACCCACCCCGAACTCGAATCATTGTCAACCCTAATTATAATTTATGATTGCCTATGCACTATGATATTGTTTTATGCTTTTTGCTTTGGTTCTCAGAAGAAACAATGCTTTTTTTTAAAAATAAAAATAATTGAAGAGAATAAGTTTCAAAAAAGAAAGAGAATGTACTCAGATAATAGTATATTTTGTTGGTTTTCTGGTTGTATTTTCTAGCTGTTGCTATGTTAATTTTGTTGATTTGTTGCTGCTGTTTTTGCTGTTTTTATAGATATTTTGTAGCATATTTGATAATTTTTAGCCTCACTGGCTTCTAACTATCGAAAAAATGTGTACTGACAATAGTATATGAAATTAGCCATCAAATTTATCAATCCAACTCTAATAACTATTATTAATTTCGGGAATATAATCAATGAACATTTTCAATTATGACACAATTTTCTTTCTTCTTTGAAACTTATTCTCTTCAATTATTTTTTTTTAAAAAAAACGATTCTTCCTCTTCTTTTGAAACTCAATTCCATCGGTCATTACGTGATTCTTTGTTATATATCTTTTGCAACTTCTCTTTTCATAAATCTTTGTTTCTCATCTTCTGAGTGTCAATTCTATATAGTAATCTCTCTCGTAGTTTATTCATTGCAAACGGTAGTGACATGAGGTTTATTATCATTCACGATCCTTCAAACTTCAAGTAAGTTATGAATGGAATCCATGAGCAATATAGATTGTTTCTTTACTCAGTAGAAGTACACATACTCGAATAAGTGTGCAATCACTAGGGATAGAACTATTATTAGATGTAACGATACCCCTAAATTTCCAAATGCTCCAAATAAGAACAATAATACAACTAAATTTATTCTTAGTTGCGGATGTCTTGCATATATTTTTTTTTATAAAAAGAAATCAATTCTTCCTGCTTAGTAGGAGAGATTTGAATATACCCATATTGGATATAAGTACCAAACATCTCAAGCATACTTGCAGTGTAGAAGTAAGTGCATTTTTGTTTCCTCTGCGCTATTATAAACAAGGCATAACGATGGAATATTCATGCCCCTATATGCTAAATTGACTTTGACAAGGAGGGTCTTATGACAAAGTTACCATGAAAAAACTTTGACCTTCGGTTGAATAACTAATTTCTAAATACATCTTGTAACGCCCCGGAAATTCAATTATAGAAAAGTCAAAGTCAAACTAACGTTAACAGACAAAATTTAGCGGAAGACTCAAACACTTATTGGGCGTCACTGCCGTATCCCCGAAGGAATACAAGGCGAGAAGGAAAACTACAACTGTCTGTCAACGACAAACCAACTAACAAACTCATACTCAGAAATAAACCTCAAAACTAACTTCAAGTTTCTCAAAAAAGAAAAGCAACATTTTTAACGACTTCTAGACATGTCGTTCTCACTTCTAATTCCCGTCCACAGCATATAGATCTTCACCTGAAAACAAAACATTTCAAAAATGAGGGGGAAATCTCAATAATGTCTACCCCTAACGTTAAAAACAAGTTAAGTTCATTTCAATTCATTTGAGGGAGAGGGAACAGGTCAAACCTTTTTTAAACCGTTTAACCCTTACAACTGTTTTCCTCAACCCAACCCGTTCATTTTATTATGCGGGCGGGATATCAAATCCATAAAGTAACATCGCCTACCAAAGGCATCAAACATTCGCCTACCAAAGGCATCAAAGATAATCGCCTACCAAAGGCATAAATATAATAATCGCCTACCAAAGGCATCAAAATAGTCACCTACCAAAGGTATCAAAATAATCGCCTACCAAAGGCATCAAAATAATCGCCTACCAAAGGCATCAAAGTAACCACCTATCAAAGGCATCAACAAAATAAACCCGCTTAATGTTTCACTTTGAATTATTAGTATCTTATGCAGATCTCAGCTCACAACTCTCAAGTCAAACCCAACCCAAGTTATCAAAACCAATACCAAAACCACTAATAAAATACCATCTCAATTTCTAAACTCAATAAATCAAAGTATAACAATTACAAACAGTTATCCAAAACAGATGGTCACATTTTCAACATAAAGTCCTCTTTCCGGATGCAATTCTCAAAACAGATTAGAAAACATTAAAACACATTTAAAGAGCATCCCAGTAGGGTTTAGAGCATAGACATTACCGGATTAACTTCACTTCACAGCAAAAACGAACACACTTGAGCTCACTAACAACGCGAATTAGCTCGGGCCTAAAATAGAATAATTATTCTAATCAAAACGTGCCCTTCGAAGTTAATATTATCTACCTTCTAACTAACCCTCCCCTAGGAACACCATAGGTTCCCATCATTCATGAATTTACACTTTAAATTACCTAACACATTCCAAGTAATCACATAACAAGATCAAAACAACCTTTTCACTCAACAACACTTTCATTAATGAATAACATCAACAAAACAAATTACAACATCCACATAAAAAGGGTCAAAACTTGATTTCCTGACATCTTATGGGTCTGGTTTTGGACTTTTCGAAAACCTCAGGATGTCTACTAAAACTCTTAAGTTGAACTCGAGACTCAACACACGCTTTAAGATCCTCAAAAACCGTCATCTTTCCAAACTGTCCCGATCTGACCCAGGTCTGGTAATCGGGGTATAACTTGACTTATAAAATTCCAAAGTCCGATCCGTAAAATTCCTATGAAACATAAAATCTAAGGGAACTTCCAGTTCAAAGGGGTTGATCAAAGGACGACTATAAGTCTCATGGTGATCCGTTCTTTAGACATCATCGAAACTGTCCCATTCTCGGCTCCCATATAATCGATAATTTCGGTTCTAACTTTCACCATTCGATCCTGAGGTCCTAACTTGGGTCTAAAATAATGGCTAAGGTTAAAGTTTATACCTTAATCCACCCAAGGTCTAAAAGCTACCACTTATAACCAACAATTTAAACATTTCTAGATAAAGAACATAATAATAACGTAAGATAAGCACGTAGTAGTCACATAATAGTAACATAATACGAAACATTCGAAATTTTAGTTTACATAATACATTAAATAAACGTAAAACAGTAGGAAAGATTTTAAAAACTCTTTTTGAGAGTCATAGCATAGTAAAAAAATATAAACTAATACTTTAACTAAAGAAAAACTATACGTCATAATTATGAACGATAAACATAAAATATCTTTCAAAACTATAATCGACCTTATTTAAACTATCACACGTATTATTACTCAATTATAACCAACTAATTCAGAATTAACAAGGTAGACTAACTGTAATTCATGCATGACATAATATTAACAAGAACCCTAACATGATTTACCTACAATGAGTTTTTTACATTTTGGACCCTGAACTTTAGGGGTATTTATATTCTGAACCCTTGGTTTTCAACTTTAATTTTTTGGACCCTAAAGTTTGTAGAATGAAAAAAAGAACTAAAGTTTGTGGTGTTGAAAAAATGCCCGTTTCCCTTTTTTCTTTTTCATTCCATATTTAAATTTCTCTCTCGATTAGCGTCAAACTTCAAAGCTAAGGTTAAAACTGATATTAAAGTTATAATGAACCTCTCTTATTCATGTTGGAGTTACTTAAATCTTGTACTCAGGAGCCCTGACATGAATAAGAGAGGTGCATTATAGCTTCAATATCAGTTTTAACCATAATCCTGAAGTTTGACGTCAAATGGGAGACAAATTCAAACATGAGAGGAAAACAAAGAATGAGACAAGAGCTTTTTCTTTAACTCACAAACTTTAGGGTTCTTTTTTCTTCATTCGACAAACTTTAGGGTCCAAAACATTAAAGTTGAAAACCAAGGGTTCAGAATATAAATACCCCTAAAATTCAGGGTACAAAATGCAAAAAACCCTACAATAAACCACATTAATCAGTTGCTCCTAAGTCATCACAGCTACAAATATAGTTATTTACTTACCACAAAAGTAACATCCTAATTACTAACAGTTTCATGCACGTACTGGAGAATGATAACAACAAGAAATCAAGAACCAAGAACAACATAGCATGCTACTTCTAATAGGCTAAGACATATCATGCTCCAGATCCTAATCATAGTACTATGATCATCAAGAAAAAACAAAGCAACAAGATATCATAATGCTAAACTCACATAAGGGTTTTACGTAAGGGGAGAGGGCACCAACGATTTGGGCGGCGACAGCGAGAGGAGATTGGTGGTCTTCGGATCGTGGGTGTTGGTGCCTCGGTTCGACAGCAGCAACAACCACAACAGTAGCCCGGCGGCACAGCAGCAGATATCGATCCTGTCTAAGTCTGGGCGGCAGCGGCGAGCGGCTGGGCAACAAAGGTGGTCGTCTACGTCAACGGTGGTGCTTGGGATCGGTCGGAGACAGCAACGACAACAACCGTGGACGACCGCGGCGTCACGACAACAAATATAGCAATGGGAGAAAGGGAAAGAAGAAGAAAGGAAGGAGGCCGGCGGTGGCTCACGGTGGTTGCTGGGGTTCGGAGCAGCGGCCGACAATGGTCTGACGACGGTGTGACGGCAAGGGACGGCGGAGAGGGAAGGAGAGAATAGGGAGAAACTGAGAGAGAAGGAAACGGGGTCTGCGTGTGTTTAGTGCTAGGTTTAATATCTATTAACTCCTAATCCTCCCTTTAATCCACTTTCAATCTTACTCTAACTCTAACGATCTGTTTAACTGGCTGAAACTAATCCCTAACAAACTCAATCTCATAAGATTCCGCCACTAACTAATAATGTTGCCTAATACTAATATTGCTAATAACAGCACTATCAAATTACCAATGTGAAACTAATACTAACATCACATACATAAAACATATAATAATAGTAGTGATAGTTGTCTGCTAATAAGCCTCACGTTTGCTAATAATAATAATAATAATAATAATAATAATAATAATAATAATAATCACTACTTATTCACATAGCAATTATAATAACCATAGGACTAATAATGAGAAGAATAATACTAATGATAATAAGAATAATAATCCACAAGATATTACCAATATACCCTTGTTAGTCCCCCAACGATCCTACGAGCTTAAGTGTCACCATAAATAATCACAAACGAACATTTAACAATTTAACGAAGTCAAAACTAATTTATTAACGTCGTAATAGTCAACACCTTTGAATTTTTCGGGGTTTTACACATCTATATTCCCACACATTTTTAAAACCAACTCCCTCATGTTCTAACTAAGTGACCGATTTTGTGGAGAAGTTGCCGTGACATAGTAATCTCCAACAAATACATTGGTCCAACCCATTAGAGGAGATCGGGATAAAGCGAATCATGTCTATTGAATCTTGATTCACTACTTATTGCAAAAGCTCCAAATTATAGGACTTATCCTCATTAGTGCCTGTTTGGCCTAATTTCTAAAAAAATATTTTTGCTTCTTATAAACAGTTTTTATAAAAGCTATTTTTGGAGAGGTTGTGAAGTGTTTGGCCTAGCTTATGACATAAGTGATTTTACTAATTAAAGCGTTTGGTCTAACTTATGATATAGTGCTTTTACTAAATTTAATTTTTTAGCCTAACTTTTAAAAATTATCATGTGTTTTTCTAGAGTAAAATTATCATATGATTATTTACATTTTTCTCTTTTTATTCATTTTTAAACATATTATCTGATTTTAATTTTAACAATAATTATAATCGTATAGTTATAATTATAGTTATAGTTATTATTATTATAACTATATATGGTCTTACTTAACTTTACAATTCTTTAAATTAAATATTTATATATAAAAAACTTACTAATACCATATTTGGAAAGGAATTAGATAATAAAAATGTCAACCATAATATTAAAGGTTTTAACATAATATTGATTTAATAGTGACTATATTTGGTTTTAACATAAAATATCTAAATACTATCTTTCTAAGAATCAGAATATTTATTTGAAATTATGAAAACTAATCACTAGAGAATCTCGTAGATTGGGTAGTAATTTGTTTATAAGAAGCAGAAGCATCAATTTACCGTTTCTGCTTATGGAGCTGTTTTTGACCAAAACTGTTTTTGGAAAACAGTTATTAGCTTCTAAAAAAAAACATTGTTTGGCCTAGTTTGTGCTTTTTAACTCCTAAAACACTATAAAAAACTAGGCCAAACAAATACTTAATAAGGTTTGCAACTTTTAGATTAGCATCAATATTTTCTAAATTAGTAATATGACTAAGCTCTAAAAGATTGCTTTAAGCACACCAGTTATCTAACCAAAAAATGATCTTATTCTTATTCCCTACTTTCTAGCTTAGTCCTTTAGAAAGCAAAGGCCTAACTTTCCGAGCTGTATCGACCTAGGGTCTTTGGAGTCAGAGAAAATAAAAGAGGGGCATCTTGGTTTATCACAAGGGCATGGGTTGGGATTGGATTATCTAAGAAGATGACAGGGTCGCAAGTGCACGGTGTACGGAGTAGCACGTCAAGATCGATCCCACGTGGACTCAATTAGCAGCACAAAAAACTAATCTCTAATGCGATTGCTAAGCTAATCAGGTTTTGGGTTTTGAAATGGTCTAACAACTAGTCAGAACTAATAAAGCAGGGAAAATCAATCAAAGATTTTATCAGAGTGAAAGACTTCTAGGGAGATGCTAACCTAACAATGAGTTCGATTATTAAAACTTAGCCAGCACAATCATACATTCAAGTAGGGATGGAAATGAGCCAAGCCGGCTCGTGAGCCTTCGCAAGCCGGCTCGACGAAAAGCTTGTATAGCTCGGCTTGAGATCGGCTCAGCTTGGCTCGGGCTCGAGCTCGTGAATTAAACAAGCCAAGCCAACCCACGAGGAGCTCGGCTCGTTAGGCTTGGCAAGCCTAATAAGCTCGTGCTTGTATTCTACTAATACTTTTAATAGGTTATTTTTTAGGTTGACTTGTATATATTTAAACATTTAATCAAAAGAAGTGAATTAAATAGTTGAAAGCATTAAAAAAAACCCTAAAAAGAGGGCAAACTATCACGTAAGTTTGCATTAGGCTATTAGCACTTTATACTGCCACAACAAAAGAAAAAAAAATTAAGCATCGTCATGTCCTCATATTCAAATTAATTTCATTTTGCGAATTATTAAGTACTTTAACTATGAATTATTAGTATTTGTCACAAGGATCACACCACAAGCCTTGGCAAGCCAAGCTTGAGCCTAACATATTCAAGCTTGGCAAGCCACAAGCCAAGCTCAAGCTTACCTTATACGTGACAAGCCAAGCCTCAAGCCTTATAAGCTCGGGCTCGGCTTGGCTCATTTCGACCCCTACATTCAAGAATGAATCAAGAACGATAACCATAAGAACTCTACTGTTCTTTCGATGCTAATAGAATTACCTCAATGACCTAAATTACAACTTTCGTATGATTTTCAAGTTAATCAAAGTTGAAGGTCTCAAATATTCTGGTTATCAAAAGGTTCCCTAGTCTGTTATTCTTTTCTCAAATTTCACGAAACTATGTGAAAAGGTTGGTAGTCATATTATCCTAATCCACCTTTCAGTATTTCTCAGGTTAATCTCAAATTACAAGCATTCCAAGCCTAAAGAACACTCATAAACATGGAAAACACAACCTTCTATTGATTCAAAATGAGATTTCATGCACAAACTAGAAACATTCAATCAAACTACAATGTTTCGGGTTGCAAAATCCTAGAAATTCAAGGAGTCTACACACTCATATTCAATGAAAGCATGAAACAAGTTCCAAACATCATAATCGAATCTCAAAACAAAGAAGGAAATCGAAAAGAAAGACAAACTACGAAGAATACAACCGTCGAGTCTTTTAATCCCGGGGTGGAGCCTTTTTCGCTAGCGTTGATGATTTCTTCTCGAATCTTGATCCTTGCCTCTCTTGGCTCAATTGGATCTTGAATCTTGATGGATGGGGAAGAGGAGTAGCATGGAAGTACTAGGGCTCTTTTTCTCTCCTTGAAGGTTCTAGAACGAAGGAAGAATGATAGATAATCAATGAATGACAAAAAACCGCCGCTTGCTTCTTTTTCTACTCACGAAAACAACCGACCTACACGGGTAGTCTGCCACGGTCTGTACAGTCCGTACACCACAGGCTGACCGTGGTGGCCTCTACCGTGAGTTTCTTGTTCCGTTCGCTCCGAAATTCGTACCACGGTTTGGGTGTCATCTGTGGAGGCCCGTGGTGTGTCAGTTCTTGCCAAATGTTGAGGAAATGATGGTGTTTTGGCATTAAACCTACAAGTTTCCATCAAAAAGAATAATGCTGAGCATAATAAGGAAATTGGGATAAAAAACGAGATTCACACTCAAAACTATCCCTAATACACTATCGAAATCCCCTAAAAACATAGTCATAAAAAGCACTTATCAGAAGAGTGTGGGGAAAATCGGGGGCCAAGGATGGTGAAAGAAGATGTAAAAGAGCAAGAAAGAGCCAAATAACAGAGGGTCACGATTGTGACCCCCACTGGTCACACTCGTGACTTATCTCTGTCCCACCATGCGTCTTCATGAATGTCACGGTCGTGACCATCGACGTCACAATCGTGGCATCTGAAAGTCACGCATGTGACCTAACATGAGGTGTCATGCCCGTGACTGCATTCGGCCAGGGCTGCCCCTTGCGCAAGAAAGCTAGTCACGGTCGTGACCGAATCATGTCACACTCGTGACCGAATCGTGTCACACCCATGACCAAGTTGTGTCACGCCTGTCACCCTTAATATTTGGTGTTTTTACGTGTAACCTCCCCTCCCTGGGGCAGCTCATGTTAATGAATATTGATGAATACAAACTTTGGGTATTTGAAAACCATCCCTTAAATCTCTTGTATCTTTATCCATTACTCTAGCAGTCATATATATTAAAATATAGATTATTTACCAACTCCTTTTAATTTGATTATCCTAAAATCTTTTTATTTGACTTGATCTTATTTATTATCTTGGAATTTTGCCAATTTTTATTTTATTGAGTTGGTTAACGTGGGTGGATAAGTTTTTATCCCTCAAATTAATTGTGTCTTTATTGAGTTGTTGAAACTCTTATTTTTGGAGCGAGGTAGCAATATTATAGGAAAAATCCCTTGGTTTTTGCCTTTGTGGAAGGTGGTGATTGTCAACCACTTGATGGTGCTAATCTCTTTATAAGCACATTGTGTGCATAAGGTTTTAGCAGAGAGTGGATGTGTTTTGATGTGAGAGCATGAGACTACGTGCTTGTTAAAATATTTCATATCATATTTTGGGTTTCTAAAATTCTATCTTGTGGAATTAGTGGTTTGGAAACCTTTGTCATCTAGACTATTAATTTTTGAGTATTATTGACAAGTAGTTGGTTCGGGGAATTCTTCTCGTTGCATCCGAAGGAATCAAACAGGTTGTAGTATCTTGGGGGAAGGCGGCACTTAAATTATATTACCAGTGAAGTGGGGTCGTTTCCTCTTTTAGGACAGTGCTTCGTGCACGCTCTATCAAAAAATCAGACTATCTCTAAACTCTACTCTCTTTATATGTATTTTTATGTTGTTTATTGTTTATACATGATGTATGTATATGGCTCACTTTGTAGTGTGATGCTCATTGTTTGTATAATTTTTTGTCCGATTGATATTGTATGAGTTGTATCATGTTGATATTATGATGAATAAGATGACTCATGAATTACAGTCAAGTATATTATTTCTCTCACTTTATTTATAATTTTCCTAACATGAAGTACATGAGACGGAATGGATTCAATATGAGATTGTATGAGGGTATTTCTACCAACCTTAAAATAAATCTTGTCTTCCAAGGTTGTAGTTTTGTAGCAACATTGGAAACTAAATGTGGAAATGTTCATTTCGTATGTTGACCTTTAACGGACAACCCCGGTATTTTCCAGCAGAATTATACTTATTAACACCAAAACTCCAACAACAACTTGTTTATCCCTAGAGGCATCATTCTTACAAAAAATCGTAGAAGATTAATGGAAATTTCCCAATTGGTCTGAGATCGAACAAAAAGTATTTAAGATAGAATGTAGCTTTTGATAGTCTTCTAATTTTGTACGATAAAACAGAAGACTATCACCAGCGAAGAAAAGACACGGAAGCCTTTCCCCTACAACATAAGTTTGAAACTAATGCCACTATTACGCGTAAATGAAGCATTTGACAATGTATCTATTAGATTTTGCATAGAATAAATAAGGAGAAATGGTATCACCTTGACGGATATCCTTGGAAAGTTTAAGAAAACAGAAAAAGAAAAAGAGGAAGAAAAAGGAAGGAGAAGGGCGAAAGGTCGGTGAGAAACCTAGGGTTTCCATAGAGAAGGATGAACGAGATTCGAAAGAAAGAAAAGGGAAAAACATTCAAAAGAAGGATCAAGTACGCATGTAAGGATAAAATGCCTGAAAGAATTTAAAAATTGCATGAACAATTGCATCTTTTCTTGATCTCAATGTATCTTTTTCATCACTGTAGCTTTGTAATATGTTTATTATATCTTTTTCTCGGCAACATGCTTGTTTTGTCGGTCAGAATGTAGCTTATTGTATGTTGATAGTACCACCACCATATAATTCACTTAGAGAAAAAATACTCCTAATTTATATACAGTGACCTTTGACAACACCCCCCCCCCCCCAAAAAAAAGGCGGACAAAATGAAGGAATTTGAAGGAGGAGAATAAACATACATTGATATGTAATCAATGACAGTAGACAACCACTTAGTAAGCGAAAATTTTTTTATTTAAATGACGTAATCCACCCAAACAATTTTGGAATATCCATGAAGGCCGGTGTCTATTTAATATCAAAGACTATTTGAACCGTATGGGGACCAGTTCACTTTTGGTTCGCCTATGGTCATCGGCTTGCTTCAAGCCGCCCTCTCCTCTCCTCGAATCAAACCCGGCTTCAATGTTCATTATATGGTGGATACATGTCCTTGGAGGGTCGTTTTGGCCATCAAGGGGGCGGTGTTCTCTTCTA
This sequence comes from Portulaca oleracea, assembly GCA_029582165.1. NCBI lineage: Eukaryota > Viridiplantae > Streptophyta > Magnoliopsida > Caryophyllales > Portulacaceae > Portulaca > Portulaca oleracea. The sequence continues at coordinate 17,081,077 of CM055875.1, forward strand.
TGAAGACCCCGTGCCATAGGATGTCATCTTGGACCTCTATCCGACCATTCCCGAGCCTTCTAAGGGGCTCCGAAACAATCGGCAAGAATAACACTAGGTAATGGAGGCGTTCAAAGGCTAGACAATGGCGTGCTCTCACTCATTCAATCATAACTCCTTCAATATAACTTCGATGAATCTCACGTTTTGGGAGCTTAACGTAGACACCGAGAGCTTTCCATCAATATCTTATGAGTCTAAAACGGAGTCCGGATAAAGAAGTTATGCGAGTTTGAAGTTGGCAAAAAAACTGTCCAGAAGGTCGCGCTCGCGACGGTGCACCCGCGACGACTTGGCCAGAACGTGGTCACGCCCGCGATGACCAGGTTCACACCCGCGACACCTTGTACCTAGAAATGTCGCGCTCGCAGCATCCCAAGTCATGTCCGCGACGCCGCGCACTTCCGGAGTCGCCCTGCTCGACTTCGCTCTGTCGCACCCACGACGGGCTTGCTTTGCGCGTTCTTTTCAGCCTTAAATGACTGTGTTTAGTGACTAATACCCCTTGTATAAATACTTTATATTTATTGTTCTCAAAGGAGACTTTTATGATTAATATTTAGGAATTAGACTCGAGAAAAATCCTCTCAATTGGAAAGTTGTAATTGTGGGTTGTCAAACCCTAATCAACAAAAGCTAATCCTTTGGGTAGAAATTGCTTGGTGATTTATCTTCTTTGTGAGTGGGTGTTCTTCATCCACTATTGGTGAGATTTCTTAGGTGTTTCAAGACTCTTTGCTTGTGGAAGGTCCTTGTGCAAGTGATTGAACATCTTATTTCAATTAGGTGAGTGATTAGTCTTTACGATTGTTCATATACCTTTTAGTTCTTATTGTATTTGTTGTTCTTCTCCAAAAATTCAAAAATCCTAAAAATTAGTTTTGTGTGTTTATGAGTTATATGGGTGGATTTCCATCATCCACGTGATTATCTATAGACCCTAGGCCCGAAACTCTCCACTATTGGAAAAAAAATATCAGTAAGTATGGTAATGTAAACAATTGTATAAAAACTCCCAAATTTGCATTTGAATGACTCAAGACTTCGAACTTCGTGCTTCTCCTGAATTAATGACATCAGGGCTGAATCTACACAAGCAATAATGTACCTGAATCAACAATGTGTGCAATACTTGAGTTGAGTCTCGTACTTTTTCTAAATAATGTGTATGAGTTGTTCATAAATTAAAAGCCAACCAAGTGAACTTACTTATGTATGCAACACTTCAGTGCACTGATTGGACATATTGGAATCCCCTAAAATGTCGACATTCATTGTTTCCTTTGTAGTTCATGAAATTGGAAACCACGAAACACACTCACTTAGTTGCAGTCTTGCAAGAACAACTATTTAATTAAATACATCATACCAAATTTGACAAATATATTGAACTTCTATCTGAGCTGCAGAAATAATGGGGCTCAAATTGGGACTAAAGCTGTTTGTCACTTGACGCCCAAGATTTTTCTTCCTTGCTTTGGTTTAGTTGCTTTTCTTTTTTTTTTTTTTGCAATGCTCACTTTTCGATGCCCTTTTTCTCTACATCCTAGGGGGTTTGGTACTGCCCCCTCAAAGTTTTCAATATCTTCACCAACACCATTACCATATATAGGGCCAACTACATCCTCAACAACTTCTTTAGCCTTTCCAAATAATTCTTCGCAAAAATCTGTTGTTTTGTGATTAGTTGCAGATACAGTTACCAATGTAATAAATTTGCGACCATTTGCAATCGCCAAACTAATGCAGACATGCTGGTTGTTGCATCTAGAACCTTTTCATGGTTGTCGTTCTCCCACGACTTAGCATCTTTCCTCCATCTTCCCGATATGCATTTACTGGAAATCTTTTTTATGCAAAACAAATTAAAGATCCTTAAGATATGGTAACAGAAGATGCCCTCTCATCAAACTTCTTGCACGTACAACAAATTAATTCCTTTGACCAATCAACATGCACGACATGTGCAAATTCATCAATGTTTTCCATACTTTATACAACACAGAAGTCTCATTCCCCTCAATTCTCTCTTGGAAGGCCGATACACCTTTCTTGTATTCCTCCTAAAAAATGTGATACATTTCAGCTGTATACGCCTCTGTAGCATTTGTTAATCGTCCATAATTAGATGAGACATATACCTAATCACAATGAACAACATTGATGCTACATAGCTATCACAATTTTCAATGTATTATTCCACTGTTATGGCATATCAAATCTAATCCTGAATCTATGGTATAACTTCCAGTATGTTAGTGGTACAGGTTGGTGTGCCAGTAGAATACATTGGTATTAATATTCAATAGAACATAAGATTACTTGTTCCAGCGATGATTAAACTCTGCCTCGATATCGCAGTACATCGGAAGTTGGTTGAATTTTTCTACGAACTTAGGTAGTTTCCTGAATGCTCCGATGTGAGTTCTGGATTTTCAACAATATGTCAAAATATAACCTGGGATATGAATCATCGAATACTGTTCTAATAGCAACTTTAATCGAAGTCGCCTGATCGGTCATGATAGTCCTGGGATGCCCCATGCCCATTGACTCCAAGAAAGTTTTAAATAACCAAATAATTGATTTTGTCTTTTCATTCAAGATGAACGTTGACAAGGCCGCAAGCGCACAGTGTACGTAGTAGCACGTCAAGGTCGATCCCACAGGGACTCAATTACCAGCACAGAAAACAAATCTCTATCGCGATTGATAAGCTAATTAGGTTTTTAGGTTTGAAAAGATTTTAAAAACTAATTAAAACTAATAAAGCAGGAAAAAGAAAATCAATCAAAGATTCTATCAAGAGAGAAAGACTTCTAGGGAGATGCTAACCTAACAACGAGTTCGATTAATAAAACTTAGCATGCACAATCATACATTCAAGAATGAATCAAGAATCGATAACCTCTAAATTCTATCGCCCTTTCGATGCTAAATAGAATTATTCTAAACAACCTAATCAACAACTTTCGTGTGCTTTTTAGGTTAAACTGAATTGAAGGTCTCAAAAGGTCAGGTTATCTAATGATTCCCTAGTTCACTACTCCTTTTTCAACTTTCGTAAGCCTAGGTAGACAGGTTAGTAGTCAGATTACCCTAATTCACCTTTCAGTACTTCTCAGGTTAATCTCAAACTTACTAATATCCAAGGCCTTAAGAATACTCATAAACATGGAAAACACAACCTTCTATTGATTCTAATCAAGAACTTATGCACAAACTAATAACAATCAATCAAACTACATTGTTTCGGGTTGCAAAACCCTAGAATTCAAATAAACTACTCACTCATATTCAATGAAAACACAAAACAAGTTCCAAACATCATGATTAATTCTCAAAACAAAGAAAGAAATCGAAAATAGATACAAACTACACGGAATACGACCGTCGAGCCTTTCGATCCCGGGGCGGTGTCTTCCTCGCGAGCGTTGATAATTTCTTCCCCAATCTCGATCTCCGTTTCTCTTTGAATCAAATTTTGATCTTGGTCTTGATTAATGGGGAGGAGTAGGTGGAAGTATTTGTTGCTCTTTTTTCTCTCTTCGGTGGATGAATGAATGGTGATCGAATGAATGATAGTGAATGGTCCCCTTCTAACCATCCGTTGCTTGCAAGTCACGGCCAAATAATGCGCAGCCAGGTCAGCCACGGACCATGGCCATCACCACGGTCTCACCGTGGTTGCCACTGTCTCAGTTCTCTTCCTCCGTTTGCTTTGTATCTGCTGGGCGAGTAAAATGGCCTTCAATGATATCCATTTCCTTCCCCTTTTCCTTGGTCATTGGACCGCATGTATTGAATGAAAGATAGAAAATGGGCCTCCACTTACTCCTTTTTTCATTGGGCCGAGTGAGTGAATGGGCCTCTCTTTTCCTCTTCCCCATTGGACCGCATGAATGGGTGCAACGAAGGAAGACCGAATTCCTCCACTTCTTCCTTGGTCATTGACGCGTGAAGGATGGCTTCATGGATCAATTTCCCTTACTCTTCCTTGATTGGGCCGAAAACTAGGTAGAAGGAATTGGATCAATTGCCTCCCTCTCTCCCCTTTTTGACTGGACTGAATTGAATGCTTGGAGAATAGAATAATGGGCTGCTGAATTCAATGAATTGATATAAATTCATCTTCACTTCCCCTAATTTTTGATTGGGCCGAATGAAGGAAAGATTAAGTGAGGTCAATTGGCTCCACTCTTCTCTTTTTCCATTGAGACAACGAAGTGAAACATGTGAATTGAACTCATCGCCCAAAAATGAATGCTGCTGCTGGACCTGGGGTCCACCACGGTCAGACCGTGGTTGCCTCTGGCCGGGCCTTCCTTAATCCTTTCCATCCCAAACTTGTACCACAGTCTAGGTTTATCATGTAGAGAACCGTGGTGTATTCACTCTTGCTTGAAATTGAGAGAAAGTTGGTGTTTTGGCCTCAAAACCTGTAAATTCACATCAAAAACAACAACACCAAGTGTAGTAGGGAAATTTGAATAAAAATCAAGGTTCACACATAAAACTCTCCCTAATTCACTATTAAAAACCCCTAAAATTTTAGTCATGAAACGCAGTTATCAAACGTACATACAAATGTTATGTTCTTATTATAGTGGTTCATCTCGATGAATGGAGCGCAAATCATGTCATATCTGTTTGTTCTCTATGTGGTATCAAAGATAATCACATCTCCAAACAAATCATAATCCTCCTTCATTATGCTATCCCTCCAAAAAGTGCTTGTCAAACATGCCCCTTCACCAAGCTTAATATGGTAGTCAAAGATTGCTATATTTGACCTTCATTTGTTTCAACCTTTCTATTAAAGTGTTCGCATCAATGCAATCTAAATTCTTCATTTTATCATTGTACAATGCATTATAAGCATCCCTATTTGTGAACCCAGATCCCGGAGAACCATTGACTTCTTTCTTTAGCATTCGAATTGCATAAGCTACCTTCATTCCACAAGACTTCATAAGCTTCAATAACTGCAACTGAGCATTGTTAACTTTTCGCTTAGATTTCAGATGGTGACCGTTTTTTTGGCATAAACAAAAGGATGGTTGTGGACCTTGTCATGTCTTACCACAGTCCATTTACCATCTCGATCAATTAGAATGGAATCATTGCCTTGCATCCAGTTCGTGTCACACTCTTCTTATATGCGCTCTTGTCACCCTCTTGCCCCTTTACCAGCTTTTTGTTTACGTTCTTTGTACCCTCCTTGTTGCAACAATATTTTTTTTTATGGTGATGCCGGATTTATCAGCTTTGGGTCTAACAATGCTCCGACGAATGCTAAAACCTACTCTCAGAGCGTAGTGGTTATAGAGATCATAAACATCTTCCTCATAGTTAACGCTTTTCCCAATGAGTCATTCTTCATCATTCTCTACATATGTCTGTAAGATTGGTTTTGGAACACGAGAAGCTGCACCCAATGTTTATCGTCAATGATATATACTTATAATATTCAATCAAATTAGTTCTCTTTTAATAATGCAATATGATCCTTGGTTGGAATAATACAATGAAGCACACTGTATCTTCGGCGACACCCTTTCACTACTGCAATATAATTTTACACTGTTTGAATATAATATACAAGCATATTAATGTATACTTGCTCAAATATGTTTCCTTGCCTATCGTGTCTTTCTTCAGTCACTCGCTATATGAAACCCATGTTTTTGTTTTATTATGTAACTTTACTATATTTGAATGCATTGTTTCAACAAAATAATTTATCTTTCAATAATGTGATGCATCTTTTCATTATATGAATGTATCATTCACAAATTTTACCGCATCCGTACTATATTTCATTGTTTCAACAAAATAACTATACAATGCATCTTGTCACGATTCCAATGTATCTTTATCTATTTCTTATGTATCCTTACTATATTTAGTCATATATTCATGATTGCTATTATACACAACATCTTTTCACAATTTGAATTTATCTTTCACAATCTTAATATATCCTTAATATATTTCACTGTATCTTTGCTTATAAGTTTGCAATTATGCAATGCATCTTTTTATGATTTTAATGTATCTTTCACAATTTTCAATGTATCCTTACTATATCGTATTCTATCTTCGGTGATAAGTTTTCAATTATGCAATTCATCTTTCAGATCCGGTTCTAACAAATTTGTAGATTGGGGTCCTTTTAGCAAAATGTGTCAAACGATATGGGAAAGACTAACTTTTTTCCCATGAATTGATGCAAAATGTGGCATAAATGAAAATACAGTCACATTCTTATGTGAAATATATTTTTGAACATTCACAAAGCGCCTAAATAAATAAAAAAACTAGCACACATTCATAATTACCATGACACTATCAAGGCTAATAATCAGGCTACCGACTTAATGACTTTTATGCTATATTCTGAAAAACACTATGAAGAGCAGTTAATTACATTTACATTCCGAAAATAATGAGTAGTACGCCTCATCTACTCCCAAAAACAAGTACTGTGTATTTTCAACCAACCCTAAACACTCATTCACATACAATTGGTGCAGGATTTGAATAGGGTCCCATTGATTCTTGAAAGATAAAGATGGAAAAAATTGAAAATGACTTAATTTCATGAAAGAATGAAGTTAACATCAATTTTCTTCCAAAATTGGTAGGAAAATATTTCAACATATGACAAGCTAACAGAATTTGCATACTGCATACATTGATTGCCAAATTCAATCAAAAAAACTGGGGCGACTTGCAAAATTGTGTAATTACATAGATACTATTATCATTTTGCAACTTAACTACATCTTTTTTTGAATATTAAGTTGGGGCATCAAAGCCCAAAAATATCCCAATACATCCTAGGTTGTATGGAAAATGTGTCTTTACAATTAAAAACATAAGCTTTACCAAATCACAAATCCAACATACAAATGACTGCCACAAGACACAGTTCTAGATTAATATCAAAGTACATATAGGTTGCACCTCCTGTCATTCCCCTTGGTTAAAGGAAAACTAAAACTTTAGCATAAGAGCGATTCTAAAAATTGTCACCATTAAATTCATTTCTTGTTAAGAGAATTTTTTTATTCCAATTATTATATTATCTGGCTATGAGGAAGGCGTCTTTTATGTTTCCATCCCAATATTTTAATTTGACTTTGATTATGCCATATGATATCCTTGTGAACAAGAATACTGAGAACATGAGGGCCCAATGGGAGCCACAATTTTCCACTAAGCTCGTGAGTCAAGTGGAGACCATGAAATAGTTTGCTGAACAATGTGGCAGGCTTGGGCTTTAGCTTGTTGTCACCCTACTTTCCCATTAAAGGAAGATTATGACATGAAAATCCTGGAGATAAGGATATCTCTATGTTGTCTCAGACCCCCTCCCCCCCTAAAAAAAAGAAAATAAAGTTTCACTTACACAGTAGAAAACAGTAGTAGATTAGCAACCAAAGTCAGCCCTAACAAGAACACTTAAGCAGTAATTACCAAAAATAAGATTAATTAAAGGAAATTAAAAAGGCGAATCAACAATTACCTACACCGCTAGTTCCACCCATAATAAGCACCACTTTTGAAGAAGAAGCTGAAGAAAAATTGGAATGGAGAGTTTGTCTCTCAATCAAATGAAAATGAGTCAAATCATTGATAGATTGTTCGATACGAAACCTCAGAACCACATCGTTATGAAAGAGTTCTTAGCGGAGAAACATAGAGGGAGCAAGATGGCGATGGTGATGTTGAACATAGTGGTGGTGGATGAGAACATTGGAGTTAGTGCTCATTTGAATTATCTAAGACTAAATTAATTTTGGTGTTTGTGGAAGAAGATGATTAGACAAATGGTTGGGGATTTCAATTTGGGGATGAAGCGTCATTGGCTCATTGTTGAATTAATTTGTTCCTTTGGAGAAGAGGAAAAAATGAAAAAAAAGTTGAATTAATTGTTGAAATGAGGCCATTTCAATTTTCAGCTATGTTATTGAGCTTTGGGCTTTGGGCTTTGGGCCCATGTGATACCAAAGAGCTAAGGGCTAAGGCTATCATGCGGCTGGGGGCCCCTTGAATCTAAGCCTTTTTTTAAAAAAAAAGTTCGTGGGCCCTGGGCGGTGGCCCCTTGGGCCTACCCCCAGGGTCGGTCCTGACATCTTTTCATGATTTGAATGTAGTATTCGGGCACATCAATGTATCTTTATTACAACTTTATAATGAATTCATTACCTAGTTCAGGCATGTCGTCTTCGTCGTTCTGTAATTCTTCTCCATTATTTTGCTCAATCACAGTAGCAGCATCCAGTACCTTTTGTTCAAGTTGTGGGTGGACATTGTCAGAGTTAAAGGCGTCATCTTTTTCATTGTTCATCAACAGACGTTCAAGTATATTCACTTATGATTCACCTACCATATGCAATTGTTCGATCAATAGGTTCTCGACATCCGATATGATATTATCTACACAACTGCTTGTTAATTCGTCCATGCTAAATTTGCAGGTTCCGCATGAAGTAGTTGACTGTTGATCTTGAAGGAGGCAGCAGTGAAAAATAGGAGCAAGTCAACGTGCAAGAAGTCAATTGGCTGAAATATTTTTCACGCTATATATAACGACTGCTGTGTATATAGGTGGCAATTTGGGTTTGAGCGGGTCATTTTGGGTTGGACATTTTGGTCATTTCGTTATTTCGGGTCATTTTCGGTTTCGGGTTCAAAATGGGTTGGTGATAGCGACGTTCACTATTTGCAATAAATACGTTTACTATTTATGCCCTTTTTACTATTTATTTACTGTTTGCATAGTAATTTAACTATTTCTATTAAATACTTTTACTATTTGAATTTAATTCGTCTTATATCTTCCGATTTTTATTGAATTTTACGTGTCTAGCTTAACTTCTATTTTTGTCAATATTTTGTTAATCTTTATAATTCTTCGTCTGTTTAATAATATATAGCAGATTCATTTATACTTTTGTTAGGTTCAAACCAGATTGTATATTCAAAAGTTTTTTCTAATAAAGCAATTTGATCTTTAATTAGATTTAAAGTATGCTTATGAACACTTGATGGTAAAGTAACTAAATATAAATATCTTGATTTCTGATTTTCAAGGAGACTTTCTCTATAATTTCTAGTTGTTTGATTTAGTGACCTTAAAAATTCCAGGCTTCTTGAGTATTATATGTTTTAAGTTCAGGGAAATTAAAGGTTTGTCCTGCAATATAATCTCCTTCTTTCGTTATCCTAGAATTCGATTGAAATCTATTTTTAAACATATTTAATTATTCTTTAAACTAGAGTGATGAAAAACGTATTTAATTATCCTAGAATTCGATTGAAATCTATTTTTGTCATTATTACGTACTTTAAGTCTTTGACTATTGTTGCATAAAATGAAAAACATGCATGAATAGTTAATAGTAGAAATATTAATGAGTAATCCAAAAAATCCACCTTTTTTACTTGAATTAAAACTACTAACTAAAGAAAATATATCAATTTTATTAGACTCAAATAAAAATCTATCAGATGAAATGATAAAAGAATTACAGAAAATTCATATACAAAAAATTGATAAATTAAAAGAAAATAATTCTAATAATTATCAGTTAATTTACTTCCATGAAGATCAGTTAGATTTACTCATTTGTGAAGAAGAAAGAAGAGCTTATATAAAATCTAAAGAAAATGACAGAATACGAGAACAATTAAGAAATTCGGAATATATATATGATGATAATGATTTAGATCAATTTGACACAGAATTTTGGTTAACGACAATTTTTAGATTTAATAAATAAAATGAGTTTTCCTAAAATAGAAGCCGAATTAGAAATTAAGAAATTATTAAACTTGAAATGAAAGAATTAAGGTCTATAAGACAAGAAATGCAAGAAATTACAAACTGTTTTAAATTATTCTTAACATAAATGAATTTAATGTCAAAATCAATAGAGCGTTCTTTAAAACCAAAACAAAGAAGAATATTTAATCCTATAGAAGTTAAAATGCCTGAAAAAGTATCTGCTGGAAGTGATGATGATATATTCCTTAAAAAATTTCAAGATGAAATAATAGAACAGATTAAACAACAACAAAAATTAGAAGATCAAATAAACATAGAAGTATGTTATATTTTACTACATGTTAATCTAAGTAGTTGTAAGTCATGTACTTGCAACTATGTTCTTAGGCAATTCAAGTTATTCTTAAGTGACATGGACATAAGTTTATCTATATGTTCGATTGTTATAAGCTTCTCATGTTATTCAATCATATTTTAATATGATAAGAGTTTATTAAGATTTTATGCAAGTTCACTATAAGATAAATTTCTTTATGAAATAAGTGAATTGATTGCATAAGATATATGAGAAGATTTCATACTTTTGTATGGTTTATGTGTCAATATGTATATGTTTACATATATGTATTCATTGAGTTATGGCATATGAAATATCAAACATGATTAGATAAGTATAAGATTGAACATGATTACTCATGTGTTTTAGTGTATTCATAAATATAAGTTGAATACATGTTTGTCCTGTTAATTTTTCAAGTTTATAAGAGCATGTAGTAGAATATAAGGAAGTATTTTTATACATAAGGAATTATGCATACTTACGATAGACTATAGTTCATGATTATGGAAATGGTTATTTTTTGAGGTTATACAAGTTCATAAAGTTTAATTTATGAGGTTTCCGGATAATCATGATTGAGAATGGTCTATGTTGTTTGCATAAGTTGAGTATGCATATATCAAGTTTATTTGCTACATAAGAAGCATATAGTTTTTGTACATTTGATAATTCTAAATTCATGATGATATATATATTTATCAATGGATTTGGAATTGATAAAGTTTAAGCATTATGTTTAAGTCTTCATAGCTATATGCTTTGAAGAGTGGGATTAAATATAAAAGGAGATAATACAACCATGGTAATGTGATGGTTTAATCATATACTTGGTAGTATACTCTACAAGATAATCATTCATGATTATGAACCATTGATTATTCAATGAGTTAAAGTTATAAGTTCAAGTATGTAGCAAAGAATATAGATGTAATGGTTTAATTACATATAAGTTGGAAATTCGATTTCTATATAAATCAAAGGTTAAGTGATTTATCAAGTGCAAGGTTATTTTATTCACAAATTTGTATCCATGGTTTTTTGGATGATAAGCATATAAGAGCATACATATCAAGTTTACACACGGTATAGTGTGATTGTATCCGAAAAATAATATGATGGTTTGTTCATATTATGGTGAGGATATTCTTATTAAGGCCATGGTAAAGATATATTTATATCTAGTGGACCTTGTTATTAGAGATGGGTTAAGTAGCCCGAATCTCTACTACTTCACAACAATGACTCAACTTTAAGAATTGGAATACCAGCAATTTCTAAAGTTCAAATGAGTACGGAGTTGTCTAAAGTAGTAGGAAGCATCGATTTTATACATCTCAGGTTGAGTGATGCTTGATATCTGTAATGACAAGAGGTTGAGTAGTAATACTCTTAATGGACTTTGTGGAAAACCTAATTACAGGGGTGGTATAATTACAAAGTCTACCTATGTAAGTGTAATGTGTGGCCGCATAAAGGAACTATGGGCTAAAGTTCCGAAACACTTACTAAGAATAAGGACACAAGGCCGGATAATAGTGTCAAAGTATTTACACTCAAGATTTAAAAATATATGTGTGTCATGAGTATAGTTGGTCAAAATAAATCCAAAGTTCAAAGCTATGTCTACTTTGTGTGTCATGAGTATAGTTGGTCAAAATAAATCCAAAGTTCAAAGCTATGTCTACTTTGTGATTTGGACAAAAGTTCAAAGAGTAATCTACTTTTCATTAGGCATATGTTTTAAGGATTCTCTGGTGATTATAAGTTAAGGTATATCTCAAATAGCGTGGGTATAAGCCTCTTAAGTAAAGTTATTTCAAGGGTTTTACATACTCTTGAAATAGCGGGGGATTGTTGGATATATTTCAAGAGTATAAGACAATTATATAGCCTAAAGAATAAAGTATATTAAGTATAAGGATCATATATAAGTGAAACAATAAGAATATGATCAACACGAGGGAAACAGGAAGCAACACGGGTCGTGTTGTCTTCCAGAGAGCAAGGAAACAATTCCTGCGCTCAACACGGGTCGTGTTGAGCCAACACGGACCGTGTTGATTCAACACGGGTCGTGTTGAAGGCAGGATTGTATTAATTGCTAACGGCTATATGATTTTGTGTAATTAGTGCTTGATATCGTCATTAAGCACGATTATGCTGAGATTGCAATAGCTATATGACTTGACTTGGTCAAGGTCATATTAAGGACATAATCTCATCATTAAGGCTCTTGATTACCCTTTGACTAGGGTATCCTAAGTGGGTGGTAATCTCCTATAAATAGGAGACATCCTAAGCTATTTGAGACACACCATTCTAAGCTAATCACAACCTCACTCTTGTCTAGACTGCAGCTATACTAGAGTGATTCAAGTGAGAATCTATTTCTTTAGTGTTACAAGTGCTAAGTTTTATCCCTCGGAACATTTACGGTATAGTAAATAGTTCTTAAGGAAAATGAGTTAGAAACCATGACTCTTAGCATTATCCAAACAAGTCAAGTTAACCTTTTGGTTATTAAGTTCAATCTCCGTCTTGTCACATGTACCGTTAGAAGATCAAGATACCAAGAGAAGATGATGAAGATTCAAGCCGTTGTCAAACATCATTTTCCAACACAAACGTAATAAACAACTTAATAAATCACGGTTTAGAAGAAGGAATTCATACTATGTTAAGAGTCTTAGCCTGGCAATTTACTGGACAAGATTTACCTGAAAACGAAGAATATAGTCAAGAAACTAAAAAAGAAGCATTATGGAAATTATTAAACCTAAGAATTTGTAATCTATGCAACTTTCAAAATTTTTTCTGTGAATTTAATAAATACTATTATAAAATCTATGATTCAAGAACAAACCAAGATTATTATATTCAACTTTTATTAAACAAATTTCCTTATCCTTGGAATGATTATTTTTTTGAAAAATTTGAAGAAACTTTAACAACCTCTTCTGGATATATAAGATCAGTAACAACCGTTCAAACTATAGTAACCAGAGAAATAAATCGTATGTGTTTACAAGAAAATAGGAGAAAACAAGTAACATTATGTTGTGAAGAAATAAAAGAACCTGGACAATATGGATGTGAAAATTATCCAAAATTTAAACCAAAAGAAAAGAAAAACCTTAAAAGAAATAAAAATAAATCATTTAATAATAAGTTTTCTAAAAAGAAAAGTAGAAAAATAAAAGATCCAAAGAACAACTCACAGAAAAATAGTACGCATATTAGATATGAAAATTTTTTACAAAATAAGGCAAAACCTGAAAACAGATATTATAAAAGAAATAAAAAAAAAACCCCTCTTGTCAATGTTGGAATTGTGGAGAAATAGGACATAAGTCTATAGATTGTAATAAGAGAAAAGCGAACATAGTTAAATTATTCAATGAAGAATTTGAAAAAATTAAAGATGAACTCTACCTAATTCACATTGAAGAAGGTAAAGAACTTACTAGTTGCTATGAATCAATAGAAGAAGAGATTAATACTTCTAGTGAAATTGAAGATAGTACATAATTTGAGGATGGATACTGAAGAAAATATAACCCATCAAGACGAACAGGAAAATAATGAAAATTATACTGGAATAATTACCTTTAATCAACATTTATATGAAAAAATTATAACTAAAGAACTATCTTTAAAAGATCCTAGAACACTTATGAAAAAGATGGATGATTTTCTTCATAGAAAGATAGTTCGCCATTATAAATTATATACAACAGAACAACCTGTATATGTTCAACATCCACAAGGAAATATAAGAATACGATTAATGAACCAAAATATAATCGAAATTTTTTTAAGTGAAATACCATCAAAAGATAGGGACTTAATCAAATATGTACATTTACATGGAATTCAAATAACTGTGAATGCATGTTTTAAAGAAGGTATTGATTCACCTATAATATTATCGCTTCATGATCAACGATTTCATAACATTCAAAACAGTCAGTTAAAAACTTTACAAGAAAATTTAGTTTATAAAAAACTTATTTTCGAATGTTACCCTAATTATTCCGTTACTCCTCGTAGTAAAGATCTTGAAGATACTTTGAATTTACAATTTAAACTCCTTACAGATATAGGACTTAAGCCAGGAAATGATGCACTAGCATTTTATTATAGAGGTTTATATATACTTTCAAATACAAATTTCCCCATAAAAGATAGAAAAAAAATTAAAATAGATCCTTTATTTTCTACAATAAGCTCAGTAATAACACCTCAAGCACAAGAAGCACGAATACCTACATTAACAGAATTTAAATTGGTAAATGAAGCAGAAACTACAACTAGCCAAATATCTCTAAGATTATCTTTTACTGAAAAAGGATTAAGGATAGATAGTCGACCAACAACGTCAAGAACTTTTAGTATGAATCATTCTCGAAACTTGAACTTAAGATCTTTTAATACTGACAATAGAACATATAGAGTTAATTTAGAATATTTTGATGGACAAAAATGGATAAAAGATGAAGTAATTATAGATATAGGAGCATCACAATGTCATTATATAACCTTATCAATTTCAGTATATATAGCATCCGAATACAATTGCATCACTTATGATGGGAAAATTTTAACTCAAAAATAAAAAATAATGATGAGAACACCTAAATCATTTTTATTAGAACAAGATTGTTATGTAGACTCAACAATTAACAACGAATATTATCATATATTATTAGGTATGACATTTTTAGATAAGTTTACTTCTTATGAAATCAAACCCACTCATATTACCCTTATAGATGGAGAATCCAGAATTATCCTTTTTAGATTATGAAACAAATTGCAATTCCAATCCTTACGTATATTGAAGTAACAGTAAAAGATTTAGATATCACAACAGCTGCACTAGTGGATACCGGATCAGAAGCAACATTATTTAATCAATTACTTTTACCACAATGGGAAACACTTCCCTCGAACAAGAAGATTAGAATTAAAGGAGTAAATTCTCCAGCAACTTATATCAAACCAATGTAACAATTATATTAGGGAATAAAATTTTAAATATACCTATTGTTCTACAATATAATTCGGGATATGATATTCTACTTGGAAATGATTTTTTGAAACAATTTTCAAAATTTACGCAAACTTCTTTCACAATTTCGCTAACAACAAAATGTGGTCATATATTACAAATATCTACACTAAAATACCCATACAGAGTGCGCGCGAAGCGTGGTGGACAAGGTTATGAAAAAATCTCTTTGAACACACAAATTGAAAATAAAACTCCTAAATATAAAATCAACATAATTACTAAAGAAAAAATATTAGATAAACTTAAACAGCTTTATTCTGAAAATCCGTTACAGTTTTGGAAACCAGAACATCCTAGAGCCAAATTAGAATTAACCCAAGAAATATATATTGATAAGTGCTTCTTGTATATATGAGAACTTGGTTGTTTTGATGAGAATTTGGGGAATATTTGATGTGATTGTATTATTTTATGCCCGAATTTCCCATATTACGCTTGGTTTGGAGTTTGGTGAGTTTTGTAGGAAATTTGTGAAGAATCGATGTAAACCGAGCCAAAAATCAAGTGTAGATCCAAGTTGTGTGCATAAAGGACCAAGAAGTGTGAAGTTGGATCACCCAAGGCCCAAACAATGGCCCAAAGGACTCCTAGGCACGGGTGGTGCCAGAGGAGGCACGGGTAGTGCCTATGACCAGAACTTGAAGAAATTTGTGCAGGGAGCTGACACGGGTAGTGCCAGGGGAGGCACGGTCCGTGTCACTGGAGGCACGGTCCGTGTCTCTTGTGTCTTTTCGTTTTCGGCGGTTTCGAGATGCTATTTGCCTATATTATGCTGAAGTCCGGCTGTGAAGGATATCATATTCGACCATCCTCCATTCCATACCCTAATCATATCCTTCATTCATCCATATTCCATCCATCATTTTGAAGATTGAGAGAAGATTGAAGATCGAAGAGCATCTTGAATACACTTTGAAGTGGAGGAGCAAAAGTCCTCCATTGTTGATTCCTAGCAAGATTGTTCTACACTTGGGTTTATTTCTCATTCTTTCATAGATTTTCATATGCTTTCTAGAATAGATTTCAATTGCTTTGTAGTTTCAAACATGAATAGTGAGTATTTCTTTTTAGTTTGGGGGATGAACATTTGAAGTTGTTTGATGAATTGACTTTGTTGGATTGAATAATCATGAATTTAGTTTGTTTCAATCTATTTGGCCTTTGAATTGAATTGTTATTGCTTTTGTTTGATCACCAATTGCATGTAATTAGGTTGTTGAACGAAGTACCGAAAGGAGAAGTTTGATATCTCGAAAACCTAGGTTAAACTAATTAAAAATTGTCTAGACATAGAAGTTTTTAATTAGGGTTCTTGAGATAATTAGATATTTAACCTTGATTAAATCAAAATAACCACGAAAGTAGGTGATTGGTTTGTCTTGGCAATTCGCTCTCGTGGCAAAATCTCATTGCGAAGTATTCTATGCAATTATCGAACCTTGATTGTGCAAACTAATGAAATGAGTGTTTAATCCATATCGTTGATTCGTTACTTGACTTAGGTTTCATCCCCTGAACGTCCTTTTACCTTGGTTAAATCAGAAAAGCTTTGTGAATATTAGTTTGTTTAGACCTAGATTGTGATTAGAATTAGAATTAGATGCTTCAAACCAAAAACCGGATGGACTTAGCAATCAACTAGGAGGTTAGTTCAGTGCGTTGAAAGGAAAAGTCCCTGTGGGAACGACCTTGATTTGTGCTACAATTTCACCCGTGCACTTGCGCCCTATCAAGTTTTTGGCGCCGTTGCCGGGGACTTTGTCCCTAGCCAGCCATTGAACGAATATCCTAAGGTTGCCTAAGTCATTTATTTTCTGTTTTGATTTTCCTTGGTGTTTTGGTTTTGTCTTGCCAGGTTTACTCTAACGTGCATGCAAAAAGCTCCACTCTTCGAGTTTGATCCTGAAATCGAAAGAACCTTTCGCTCCCGGCGAAAGAAGCAAAAGTTAGAGCACGCCCGGAGAAAGCAAGAAGAAAACTCCAAGCGAAAGGACGCCATGTCTGGCGGTGGCGGCGAGCCTAGAGTCACGCTTGGCTCTTATGTGTTGCCCAACGTCTCAAATCAACCCTCCGTCATAAATCCTCCAAATGTGGCCTCTAATGATTTCGAGCTGAGGAGTTCACTCATCAATTTGGTGAAGGCCAACCCATTCCATGGCCTTCCCAATGAAGATCCCAACCGGCAACTTAGCCTTTTCAACCAAGCATGTGAGACATTTAAGGCAAATGGTGCAACGCCCGATGCAATCAAGTTGTGATTGTTCCCCTTCTCACTTGAAGGGAAGGCGTGGGAGTGGTTGGACTCTCTTCCATCAAGCTCCGCCATCACCACTTTTGACCAACTTGCTAGCGTATTCTTGACGAAGTACTTTCCTTCTAGCAAGTTGACGAGCCTCCGGAATCAAATTTCAACATTTGTCCAAGAGCCGGATGAGTCCCTCTATGAAGCATGGGAGAGGTTCAAGGACCTCTTACGTCAATGCCCCCACCATGGTTTCGAACCATGGGTCCCGATACAAGCCTTCTACAACGGGGTGGATGACAACTTGAGGGCCAACATCTTGGCATGGAGGCAACATTATGTCCAAAACAGTGGCGGAACTTCAAACCTTGATTGAGGAAATGGCGATCAATAGCTACCAGTGGTCAAAGCCCCGTTCCAAGAGGACAGGAGGTAAGTATGATGTTGATGTTAAATTGGATGCAATGACTAAAAAGATGGATATGTTGAATGTGAATGCTCCCCCTCCCCAACCATGTGCGTCGTGTCAATCATATGAGCATGAGACCTTGAATTGTCCTAGTGGGTTGGTTAGCGATGAATTGACCGAAATGGTTAACTACATGGGTAACCCTTCTAAAAGGCAAAACTTTGACCCTTTTTCCAATACTTACAATCCCGGTCTTAGGTTCCACCCTAACTTTTCTTACCGGAGCAATAACCAAATGGGTCAACCCCAAGGGCAAAGACAAACCCAAGCACCTCCACCATAAGCTTCCCAAAAGCCTAACCTAGAGGCCATGATACAAGCTTTGATGTTGTCTCAACAACAACACCAACAACGGCAACTTGAGCATCAACAAAAACAAGATGAGGTGATTAAGGCCTTAGCTACTAAAGTTGACCTTATGAGCACCCACACTCAAATGCTTGAGAACCAAATTGCTATTCAAGCTAGTACCTCCACTACCCCTCCGGGAATGCTTCCCGATAAGCCCATACCTAACCCTAAGGAACAATGTCAAGCCATAACCTTAAGGAGTGGGACACAATTGGAGGGGCCTAAAGACCCTAGGATTGAGCATGTGGTGATTGATGTGCCTAAGGATGTTGAAAATGTTGTGATTGATGCTGAGAATGTTGTGGTTGATGAGGAGGTGTCTCCACCCTCCAATGATTCTGTGATTGATGTTGATGTGCAAAAAGAGAACGAGGTTTCTAATGACCTACCGAAAACTCCCCAAAGGATTTATACTCCGCCCGTGCCTTTCCCTCAAAGATTGGCTAGGGCAAAACTTGACAAACAATTTGGGAAGTTCTAGGAGGTCATCAAGAAACTCGAGATTAGCATTCCATTCACCAAGGCTTTGTCTCAAATGCCCGCCTATGCCAAATTTTTGAAAGAAATTTTAAGCAACAAAAGAAGGCTAGAAGAGCATGAGACAATGGCTTTGACTGACCATTGTGCGCCGCGATCCAAAACAAGCTTCCTCCTAAGCTTAAGGATCCCGGTAGCTTCACCATTCCATGTGTTGTAGGGAATGTTTTTATTGGTCGTGCTTTGTGTGATTTAGGGTCAAGTGTGAACTTGATGCCTCTTTCTTTGTCTCAAAAACTTGGTATGGGTGAGCTGAAACCCACTACCATGTCCCTACAACTTGCTGACCGTTATGTGAAATACCCCTTGGCTATACTTGAGGATGTCCCTATCAAGGTGGGTGACATCTTTGTGCCTGTTGACTTTGTGATACTAGATATGAATGAGGACTTGCGCACCCCAATCATTCTTGGGAGGCCTTTCTTGGCCAATTCGGGGTGTTGTGTTGATGTGAAAAATGGCAAAATGACTTTTGATGTGGGAAGTGATAAAATTGAAATTAATGTGAATAAAGCTTCAAAATTTCCTTCTATTTCCGATGATTGTAATTTCGTTGATTCGATTGAGGGAATAGTTGGGGGTGAGTCTAACCAGTGGCCAAGTGATGATCCACTTGAGCAATGTTTACTGTTTTGTGAATCTTTGCAGGATGACAACCCCGAAGTTGCTATTTGTGCCGAGTTGTTGGAAGCATCCCCACCCATCCCGCCGGGGTTTGCCAAGGTTGAGAAGCTAGAGGCGGAAGAAGAGCCTACACATGCTGCGAAAAAGGCTCCGGAGGTAGAATTGAAGCCTCTCCCATCTTCTTTGAGGTATGAGTTTCTAGGTCCTGATTCCACATATCCTGTCATTGTGAATGCAAACTTAAACAAATCTGAAAATTCTGCTTTGTTGGAAGTTTTAAGATTGCATCGCAATGCCATAGGATACACTCTTGACGACCTAAAGGGGACTCACCCTTCGTTTTGCATGCATCGCATCCTCATGGAGGAAAACCATAAGCCATCCATTGAGCATCAAAGGAGGCTTAATCCTACCATGAAAGATGTTGTGAAAAAAGAGGTTTTGAAATTGTTGAAGGCCGGTATTATCTACCCTATCTCCGATAGTGAGTGGGTAAGCCCGGTCCATGTTGTGCCTAAAAAGAGGGGAATGACTGTTGTGAAAAATGATAGAAATGAATTGATCCCCACTAGAACGGTCACTGGTTGGCGAATGTGTATTGACTATAGGAAATTGAACAAAGCCACCCGGAAAGACCACTTTCCCTTCCCTTTTGTAGACCAAATGCTAGAAAGACTTGCAAAGAATTCCCATTTTTTCTACCTAGATGCCTATTCCGGATTTTTCCAAATCCCGATTCACCCAAAAGACCAAGAGAAAACCACGTTTACTTGTCCTTATGGAACCTTTGCATATGGGAGAATGCCATTCGGGTTATGTAATGCACCCGCTACCTTTCAAAGATGTATGATGGCTATATTCTCCCAATTTATTGAGGACGTAATGGAGGTTTTTATGGATGATTTTTCTGTTTATGGCACCTCATTTGATCATTGTTTGAATAATTTGAAAATGGTGCTAAAACGATGTGAAGAAGTTAACTTGGTTTTGAATTGGGAAAAGTGCCATTTTATGGTGCAAGAGGGGGTAGTTCTTGGTCATGTTGTTTCCTCCAAGGGCATTGAAGTTGATAGAGCAAAGGTGGAGGTGATTGAAAAATTGCCGCCACCAAATTCTGTAAAGGGAGTGAGAAGTTTTCTTGGACATGTTGGTTTTTACCGGCGGTTCATAAAAGATTTTTCAAAAATTGCAAAACCACTCACCCAATTGCTCATCAAAGATGTGCCCTTTGACTTTAATGAAGAATGTATGAGTGCTTTTCTCAGGTTAAAGGAAGCTTTGATCACCGCCCCCATCGTACAAGCACCGGATTGGGATTTGCCCTTTGAAGTGATGTGCGATGCAAGCGATCATGCGGTGAAAATGTTTTGGGCCAACGGAAGAACAACAAGCCCTATGTGATTTACTATGCAAGCAAGACGTTGGATGGAGCTCAAGTTAATTATGCCACTACCGAGAAAGAGTTCTTAGCGGTTGTCTTCGCTTTGGACAAATTCCGCTCTTATTTGATCAATTCCAAGGTGATTGTGTTCACGGATCATGCTGCTCTACGGCACCTCTTGACTAAGGCGGATTCTAAGCCTCGCCTCATTCGTTGGGTCCTCTTACTCCAAGAGTTTGACCTCGAGATCCGAGACAAACCCGGATTGCAAAATGTGGTGGTCGACCATCTTTCAAGATTGCAACTTGAGGCTCAAAGTGATGACGACATTCCCATTGATGATTCCTTTCCACATGAGCAACTCTATGTTCTTGCTCATCAAGTCGTCCCTTGGTATGTGGATATAGTAAACTTCATTGTTAGTGGTGTACTTCTCCCGGAGATATCATGGTAACAAAAGAAGAGGTTCCTTTCCGAGTTAAGAAGATATGTTTGGGAGGAGCCTTTACTTTATAAGCTTTGTGGGGATGGTGTGTATAGAAGATGTTTGCCGGAAGATGAAGTTCAAAGTGTGCTCCACCATTGTCATGCCGCTACTTGTGGTGGTCACTTTAGCACCGACAAGACCATTGCAAAGGTGCTCCAAGCCGGGTTCTATTGGCCTACACTCTCCAAGGATGTGAGAAGTTTTGTACTTTCATGTGACAAATGCCAAAGATCCGGAAGCATTTCCAAGAGGAATGAGATGTCACAACACTACATTTTAGAGGTGGAACTTTTCAATGTGTGGGGGATAGACTTCATGGGTCCTTTCCCTCCTTCTCACAATAACCTCTACATTTTGGTGGCGGTCGATTACGTTTCAAAGTGGGTTGAAGCAATTGCAACACCCACTAATGATTCCAAGGTGGTGATAAAGTTCCTCAAGAAGATTTTTGCAAGATTTGGAACTCCACGGGCCTTATTGAGTGACAATGGCACTCATTTTTGCAATCGGGCCTCTTGATGCTCTTTTGGCCAAGTATGGGGTGACACATGGAGTTGCTACACCATATCATCCCCAAACTAGTGGCCAAGTGGAGCTTTCTAATCGGGAAATCAAGAGCATATTGGAGAAGACGGTCAACCGTTCGAGGAAAGATTGGTCTCTTAAGCTAGATGATGCATTGTGGGCCTACCGGACCACATTCAAGACTCCATTGGGAACCACTCCATACCGGTTAGTATATGGAAAAGCTTGTCATTTGCCGGTTGAGATGGAACACAAGGCTTTTTGGGCTGTTCGAACTCTTAACTTCGACCTTGCAAAGGTTGGAGAAAAGAGGATGTTGCAACTTCAAGAGCTTGATGAATTGAGATTTGAGGCCTATGATAGTGCCAAGTTATACAAGGAGAGGACTAAGAGATGGCATGACAAGCACATCTTCAAGAAGAGATTTGAAGAAGGAGACCAAGTATTGTTGTTCAATTCTAGGTTGAAATTCTTTCCGGGCAAGCTTAAGTCCCAATGGTCGGGTCCTTTTCGAGTTTTGAAGGTTTTCCCCCATGGTGCGATTGAGATTTGTGGGGATAATTCCGAGCCATTCACAGTCAATGGGCATAGACTTACGCCCTATTTGGTTGGTCAACCTCTTGAAGATCGCCAAAGCTTCAACCTCACCGATCCCAGTATGGTTTGAGAGGTACCTTGTCTAGCTTAGGACGTTAAACAAGTGCTTCTTGGGAGGCAACCCAAGTTTTAATGCTTTATTTTTATTTTTTTTCTTTTCTTTTACATTTTTATTTTTATTTTTATTTTTAGGATTTTTAGATTTTTCGTAATTTTATTTTTCAACTTTTTAGGATTTTTAGAGGTTTCTTTTCTTTTGTTTTTGTATTGAAGAATTTCCTGAAAAAAAAGTCAAAAAAAAAAGGAAGGAAAAAAAACCAGAGATGGAAAAAAAAAGAGAGAGTTGAAAAATAAGTGAGTGAAGAAAAAAAAGTTTTGAGTGAATTAGGATGGATTGTAAAATGAATGAGTGAAATCCAAAAGAAGAAGAATGCTTGAAAAGAAGAGAAATTTTTTTTGATTGAGAGTTGAGGGGGTTATGGGGTTTGAACTCGAGACATCCGAGATAAAGGTACAGGCGCACGGTTGGTGTCGGGTGTTGCACGGTCCGTGCACCATTCCAGAACCCCAGCAAGTCGCCAGATGGCTAGGGGACGCGGTCAAGTTCAAGAGGAACCTTCTTCAAAGAGGAGGAAAGTTGATGCAAGCACGGGTCGGGATAAAGGCGCGCGTTCTTCTCGTCAAAGCCGAGGTAACAATCCCTTTAATCTCGAAGGTGAAATGTATGATCGTTATCTTGCTTTGAGCAAGCGTAGAGTTGTGGCCACTAGGTATATGCATGAACCATTTTTAGAATCAACTGGCTTGTTAACTGATGTTGAATGGTTGTTAAATAGATGTGGCATGTTACGCTTTGCTCGAATGAGAGAACCAACTTATAGGAACCTGACCTTGGAGGTGCTTAGCACTTTTGAAGTAGATTTGGCCACTAGGGATGGTTTGATTAGTTTTCACATTGATGAAGAGACCTATTCCCTGACTTTGGCTGAATTTGCTGAGATTTTCAACTTCCTGTTATAACTGACCGTAGGAAGAGAGAGGTGCCTGATGATGATGTATGGAACCCCACGACCTTTTGGCAGTTCCTTACCACAAGGACTGATTATAATTCCCGCAAATCTAAGTGCACTGTCATCCGCAATCCGACTTTTCGGGTTACTCAGCGGATTTTATCCTGTGGAATGTTTGGACGTGGTGATAGCATGAATGTTGCTTCTAAGGCTGAATAATATGTGCTGTGGGGGATGTATTATGGTCGACCTGATGTTAATCCCGCTGCCCTTTTTGCTCTTCATTTAGCACGACATGCTAGCCTTGGGAAAGGGGATATTGTTATGGGGGGTTTGCTTACTGTGTTAGCGAGACATTTTGGTTGGGACCCTGTTCGCCATCAAAGAGATTTGGTTGGTGGACCTTTGCCTTTGGATGCCAAGACTTTTTGTTCAATGAAAATGTGTGCATTGGGCCGGTCATTGTTTGTGGCATTCTAACAATGAGTTGATGCGGCTTCCCAATGATAATGTGACCATCCAACATGTCCCTAACATCCTCTTTCTACCTCCTTTGAACCCGAACCAGCCTGCTCTTGCGGGTCCACTTGCCATCCGCGAGGATGAAGAGGGTGGGGAAAGTAGTGATGATGAGCCGAACGATGAGGGAGTGAGTGAGCCTACCTTTGAAGAGCGGCTTAACGACCTCCAAGTCTATTGTGAGCATGAATTTCAAGCCCTTCGGGACTCCCAGGATAGAATTGAGCAGACCCAAGCTGAAATGCTTGCCTTGATGCGCTCCATGCGTGATTGGCAGCTAAACCATACCTGTGGCCCATCCCAACCTCCTCCTCCTTGATTCATCTATGTGGTTTCCTTCTCCATCCTTCCTCTGTTTCTAGTGTTATGTTTTGCATTGCGGACAATGCTAGGTTCAAGCATGGGGGGGGGGGGGGGGTTTTCTTATCCATCTTTATGTATATGTGTGTTTTGAGTTCTTTTTATTTTGATTTTTACTTGTTTTGAGTCTTTTTGTTTGGATTTGGTTTGATTATTTTTGTTTTTCTAGTTTAGTTTTTTCTTTTTCTTAGTTTGTTTTAGTTTTTTTTATTATTTTATTATTTTCTTTTTGAGTCTTGTAAAGTTTTTGAAAACAATTGAAAAAATCTCAAAAAAATTAGAAATTCTGGAAAAATTAAAAAAGAAAAGTTTTGAGTAGGATTAGGCGAGATAGTTTTCTTTTGACTTGATTTAATCTTGTATAGCTAGCCCATTTGTGAAGTTCTGTGAATTGACATGAGTTGTGAAGCTAAATGTTGTGAGAATTGTGCTAGGAAAATGAGACCGATTACCTTTGTCACTAGAATTGTGCATATGTATATCTTTTTAAATTGGGTATTGATTGTTGAGCGTTACCCGTGAGTCCACATAAGCCTAAAAGAAAAGACTAATCATTTTTATTGGTCTTATTTCCATGAGTGACTCACCATTGTGGTTTCCTCCTTTATTTGTTTTGCATCTCCTTGAAATTGCCATGCGTTGTACTTTGACAAGATGATAGAGGCATTAGGAATGAACCTGCAAGCCTTGGCCACCTGTTTATATCATAATATCCGTAGTTAGCCCCTTCTAGCCTTGACCATTTCTTTTCTTGATAACCCGCATTATAAGCCAGGCCGATTACATAATTCCTATCCTTAAGCCATTGCTTGAAATGTTTTGAGTTTGAAGTTGGGTTGACTGCGGTTACTTTTGTGGTTTGGTTTGAGGCGGGGATTGGTTTGAGTTGTAAATATTGGTTTGATTCCCCAATTGAGTTCATTGAGGTTGTTGTTAATTGGAGCTTGCCTAGTGTGTTGTATATGTGTGTGAGTGTTTTAATCAATGAAAAAAAAAGAACAAAAAGAAAAAAACAGAAAAGTGTGAAAAAAAAGGAGAAAAAAAATCAGAAAATTCCTGAAAAATGAAAAAAAGAGAATAAAGGTGTTTAGCATTGTGTTTCTTTTATTTTGAGGCAAGTTTCCAATTGATTGTGGGGTTGATTTGTTGATTTGGATTGACTATAAGTGGTGAGAATGATAGTATGTTGAATTGGTGTGGTTTAGTTTCAAGCTTTGGCTTTTAGCTCCACATATCCCAAATATTTTCCACTTCTTACCCTTTAACCCTA
The DNA here is from genome assembly GCA_029582165.1 of Portulaca oleracea. NCBI lineage: Eukaryota > Viridiplantae > Streptophyta > Magnoliopsida > Caryophyllales > Portulacaceae > Portulaca > Portulaca oleracea. Next base: position 17,106,698 of record CM055875.1, read on the forward strand.
GCCAGATTCTGACCCTTGAAAGTCCTCTTGATTGTCATTGTTGCATTGCATTTTCGCGGTGGAGAGTTGAGATTCTTAGCAAGTACGTGGTTGGTTGTTGCTTTGGTTAGAGTAATGAGAGAAACAACATCTTAATATATTCAAACACATGAGAGGAGTGTTTCCACATTCCCAAAAAGTGAGTTTGCTCTTCATTCTTACCTAGTTCCATGCTTAACATGTGCATTCTTTTCTCATCGGTGAATAAGGGTGATTGGTTGAAAATGATGAGTACCGTTCTTGAATAATTTGTCTTCATTTACTCGTGTAAATTGGCTTTGTCTTCATTCTTGGGCTGTACTATAGATTAGATTGGGTTGATTGAATGTTCTATCAATGTCATCCTTAGGAGTTGTAATCAAATAAATATTTTCGTTTTTATTTTTATTTTACTTTTGAGTCTTTTAATTTTTCTTTGATTTGAGTTCTTTGAGTCTTTTTGTCCTGGTTTCTTTTATTTTGTTTTCTTTTCTTTCTTTTCCTTTTCTTTTGAGTCTTGACTTGCTTAGGGACAAGCAAGGGCTAAACATGGGGGATTTTGATAAGTGCTTCTTGTATATATGAGAACTTGGTTGTTTTGATGAGAATTTGGGGAATATTTGATGTGATTGTATTATTTTATGCCCGAATTTCCCATATTACGCTTGGTTTGGAGTTTGGTGAGCTTTGTAGGAAATTTGTGAAGAATCGATGTAAACCGAGCCAAAAATCAAGTGTAGATCCAAGTTGTGTGCATAAAGGACCAAGAAGTGTGAAGTTGGATCACCCAAGGCCCAAACAATGGTCCAAAGGACTCCTAGGCCTGAATCTGCGGATGGTGCGGAGGGCTGCGGGTAGTGCCTATGACCAGAACTTGAAGAAATTTGTGCAGGGAGCTGACACGGGTAGTGCCAGGGGAGGCACGGTCCGTGTCACTGGAGGCACGGTCCGTGTCTCTTGTGTCTTTTCGTTTTCGGCGGTTTCGAGAGGCTATTTGCCTATATTATGCTGAATACCGGCTGTGAAGGATATCATATTCGACCATCCTCCATTCCATACCCTAATCATATCCTTCATTCATCCATATTCCATCCATCATTTTGAAGATTGAGAGAAGATTGAAGATCGAAGAGCATCTTGAATACACTTTGAAGTGGAGGAGCAAAAGTCCTCCATTGTTGATTCCTAGCAAGATTGTTCTACACTTGGGTTTATTTCTCATTCTTTCATAGATTTTCATATGCTTTCTAGAATAGATTTCAATTGCTTTGTAGTTTCAAACATGAATAGTGAGTATTTCTTTTTAGTTTGGGGGATGAACCTTTGAAGTTGTTTGATGAATTGACTTTGTTGGATTGAATAATCATAAATTTAGTTTGTTTCAATCTATTTGGCCTTTGAATTGAATTGTTATTGCTTTTGTTTGATCACCAATTGCATGTAATTAGGTTGTTGAACGAAGTACCGAAAGGAGAAGTTTGATATCCCGAAAACCTAGGTTAAACTAATTAAAAATTGTCTAGACATAGAAGTTTTTAATTAGGATTCTTGAGATAATTAGATATTTAACCTTGATTAAATCAAAATAACCACGAAAGTAGGTGATTGGTTTGTCTTGGCAATTCGCTCTAGTGGCAAAATCTCATTGCGAAGTATTCTATGCAATTATCGAACCTTGATTGTGCAAACTAATGAAATGAGTGTTTAATCCATATCGTTGATTCATTACTTGACTTAGGTTTCATCCCCTGAACGTCCTTTTACCTTGGTTAAATCAAAAAAGCTTTGTGAATATTAGTTTGTTTAGACCTAGATTGTGATTAGAATTAGAATTAGATGCTTCAAACCAAAAACCGGATCGACTTAGCAATCAACTAGGAGGCTAGTTCAGTGCGTTGAAAGGAAAAGTCCATGTGGGAACGACCTTGATTCGTGCTACAATTTCACCCGTGCACTTGCGGCCTATCATATATTAAGGAAAAACCGATGTTATATACAAAGGGAGATATTAAAGAATTTTCAGTCCAAATTAATGAACTTTTAGAAAAAGGATTAATAAGACCATCTAAAGGAGCTTACTCCTCTCCAGCTTTTATGGGAATGAACGAAGCATAACGAAGAAGAGGAAAAGCAAGAATGGTAATAAATTATAAAAAATTAAATCAATACACTAGAACAGACAATTATTTCTTACCAAATAAAGAGGTCTTAATCAATGTCGTAAAAAATAGAAAATATTTCTCGAAACTTGACTGTAAATCTGGATTTTGGCAAATAAAAATGGAAGAAAATAGTATAAAATATACTGGATCTAGTACCCCACAAGGATTTTACGAATGGATAGTTATGCCATTTGGATTGAAAAAGGCTCCTAGAATATTTCAAAGAAGAATGGATGATGCTTTTAAACACCTTAATAACTTCTTAGTAGTATATGTTGATGATATCCTTATTAGTTATAATACTCTTGATGAACATAGAAAACATCTAGAAGAATTTGTTAAAGTAGCTACTAAAGAAGGAATTTGTTTAAGTGAAAGAAAAGCAATTATAGAAAAAGAAAAAATTGAATTTTTAGGATTTGAAGTAGGAATTAATGGAATAAGCCTACAACCCCACATTTATAGGAAAATAAAAGAATACCCTGATGAATTTAGAACTAAAAAACAAATTCAAGGATTCTTAGGATTATTAAATTATGCTAGTTCATATATACCTCATTTAGCTAAAAAGAAGAAAGATATACAAAGCCTACTTAGAAAAAATAACACTCTTGGATGGACTGAAAAACATACAGAAATAGTTAGAAAATTAAAAGAAGAATGTTTAAATTTTGATCTTAGACGCCTATACGTAAGACAATCTAATTTTACAGACCGATGCCTCTGATAAAACTTGGGCAGCAGTATTAAAAACAGACTTAAATGAAATTTGTGGATATCATAGCGGAACATTCTCAGAACGAGAAGAAAATTATAATACAATGGAAAAGGAAATCTTAGCAATTATTAGAGGAATAACGAAATGACGATTATTTTTGCTACCTAAACCTTTTAAAATATTGACTGACAATCAAGCGAACGACTTTCAGAAATGTAATTTAGATAATGGACCACATATGAGAAAACTACATAGATGGCAACTTTACTTATCTCAATTTAATGCTACTTATGAGCATGTTGCAGGTAAAAACAATTTCATTGCAAATTACCTCACTCGTGAAAATGAGTACAAGTGAAAAAGGGAAGACCAGTATTAATGACGAAGGCCCATTCGTTCGAGATTTTGAAAATATCATGATTGACTACAATGAATATCTCGAAGCAGTTGAAGAAAAAATTGAACATTTAGAAATTGTAGTTAAAGACCTCAGAGCTGATCTTGAAAAGGCCAAGGATCTTACTACAATCTTCTACAAAACTATTGATGAACTCAAATTGAGCTATGGGAAAGAAAATCCCAAAGAAATCAAAGTCGAACAAGCAGAACACTCATTTCGACCATCAACAAGCCAGGGAATGCTTCACACCCCCTCTCCCAAGAGGAGAAAGAGAAGCAACAATTAAAAGCTAGACTGCTAGCTACAAGACCAGTTATTCAAAATACTGACATTCAAACTCTGAACATTGCTACTAACGAATTCTATAAGAATTACCATCAAGCAATTATAGTTGCTTATGAAAAGATTGGAGAAATCTCTGAACTATTTTACAACCCTAAGCGCTCTTTGTTCCAAAGAATCATAGCTTTCAACAAAGCAAATCCTGAAGTCGTATACCAGCTTTTTGCACATGGATATCTAAATCTCCTATATCCTAGCTTAAGCCTTATTGAACTCAAGAATTTCCCAGAGAAAATAATAGAAACCATCAAAAATCATAGTAAAAACAAGAGTTATGTTAGCCTCAGAATGTTTTCAGTAGCCCCAGAAAAGGATGAACAGACTAATATCATCTATCCTGTTATTAAGCTGATCATCTTGAACAAAATCCCTTTAACAAACATATAAGTCCAAGCAACGAAAGAAAAACTTTTTGAAATTCCTCCACTTGACAAGTCCTGGACAAATTATCGAAGATCGACAGGAGCACTAGCCGTGAGTTGTCAACTCGACAGACTCTGGAGAGAACGTTATAGAAATCTTTATCAAGAAGAAAATTTTATCATTGTCACCAATGATGATGAATATCTTGAAAAACTAGATGATAAAAATTTTGACTTCAGATTCCACAAACTGATGCCAAAGAACTTTCAAGGAAGCCCAGCTGTAAAGAAAAAATTTGATGAATTATACCAGAGAGAAGAGGGCAAAAATCTACAAGACATACTGATGTAGACACGTGAAAAGCTAAGATCTTGCCGTCAGAAATGGATGAACAAGATGAAGACAACAATTGAAATTATAGTCTTAATAATTGCACTCTTACGTAAGTGCTTATGTAATATGCTAGTTTACTCTTCCTATAAAATAAGTGCTTGTAAACATGGAGGAGGGCAGAGTTTCCCATCCTCATTTAGTTTGTTTGCATATTTCCTTTTGTAAGCTTGTATCTTTCTACACTATATTTTAAAGGATTCCCTTTTAGGTAAAGGAAAATAATCCTTAATGAAATGATATAATCTCTTTTTCAACAAAACATAAGCTCGTCATATGTATTCAAACTCAAACAAAGTGAGTATACAAAGAGAGAAGATAAAGTCTGAAAGAGTAGGTAAATCGCGCAGAGTGAAGTGTAACACGCATACGAACAAGTAAGATAGATTCAACTCTCAAAGATATAATCTCTCTTTCGTTTTAGTTTGTTTACTTATGTTGAATCTCTAGGTTGTTGATTTAAGATTATAAAAGTTTATTTGGATTATTTATCCGAGTACCTAAACTGATAAAATTGTGTGAGACACTTAAAAAATTACTTTTGGTTTTACCGCTTTTTCCACTAAAAAAAACCACTTGTTAAACCCCTTTAATATTAGTATCAGAGCAAGAAGATCTTAAAAAATGAATGAAGAACATGATAATTTTGTTTACAGAAGAACTTTAAATATGGATTTAGAGAAATTTATAATAGAAATAATATCTGGGATGTACACTGAAGACGGACTGTTGAAACTAATTAATTACTTATGTTAAAATCAATTTAGATGTGTGAATTTTCATGTAAAAATTATATATTTAGCAGAAAGAATTTCTGAAATACATTACTCTAGTTTAAAGAATAATTAAATATGTTTTAAAAATAGATTTCAATCGAATTCTAGGATAACGAAAGAAGGAGATTATGCTGCAAGACAAACCTTTAATTTCCCTTAATTTAAAGCATATAATACTCAAGAAGCCTGGAATTTTTTAAGATCACTAAATCAAACAACTAGAAATTATAGAGAAAGTCTCCTTGAAAATCAGAAATCAAGATATTTATATTTAGTTACTTTACATCAAGTGTTCATAAGCATACTTTTAATCTAATTAAAGATCAAATTGCTTTATTAGAAAAATTTTTTGAATATACAATCTGGTTTGAACCTAACAAATGTATAAATGAATCTGCTATATATTATTAAACAGACGAAGAATTATAAAGATTAACAAAATATTGACAAAAATAGAAGTTAAGCTAGACACGTAAAATTCAATAAAAATCGGAAGATATAAGACGAATTAAATTCAAATAGTAAAAGTATTTAATACAAATAGTAAAATTACTATGCAAACAGTAAATAAATAGTAACCCGTTTAAAACCCGAAACCGAAAATGACCCGAAATAACGAAATGACCAAAATGTCCAACCCGAAATTACCCGCTCAAACCCGAATTGCCACCTATAGCTGTGTACTATGTACTACCGGCTGTAGCGTATAATTTTTGGGTAAGAATTTCTCTCTCTCTCTCTCTCTCTCTCTCTCTCTCTCTCTCTCCTCGTCGTATTCACTCTCGACTTCATCCTTATCCTCACTACACTCATCTTCACCTACAACTACTATGTTTTCTCTCCTATTTGTCATTCTTTTCTTCTTCTTCAAGCATTAATTTCATGTTTGATCATGATGATTACCGGTAGTTTATTTTGTAATTTGCAATTTGCAATTTGAATCCGAAAACCTAGCGACTCGAGCTCTTTAACGGAATTATAAAGCCAGTCGGACCAACCCATGGAGAGTCGGATCTAGGGTTGGAAAACACGGGACCAAGGATCTGGAATGTCGAGCAAAGTGAACTCGTCATTGTCAGACAAGTTCCCAGGGGGAGGGTCCTGCTAGAGGGCCATATACATCGTTGTGCCATACACGCCGCAGGTGGTGAAGGGGATTCTCACGATCTAAAGCTTTTGGCAACAACGCCAACCTATTTGGGAAAGGGGTCCAAGATGACGTAGAGGGCGACTTGTCGGCGACAAAGTGGTCGGAGATGAAGGTAATTCTGAGATGGGGTCTAAAGATGAGGAGGTGTGTAAGAAGGAGATGAAGCGGGTGATGGAGAGTTTGTCAGTGTTCTCGACGCCGATGGGGAGGCCATGGTCGAAGTTGTGGAAGGGGAATTAGGTAACTCAAATGGTGGCGGAGAGGTTGCAATCGAGGAAGCTAGGCGGGTGTTGAGAGGGGTGGTGAGGAGGGTGATGGTGATGGTGAAATTGAGGGTAATTTTTTCAGTTTCACCTTAATTTTTCATTATCTTCATTAAAAAGTATGTATTTAATCCTTCCTTATCACAAATGTTAGATGAATTATTTATTACTTAGTTTAAAGGTAAAGTGAGATAATCCTAATCTTAAGAATTAAACCTAATTACTTTTTGAGTGTGTTTGGAAGGGGGGAAAACATTTTTTTAGAAAATGTTTTCCCAATTTTCTAGTGTTTGGTACAAAAAAAGTTTAGAAAATCATTTCCAAAGAAAATAATTTTCCTCTAAAGGAAGGAAATTGACTTCCTTTGTTCAACCTAGAAAAATCATTTTCCACCATTGATTGTTGGATCGATTTTTACTACTAACTCTAACTGAAATTTGAGGCCGAAATTTAACATTAACCGTTTTGCTCGAAATTTTGTAACACGATAGAATTGATTAAAAAAAACCTCAAATATAAATTTTTAGCTCAAAATATTTTTATTTGATAACATTTATCTCGATATACATCAGATCAGAAGTTTTTGCCCTAAAACTGACTGAAACTTTTAAAAATTCAAACTGAACTGTTTGAATCGAAACTTTATGTTTTGATAGTATGAACTAAGAAAAGCTCAAATATAAATTTTGAGCTCCAAATATTTTCATTTGTAACATATATTGCCACTTTTATCGACATTTTTTTGCGGTTAAATATGATTGAAATTTAAGAGCAAAATTCAATTTTCTCAGTTTGTCACGAAACTTACAATACGATGGAAATGACTAAAAAAGCTCAAATATGAATTTTGAGCTCCAAATATTTTCATTTGTAACATATATCGCCACTTTTGTCGACATTTTTTTACGGTTAAATATGACTAAAACTTAAAAGCAAAATTTAATTTTATCGGTTTATCACGAAACTTTATAACACTACAGAAATGAGTAAGAAAAGCTCAACTATAAATTTTGAGCTCAAAATATTTTTATTTGTAACATATATCGTTACTTATATAGATATAAATATTTATTTTTCAAAAAATAATTTATCTCCTATCAAACAATGGAAAATTTGATATGGAAACCATGTTTCTACAGGCCCCACATCCGCACAAGGGCAAGGCGTAAACGGTAAAACCTACATGAGTACATGGGGAGGAAAGAAAACATTGAAAGCCGCAAGCTCAACAACAATGGCGAGTGAGAGAGAGCAGCCTCGAGGAGAGAAGAAGAAATCCCGGAAATCAGGCAAAGGAAAGCGAGTTCCTCTCGGACCCAACAGACCCAAGACGAAGAAGGTCAAGCACCAAAATGGGTCCAATCACAAACTTGAAAAGGACGCAAAACCCAACGATCAAAACCCTCACACCGTCACTTTGTGCCACAATTCATCTCCTGCTGACCAACGCAAGTTTTTCCTGGCCCAGTTTGAGTCTGTTAATGGCGTTAAGCTCTCTTCCCTTGAGCTTGAATCAATTAAAGGTTTTTAATCTCTCTCTCACAAGCAGTTTTTGAGTTTTAATTTTCTGAATGCGTCGATCAACTAGTTAAAAAAGACAGTGAATTGGAGCATAGTGAAGTAAATAATGAGACCATTAAATGTTCAAGTTGATTTGGGTATCCGTTAAGTGCAAAAAAAAAAAAAAGCTTTCATAATTCGGGAACTTCTGAAAATTTGTGAAGTTCATGTTTTCTACAGTTTCAATAACAAGCAAGCCATAGTTACCAGAAACGCTTCCTAGATTGTTAGTTCCGGAACGGGGGTGGCTAATTTTTACATAAATTTAGTCTAGTTTTGACCCCGGAACGCTTGTTCCCAGAACGCGGTCGCAGGCGCATGTAGCATTCCCGGCAACTATGCAGCATACACATGGTTTTAGCAGTTGGATATGGCCTTATGAAGTTGTTTTATTCTGGTCTAAGCTGTTAATTATTTGTAATGTTTGTTGAATTGGTAATTGGTTAGTTTTAAGAAGTTTAACAAGATGTAGTTTGACTTCGAATTGTTATGGTGACTAGAATTTGAACCCTGATATAAATGGAGTTTTCTAGGAAGGATACAAGTGCCTGGTGACAAGAGTTTCGCTGCCTTGGCACTGTTGTTGTGGTCATGCACTGATCAGAGTTTGCTAAACTGCCGGGTTTCCTATTTATCATTTCTCTTATGACATGCATTAGTGAGCTTACTACCGGTTATTTTATTTCTGGAACTAGTTGAGCTTTCAGGACGGTCAATTATTTGATTTTTATGTATTGCAATAAAACAACACTTTCACTGTGATATGCACATTAATTTACTTGAATTCCAGTATTGGAGTAGTTGACATGGGCACATGGCTGATATGCATTAGCACATAGAGCATTGTTGTAGACTACTTAGAGTAAGTTGTGCCATATCTGAATTTTCTTCGCACAGTAACTTTTGTCTGGATGATTTTTTGTTCACAGATACGTACTTTCTAAAACTATCAGAAGGAATCAGTCAAGATGCAAGCAATTTAGGGAGACATGTTAAGGATGCATTTGGCTCATCATGGAAGGAGGTGCTTTTTGAAGACGACATCATTGAGGGAAAGGTTGAACCAGGAAATCCAGCTGCTTTGGTTATTAGTGCTTCTGCCATAAGATCATTAGAATTACTGAGGTTAGACATCTATTTCACCATTGTGACTTCTGAAGTTTCTTGTTCATTCCAGTTTCTGTAGTTATTTTTGCTGATATGTGTAACTGTTTCAAAACCATAGTTAAGGGTCATTTGTAATGTCTAATGAATATTTGTGACCTAAGAAGCATTCATTCTATTATTGGTGTGTTTTGACTTTATGTTTTCAGCATTGGAGAGGGTTTTGTTTGGATGAACACAATAACAAATTGTCCAAGTGTGTGCATTCTACATATGTCAATAGCAAAAGCCTATTTCTTTACGTTGTCTATATGTTTGCAAAAAATTACTCGAAGGTACCCTAACTTTCGGTGAAATGTTTTTCAGGTACCTCAACTTTTCAAAACTCATTTTGGGGTACCCTTAATTTTTGGGTTAGAAATTATTAGGTGCTTTTCCGGTCATCAACTTGATTAAGTGACCGAAATACCCTTGTTCTTCCATTTTTGGTGAAATACCCTTGAAGAAGAAGAATAAGGGTATTTCGGTCACTTAATAAAATTGATGGTCGGAAAAGCACCAAATAATTACTAACCCAAAAATTAAGGGTACCTCAAAATGAGTTTTGAAAAGTTGGGGTACTGAAAAATAGTTTCCCCATATATTGGGGTACCTCTGAGTAATTTTTTGATATGTTTGGAATGTGTTTGAAAGTGTCCAAAGAGTGCCTGAGAGTGTTGGTGTTCAATACGATTTGGACACGGATACTTGAAGCCGGGTGGAGTGCCGTGCTTAGTTTGTGAGTAGTTTGTGACTTAAGAATGTCTTCTTTCCACCTGTAGGGGCTTGAGGTCCTTGGCAAAGAAATGCCAAGTTGTGAAGCTATTTTCAAAGCATATGAAGATAGATGATCAGGTATGTTTATTTCTTTACCTTTTACCCTATCAGGTGGCCGGGTGGATTCCTGCTGTTTTTACTTACATAATCTGTACAAGATATTAGGCATTTGGTATTACTCACATGAATATCTTTGAACTTTTCGGGGCACAGATAACAACTAAACCTAGTAGCTAGTAGGAGACGATCTTTTAGTACCCTATCATGCCAGATGAAACCTGGTCTTCTGGTCCTGGTTGACTGTATCTAGACTAGACCTGGCAATTTCTGACCCGATCCAATAACCCGCCCGAAATTTCTGGGTTTTGAACACGATTTTTTCAACTAAACTCGAAGTACACAGAACCCGAAAATTAGGGGGTCAAACCCGACCCGCCCTTTTGACCTGAAAATTTAACTTTTTAAGTTGAACTTTTTTAAAATTTGTGACTTTGCATTGAAATTTTTAAATATTAAACTATGAGCGCAACTTATTTATATGTTATTTGTCTTATTTAAGTTAAAATAGTTACAATAATCTATCGTTACTAGAAGATAATCACATTTTATTATGTATATTGTATAAAAAGTAGTATTTAGAGACCATTTTTGAAAAAGAAAAAACGGAAAAAGGTCGCAATCATAACCCGTTGGGTTGACCCGAAACCGAAGTACACCGCCCCTATTTTCCCGAACCCGAAGTACACCCGACCCGTAGTTACCCGAACCCGATATACGACCGACCCGAAACCGCCCGACCGACCGAATTGACAGGTCTAACTGTATCAAAGTCATGTATCTGAGCCATATGTTGTGCGTCTAGTGTGTTCAATTGGAGTATAAGGTTTGTGGTGAGGGAATAAGTATTCTTGGAAGTGCCTCTTATAACTTTTAACTTAAAACATGTGAAAACTGAAAAATGAAAATATTACTAGATTGATGGATTTTGAAGTTTTTAATTTGTTTATGAGTGATACTTTAGTCATCATAGCTAGTTAGAGTTCTACAGAGTTTTTTTATTGTGTGTTGGAAAAGTCATTTCACTTCACGTGATTGCATATTTTCAGCAAGAGCATGTTTCTATGTTCCATTTCGTGATCTTTCAACTTTATTTAACGGTTGCTGGATTTATTGCTATATCAACTCACTGTTCAGTTCAGTGGCCCTTTTGAGGTTTATTTATCATTTTTTTTAATGATTTGGCTGCATTTCCTGATTTTTAGCTGTCTCTATTATTGTAGGTAGCTTTGTTGAAGAAACGTGTCAATCTTGCTAGTGGTACGCCTAGCAGGTCAGTAATCTTTGCGGTTTGTCTTTGGCTAATAGTCTACAGGATTGTGTTGGCTCAGTTAATCTTCATGTATTCCCATTAGATTATTTTGTCTATTTGTTGAACGCTCATTAGATTAATTATTCAACTACTGAACTTCTGTTGAGGTTTAATTCAGAATGGATGGTCTTTTGAGTATAACTAATCAGGCATTCTTGTGACACTCCTTTGTGTTGTACCATCCCTGTCAAGCTCTATTGAATGCTTTCTAGTTCATATTAAGTGGGAGTTGTTTTGCTCCTAAGCAGTTCAACTACTTAATGTCGTTCATTTTTAATAAAATTTGTGATCCAGTAATATGCAAAATGAGATGGAAATACACTTTTTGTTTTCCAAATGAATCACCAGTTTTGTCTTTACTTTTCCCCTTTGACCTGATCTGCCTTATTTTCAGTCTCATTTTATTATCTTTAAAGAAATTTCCGAGGGTTGGAGGGGTATGTTTAGACCACACATGTTTATGAGCCTTTTAAACTAAATGAGTGGCTTGAGTGGTTTCTTTGCAATACCAGAGAGAACGACAAGAAGACAGTGACAATTCATATAGATTATATAGTTTGTAAGGATCTGTGGCAGGTGTGATTGCGAAGTGCATGCCTTACCCAATCATGATCCTTAACTTCTTTGTTGTCTCAGCCTGCTAATTCACCATGACATGATCATTGGCTTGAGGCTAAATGTGTTTAATGTTTAGGGGAATCAGGGCTGAAGAAGTTGAGCGGTCTGCTCTCTTGAGCTGTGTAGAGCACAGCAGCAAGTTGCTTTTTCAAATTAGCAAAGTTAGTATTTGCATTTCATTCTATCAGCAGTGTTTCTTGCTCATCTTTAGTTTAAATTTTTTAAAAAATTTGTTGACTCCTTTTAAAATTTCTAATATTAACATGCAGACATTCCGATGACATATTGGTGTTGTACTGCCGTGCTGAAGTCTTTATGTGTGTGTGTGTGTGTGTGTGTGTGTGAGAGAGAGAGAGAGAGAGAGAGAGAGAGAGAGAGAGGTAAGGACAATTTTTGCTGTTCAAGCTCAGAAAGTCTCAACTGGATCGTTTTAATGGTTATGTCAATTTTTGTCCAAATGTCAAATAATTTGGGATGGAAGGAGTGTGGGTGAAGGGGCCCATACTTGAATTCAGGACCTCAGACAACTTTCTTATTGATATTGGGCGTTGGAACACTAGAGGGATACTTGAAATGTCTCAAGGAGTCTGTCTAACATAGTGTATTTTGAATGCGAATTGGGTGTGGTTGTGAACCTTGTGATGCAGTCACAATTGATATACAACTATATCCAAATTGGAAGTGCATATGTTGGGGAGTTAACCATTTAAAGGAGAGGGGAGAGTGGTGATATTGTTAATTGTCACGTAACTCTGGGTTGTGAACTGTTGAAGTTTGTTAAATGAGTTCAGTGGGACATGAAGATTACTTTGCAATGAATAACAGTTTCTGCTGCATTTTAAGGCACAGGGAAATATTATTAACCGTCACGTAGTATTGGGTTGGGAAAAAGTTGAAGTGTGTTTTGGTGTCACAAGAAGATTACTTGGCAATGAATGGAAGTTCTATTGCATTGACTTCAGATGAGGCCACTATATGTTGCAGCCATGCAGTGTGTTGGCTAAGAGAGTATAGGTCAGAAGATCTTTGAAGCGATGATGAGGATTAGCTGTACAATGAGGTGATTAGGGATAGGGTGAAAGGCTCCTATGGAAGAAAATGTCTGTGAACCAAGAGTTGGTCATTAGCCGTCAAGAATCAAGAGGATACAACCAGATGCATGAGCTAAGGAGGTTTAAGAAATTCGACTGTGGGATTGGAGCATGGAAATAAGCAATTCTAATGCTTGTGGCAATTCAAGTTTATGTTGTGGACAATATATTGAGGGTCCCTTGAGCCTCTTATTTTTCGGTTACTGTACATTTTCCTTTTTAGGATTAGCTAGGTGTCAGTGACTGCCCTTATTTACAGTACTTATGATGGCTGTTTTAATGTCTATTTACCTTAGGTTATCTGCATGGCATTTTTCCTCTTATATGGACCTAATGATCTTACTTTTCTATCATTTGACTATCTATAACACGTCATATTTGTCTTTAATGCATTCATTGCATGGATGGTTTTGTGTAATTATGCTGTTTCATTTGAATACGGAAGCATGTTGCAAATTATATTAAAATGTTTTATTTTTCTCTCCCAATTTTTTTTTCAGTTTTTGCGGCCATATTAGAACTGCATTTTCACTGGTATGGTTAAGGCTACATGCAAGTTTATGGCCCTAGATCTTTTGAGAGAATGAACACTTGGCCCTTGCTGTAGAATTAGTGACCTACCTTGTAAAAGTAGTGAGGCCATGATTTCTGCCTGTCCAAGTATTTTCATGTTGCCTGATAATGCTTCTGTTTGGCTCCAGGATCAAGAAGTTATGTGAGATGGAGGCCTTGGGGCTTGCACGACTGGAAATCATAGTTCTTGATATGCAAACAGATGTCAAAGGCTATTCATTGCTTACCCTTCCACAAGTCAGGTGATTGTCAATCAATTCCTTCTACTTTGTTCCTTTTTGCTTAGTTTCTTTGCTCATTACTTACTAGAAGAGCCCGAAGCATCGTCTGGTATATTTAAGGGTTTCCATGTTCAAGAGATACCTTGGTGAAGAATAAATATTGTATCATGTTTTCCTTTTGCCCTCACAAGGACATCAAATATAGACCATTAGCATAAACGGCATCCTGTTAAATACAAAGGGCCCCCTAACACTAGAATGGACAAAGCATAAATATGATAGTCTAAATTCCTGACTTGTGTGGCGATGCTTCACCTGGTTTTTTCATAAGTGTTTTCTTCCTTTTTATTTCATGTAACAGATGGTCAAATGATTGTTTTGTATACAGTTGTAGGATTTGTGGGAATCAATAAATGCATTCTGAAATAATCAAACCTACAGTGGAGAGGGACTTGATCTCATCATATGAGCATGTCCTCTTGTTCTTTCAAAAATGTGAATCTTTAGGTCTGGGTTCTATGCTGGACGATGATAATAGTGGAATTGTAGAGAATCACAACTTTCTCTTAATGATGGTGAATGCTAGCTGATATGCCTGTGGCTCTGTATATTGAACTGTTCTGTTCCTCTTAGTAGCTGTATATTGAACTGTTCAGTTCCTCTTAGCATGTCATCTTGCGAGCTTTACCCTGCCCAACCAGGCCAACCAGTCAGTCTAACTGGTTGAACCATTGACCCATTCCTCCAACGGGGTCAGGTTTGACAACATAGGGAAATGACAGCCTGAAGCAAGTTGTTTCTAGAATACATTTGTCGTTTCTCATAGCACAGAATCTTCTGTATGCACACCTATAACTCTTGACAACCTGCTGGGTTTGAGCAAATTTATGTAATTTATGTATCTCAAAATGATGGCATTGACATACTAATCTGATCAGATGAGGACATGAGGTGGGTTTTGTGCTCAGTATTTAAATTCTGGTTGACTGGAAACATTATCTTAATCTGATCAAATGACCCTGATGATCGTAACATATTTGTTGACAGGGACGAATTCTGGGACTTGTATAAGAGTTATTTCCACCAACGACTTGTTCAAGGCAATCTCCGTATTTGTTTGTATGGTCCCATCCCAACAGCATCTGGTTATGTGAAAATTTCTGGTGATGAATGAGTTTTGGGAGTAGGTAGTCTTTTTTGTTCAAGCATGTGAAGAATTCATGTAACCACAGTTTTGACAAAAGAAATGTATTATCCGTGAGTGTGCCTGATCATAATTTTGATGTTGAGAGGTCCCAAACTGAGAAAGCATTTATGAATTCGAGTTGGCAGCAGCCTGTTTAACACCCAGGCCAGGACAGATTGAAAATCATTGCCTCTAACCCCACATTTTGCACTTTTGTTAGAGAAATGAGACATGAAAGCTCCTCTCTTAGATAATGTACATCATGGTTTTGCATCGTGTAATTCACTTACATTATGCTGTCATCTTCCACTTAAATGGTGTTGTCATCGTCCTGCCTTGTTGTATTCTTGTCCTAGGACCCTGTTTCTGCCTCTCATTGAGTTTTTGGTAATTCTTAGAAGCAGGGTATAGTTGGTGGAGATGCTGAACCAAAAAAGCAGCTAAATAATATTTGTCATTGTAGGTAAGTATAGGATATACTTGAATGCGGAAGCGTACGGATCAGATTGACGTAGTATGCTCACTGGTTCCCGGTGGCTACTAGAGTTCCCAGATGAATCACCCCCTAAGACCTTTGCAAATGATGGTTTGCTAATATGTGTGAGAGACTGGGATTAATAGACAATCTGTGTCTTCTGGTGAAGCCCCAACCTATGCTTATATAGGCTTCCTGGGCTATCCCATTTGTCTATGAATAATTAGAACTTTCATCATGAGATTCCATTGCCAACAATGAATGTACTAGCAGCTAAGCACTGATGCTTAATGGGCTGCTACTTTCATAATTAAGTTGAGCACTAATGCTACTTTCATGATGAAGCTGGCCCCCTTGTAGTAGGTGGCCGTCTAAATAATTCAACACTCCCACTCGGCCACTCAAGGCATTTCATGTCTCTCACCATACCTCATACGGGTAATAGAGCGTGCGACCAATGAGTAATGAAGTAACGGCGTTATATTAAGTCACCATCATGAATGTCCCCGAATTGTCCTAAAGCATCATGAATGGCATACTTTGTCCCTTTATGTCGTGATATCACATATGATTATATCCCTGATATAATCGCTCGGGCTTGATATATACAATGATGATGGATCAATTCTTCCTTAGACACTCATGACGTTCTGTCTTGATTCAATTGCTTTCCTAATGTGGTCCGTTGGGTTGTATAATTTCATAACCCTTGGAGTACACATTAAAGTAGCAGCATTGAACTTCGACTTCAGGTCATAGTTCTTAAGTCAAAAGGGTTTAGTTCCTTTTGTAGATGACAAAATCTACTGGGATCACACAGTGACAAGAGAAGGAAATCTGTTGTCACTCCCGACGGTCGACATAGCACACACAGTATGAATGTGTGTCATGGCATAGCTCCCAGTCAATATGGGCATGTCGCTCACTTATGCCACGCGAATCATTAGTCCATATTTTACTAAAAAATCTGACCTGAGTTCCAAGATCAACGCACCTCAGCGTTAATCTTTAACTCATGATCCGGCTTTGAGGCTTGTAGTATGAAATCTACCAGTTCATACTTCGACTCAATTTTCAGAGTCTCATCTTAAACTTCATAAGGCGACTTTCTAGAGAAGAAGCTTGTCTTCTATACAACTCATGTATAAAGACAGTACAACATTACATACCCCCGGCATTAATGTTGTTTAGTCTCATCTGCCCACCACATAGGCGTCAGGAAAAATCACCCGTGTGATAAGGTTGATTTTAAGCCTGACGACAACTAATGTGCCTACTCTGATAAAAAAATTTCATATATATATAGAATATATAATTCTGAAAAGGAAACATGCGAGTTTATCATAATAATCCAACATACTAAACCCTATGCATCCCTAAGCCCTTCACATGGGCCTTGAATACATCTCTTGGAATGGGTTTAGTCAATGGATCAGCTATCATCTTAGTGGTAGATATATATTTAATGACAACTTCTTTCGTCTTTATGGCATCACGAACAAAATCATAACGCCTCTTGATGTGTTTTGACTTTTTATGAAACTCCAGATCCTTAGCATATTGAATAGCGGCTGTGTTATCACAAAACATCTCTATAGGATCGTCAACTCTTGGAGTAAGGTTGAGATCATGGAGAAAACTCCTCAACCACATAGCTTCTTGTGCGGCGAGGCTGCAAGCCACATATTCAGCTTCCATAGTTGATAGCGCGACACAGTCCTGCTTTCTACTACACCATGATATTGCTCCTCCACAAAGGATGAAACCATATCCAGAGGTGGACTTGGAATCATCCACGTCACCTCCCTAGTCGGCATCCAAGTATCCCCTTAACTTCAAGTCTCCTCCTTGGAAACAGAGGACAAGATCAGTTGTACCACGAATGTAACGCAAGATCCTCTTGACAGCTTGCCAATGAGCTTGTCCAGGGTTTGTTGGTAACGACTCACCAATCCAACCGCATAGCATATGTCAGGCCTTGTACACAACATGACGTACATCATGCTACCTATGGCACTAGCATAGGGGACAGTACTCATCCTTTTCTTCTCTTCATCTGTGTTAGGACATTGATCAAGACTCAAACAAGTTCCCTTCTCAACAGGAGTGTCTACGGGTTTAGAGTTATGCATCCGGAAACGCTCTAGAACCTTCTCAATATATGTCCGTTGGCACATACCAAGAAGTTTCTTAGGACGATCCATGATTATTTCAACACCTAGGACGTACCTAGCTTCACCCATGTCCTTCATCTCAAAGACAGAGGACAACCACTGCTTAGTAGCATCAATCATCTCCATGTTGTTTCCAGCCAATAGTATATCATCGACATATAGAGTGAGAAACATAATACCCTCAGATGTCTTCTTGATATACACACAATGATCTTCTGAAACCATGGTTATGGCTTCATGGAATCTGAAGTACCAAGCCCTAGGAGACTGTTTGAGACCATAGATGGATCGCTTGAGACGACAGACTTTGTCTTCTTGACCTTCGACACAAATCCGATAGGTTGGTCCATATATATCTCCTCCTCAAGGTTGCCGTTGAGGAAGGCAGTCTTCACATCTAATTGGAACAACTCCAAGTCCAAGTGGGCTACTAAGGCTAGAAGTAGGCGAATTGAGGCAAATCTCACCACAGGAGAAAATGTCTCTTCGTAGTCTACACCCTCAATTTGTGTAAATCCTTTCGCCACAAGTCGGGCCTTGAACTTGTCAATCGATCCATCTGCCCGGTGTTTAATTTTGAAAACCCATTTGTTTCCAATAGATTTACGTTGGGGAGGGAGATCAACAAGTTCCCATACTTGATTCTTCATCATTGAGTCCATCTCATCCTTCATGGCATCCATCCACTCATTGTGGTTTGGTGAGTTTATGGCCTCCACATAGGAGGTAGGCTCATCACACTCCAAAGGAGTGCATAGGAAGGTTTCCTCCTCGATTTGAAAAAATCTTCGAGGTATTCTTCCACGTTCACTTCTTCGAAGTTTAGGACTTCTCTCTTCATTCTGGTCAGGTGTATCTCTCCCCCTCCTCCTTTCAGATGTAGGGTTGTGATCATCTGTAGAACCGCTCCCACTATCCCCTATGGGCATGGGGTTTGGATTTTGAGGGCTATCCTCGTGATCCTGTCATGGGGAATAAAGTGTTTCTTCATCCTCAGGTGGGTTCTCGTGACCAGGCTCTATTCCACCATCCATGGGATCGCTCCCACTATCTGAAAGCAGTGGTGGAATAGTCACATTCTCGGTGGCTTCGCGGGTACCAAAATTCTCCCACTCACCGAGAGATGTTTGAGAGTCATGCTGTAACTCATACAGCTATAAGTCTTCTTTAATCTCACCAATACTTGAGAACTCATCCTCAAGAAAGTCAACATTGCGTGAATGTATTTCCTTCATGCCACCATTTGGGTGTTCCCCATACATTACATACCCTTTGGAATGTTCAGGGTATCCAACTGTAGGACCCGGGAAAAAACTTCCATTGGTGTCCTACGCGATGTTAGGCGAATCGAAAGAGGTGTCTAGTCTTTAAGGGATTTGAATTCAATTTTTATTAATCAAAATGTTCAAATGCAATCTTGTATTATTTTTATTTCCAGAAAATGTCATTGCTAAGAGAATAATATAACACAAAAAAACGAGGAGAATCAACGGTGAACCGAGACCTTAACTTTCTGATTCGTTTCTTTCTGTGATATTATTTCCCGTGCAATTAAAATTTTCTAGAAATAAAAAGGTAAAATTCAAAAAGAAAGCAAATGAATCAAATTGAATGAATTATAGAGTCGCCAATTAATTTCTGTTGAGAATTAATAAACTCAAATTAGACTCCGCAAACCGCGAACCATGAGATTCGGATCCGGGGGTAAGGTTACGAATTCGAAAGTAAAAAACCTTCGAATCCGCCCGTTCAAGGAACGGACTCTACTAAATCGGTTCGTTAAAGAAGAGAGTAGAAGAGGAGAATTAATTAGATTAATTTAAATTATTTAGATGCATGCGAAAAATTAAAATACGAAAATAAATAAATGCGATGAATAAATAAAAGCAATAAACAAAATACAAATAAATAAAGAACGAAATTAAAGTTATCTTCTCAAGTAATCCGGTTTAAATTAGTCATAATTGATATTAGCATAAGGATTACAACATTATAAGTGATTACAAGAAAATAAAAACGACAAAAAATAATGCCAAGTATAGATGCATGCAAATGATGAAGAGAGGAGAAGGAAAAGAAGAGAGGGAGAAGAGAAAGAAGAAATCACCTAGTGTCAATACTCTTAGGTGATTCGGTGTGTAGAAAAATGATAAGAGTGATGCTGTATTTATAGGGGAAATTGAGTGAGGAAATTAGGGTTATGAAATAAAGAGGGGCAGCTAGGCTATTCTGATCAACAGGTGGCCCAATATGTTGGAATGAAGGAAGCGGGCCACTATGGACCAGCATGTTGGGTTATTTTGAGCTGCCTAACTTCAATCGACCATAACTTTCCCATCCGACCTCCGATTAACTTGATTCAAGTGTCGTTGGAAAGCTTGTAATGAGTACTTTTAACTCCCAAAATTAGGAAACTCATAGAGGTTGGTGGAATGGCGATAATTTAAAGAAAAGGCTCAGGTACATGAACAAAGGGCTGAGTTTTTGGAATATTTGGACGCGGATGGCCTAAAAATGGAAATGGGCTAATGTGAAAGACTTTTTTGCAGAGGAAAATTTATTTGGGTTTTTTGTGGGTTTTTCATCATTTATGCATTTCTAGAATACTTGACATTTAATCCTAAAAAATAAAAATGCTCAAAATAAATTACATAATTACAAAGCTGAACTACGACAAAATTCAACGTCTACACCAACGAATACCATCTTGGTAGCCCTTGGACCAAGTTTCCCATATTTGTGGGTTGGGTTGTGCACATAGCCAGCCGAACCCCATGGGCGTAGATGATCCAAGGAGGGCTTTTTACCATTCCACAATTCATATGGAGTGACAAAGACACTTTTGCTTGGCACATGGTTAAAAATATATGTTGCCGTAAGCAATGCATCCCCCCAAAATCTAATTGGTAGGTTTGCTTGTGCCATCATTGACCTGACCATGTCAAGTAATGTTCTATTCCTGCGTTCTGCAACACCGATTTGTTGTGGAGTGCCAGGAATTGTTTGGTGTCTCTGTATGCCCTTTTGCTCACAGAATTCCTTGAACATATCAGATAGATATTCGCGTCCACGGTCGGTTCAAAGGGCCTTGACCTTTCGTTCCAACTGTGTTTCAACTTCATTCACAAAGCATCTGAACACATCCAGAGCTTCATGACGATGAGTCAATAGGTACACATACCCATATCGCGAATAATCACCGATAAAGGTGATGAAATACATTTGCCATTTCGTGCTTTCACGCTCATAGGTCCGCAAATGTCTGAGTGAATGAGGTCCAGAGGTTTAAAAGCCCTCGAAGCCTTATCGAAAGGTTTCTTGGTCGCTTTTCCAGCTAGGCAAGACTCACATCTCTTGACCCTAGTTAGTTGACCCATGAGACCTTCCTTAGCCAACCTACTCATTCGATCTTGGCCAATATGACCAAGTCTGGAATGCCATTTCACAGATTCAGAATTAGTATCAACGAATGAAACTAATGCAAGCGATAATTTATCATAATTGTCATTCACATCAATAACAATAAAGTCACTAGCCATAGTGCAAGTAGCATACAACTTGCCATTATAAAAGATCTCTAAACCAGTATTGCCAAGTCCAAAATAAAAACCTAGTTTTATTAAAGCAGTCATAGAAACTAAGTAACATCGCACCCCTGGTGCGTAGAGAGCATCATGGAGGAGTAACACATTTCCACCACGTAATCTAAGCTGGTAAGTTCCGATGCCAAGAACATCTTCTTGACTGCCGTTCCCTAAAACGACTGTTTGGACTCCCGCCGGGTACGGATGAAAGTTTACAAATCTAACTTTATCTCGAACTATGTGTTTGCTCGCTCCCGAGTCTAAAATCCAATTTGGGAGTGAATAAGCAACAAATGCATGATGGCAAACATTAAGTTCATAATGGGAGGAAATAGGTACCTTAGCGGGCTCAGGGCAGTCCCGAGCATAATGTCCTTTCTTCCCACAGTTAAAGCACTTCACACGCGCTTTATCTTTCTCTTTGTTTCCCTTAGCCTTCTGCTTTTTGGCAATGACACCCTTCAGACCACTCTTCTTATAAGGGCGATCCTTCCTTTGCTGCTTACCCTTATAGGGCTTGTTGTGCTTCAGGTCACCCCCTTTCACAACAAACACAGCGTTGGAAGTACCTCCATCTCAAGATGCTTGGAAATGTCTCCAAAAGTCTTAATATGCTCATTATGAGTCATATTTGCTTTGAAGTTTTCCTAGTGAGCAGGTTTGTCATGGAGGGCCCGTATCACATTGAGGACTTGTTCCTCATCAGACACCTCTCTACCTGCAACCTTAAGATCTCTGATTATGGCACTCATATTCAAGAGATGTTCAGTCACACTTCGACTAGAGTCGATAGTGTAATCCATCCACCTCAAAGTCAAGGCACGAAGCCTCGTTGCAGATGTTTGACCGAACCTGATCTTAAGCTTGTCCCACATTTCTTTAGCTGTGGGATAAACTTCAAATTCCTTCAGGAGATTGTCGTGCATGAGACATAACATCAAAATACGAGTAGAAGTGTCTTTTTCAGACCACGCCTCGTATTCTTTCATGCTCTCCTGAGAGGGAGGTTTTCCATCGGCATCATGAGTTGGTTTGGTCTTATAGACTGTCAGGTGGTGTAGAGTATGACGATCAGTTAGGACTAACTGAATTTTTCGGCACCAGATGTCATAATTGTCACCATCCAGCTTATCAATCGTGGCTATGTCACTTATTGGTTTGGTTGCCATTTCTACAAAAAAAAGATGATATTAAGGCACATTTTCCAAAAATAATTAAATTAACCAGAAACTCTCAATTGTCCATACCTCAAGTTCGAAAATTTCGTCAAGCTCATAATCATCACAATCGATGCGGATTAGGGAATTTCTATAATTTAACTATTATATACTCGCAAAAATAGAACATATCTATTAGCATTAAACACATTTAATGCTTGGTTATCACAAAGATATCCATTTACAACGTAAAAATTCATTTTACATGTAACATATAAGTTAATATTTTGATTAATCACGTAGATTAATCCTTAAGCAAAAATGTATATATATAAATAATCACACAGATTTAAAACAAAAGAATAAAAATTATCTCACCCAGAAATAAACAATATATATACATTCCTAATTAACACATAGTAATTATGAGATTGAAATTAGTAACAATATATATCTATAGTAAACACAATTCTATCCCAATAAGAATATATAGATATAAAAAAATTATATCAATAATAAACTATTAACATAAAGTTAATAATAAACTATTAACACAAAATTAATATTAAAGAAAAAAAACGAGGAAGCCATGAAAAAAAAACGGTAAAGGAAAAAATAAGGAGGGCCCATAAATAAAAGTAACTTCATATTGTAGTCTTTGCTTATAAAATAAGTCGGTAAAGGAGGGACCATAGAAACTTTCATATTGCTTTGGCATATTGGTTTTCCATACCGTAATAATAACTCCCTCAGTTATTCTTTCTCTCACTTATTTTAACCCTCTTGCCTTTCTTTATGCTCGTTCTCTCTCTAATCCCCAGAGAACTCATGTTCTTCCTCTTCTTCCTTTTTCCATGCGTCCATGGCAGCCATGAAAATCGGCGCTAAGCTCGGTTCTGCCACCTCCTTTCGACCCTTTTTTGGTGTTTCTCGGCTTTGGTGGCCCACAGCCGCCGCCGGAAAAAACCAAAAAAACAAATCCCAGATGATGTCAAAAACCGCCCACCCCAAAAACCTAGACCCTCGATCTGTCCCTCCGACAAGGATTTACGAGAAACGACTACTGCCATCACATAGATCGGCAACCGACGAATGCAACAGCGTCGGCTGTGAAGCCAACGCGCCTCCCAGGCGCTGCGCGTGACCCACACGCGCCGCTGTGTCTAGTCGATTTCGCAAGATTCTGGTTGGTTTCTCATTGATTGGGTCTGGGTCGATCTAAAAGAGGAAGAAGGACACCCCTGGGGCATCCGTTGGCGGCGCGTGACCCATACGCGCTACCCTTCCTCGGCGGTTCTGATGGGTAAGTCTCAAAATCTACTTAAAAACTTGATTTTATCTTTCGATTTTGATTTTAACTTGGAAAAAAAACGTCCTATTTACTCCAAAGTTCATCTTATTTCCCATCTCTACTTCAAACACTTTCTGGGTCAGGGAAGAACAAAAAAAAGATAGGCAAAAAAACTAAAAAAAAAACACACACAGTTTTAATTATTTAGGGGGAGAATAAATTCTTAAGCCCTAGAACACAGAAGCACATATGTACAATTTTGGCTCTGATACCACTGTAGGTAAGTATATGATATACTTGAATGCGGAAGCGTACGGATCAGATTGACGTAGTATGCTCACTGGTTCCCGGTGGCTACTAGAGTTCCCGGATGAATCACTCCCTAAGACCCTAGCAAATGATGGTTTGCTAATATGTGTGAGAGACTGGGATTAATAGACAATCTATGTCTTCTGGTGAAGCCCCAAACCTATGCTTATATAGGCCTTCTGGGCTATCCCATTTGTCTATGAATAATTAGAACTCTCATCATGAGATTCCATTGTCATAATGGATGTCCAAGCTGCTGAGCACTAATGCTTAATGAGGCTGCTACTTTCATGATTAAGCTGAGCACTAATGCTACTTTCATGATGAAGTTGGCCCCCTTGTAGTAGGTGGCCGTCTAATAAGCTGCATGATCATCTTCCTAGAGACCTATAAGAACCCACTTACAATTACAAGTTTGATTAATCTTACATACATCTAGCTCCAAGCAGTGAACCAATGAACTAAGTACAAAACAACTTTATGCACCAAAACAATACAAATTCATGTACCAATGATTGAAAAGTTGACGAGGCAGGACTAGTTTATATGCATAACAGATGTATTGTATCTCCTGTCCTCCAGTCTCATGACTCGTATGACCCTGAGAAATGTGCTGAGGTACCATGCAAGTTTATCAAAAGAAGTTCAACATCAACATGCAAATTGCACAAGGAGTTCCTTTCTATACTTGAGAATTTTGTCGCTACGGGCCTTAGGAAATTCAAATTTAAATAGGGAATTTTGAATGGATCAGTCCACCTCGATGTAGACTTTCTGAAAAATAGTTTTAACTGGCAGTTGAAGAGGACATAGTCGTTTTCCCTAACTCTCTTTTGACAAGGTTCTTATCGTGCCGGACCTTGGCTCTTTCTTTGTAGATACAAGCATTGTTGTAGGCTTGTGTTTGGAGTTCGACAATCTCATTGAGTTGGAACTTCCTTCTTTCTCTTGCTAACTTCAACATCTTGATTGTCTAAAATGGTGTGTTGCACCTTCATTGGTAGATGACAAGCCTTTCCATACACCGACAGGATGGAGTTGCTATGGGGGCTTATAGGTTGTGCAGTACGCCCAAAGTACATCATTGAGCTTGCTAGTCCAATCTTTCCTCAGACTTGTCAACTGTCTTCTCTAGCAAGTTTTTTTAACTCGTGATTAGACAACTCCAATTGATAATTGGTTTGAGGATGGTAGGGCATGACTAGCCTGTGATAACATACATATTTCCTCATGAATACCTCCAAAGACTTGTTACAAAAATGTACTCTGTTATCACTTATAAGGGCTCATGGTACTCCAAATCTGTTGATACATTCTTCTTTTGGAACTTGATGTCCACCTTTGTGTCCTTTATTGGTGGTGCGATTGGTTCAACTCGTTTGGAGATATAATCAATAGCCACTAGAATGTTGGTGTTGTTTCTTGATGTGAGAAGGGTCCTTATATCATAGATAGATTTTATTGTTTGCTCAGTTTGACAAAAGGTGACACCTTCAAAGGTAAAGTCAATGTTGTGGATCTCTCTTTTGGGAAGATTTAATATAAAGGAGCAATTAAAGAGGAAATGGATCATAAACAAGGAGATGAACATTTTCCCTTTGTGTGCCAGCCGAGAAGAGGATGAGATCATGTGTTTATCATATGCTCCTTCTCATGGCAAGTTTGGATAAGAATAATGCAAGACTTGGGAAACTTCACACCACAGGAAGACAAGTTGAAGAGAATGTTTGAGAAGTGGATGCAAGCAAGATTCATAAACAAAATGAGTAGGAAATTGTGGGTAGCCTCTTGCTTTGCAATTTTATGGTCCATTTGGAACCATAACAATGCTGTGGTATTTGAGCAGCAAGAAAAGGATAAGAATTTAGTTTTACAACCTGTAAAGTGGCATGTGCGATTTTGGACTACAACATGGAAATAAAATTTTCCATACTTGTTGGAGATGTTAGTAGTAAAGTTTCACAACATATCTTTTTTATTTTTCAGTAAAAGAAAGAAACATGAAAAGGGAAGGAAGTTATCAATGCATCAGGAGGCTTTACTGAAACTTTAGATGAGTATACAAGGACAGAAGCACGACAAAAGATACAAGGAGTACCTACTTTTGCTTTCGATTTACTTTTCGTGATTTCCGTGATGTACTGAGGTCATTTTTAATGTAGGACTAGTACTCCATTGTAGTGTTCTTTGATACTTTATTTGATTTGAATAAATTGGGCTAAAGAGCAACTTAAAAAACATTTTTTTTGAGCAAAACTTAAAAAACATTTGATTTCAAGTAAACATCGTTTTTTAAAGAAACATAAACTAAAATTATTTACTAACAATTTTAAGGTTAACCAATTGCATCACTAACTTGTAGTATATTAAGTGTATATATGTAATTATTTAAGTTTGTTTCTTAATTTATGATATCAATTAAAGTTTTTCTTTTCATAAAATTAATTATTATAAAATATGAATATGGGCCCACTACCACATTATTCAAATTATTTAAAAAATAATATAAAGAAAATAAATCTCACTAATATTCTCCGTTTCAATTTCATTGTTATCTAGGGAATTGTGTTGGAAACTTTTATTGTGGATTTTTCATTGTGTTATTAAATAATTTATTAAACTTAGTCAGAGAAAATCTTAAATAGTAAATTTATTCTTCAAAGTTTATGATTATTAATTGTTGAATTTCATTATAATTGTGAGTATTGTGTGATTAATTATATAAATTGGTTCTATATTATCCAAATACAATGGGTAGACTCTGAGGTGCTTGTAAACCAATTCTATTTAATTGGTTTATTCTTCAATGCTAAAAACATACTTAATATTTTTTAATATTTCTTTTATTTAGTCTCATGGTTACATCACATTAAATATATCTATTTATCACTATAAATTAGTAAAATGTAACCCTTTTTTTAATGGCATTTATAATTTATAGAAATAAACTGTCTAAGTTTGGAGTTAACTAATGAGTAACTAAGCTTCTCAAATTCTTTATTTAGCTTATGAATTTTCTTAGGTACTTGTGTTTTAATATATATAATTTGTATAGGGAAATTGGATTCTAATAATACGAGCTTTTGGCCATATAAGACTTAATAATACAAACTTTCGATTTGATGATGAATAATATGAACTTTGACCCCCTGTTGCCCCCAATAATACGCCACCGAGTTAAGATTTACTTGACTCGGCAGCGATCCTGCCTGGTGGTGGCGGCACATTTCTTTTGCTGTTTGACCATGCCATGTCACCCATTGACTTGAAAAATTGTCATGTCACTCAGTTTTTCCCTCCTTCCCTGTGTTTCTCCTCCCTCTCCTATTCTTTCCGACTCCTTCAAGCAGCCATGGTTGCTCCTCACTCTCCCTCTTCTCTCTCTGTTCTTATTCTCTTTTGTCTCCTTCCTCCCTCTTCTTTTTTCCCAACTGGGTATTCAACATCAATCAAAAACACCAAAGAAAGTGCAAAACTTTTGTAGACAATCAGACCAAAATGAACAGGAACCCTTAGCTTAAAATCAAATTAAGGGGATACCCAGAAGAAGAAATGGATCGAAGAAGAAGAAGAAGAAGAAGAAGAAGAAGAAGAAGAAGAAGAAGAGGGAGGGAGGGAGATTGAATGAATCTGGAAAAGAAGAAAGGGGAATGACGAAGAGAGAGAGAGAGAGAGAGGAGAGAGAAAGAGCTGATGTGGACAAAATAAAGTTGACTGGGACATCCTCCGTCGTCACGTCATCCCGCCACCGAGTTAAATTGGTGGCGTGTTATTGAGGGCAACAGGGGGTAAAAGTTCATATTATTCATCACCAAATCGAAAGTTCATATTATTAAGTCTTATATGGCCAAAAGTTCATATTATTAGAATCCAATTTCCCATTTGTATAAAATTATCCACCTGTAATAAAAAGTAAGATGTTGAAGTATGTAAAACATGAATCATATTAGTAAGGTAATATTGAAATTTTTAATAAAAATATTATGTGAAAAATGATTAGAAGAGTTGCGTGCAAAAGAGAATTAATCAGAGAAGATGAAGTATTATAAAATTATTCCCAAAAAAATTATAAAAAAAGTTGTTCTGCATCGTACAGGTGTGAAAAATTAAGAAGGAACGAAACAAACCGAGATTATGCCGAGAAGCTTCACAGGGACTACGCACGAGACCTTTAACTAAATAGCAGAGCTGATTGACCAGGCGACTGGCAGCTGCTTCAAACTATTTTAGCAGTTTCGTCAGGCAGCCAATCACAATCCTCATTCCCAAATTTTTGACCTCCTAATTCTGCATTGTTTAAATAAATAAACATTAGCAGCTTCAGACCAAAGAATTCCTGATCCCTTTGGAATTTGTATCTTGCATAGCCTTGGCCTTTACTTTGCTTATAAATACAGCAACTCTTTACCCACAGAAGGGGTAATACATACAACACTTTACAGATTCAATTCCGTCTCTAGTTCTATTGGGTAATCCTCTCTGTCTTCTCTATGCTTCAATTTATGATTCATATTCTGACGGTTTTTAATGGTAATTTTGAAAAATTTAGGGTTTTTGTTCTACTTTTCTGGGCAAGGGTTGAATTTGATCATGTCGTCGGCTACTTTAAGGAGGCGACTTCATCATGGGGATGTTGATGGGAAAAGGCATGAGAAGTATGAGTCGTCTAGTGCTGATAGTTTAAGTGAACCATTACTTGGTAATAGTCCTGATTATGGGGACCGACATTCTGAGGTGTGACCCAGTTCTTCATTGAATCTAGTTACATGATTTTCTACCTCATTTCTTGTTAAGATTGTTTCTTTTTTTATTGTTACAATTGTAGCAATATAGCTTGGATGAACTTCTGGATGATGAAGGAAAGAAGGTCAGACTTCATTGGACACTTTTATTTTCACAGCTGATTGCACAGTGGGCACAGTGGCTAGGTAAGCAGTTGATATTCTCTTCCACTAAGGACTGACCTATTGTGCCAAGTTCATGCAGAATTGTCTCATTTGGCTTTTTGTTGATCTATCCTTATGTCTTAGATAATGGTTACCTGCCAGCTGAGCAAGTTTCTCTCTTAGAGCATTGCCCTATCTTTGTTCATATGGTTGAATCACGTTCCAGCCATGTTTGGGGCCTTGATTCAAGTTGGAAAACCTGTCAAATTGGTCCTTTTATTTTAGGGTGTATGGGGGAGGGATCGGGGGATGTTTCCTCTATTTCATTGTATATGAATGATGACTGTAGAACACGCAAGAGATCTGATATATTTTCACTATTAACTGAAACTACGAGCCTTCTTTGCTAATGTTATAGTGTTCATAGATCATAGTAATTGAAATATGAAGAAATAATATTTGTGAGGGTGAGAAGTACATATAGTTTTTCTCATTCTTCCCTCCCATAAAGCTAGTAGATTACTTTAGAGGATTGCCCATGAAAGGGATATATACTTTTCTGAACTTTTGAAATAGAGAACCCTTGAAGCTCGAAACTCTTGTGCTCTTGGGTCTCGAGAAGCTTGTAGAGCACTGACGTTTGCTACTTAGACTCTTTATTTCACCTTTGGTGCCTGTGTTTTGACATGACTACGGATACTTCACTTTCGGGATTTTTGGAGTATGGGTAAGTCTTAGACTGCATGCATTGTCCTACCATGCAATTCAATTGGAATGCAGCGAATAAAGTTTTTCTTAAGCCTCAAACCTTGCAATTAAATTGGCTGTGGATGTTCACCTTAGGTAACCAAATCCAAACACCTTTAATCACCTATGCCTTGAGTGGAAGTTGGTTCTCTTATGAATGTCAAGTTAAGCTCAACTCCACAGAAATTGAGGGATCTGTTTTCACTATATCATTTATTACTAGGTAAGTTCTAATTTGATCAATTTTGGCCTTGTGATGACTATTTACCATTCCCGTCTAGGGCTTGTGAGTGGTCATGTTAAGTCCCACTAGGTGCATGCAATTTGTCTTTCTTATCTGGAGGTAAAAACTTCATATATCATATTAGGTTTCACAACTGCAGGATTGAGTGCAGTACACTATGTTCAAATATATGTTATTCTTTCAATAGGTATAAATGTTCACTCAGGATGCATGTATCATTCATTTTTATCAATTGAAAATTCACATTGTTTTGCAGCAAACATTGTGCTTAGTTCTGGGTCAGTTCTTGGACGATTGTTGACTCTCCAGTCAAATTCACAAGATAAGCTCCTAGCGCCATCTCTTAGTCCACTACAGGTATTTGTTTTTGTTTGTTGATTGCTGGGGACCTACCTATGACATATTTGAAGTGTTAATGTGCTGAAATTAAACTTCTACGGGAGAACTGGCAGGGAAAAGTTTACTCTTCTAATAATTATCAATGTGATTATGAACAGATGGTTAGTTAATTAAATGTTGCACTTGTACTTGGTAGATTGAACTTTCCATGATCTTGGCATTTTGCACGTGGTTGACTTCAAATGAATGTGTTTTTGGCCATTCTTAGTCTTTGTCTGGGAAACGTGAGAACTAAATTTGAAGTGATAACATTGAGGATGTAAGGGTTGGAGTAGAGGATGTAAGGGTTGGAGTACTCTTTTGTTCCTGTCCTTTATAGATTTGAGATTTCTAACATATTTGGGTATCTTCTCATACTGCTCTTGTAGGAAGAAAGACTCAGGAAGCTTCAGCGTAGGCTACAAGTTCCTTTTGATGGAAACCTACTGGAGCATCAGGTTAGTCTTCATTCAGTACAAGTTTTTTAATGTCTCCTGTTTCGTGGAGGATGTTAAATGTAGCTGTCCTCATTGATATGATGGTATATGACTAGGCCCCTTTTTCCGATTAAACAATTGAGCAAAGGAAAGACAAAAACATTGCTTTGATGTGTTTATCATTATTATAGTCCAGTACTGAGGTAGCCTTGGAATGTGAAATGTTTCAAGGAATGAGAAAATAATGTCCCAGGATGCTGAAGTAATATGATAGTGGATGGAAATTAATGAAATATTAGTGTCAACAACAAATTGGTGTGGATATTCAGATTGAAATTGACATTCATTTTGTTTGACTCTGAAATTGACAAACTTGTGCTGTTTATATATCTATGTTGGTGTTGATTGTCGTAGGTCTCTATTTTGGTTCAGAATGCATTGTTTTATGAACTAAGGATTTGATGCTTATTTATTCTTATTGCTTGCATTATTTGCATTCAAAGGATTTGCAACTCCAGAAGGTTTTCTCAAAATTGTTTTAGTGTATAAATTTATCTACATCCAGATCTGATTCTTACCAGACCCTTTCCGCGAGCAGTGATGTTTGTTGAGGCAAGGCTATCCACATCCAGATCTGATTCTTACCAGACCATGAAAGGGGAACGTACATTGGGTGGTGGTGTTGGTGTTGGCGTTGTTGTTGAGTTGCATGAAACCTCATGCGTCTGGATAGGTGTTGAAATACCTCTATTTTATTAGTACTGCAATGATGCAAATGATACAAGAGAACTTGCAGGCCGTGGGGAATTCAGATATTGGTAGAGATGCTTTAGCCATTCTGTACAACAACATCATTGACATGCTTGCACTCTGCTTAGTATTCTATCAATGGGTGCTTCCCATTTATTTCCCTACAAACCCCAAGATAAAATGTAAAAATAAAAATTAATTAACAGAAGGGATGCCTTTTCAACATCCCATATGAAAAACACACAGTTGTAACAAAGTAACATCAAATATATGTTCTCCTAATTATGCAAGGCCTTCCAATGCAAGTAATCAATTGTGAAGGAGTTCACAGTCTGTACAAGTTACAGCAATCCGCTTACTGAAGCAGATAAAGTCAGCAGCTCAGCCCATGAAGTCAGGCCACAGCTTGTTAATTTTCTGATATGGGTCGCTAAAATGATGTAATTGAATGTGTGGAGTGATCTTAGTCCTAACCTCTTTACTTTGTAATCTGTTGCATAACTATCCCTGTTGGATCTCCCTCTTCTCCGACAGCACCATTTATGTGTTTTTTACTGTTAACAACATGATCTCTGAATTTCATCATTGCTTATGGATTGGTAGGGAAGTAAACCTTACTTTGGTAAATTTCGAAATACCTTTGCATCTAAACCTATAACAGGGAACTACTTTTGCATTTATGTATATCAGTGTTCAATTTAAGTGGTTCTAACAGTTATAAGTCCTAGGAAAAGAAGCAAATTGTTGAGAATTTTTTTCCTTGTTACTGTATGTTGGTTCACAGGATGTGTGTCGTACTAGCTACATGAACCATTCTTTCCTTGTTTCTTATCCCAGGTTTTGCGTGATCCATGTCTAATAAATGTCAAATACTGCTCTGTGTACTTTGCCAACCATGGGGTCATCCATACAAGTGGTACTCTGTTTTATGTGATTCCTTTCAGATGTCTACGTGGAATGTTCCTATTTTGATCATCTAAACTCTTCATGCTTGTTTGTTCGTGCTTGTGGAAGTGCAATTTAACAACTTATGTCTGGTTCATAGTTTGCATTTGTTTTTTGTTTCAAAGGGGAAACTGCCTATCCAAAATAGTTAATGATGAGATTTTCTGCAGGATGCGCTTAAGCAGCTGTGGAGGCTCGCTTACCCATACAGAGAGATCCCACCTCTTAAATCTGAACTTTGGAAAGAAATGGGTTGGCAAGGTACTGACCCATCAACAGATTTTAGGTATGATTACTGGTAAGACTTAGCAATGTGTTACAAACCTCAATCATTCTGATTTTGACAATCTTATGTTTCCATTTGTTAGGGGTGGAGGATTTATATCACTTGAAAATCTTATATTCTTTGCTGAGAAATACCCGGTTAGTCTTCAACTTTTTTGTCTTCAAACTTTTATAGATCTTTTTGACTGCTTTGAATTGGGAAACTGATATGGCACCCTTTTTTGCCAAATTGTTTTAGATTTTTGGGTTGTGAGGATGCAACTCACAAGTTATGGATATAATGTCAATGTTGTCCTTGAATTGCAGTGTTGAGAGGGTATGTGAATGCATACTGAGTGCATATGTCCATGTGGGTAGTATGCAAAAATTTTATAATTGCATGGATTTGCATAGGATATAATCAGTTGAGATGCAAATGTATTGGGAAAAGCAGGGGCCTTGCTTTTTTGTTGGGTGGGTTGTCATATTTATGTAAAGGCCTTATCTGGCCATGATTCTGGTGGGTTTGAAATATATGAGATTCCATTGTCTCACATTCACTTTTTTTCTTCTCACTTGCATCCATATGTTCACTTTCTGTTTTTATTAGCATCTTTTGGACTAAAAGGATACATCACATGAAATATTTCCTGAGCAAGATCCCTTGTATTTGCAAGTAATATTTGGTGGAAGGATGTACGCATTGTTGGCGTACTATTTAGTTGTCGGACCCAAAACTATGGAACCTTTTCTGCCTTATCTGAAAGTGAGCTTGTGTAACTTGCATGGATTTGATGTGCTCTCTAATACTCAACAGGAGTCATTTCAGCGGTTATTGCTCAAGCAAGATGGAAAACGGGCTGAGTGGGAGTATCCTTTTGCTATCGCTGGCATCAATATCTCCTTCATGTTGGCACAAATGCTGGATCTTCAATCTGGTATGTAACCTGTAGGCTGTAATAAGATGATCTGGTGCATTCTATCTTTGTGTGTGGTCACTATGTGCCTTAGCTCCATGAAAGACATTAGGATAGTGCTTTGAGGTTTGAAACGATAAAGTAGTGCAGTTGGGACATTGGGCTGTTTGTGTCCACTTGGTTTTCAATATTCATGTTTATCTTTTCTTATTCTCTGCCCATATTGGAGGTGTATCATGTTTGACCTAAATTCCTACACTTCCTCACACTCTCTTATGGATGTCCTGTCTGCTATTCTGTATCCTTGGTAATTTACACGTGCAGTTCTGTCACCTTATTTCAAATTTTCCTTGGTCCTTATCTTCCTCTCCAGTCTCCACAATCTAAAAATGTCCATGCTATCCGATATAAGGAAACTATGCCCTTCCAAGACATGTTAATTTGCACACGTGGGTAAAATGCGGATCAATTATGTTGAAACTTCTAATCCCTAACCATAACCTTTTAGGTTCAGGTCAGCCCAATGAGTTGCAAACATAATTTTTCATTTGTGTTTCTTATAAAATTTATGAAGATAGAAATAGTATTTAAAATCGAAATAATATATGCAGCTTGCAAAACAATAAAACTTTGATATTTATATCTTTTATAGGATTCAATCTACTCTGTATAGCATTCTTTGACATCATCGATCATATTTGATAATAAATTGAAATTGTTATATTCGTCTGATTTAGGTCTCTTGGACCTAAATAATCTGAACTTTAGAGTTTAGAGGTATTTGCTTTGGATGAACCCTACTTAGAAAATGCTACTTATCGAGCTGAATTTTAAGACAATATTGTTTCCTGTGCTCCACCACCGAGTTCTGGTTCAACTCATTATTTATTTTTGAGCCACAACTCATGATAAATTACGTGGCCGTGAGGATGATAACTCATGTGACTTTGTTGGGCACTGAAATTTTAGTAAAACGAAAATCAACCATGATACGAGGTCTACAACCACACTCTTTCTTCCTTCTCAATTGAGCTTAAAGAAAATAATAATAATAAATAAACAATGCAAAACCTCATTAACTCAGATCTGCCGATTGACTTAAGCTATCTAGCCATTCCCTGTTGATAATTCATCCTTCCTCTTTTTTCATTAACTCAGACCGACAGACCTATGCTTTTCTTTCATTTTTCTATTGAACTCTGCTCATCTACCTTTCATCTCCTCTAAAGTGCAAAATTCTCTCCTGGATTCTTTCTTTGTTGGGTACCCACTTCCTTTCTCTTATCAAATCAGCATAACTGTACCCAGGTGTGGCTTTGGTTGAGGTGCCTTCTGAAGGCGGCAGCTCTTCCAACTTCCTGTTCCTTGCTGGCGGTGGGTTTTCTGCTTGATTTAGTTAGGAGTATTGAGAGAGAAGAACCACCTCTATTCTTTTTTCTGGAATTATTTTCTGCAATGTTGAGAGACTAAGTGATGTTTTGTTTTTTTTCTTTCTTTTTGGTTTTAAGCGCAATGGAGATGGGAGAAATAGAGGGAAAGCGACTGTACATTATTTGTCATGGTTAATTTTCTTTGAACTTTGATTTCAATGCCCATAAAAACCAAGTGAGCCTTCGCTGTTGCAACATCATTTTCTGTCGGGTTCAACTCGATGATGTTACGCTAGAAAAAAAGGGCTAAAGTCAACTTCAGCGGGTAATATTTCCTAAGTTGGGTTGGTAACAAAAACCCCTAAAGTTTGAATTATTTTATTCCAATCATTCACTTTGTGGACCATATTTTTTGATGATGAGAAACTTTCATTCTAGAGGTTGTCAGATGGCTCGTCATGTGTGAAAATCTTTGAAAATTAGATGTCTTCCGAGCCCAACAGATGTGGACCCTAACCATACCGGTTTTGGGTGTTAAATGTTTGCGATGTATATCCTTACCTCTGCTCAAGGTTTACTGGATAAGTAGTATGGAAACACATACCCATGGATTACTCCAAACATGACCTATCAACCTCACAATTTCCACTTAAATGGGAAGTTTTTTTGTTTCCATAAGAAATTGGATCTTTTGTAGGGAGCTTGGAAGGTGGGGGTGGTTGCCAATGTGGCTACCGCCTCTTTGGTGGACACTTCAAACCATGTTGTAGCTGCCATGTTTCGAAACTTACTAGCCAGATACAGATTGTTGGAAAATGAAAATGATAGGAAAGACAGATGAGGCTAATAAGATTAGTATGGTAGTCACATGGAAAGGGTGCTGAATATAAAGTTTATTGTTGCAGGAAAACCTCGTTCTACTGCAGGGGTACGGTTTCTAGAACTGCTCGCAGAAGATGAAATGGCATTTGACAATCTCTACTGTGTTGCCTTTCGGTTAATGGATGCGCAGTGGCTGGCAAAGCGTGCCTCATATATGGAGTTCAATGTTTGTCCTTGTTCTTCACTTGAAATCTTCTGCTTTATTGCAATTCATCCAAAAGAAATGTTTGTCATCCTTAGCTGATCTCACGGGTTATATTTTTCAGGATGTTTTGAAATCAACAAGAACTCAACTAGAACGGGAGCTTGTGTTGGAAGACATTCGCAGCATAAGGGACTTGCCTGCTTTTAACCTCTTGAGGAGATGATATTTCAACAGTCCATTTGAGATATACATACCTGATGAAATGGAACAGTTGTTTCTCAACTTGAATGGTTTCTGATGTTGTACATTATCCAAGATCTAGATATACCTATGTTTAGTTTATATTTCAATGTACATGTTCTTGATCTATTGAATCTCTTGTCTCGATTGAACCTCTTTAAACTTGATTTCAAGCCCTGTCCTTTTCCTTTCTCCTTGCTTATTAGTTTTTACAAAAAAAGGATGCTAGATTCAAGAAAAATGGAGGGAAAAGCATTAGTTTGAAGTAACTGTCAAAACTATTTGTATTATCAACCCTTTTCACGGTATAACCTTTCCAGAACTGAAGTCACGACACTAGTTTTCCTAATGGATTAATGGGTTAATTGTCTGAGCCCATCATAATGAATTTGGTAAAACTGGCATTACTTGATCACGAGGATAAAAAAGTTTTGATATGCTTTTCAAAAAGATAATCATTAAGTTTAGTAACTAATATAAAAATTTACATTAAAAGTTTGTTTGAAATTTAATCAAGTTTCTTACATAGCGTTCATGTTAAACAAAAATGGCCAACGACAGTTAGCACTTAGCAACTTGCCTATCAATAAACTATGTCTGAGGAAGCAACTAAGTGAACCAACTTAGTATTTACGCATAGAAGGTTTTTCTCATATTACTTAAAATAAATTTTCAATATTTACTATATTATTAACAAATAATCCCCATAATTTATTTTTTTATGGGCTTGGGGCCAAGTTCAACACATCAAAATCCAAGTGATGAAGATGTAACTTGGCTACATGCATATATGTTGTTAGTTTAGTTATACCTTTACAAGTATAAGGTACCTTCACGTTGCAAAAATACTAACGACATTATAGTGTGTTCTAATTAAACGTCACCTTACCTTACCTTTTAGTTTGTTAATTTCTAATTAAACAAGTTTAATTTAGTGTTCGAACAATATATGTGTTAGATGATTGGATGCAATGCCTTTGTGGCTCGTTTCGATGGTGCAATGAAGAGACCTCTTTGTGGTGGTCATATTGGTGAACAGAGTTACTTTATAGAGATTGTATTGCAAAAAATTATTGGGAGGTGATCACTGGTTTTAGGAAAGATTAAATGGTCTCAAATTTATGAAAATATATTGGGGGTAATAGAATATTTATCCCGAATTGTGGTAAAAAGTATGGTTACTTATGTGCCATACCTTTAATGCCCCCTCATTATAACAATGAGATGAGTAGGCTGACTATGCAATTTTATTCCTAAAATTAAAAAAAAAAGAACTTAAAAAATCTCTCTTTTTATCATATCAAAAAATCAACTTGATTCTTTTCTAAGATTTACCCTCCTTTAAGTATAAGTAATCCGTAGTGGAGTTGTCAATTTTGTAAATCCAAAATATCGCACCTTTAGAAAGGGCGATTTTAGTTTTGCGTGCTACATCGATTGTAAAACAATTTGGTGCTTAAGCCTTAAAATATGATTCAATCATTCAAATCATAATTAATAAATCTTAAAAGAATTTTCATACCAATATTAGTTTATAAATTGATCACTAAGTTCTCAGATAAAAACATTCGAATTAATAAAACTAGTGTTAAACCCGTGATATGCACGAGTGTATTAAAAAGTAAATGTTTAATAATTAAAAAATATTTATAATATAAATGAATATAAATTTTTTAATGGAAACTCATATGTGTAAATCGTATAATATATATTATTAGCTACAATCTGTGTCCGATATAACCAAAGCTATAGTGGTGATAAACTTCGTAAAGTGTTTATATTAAAAAATAGACATTTATTATAATTTAAAGTCATATAAACAATTATTATGTTTATAATTTATTGTTAAACATAAAGAAAAAACTGTAATTTTAAATTATAAACAAATTGTTATATATAAACATAAAGAAAAAAAAACATAAATTTCATAAATTATAGTTTATATAAAGATTATTGTTAGTTTAAAGTTATATAAATTATAAAGAAAAAACATAAATTATAAACAAATTATTATATATAAACATAAATTATGTATATCAATATTATAATTGTTTATATGACTTTAATATACCCGTGCATCAAACAATTATTGTTAAATTATAGTATAGTTTACATAACTTTAAATTTTGTAAAGTGTTTATATAAACAATTATAACATTGATATACATAATTTATGTCTATTTTTTCTTTATAATTTATTATTAAACATGTAAACACATAATATAATTTAAGTCATATAAAAAATTATTATAATTTTATGTTTATATATCCACCAATGATTTATAAAATTGGTATACACAAAAACAATTCCAAGTATAATCAAAGCTATTGACTTGGAACAATGTAAAACAGTTAGAACAAAAGATAATTTTATTTCGCACAGTCCCACAACGCAAAACCATATCAAAGCTATGCAATCAAGCTAGCAAAAATCAGTAAATACTTCTACTTTTTTTTTGGCTCAAAAGAAAGCAACTTCATTCCAAATGGTTTAAATGCAGTACATCAAAGAGTAAAACATCCTCTAAGAAAGGTGGGGGCTCTTCCCGAAAAGTTTTCTGTGACACATTAAGGCTCCAGCTGGCTACTCTGTGGGCTACCGCATTACCGTCTCTTCCTATCCAAAGGATATCATTAATATTACTCTGGGACCACGCACGCAGAACATCCTCCAACACTTGTGCATCTGCTCCCCTTCCACTTGATCTGGTGTTAACTTTGTAAATACTTCTACTAAATTGTATAACATTACAACAAAATTAAGATAGTAGCATACAAAATCGCAATTGACGACATAAATACATAAATTAATGATAATTACATATAATAATTCCATTTATGACATATCTCTCCTTGTGGCTTCAAAATTGAATCAAAATTAGCGTTATCTTGTAAGTAACCCTGCAATTATTAGAGCATAATTACAGTTTAGCATACCTAAACATTGAGCACAAACTCTGGAAATCATGAAAAGATTATGCGCATTCATTATTGCATCTTTAATGCATGTTTATTGACATAAGAACTCCAACCGAAATTGCCACATCAAAAAAGCGACGTCCATTATCAACCTCTAGTTGACCACCATGCTATTGTTGCCGCTTCCATACAGTCGCCAATATCATTAAAAACACATTTCTATCCCTATTGTGCAAAATCGAAAAAAAAAAATCAAAAAACACAAAACTAAAATCCTCCAAAAAAATGAATGAAGAAGCATTAGTAATCCATGTAGATAATCATCATTAGTGCAAAGAGTTAAAAAAAATAAAGGTACTCAACAAAGCAACAACAGTACAACACACAGATAAAGAATATACTAACCTGATCAAAATGAGGATTATGCGTTTTCACATAGTAGAGTATGAATGATATAGAAAATGAATTTGTAGTAGGGAGGATATTGATAGTTGCCAACATGCACATGGTATAAAGATTTTGTTTTTATAGGTAGGTTTCGGTTTAGAGTTTTCAGGATAGGTTAGTATTAGAGACAAATACTAATAAGAGTTTTACAATAGGTCGAGAGGTAGAGTCCTAATTAGATTTGGGTGAGAGGTAAAGTTCTAATTAGATTTGGGTGGGAGTTAGACTCCTAATTGGATTGTGAAGTAGATTTCTAATTAGATAAGGTATACTCTAATCTGATTGGAATTCTTGTTTACTATTTTTTCAAATTGATTTTTTAAAAATTATTTCATGGGTAGGAATTTCTTACTGTATTTTTGAATTGATTTTTTTTCTTTAATATGATTGGTCAATAACCCCTACAAGTTGAGTATTTCAAATTTCGAATATATTACTTTTATATTATTATAGATAGATTTGTGAATAATTAGCGGTCAAAATTAATTTAGATAAAATATCAATTAATTTGGGACGGAGGGAGTAATAAACAAAGGAAATTAAACCAAACAAATCAATGAAAACCCATTGGAGATCAACAAACACACAAAAGTAGCCGATTAAAACAAAGTGACAATTGATATAGGGAAACAAAAGAGGAAGAAAGGAAGAAGAATAATTAATTAACATACCAAGCAAATCAACGAAGAATTAATAATATCGCAGCAACAAGAGAAGGGTAGAAGGGTTTTATAATACAGTGGAAATTAGGGTTTAACGACAAAAGGATACTAATATGGGCGGATCTATGTGTACAATAGGGGTGTCCACGGACACCGTTAGCCAAAGAAAAGTTTGTGATTCTCCAATATTATTTAGAAGATTTTTTTTAATTGGAGCAAGTACTGGACACCGTAAAAAAAGTGTAAAAAACATAATAGGGGTGTCTAATTTACCAGCAACCAAAAAACTCTGAAATATTACTCCATCCGTTTTAAATAAATTGTCCAAGTTTGACTAATTAGGTCAAAACTTTTACATGAATACAATATTATTAGTGTTGCTAAGATAAAACATGAAAAAAATTAGCGGTCAAGTGTTGCATCGAAGACCATGAAAAGGTAAAATAGAGAAATTAATTGGGACAGAGTGAGTACCAAATTATTATTTTTTTATAAACAAAAAGTGTAAGTCAATGAATTGGGTAATTAGGTATTAATATAAGTTTAAGATATAAATATATAGTTAATGTGAAATTTTAATTTATTTGGTAGGTATATTTATATGATATTGTGAAATTTTGTTAAGCTTGTAAATATGTCATTTTAATATTTATTTTTATTTTTTATTATTATAATATTTATTATTTTTCCAAAAATGTTTATTGAATAACAAGTATATCGGACACTCCTAAGTTGAAGGTCAGGATTTGCCACTTCATACAATTTATAACATAAGTCATGCTGTGATTTTTTTTATTAATTTTTCTTTTTGTAATTTTCTGTAGGATAAAACTTGTTGTGCAATTAATTGCAAAACAACCTTTTTTTTAGGAATCCTTTTTGTTGTATTTTTTAGGAAACTTATCTATGGTTTTTATTTCTCTTTCCTTTCTCTAAAGTGCCGAATCCAGAAGGGGCATGTCATCATGCTCCTTCTCTAGTACTGCCCAGAGTTTGCCTTCTCCTTCATGGGGGCATCCTTCATTGGGTTCATTGGGAGCATAAGCACCACAACCAACCCCTTCTGCACCTCAATCGTTGATCGTGATCAGATCATGATTGATCAGATTTTGATGATGATGATGATTAAGGTGGGAAATCTCATACCCAAACAGTTACTTGGATTTCCCACCTCCCCTGCTCCTCCCCTATTTCCAACCCAACTCAATTCCAGAGAAAAAGAAAAAAATTACAAAAGTTGGATTCAAAAGATGATTGACAAGCACATATGGAGCGTGGCGCGGTGGGAGAGATTGATTAAATTAGCTTGAGTTGTAATCTTGATGCAACAATCGAACAAAAGCTTGAACAATAAAGGAAGGATATGACCTTGAGCTAGGTAATCCACCACTCTAGGCCTAACACCCCACCATGATTATCATAAAGGAATTACCCACCATATGATCAATAAAAGAATGACTTGCTAACACCACCATTAATCAATGGATAAAGTAGAAACAAAATTTTTAAGAGAAAAGGGGGCAAACCCTAACAATGCCTTAGAAATTCATTAATCATCAAAAACTTCCTAGAAAAGGGTGCTAAACGAGCTATTTATACTAAAACAGGAATTTAGGTTAAAACAGAACAAAAAATAACGAAACAAATAAGTCGCAGAAGAATGGCTCGGCGCTAAATCGCTCGGCGAGTCGATCGTCATCCGCCTTGGCCTATTGCTGGCCAGGAGGGGTCGCGGGCACGACCTAGGATGTCGCGGGCGTGACAGAAAGCTGGCTTGGGCGAGTCACCAGCAGGCTCGTGCGAGCGAGTCTTCTGGGCAGCTTTTCCCTGCCGACTTCCAACGCGCATAAATTCTTCATCCGGACTCCGTTTTAGGCCCGTAAGATATCATTGGAAAGCTCTCAGTGTGTAATATAAGTTCCAAAAATTTGAGACCCATCGAAGTTGTATTGAAGGAGGTATGACCCAAAGCGTGAAGGCGCATCCA
This sequence comes from Portulaca oleracea, assembly GCA_029582165.1. Taxonomy (NCBI): domain Eukaryota; kingdom Viridiplantae; phylum Streptophyta; class Magnoliopsida; order Caryophyllales; family Portulacaceae; genus Portulaca; species Portulaca oleracea. Next base: position 17,149,028 of record CM055875.1, read on the forward strand.
TTCCGACAAACCCACGCTGACCCGTTTGCGCTTATTCTTGCCGAAGGACTCCGAACCCTTTTAAAGGACCAAAGTAGGTCCCGATGTGGACCCGTAGCTCCACTCCCATGGTCCGGGGTGTAACAACCCGCCCTAAAATCACGATTAATTAAGTACTAATTACCGTAATTACTTAAATTGCGTATAAATTTTTCGTTTTTACTTTTAATTATTTATTTTTCTTCGGTGCTAAGTCTCGTGCAGGAGATGGCAAAAGGGTATCAAGTTACCGGTTTAAAAATCTTGGATTTATTCATTTCACTTGTTAAGTTAAACTATTTCGGGTTTTACCGTTACGTTATTTCTTTAACCGGAAAGGGTTTAATTATTCTACTTCTTAACGTTTATATTTTATTACCCAAACCTTAATTTATTTGGGTTATATTTATTTTATTTAATCACAAGTAGTATTTATGTCCTACTTATTTAATTTTTCTAATTCAAGTCCTATTTTATTTTAATCAAATTGTTAGCAACTAATTTTATTTAGTACAAACTAATTATTTTAACCCAATGTATTTACAATTACTTAAATTAAGTTGAAGTTTCTGATTTAGTTAAGTGTAATTTACTAAGTGTTGTCTTAATTTAATTAGTTTAAGTATATATATTGGTAGGGGGGGGGGGTAGGGGGATTCATTTTACATCTTTTATTTCTCAAACACCAAACCCACTCCACCCTCTTCCCTCTTCCTCCCTGCCGTGCAGCCAGCCCCCCTCTGCTGCCCTTTTCCGGCCACCGGCGCCGGAATCCACCGCCAGCCAAGGTGGCCGCCGGCCACCCTCCCCTCTCTCTTGTGTTTTCATCAAATTCTTCCCTAAAGGTAATCTCTCAAACCCCCAATTCAAACCCAATTAAACCCTAATCTGAAAATCATGTTCTTTTTATGTTATTCTTGTAATTTCTATCTCTTTTACTCTCTTTATTCATGAATCCAAGTATATAATTGTATTGGTTAAGTTAGGGTTAAGTTTTGAAGTACATGCATGTTGATTTCTAAGTGTTTTGTGAGGTTTAGAGTTGAATTTATGGGGGATGATGAATTAGTGTTGATGCATGTGGATTTCTTGAGAGTTTCTGAGTATTCAAGGGCTGAGTTTATGTTTTAAGATTATGAATTAAGTGTTATTATGTTTAATTTGGGTGAATTAGTGAGGTTTTGATGCAAGAATTCAAGAGTATGTCTCATATGTTGAGTTTATGTTTAATCCATGGATGCATGTGGTTTTTAAGGCCTTTGATGAGTTGATTTTCAAGGTTTATATTCTGGAAATATAGTGGATTATAGCCAAAGTGAAGTTTGGTTGAGAATTAGTATGAATTATGGGCTAAAAGTATCATTAGAGCTGAAATTAAGAGCAAAATGGTTTCTGTTTAGTTTCTGGAAATTTACAGAGGTATGAAAGTGGGATTTTAGCCCATATTTTTATTCCACATGATAGCTCAAGGTGTTAGCTAACTATAGGCTTTGGAATTTCGAATTTCCGACATGTATAGACCGAGTTATAGCAAAAACCGTAACCTCACGTTTTTATATACGAATTCTGGATCAGTATGTTGAGGGCTGTTTTTCGTCCCTTTGGAGATCTTTCTAGTTTTTGTGGTAAACATGAAAGTTTTAGGTCATATTGCAAGATTTCCAGAAAGGTATGGTTCGTAGTCATCCGATATCGGGAGTATGAGTTATGAGCCCGGGAAGCAGGGCTGTCCAGAATCGAGTTTCTGCCCAGATTGGGTTGTGTAAAATTCCATCTTAAGGGTCTTAAATGCTTTCAATAGAGGTTTTTAAGATGTGATAAGTTATGAATATATATCATGACCTTATAGTATAAGTTTAAGAGTGAAAAGCATGGTTTGAAGACCTAAGTTTGTCCTAAGGTCTCTTTCGTAGAAGTTATAAACTATATATAAGTTCTAAATTCTCTTCTTAAGTTCTAGCAATGAAAGCTCGAGGTTTCTGATTTAACCAAGTCTCTCATCTAATTTTATCAACCTCCAAGCTATAAGTAACTCTAAGGCTTTATTCTCTCACAATTCGACTCAATCTTTGTCGCTCAACCACATCCCGAAACCGACAATTTATTCACATTTCGTCATATCTCATCTCAATTGTCACGTCTTTAAGCCGTCTTCGAGTTCAATGATTTCCTTTCTAATCTCTAATCGTTAAGGGCCATCCTTCATCAATCTAATCCATCAACCCAAGGTCCAAGTTCATTCACTGATTTCACCTTCCAATTTCTCCATTTCTATATCATCTCAACCCGAAAATCCTAAGTTTTCTAAACTCCAGTTTCTGTCCGGGCCCGTTTTGGAGCCCTTCCACTCATTTTTAGCCTTCGGCCCTGTTGACAAAATTAAAGATCATGATTTTCCCTATTTTGAAATGTACTCTTTTATGTCATTCCGATTTTTTTAACTCAAGTTATCCTTCAAACTCTATTTTTATATAAACCTGAAATTTTATTCCTAAAGCATTTCATTTATATTACTTAGTTTCTAAACTTATGAGTCTAATTTAGAACCTTATTCGGTTCTTCATTTCTATTTAATTTCATCTTAGTTGACAAGCTTCCAAAGCCATCTCCAGGCCGAGTCACACATTAAGATCTTTAGCGTCCCAAGTGCATAAATTGTCCAAACTTTACGATCTAAGTTATATTCATGATTCATTCAATTTATGACATGTCAAGTTTTATGTTTTATGATATCATTATGTTCAAAAGTGGACCCATTTTATGTATTCTATGTTTATGTTTTAGCTAGTGACGTGAAATGCTAGCCTTTTAGATGCTCCTGATCAGAGTGTCCTAGACTGGCGGTGTCGCATCACCCAATCCAAATCTAGATCGATTTGGGCATGCGCGTGTGTGAGGTGCTTCCACCGATCATAAGGGTTCCACGTATTTTCTATATACCTCTATTCTATGTTATTCATGTTTATGTTTTATGCACATCATTGCAAGTTATCGTTTTATCCCCTTTTCCCGTTTTCAAAATGAATTTAAATGCCGGCACTAAAACCGTTTTGAGCGGTTTGGCGTGTTGGAGGTTTACGTCTTGAGTGTTTCCCCACTCACTTTTGCGATGTTTTATGGTTTTGTTTTAGGAGGCTCGAGCTCCCGGAAAGGACAAGTCGGTTCCAAAGTAATTCAGTATCAAGGTAGTTCTCTAAGGAAATCACCGGTTAGCAAGGGCGAGCAGGATTTTGGAAGTCGTTTAGTTGTTAAGCTATGTTTAAGTTTATGTAGTTTATCCAAAGGTTGTATAAGTTTTATATATGAAGGTTTTTAAGCTAGTAAGTTATCTTGTGGTTTTGGAAGTTTCTTTAGTGTTGTTGCCTTGTCTCTTTTGGGAGACGGCGGTGATGCCTCGACCTAAGGTGTTCCGCTGCGCTAATCACAGGTTTGGGATTTTAAGTATAGTCTTAATCTTGTGATTAAGGTTGGGGCGTTACACGGGGTCCCATTTGAAGTGGATGCCATACCCGATGCCGTTCAGCTCATGATTCCAGGGTCCCGGGTCCACCTTAAAGTGTACTCCGCACCCGACCCCGACGTCGTTTTCCTCGTGTTTCATGGAGGGGTTGCGGGAAAACTTGGTGACCATGAGAATCGATACTAGGGCCGCAGCCCGATACGCTCCAACATACTAAACCCTAAAACTCATATTCATACTCGATCCATCAGTTAAAGTTCAAAGACAACAATCTTCTAGAACTAAAATCAGTATCTATACACAAAACAACTAAAACCGAGATTTCAAACAAAATACAATCCCAGCCTTTTCAAAACCAATTGTTTATTATTCATTTGCAGCTTTAAACTCTCCATTTGCAGCATTCTCTGATGTTTTCTCCCAAATTTAGCCGGCTGCATAAATTAAACAAATATATCAACATATAAAAAATCAACATATAATGAGTAATGACTAGTGAGAGAAATGGAAATGGGCGGGATTACCTTCTGGACCAATTGTTTGTTCTTCTACTCCACATTTGCAGCATCATGCCATGTTGTTTTCCCCCAATTTAGCCGGCTGCAAAAAATAAACGAGAATAAGTAAATTAACATGCCTTTTGTTGTTCCCCCTATTTAGCCAGCTGCCACAAAATGCTATGTCACTCAAAATAACAATATTGTCATCTTTTGTACGAAAATATACTTATATAAAATTAAAAAAATTGAAAAACAATTTATGTACATATAATGCAATACATTACATATCATACACTATATTATATATCATACACATTTTAATATTAAGGTTTACTAGTCTTAAACCCGTGTGATGCACGGTGTAAGATAAAATAAATGTTATTTTTAACAAAAAAGAACCTAAATTATTATTGTACATATAAATTAACACGACCACAACATAATTATATAATTAAATTAAAGATACGACAAATTGTTCAAATAAAAATATATAAAATTAAAAATACATGTAAGTCAAGAGTTTAAGTAAAAAAACATACAATAACAATCAAGATTCTAACTACACCAATCAAAATACATGTAGGTCAAGAGTTTAAGTAAAAAATATCGATAAATTTTAAAATAATATTGACAAATTTACATTGAATTTTATAATAATTATTGATGAATTTATTAAGAAAAATTTAACACTTTGGTAGACATAAGTAGGTATTACATGGTGTACCATATAATAATCAATGCTCTAATTGGTGGATGTTGGCGGATTGCTGTTTGTATAATTAGAAGTCCTATGTCATACCAATTAGGTATTACATGGTGTACCATATAATAATAATAATAATAATAATAATAATAATAATAATAATAATAATAATAATAATTATTATTATTATTATTATTATTATTATATTATTATTATTATTATTATCATTATTATTATTTTACCAAAATAATTATTGATATTTGGACCAAAATAATTTAATTCAGTATTTATCTATTTTCTGATCGGTCGAAATCACTACAATTACTCTCCTTTCTCCATTTAGCGGGACCCAAAAACTTTACTATTAATATTATATAGATTAAACTCAATTATATTACTATGCAATTAACCAATAATGACTACTAGGCTGACCCGTTTAACAAAGTGTTTAAACGATTAAAAATGAGTCAAGCCAATAGTCATCTGGGCCAAATCGCGTAATCAAACTCTAGGGAGCAGTTTAACCGCACATTAAACCTTAGCCCATAATTCAATTTCTCACTGTTTGGAGCTCAAAGTTAATTAATAAGAACTAGGCCTCAACCCATGCGATGTACGAAGTGAACCAAATTAGTTACTTTTGAAATTATTATTATTATTATTATTATTATTATTATTATTATTATTATTATTATTATTGTATAAACATACTATTCTGGTTTGAATCGACTGAGACTGGACCGAAAACTTGGACGAAATGGTAACCATTCCAGTCTTCGTTTCAAGTCTTTTAATTTTTCTGGTTCCGGGCCGGTTGGGTCTAAACCCGAAAAACTCGAACTTGGATAGGAAATTTAATTATTATAAAGTTTAAGTTTTAATGAAAAAATATATTCATGATATTATGGGCGACAATCGCAATATTATCACCTAAAACAATATTCAGTGATAATCTAATGATTCCTTCACTTTTTTTTGATAAAGTAACGACCATAAAAGCCCTTTTATAAACAGTGCCAAATAGCACACAAAGAGAAATCAACTCTTTGAAAGTATCAAACTTTAGCCAGAACCAAAAGCTACCCAAAGCAGTAGACAAAATCACCCCAAACTACACCAAGGACAACCCAAAGACTTAACACCAACAGAACACAAACCCACAAGCAAAGCAAATGCCATCTTGAGAAATGATATGAATATCCTTCATCCCAAAACTTCAATTGTAGACTCAGCTTTCATGAACTCCAATTTAACATCAACCACTTCACTTGAATGAATTCACCTCAACCAAACAATCACAAGAAGCACTACCTGCTGGAAACTTTGATCAGAATTCAGCACTCAAACAATTCATAGAATATTTGCTGTAGTTGAACCAGTAAGGAGACCAACTTGACTGATGGAATTGTCGTTGCGAGACAGTGTAGATGACACTCCAATAGATCGAGAAAATTAACACAACAAAATGCACAAACCCAACCAATATATGCAGCTACTGACAATGTTGTGTAGATAGCACACTACAACATAAAACGTCTGGGGCGACCGACCCAAGCGACCGATACGTATCGGTCGCACGGGTGACCGATATACAGCGACCGATACCATATCGGTCGCTATCTGGCGACCGATACGGTATCAGTCGCAAGTTTATTCTTATCGGTCGCAGAGCCAGCGACCGATACCATATCGGTTGCTGGGTATCGGTCGCGAGGCCAAATAAATACGTCAACGGTATTATTAATTTCATATGACTTTTTATCGGTCGCTGAGCCAGCGACCGATTCGGTATCGGTCGCTTGCTATCGGTCGCCGGCCCTGTTTAATGTCTCAACGGGCAGAATTCATTCGGTACTCGCTGCGCATTCTCTCTGATCTCGCTCGTTCCTCTCACACTCCGACCCCAACCACCGCCCCAACAACCTTCACTCCAGCCACCCCTGTCGACGCCGGCCGATCCTGCGACCACCGACGACCACCATGCCCTCATCTCCGGCGACCACCGACGCGAAAATCTCTGACAACCACAAATGTGAGTCCCCTAACTGTAAAATTCATTTTTTTAGTTAAATTGTTGCTTTTTAATTGTAAAATTCATATGTATTGTTGTATTTGAGTAATTTATTTGAGTAATGTTAGTGTGGTTATAGTTTGAAATTCAAATTTAGGGTTGTGTTTAGTGTTAGTCAAGTTTAGGGTTTGAAATTCGATTTAGAATTGTGTTTTGAATGTAAATTTTTAGGGTGAATTTGAGTAATTTACTTGAGTAATTTTAGGGTGGTTATAGTTTGAAATTCAAATTTAGGGTAGTGTATGTGTTGAATGTAAATTTTTAGGGTAATTTGAGTAATTTAGTTGAGTAATCTTAGTGTGATTATGGTTTGAAATTCAAACTTAGGGTAGTGTATGTTTTGAATGTAAATTTTTAGGGTGAATTTGAGTAATTTACTTGAGTAATTTTAGTGTGGTTATAGTTTGAAATTCAAATTTAGAATAGTGTATGTTTTGAATGTTAATATTTAGGGTGAATTATGAATGTTTAGAGTTTATTATATTATTAGGTTGTTAGGGCTTGAAATTAAACTTAGAATATTGTTGTTTATTAATGTAAGAGTATATGTTGTTGAAATTGTTGCTTTTTAATTGTAAAATTCATATATGTTGTTTATTAATGTAAGAGTATATGCTGTTGAAATTGTTGCTTTTTAATTGTAAAATTCATATATGTTGTTGAATTTGAGTAATTTACTTGAGTAATTTAGGGTTTACTAGGTTATGAATAGTTAGTTTAATTAATATAATTACTTATAGGATGTTTGTATATGTTTGTATGGGTTAGGGTTGTGGTTAGGTTTAATTGATTGTATATGTTTGGTTAGTTAAGTTAAATTAATTTAGTTATAAATTAAGGTTGAGTTAAATTAAATAATTAGTCAAATGAAGTTAAAATAATTCTTGAGAACGTGTATGATTATTCAAATTTAAGTAGGTTGGTTTTATATGTTATAAATTAGGGTTGAGTATGAATCATTTTGGTAGTTATTCGTAAGTAAGTTAGTTATTATGTTTGGTTAGGAACAAATTTATGCGACTGCCAACTTCGTTGGTTAACTTAATTAAAGACATGTCTTCAAATAGCAGAATCATAGTTGTTGTGGGGAACAATGTGTCATAGTTTTATAAATAGGTCATTATGTGGTTGCGACGTATGAATGCTGGTCGTGACGCATTCGTACGTCGCAAGCCCATGATGACATATTTATAAAGCTTTGACAGATTGTCCCCCATAAGAACTATGAATATGCTGTTTGAAGACGTCCATTTATTTAAGTTAGCCTATAAAGTTGATATCGTAAATTTTTTTGGGTGTTCCCAACCTTATTGCTAACTTAATTACTCATAACTCCAAATGAAGACATAAATTCTAAATAATTATGTCACGTCCATTTACGTAATCAACATCAAGTTGCTACGTAAGCACTCAACAACCATTTAAGTAGCTTAGTTGTAGATGTCATAAAAAAGTGTCGAGTTTGGATGATTTTGGTAGTTATTAGTAAGTGAGTTAGTTATTATGTTTGATTAGGAATGAATTTACGCGACTGTCAACTTCGTCAGATAACTTAATTAAAGGCAAGTCTCTAAATGCCAATTCAACCTTGTTGTGATGAACAAGTTGTCGGAGTTATATGTACGGGTGATCAACCGCTTGCGATGTAGCAAATGTCGATCGTTATTTTTAGCATCCCAACCACTTTTAAAATGAACATTCAAGAACTCAATCTTGATTTATTGGGTGTTCTTTTGAAAGGTGGTTGGGATGCTAAATGCAAAACGATCGACATTTGCTACGTCACAACCAGTTGATTACTCGTACATATAACTCCGTGAGCTTGTTCATCACAACAAGGTTGAATTGACATTTAGAGACTTGCTTTTTATTAAGTTATCCAACGAAGTTGGTAGCGTAAACTTGTTGCTAATCCAACCTAATTTCTAACTTAATTACTCATAACTCCAAATGAAGACATTAATTATTATTAATTATGTCACATCCATTTACTAACTTAAATACTCAATAACCAGTTGCTACATAATAATATAGGTTATTAGTCATGGTAGTTTATAGTAGTGAGTAGGTTAATTTATAATTCTAGTATCTTAGTTGTAGATGTCATGAAAGGCGGTTGAGTTTGGATCCTGTTAGTGTACAAGTAGAGTATGTTTGTGACCTGAAAATCTATGGTTGAAAATGACTATCACGAGTCGTATCGACTCTCCTTTATTTTTCTGGTTCACCAAAAGGTAGCGCAATCTCAGCAGTGAAATTGCGGTCTATAGGGAGTTAGAAGCGTCTTAGATTCAATACAATGCAAGTTTCTATGTGCCACTGGTGGGCATCAAGACAAGGTGGGAATGAAAGAGAAGCTTATAGTAAAGGGTCTAATATAAATCGTGTTGGGGTTTTTTGCATGTAAGATTCATAGGGCCATCAAAGTAAGACACGATACTTTGATGGATCTATGAATGTTACATGCAAGAAAGCCCAACACGATTTATATTAGACCCTTTACTATAAGCTTCTCTCTCATTCCCACCTTGTCTTGATGCCCACCAGGCTGCACAATAGAAACACTGCATTGTACGGAATCTGATACACTTCTAACTCCCAAAGCACTATAGACCTCGCGCAATTTCACTGCTGAGATTGCGCTACCTTTTGGTGAACCAGACAAATAAAGGAGAGTCGATACGACTCATGAAAGTCATTTTCAATCATTGATTAACAGGAACAAACACACTCTACTTGGATAATAGCAGGATCCTCTTGACTGGTGACATAACTTAGTTGTAGATGTCAAAAAAAAGTTTACTTGAAGTTTTAATTGATAGTCATAAAAGTTTAGTTGAAATTCAATGAAACATGATATAGTTATTAATTGTGACTTAATCCCTTACAATGATATATACATTGTATGCAGCTAAATACATAATGGAGAGTAGTAAAAAATGGATGTATGAAAGACATGATGGTGAACATCTTAGTGTGGAATTCGTACGTAGGGTGAATGAAGAATTTATACCTATTGCAAAACAATGGAGTAGTTTGGGTAAACTTAGGTGTCCTTGTAGTAAATGCAAAAACTTGAAAGACGAGGATATTGTGAAGCTACATTTGTACAAACACGGCTTTCGTCCACATTATTATGTTTGGATAAGTCACGGGGAGACTTTTGCCACTCTCGAGGGTAGTGGTCAAACTGTTAACACTGTTGTTGATGGCTATTCTAGTATTGGAGGTGTCAACAGTATGCAAGAAATGATCACCGATGCCATGGGCCATATGCCTTTGAGCTGCGGTGATGATACGAGGGAAGATGAGCTAGAGGAAGGGGCTAAGAAGTTCTAAGAAATGCTCGATGCCTCCAAAAAGCCTCTGTATGAAGGTTGCGACATGTCTTTGTTGTCAGTTGTATCACGGATGATTAACATAAAATGTGAGTATAATCTCCCAAATAAAGCCGTGGACAGTCTGTTAGCCTTAATGAAAGACGTATGTCCCTATGGCAATGAGATGACAGACACCTACTATCAAGCGAAGAAATTGCTTGGTGCTTTAGAACTTCCACATGAGAGAATCGACGCGTGTCCCAATGGGTGCGTATTGTTTTGGAAGGAGAAAGCTGACTTAGATAAGTGTGACCAATGCGGAGCCGATAGGTATGCTAAAACGACATTGCGTGGGAAACGCATTGCACACAAACAATTGATTTACTCCCCAATCCCAATCGGGCCGAGGTTGCAAAGATTGTATGCAACTAAGACATCTGTGGAGCACATGAGGTGGCACTCAATGAATGCACGTGAAGATGGAACTATGGTTCATCCGTGCGATAGTGAAGCGTTGAAGCATTTCGATGCCCTTCACAAGGAATTTGCGTCCAAACCCCGGAACGTACGGTTGGGGCTATGCACAGATGGTTTTGCACCTTTCAGTAGTTTCGGTCAGACGTATTCATGTTGGCCGGTGATTGCAACTCTATATAATTTGCCGCCTTGGTTGCGCATGAAGAAGCAGTACTTGTTTCTGACTCTGTTAATTCCTGGGCCGAAAAGTCCAAAGGGCAATCTTGATGTCTACTTGCAATCGTTAATCGATGAGTTGAAACATTTATGGGAGGTTGGAATTGACACGTATGATGTCTCCAAGAAGCAAAATTTTAAAATGAAGGCATCTGTGTTGTGGACCATAAGCGATTTTCCGGCATACAGAATGCTCTCTGGTTGGACCACAGCGGGGAAAATGTCTTGTCCCTACTGTATGGAGAACACAAAGGCTAGATGGTTACAACATGGTAGGAAACATTCTTGGTTCGATTGTCATAGACAATTTCTCCCAGAGAACCATCCATTTCGAAAAAATAAGAGCGCTTTCTCAAAGAATAAGGAAGAAAATTCACCTCCACCCCCTCAATTGAATGGGGAACAAATTTGGGATCGTGTATGTAATTTCCCGAGCTCCACGGAACATCATAACGGTGTTGATGGGTATTTAGAGTCTCACAATTGGAACAAGAGAAGCATATTTTGGGAGTTGCCGTATTGGAAAGATCTTAAAATCCGACACAACTTGGATGTCATGCATGTTGAGAAGAATATATTTAATCAAGTGCTGAATACCATCATGAGTGTCAAAGGCAAGACGAAGGATGATAAGAACTTGCGTAGGGACCAAGCCACCTATTGCAAGCGCCGTCGGCTAAACATTCAAGAAACTCATCACCAAGATGGGACTAGCACCGAAACTATGTCGAACGCTCCCTATCAAATGGGTAAAGAAGAAGTTAAGGCCTTGTGTGAGTGGTTGAAAGGCCTCAAACTCCTTGATGGCTATGCGAGTAATCTGAGCAGATGTGTCGATCCCAAAAATTCAAAGTTGCAGGGGTTGAAGAGTCATGATTGTCATGTTTTCATGGAGAGGTTGTTACCAATTGCAACCAGGGAGCTACTTCCTCAAAAAGTTTGGAAACCATTGACTGAACTCAGCCAGTTCTTTAGAGATTTATGTGCTTCTAATGTAAAGGTGAGTGACATGATCCGGTTAGAGAGAAACATACCGGAAATTCTATGTAAGTTGGAAATGATATTTCCCCCTGCCTTCTTCAATGTCATGGAACACCTTCCAGTACATCTTCCTTATGAAGCAGCGATGGGAGGACCTGTGCAGTATAGGTGGATGTATCCTTTTGAAAGGTACAACTAAACTTACATATCTTTCATAGTTACTATAAGATGAATTATGTATCTTAAGGAAACATCAATGTTTGTTACTTGTAAAATGTTGTAGATTTTTGCACCACTTAAAGAAAAAAGTGGGGAACAAGGCACGAGTAGAATCGTCTATCTACAATGCATACCTAACAGAGGAGATAGCAAACTTCTGTGATGCATATTTTGCCCCCGAAGTTCAAACAAAGTCTAGGGAACTTAAAAGAAACGCATGCCCTAATGTGAAGCACGTTAACGATGTTAACGAACCCCTCTTTGATGTGTTTTCCTCAAACATTGGATATGCGCCTAGTGAAGTCAAAAGAGTTACCTCAACCAACAAGAGTTTGTTGCGGCGCATGCATATGTTCTTTCAAATAGCAAGTTGTTGGAAAAGTATGAAAGGTATGTACGATTACATGCCGCTATGTGTATGTACATGCTTCATGTAACTAATTACCTAGTTAACACCTTAAATAATTTGTTGAAAGACAATTTAAAGAAGACATGTGCCTATCACATCCACGCACACAAATGGGGGATTTGTGGAGAAAATTTGGCAAACAATTTCCCGAATGGTTTAAATGAACGGTGAACGATCAAGTTTGATTCAATTAGTAAGATTCTAGTTCAATTATCATAATGTTGTCCACTTGAAGTTGACGACTTTGCTAAAATTATATTGTGTAGGCTATCAATTCAAATGAAGCAGATGACTTTATTCGAGCATTAGCCTACGGTCCCAACAAAAATGTGCGTTGGTGGAACCATTACTACATTAGCAACTACAATTTCCAAGTCCAACGGCAAGGAAAGTCGAACGCCAACTCTGGGGTATATGTCAAAGGAATGCACGACGTAGACTTCTATGGGACGCTCCAAGAAGTGATTCATTTGGAATACTTAGGAAGATTTGGAAATTACAAAGTTGTTTTGTTCAAAGTTGATTGGTTTGACTCCGTCCATGGTTTGAACAAACATGAGCATTACAATCTCGTGGATGTGAACTGCACAAAACGATATCGAGTATATGAACCATTCGTGCTGGCATCCCAAGCAATGTAAGTGTTGTATACTCATTATCCTAGTACAAGGCGAGATAGAAACTAGTGGTGGGCAACACTCATCATAAAGCCGAGGTCAACGATTGACGGCATCGATGATGCCTCATATCAAGAGGATAGCACTGAAAATCCTCCAACACTATATGTCATTGATGAGGACCAATCGAAGATCGAGATGACTTAAGTGATGAGGAAGCCATGAACGATGATGCTAATGAATTCATTATGGGGGAAGAGGGAGTGGGAATAGATGAGGATAATAGGTTAGACCCTATTTGTACCGAGATTATCAGTAGTGAGGATGAAGAGGAGTATGAGTAGTGAATTCTATTATCTTGTCAATATACATTACTAACTTGTGTTTTGAATTTTCATGTACTTAGTTGAAGCCAATGCAATCTACTCATACGCATGCCATTTTATATATATATATATATATATATATATATATATATATATATATATTTTGAAGTAATGTGATTGTATATTAAAGAAAAAACAGTAAAAACATAGAGTTACATTTGTTTTGATTTTTTGTATTTTTGATAAGGAAAAGAGTTCTATCCCTAAGGTGATGCTTGATCAAATTGAAAACCTGTCTTGGGTCTCTTTTGATGTTCTTGAAAACGACATTATTACGAGCTTGCTAGATATTGTAGACGTATGATGCAAAAACCGCATGGATAATATGGGTTTTATGCTTGCTTCCTTTCATGTTGCGCAACTTCCTGGTCCGAGTTGCCCAGTTTCCTGCAGTAGGAATTATAATCCATGTATTTAGATTTTCTCTAAGTTGTTTTGCATAATCACAATCATGGAATAAGTGCTCAATAGTTTCATCAGAGCTGCTACACATAGGGCATGTTGTTGCTGATGTATTGTGCAGTCCCGTTTTGACTTGGAGCCTCCCATGTAGTGCCAACCAAGTGCAGAAAGAATGTCGAGGAGTATTAAATCTGCTCCACACTATCCTGGCCCAGGGCCATTTGCGAGCATTTCCCATAAATCGATCTTAGCCTTGTTTGACAGTATAAAGGTTTTGGAAGGGATTGCAGGTTTTTAGCCGTTCCTTTACCTGGAAGAGTTTTTTGAAGTACCAACATGTGTCCCCCTTTGGGTGGTACTCCCACCATTCTTTCCCCTTTATATATCTTCCATGGATCCATTTGACCCAGAGGCTCTCCTTTTGTTCTGCAATGACTATCACCCGTTTTGCAATTAGAGCTACCTTCCAATGCTTTAAATTTTTGATCCCCAGTCCACCACTTGATTTTGAGCAGCACACAACATTCCAATTTATCAGGGGAATTTTTGAATAGGCAACATCAGCCCCCCAGAGGAAGTTTCGACAAATTTTGTTGATTTGATCAATTACCTGTTAGGGGATGATCATGATTGATGCCCAATAAGTGTAGAGGCCCATAATGACAGTGTTAATGAGCATTACCCGGCCAACATAAGAAATATTGCTGGTACGCCAACATCTTATCCTCGCTGTGATTTTATCAACCAGCTTCTGGCAATCATTTTTGCCGAGTCTTCCATCTGTGATTGGCATGCCCAAGTAATAAAAAGGAAGGTCGCTCTCTTCAAAGCCTGTAATTTGCATAATTTGTTGCTTTGTAGGGCTTGGGACTCTGGAGATCAGAATTTTGGATTTATTAGCGTTTGAAGTGAGGCCAGAGGTTTCCTGGAAGTGATCCAGGATATATATATATATATATATATATATATATATATATATATATATATATATATATATATATATATAAGTTTGTAACTAACTTGTGTTTTGATTTTACCTGATATTAACTATTATATTAGGGGGAGACAGCCACATAGTGTTTGGCAAAAAGCTGCTCCAATCGACCCTACTCTATACCCCAACCGTATTAGACTTGAACGGGGGGAGGATTGGTAAGATGATCACATAAAATCCTATGTATATTTATTTAGAATTGGTTTTATTAACTTTATTTGTTGTATTTCGTAACGATTGCATAGGTTCGCCGATCCCGTTTAGCACGGTTTGTTGGAGGGCAAATTCGTTCCCACCCAGATCCAAAGCCTGCTTCCCAATGGTCCAAAGATGAGAAAACAACTTTGTGGTGGGATTTCTGTGTAAGTAATTATGCAAATTGGGTTATGATTTTCTTTTACGTAATAGTTGTTGAATTAATCACTAATAAATTACTTTATACATCGACATTATGTGTGGGATGAAGAATTAACAAGAGATGTGTTTAGTGGGTGGCACACGAAATTGTGCGACCGGGCTTCTGATACGAGGTACAAGGTCAGGACCAAGAAGAGGACGGACCCTGTACCTCATATGAGCAATGAGCACCGTGATGCAATAGAGGAGGAATCCCAAACTGAGGATTTCATTCGCCGGTCCAATGCCGCCAAAGCAAACAGGAACAATGAAAAATCCGCCAATTGCATTACGCACGTCGGCTCGGTTTCGGCATCAAGTTATATGAAGAAGCAGGTGAATCCTATACTGGCACAATTAATAAATTAATGTAACACCCCAACCTTAATCACAAGGTTAAGACTACACTTAGAAACCCAAACCTGCGATTAGCGCAGCGGAACACCTTAGGTCGAGGCATTACCGCCGTCTCCCAAAAGAGACAAGGCAACAACACACAAAAGATACTTCCAAAACCATACTTTTCCCCCTTAAGACTTTAACCCAAGATTATAACATATAACCATAACTTATCAATGCTTAAAGTCCCCTATTGACTTGGTTTAGGGCCTTAAAGATGGAATTTTATAAAGGGTAAATTGGGCAGAAACCTCAAGTAGACAGCCCTTCATCCCGGGCTCATATCTCACACTCCCGACATCGTATAACTACAAACCATACCTTTCCGGAAAGCTTGCAAAGAGGTCTAAAACTTTCATGTTTACCATAAAAACCAAAAAGGTCTCCAAAGGGACGAAAAACAGCCCTCAAAACACTGACCCAAAAATTCGTATATAAAATTGTACCTTCACGGTTTCGGTCAAAACTCGGGCTATACATGTCGGAAATTAGAAATTCCAAAGCCTATGGTTTGCTAACACCTTAAGCTATCAAATGGAGTAGAAATCTGGACAAAAATCCCACTTTTATACTGCTGTAAATTTCCAGAATCGAAACAGAGACTAACTTGCTCTTAATTTCAGCTCTAATGATATTTTTAGCCCTTAATTCATACTAATTCTCAACCAAACTTCACTTTGGCTATAATCCACTATATTTCCAGAATTAAACCTTGAAAGATAACTCATCAAAGAGCTCTAATCCCACATGCAACCATGGATTAAACATAAACTCAACATAAAGGACTTGTTCTTGAACTCTTGCACCAAAAACTCACTAATTCACCCAAATTAAACATGATAACACTAAAATAATAATCCTAGCATATATAACCAGCCCTTAATACTCAGCAATTTAACAAGAAACTCACATGCATCAAGATTATAACAAGAAAACCTCAAGAACTCATCCAAATACACATGCACATACTCCAAACTCAAACCCTAACTTAACCAATACAATTATACACTTGAATTCATGAATTTAGAGAGTAAAAGAGATAGAATTTATAAAAGAAACATATATACAACATGTATTTTCAGATTAGGGTTTAAAGAAATTGAAATTGGGGTTTGAGAGATTACCCTTGGAGTTGAAATTGGATGAAAACACAAGAGGGAAGATGGAGGGCCGGCGGCCACCTTTTTTCCGGCGGTGGTGACCGGCGCCGGTGGCGGGCCCAGGCGAGGAGGAAAGGGGCGGGCTAGGGGAAGGGAGAAGTGAGGGAGTGTGGAGCAATGTTTGAAAATTGGAAGAATGAAATAAAAGACTCTTCCCCCCCTTACTACTAATATATATTAACTAAATTAAACTTAGGACAATTAGAGCCTAATTAAAACCTGAAACTTTAATTAAAATAAAGTAATTGTAAATGTACTAGACCTTAAAAATAATTAATTTGTACTCAAGAAAATTAATTGGCAACACTTTGGGTAAAATAAATTAGGACTTGGATTAAAATAGGATAAAATGAGTAAAATTACCACTTGAAACAATAAAAAGGGAATGAAATTAAATAAATTAAAATTGGAATGGTAAACTATATATAGAAATCGGGGCGGATAAATATTCACCGTTTCTCGGTAAATAAATTTATAACGTAAAACATATAACCTGAAATACTTTAACTTATTGAATAAATGCGTAAAGTAAACTTTTAAGCCGATAGTTCGGCACCTTAGCCATCTCCTGCGCGAGACTTGACACCGATATCAATAAATAAATAAATAGATAAATAAAGGTAAACGCGAAAAATTTATAACGCGATTTGGATAATTACAGTGATTAATAGATAATTAAACATGATTTTGGGGTGGGTTATTACATCCTCCCCCCCTAAAAAGAAGTTTCGTCCCCGAAACTTGATGGTGGTTAAAACGTGATTGGTTACCTCAAAAGAGATGAGGGTATCGTTCTTTCATGCTCTCCTCGGTTTCCCTAGTGGCCGCGAGGTATCTTGATTTGCCCACAGCACTTTGACTAATGGGACTTCTTTCGTGCGTAGCTGCTTGATTCGTCGATCCAAAATTCGAATCGGTTGCTGCTCGAAGGTTAGATCTTCGGCCAAAAGCGGCGGCTCCTCCACTAGAACATGCTTCGGGTCCGGCACATACTTTCGGAGCTGCGACACGTGAAAAACGTCGTTGATCCTTCCTAAGCTAGAAGGTAACTCTATTCGGTATACTACCGGGTTGATCTTTTCTATCACCGGATATGGCCCAATAAAACGTGGGCTTAATTTTCCTTTGATGTTAAACCTTCGAACTCCTTTCGTTGGAGAAATCTTAAGAAAAACTTGATCACCCACTTGAAATTCGAGAGGTTTTCGCCTCCTATCTGCATAACTCTTTTGCCGACTTTGAGCAGTCTTGATGTGCTGCTGGATGACTTGGATCTTGTCGGTCGTTTCTTGGATTAGTTCCGGACCTATGACTAATGCTTCATCTAATTCTCCCCAGCACAACGGGGTACAACATCTCCTGCCATAAAGTGCTTCAAACGGGGCCATTTTAATAGTGGCCTGGTAGCTATTATTGTATGAAAATTCCACGAGTGGGAGGAACTCATCCCAATTCCCTTGAAAATCCAGAACACATGCACGCAACATATCTTCTACAATCTGATTAACCCTTTCGGTTTGACCAACGCTCTCCGGATGGTATGAGCTACTAAAATTGAGTCGTGTACCGAAGGCTTTCTGCAGCGCGCTCCAAAATCTCGACTGGAACCTGGTATCCCGGTCGGATATTATTTCTCTTGGAATTCCGTGCAAACGGACAACTTCTTGAATGTATATATCTGCTAGCTTATCTACCTTCCACCCTTCGTGGATAGGGACAAAATGTGCCGTCTTGGTTAAGCGGTCCACAATCACCCAAATGACATTCTTCCTGGACATGGTGAGGGGTAAACCCATGATGAAATCCATAGAAATTGATTCCCATTTCCACGTGGGAATTTCCAAAGGTTGGAGTTCTCCTGATGGTCGTTGATGTTCAGCCTTGATCTTTTGACAGGTTAGGCACCTATTCACATAATTGGCTATGTCCTTTTTCATGTTTGGCCACCAGAAATTTTCCTTCAAATCCCTATACATTTTGGTACCTCCAGGGTGCACTGAATATAATGAGTTGTGGCTTTCTTCCATAAGCTTCAGCCATAAATCTCCTCTGTTAGGCACACACAACCTATTCTGAAATCTTAAGGTTCCATCATCTTGAATTAGGAATCCCGGCATCCTTTTTATGACAAGATTATCCAAGATTCTCTTGAGTTCAGGATCATTCACCTGTTCTGTCTTGATTTCCTCAATAATGGATGGCTGTAGAGATAAGGTGGCTAACTTCCTTGTCACTTCCCTTTGCTTGACTAGCTCAATGTTTTCTTTCCATAGCTCCTGTTGCAGCTTTGGGTGAACCTCTAGACAGGTCGACTTCCCATGCCGAGTCTTCCTACTCAGGGCATCGGCCACTACATTTGCTTTGCCAGGATGATATTGGATATCTAAATCATAATCCTTGATAAGTTCTAGCCATCTTCGCTGCCTTAAATTTAACTCCTTCTGAGTGAATATGTACTTGAGACTTTTATGATCTGTAAAGATAGTCGTACGAACTCCATATAGGTAATGCCTCCAAATCTTCAAGGCAAACACCACTGCCGCGAGCTCTAGGTCATGAGTGGGGTAATTTTTCTCGTAAGGCTTTAACTGCCGTGATGCATATGCGATCACCTTATCATCCTGCATCAGTACACATCCTAATCCTTGATGGGACGCATCACTATATACCGCATATTCTCTTCCTTCCTCGGGAAGGGATAACACCGGTGCGGTCGTTAACTTCTCCTTGAGCACTTGGAAGGCTTCTTCCTACTCGTCAGACCATTCGAAACGAGTCGATTTCTTGAGAAGGTTGGTCAATGGTAGAGCTAACTTAGAGAAATTCGGTACGAATCTCCTATAATATCCTGCCATGCCTAAGAAACTTCGCACTTCACTAATCAGTGCAGGCCTTGCCCGATTTTGAGCAGCGAAACTTTGCTAGGATCCACCGATCCCTTTCGTGATTATGTGACCCAAAATGATACTTCTTTCAAACAAAACTCACATTTTGAAAACTTGGCGAGCAGTGTCGCTCTCTTAGAGTCCAAGGACAATCCTCAAATGGTTCTCAAGCTCCTCTGGACTTTTGAATAGACTAGAATATCATCTATAAATACTACTACAAACTTATCCAAATAGGGTTTGAATACCTGTTCATCGATCCATAAATCTAGGTGCATTGGTAAGCCCAAACGGCATCACGTAAACTCATAATGCCCATATCTTGTCACGAAGCGTCTTGGGTATATCCTCACTCTAACTCGAGCTGGTGGTATCCTGATCTCAAATCTATCTTCGAAAACATCCCAGCTCCTTGAAGCTGGTCAAACAGGTCATCAATCCTTGGTAGAGGATACTTGTTCTTGATGGTAACTTTGTTCAGCTCGCGGTAATCAATACATAGCCTTAAGCTACCGTCCTTCTTCCTTACAAACAACACTGGAGCTCCCCAGGGTGATGTGCTAGGTCTGATGAATCCTTTAACCAATAGATCATCCAATTGCTCTTTTAACTCCTTAAGCTCTGCAGGCGCCATTCTATATGGTGCCTTAGATATAGGTCTTGTTCCCGGAATTAGCTCAATCTCAAAATCAATTTCCCTCCTCGGGGGTAACTCCATAATTTCTTCTGGGAAGACATCTAGAAAATTACATACTACGGGGATTTCCTCTATCTTGAGCGGAGTCTTCAAATCTTCACTTACCAAACATAGATAACCCTCGCACCCATGATTAAGCATCCTTCGAGCCTTTACATAAGTTATGATGGGGCACGGGTCAGCTCCTAAGTCCCCAACGAAGTGGACTTCTGTGCCTGAGGTGTTCTTAAGAATGACTATCCCCTTATCACACTTGATTTGGGCTTGCGTTGAAATCAACCAATCCATACCCAGAATGATATCAAACTCTTTTAGGTCTAACTGGATAAGGTTAGCGGGAAATATCTCTGATTTTAACATGAGTGGGACACCCATAAAACTAGTCGTGCAAGGCATGGTTTGACCATTAGGTAAACTGATAGAATAATTTACTTTTCTGGCTAAATTTTGGAACTTTAATTTTGAGGCAACTTTGGTTGAAATAAAAGAGTGCGTCGCTCCAGAATCAAATAAAGCAGTCAAAGGTTGCATATATATATAAACTGTGCCAGTAACAACTATACCAGATTTTACTGCCTCCTGCCTGCTCATGACGTATGCTTGACCCACTGAGCCTTGTTGCGGTGCCTTCGTTGGCGGTCTTTGGGCGTGTGGTGCACAGTTACGATCTTCGGGCTCTCCTTGGGCATTCTGCAGCTTTATGATCCGGGGCTCCACACCACAAACAATTCCCCGTACCTACCCGACATTGGGAGGTAGGGTGGTTGGTCCTGCCACATTTCCTGCAGGGTTCCTTGACATTGACAGGAGTTGCTTGATTCCTTGGGGCTGAAGGTACTGGCCTCTTGGCTGGACTATTTCCCACATTTGGGATACTTGTCATCCCTTTGTCGTTCCACTTCCTCTTGGTAGTCCCCTGGTTTCCGGGGTTTAGAGCTTTTAGCTCCTTCTTTACTCGCTCTACCTCTGCAGCCCTCTCATACATTTCTTGCATTGTTCGGAAGTCATGGGATGATAACTGACTACGGATATACGGCGCTAGGCCTCCCTCATATCGGGTTAACTTCAGCCTCTCCGATGCAACATACTCTGGGGCGAAACGAGACAACTCATTAAACTTGGCGGTGTATTGTACAACTGAAATATCTTTGTTGAGCATACTCCACTCTAAAAACTCTTTCTCTTTCTGGCGCCGAAGGGAGGTAGGGTAAAACTGAGCTCGTAAATCACCTAGGAAGTCATTCCAAGACTTCGCGGTCCCTTGATATTTGTCCTTGATGGTCCTCCACCAGATATCCGCTTCTCCCTTCAAATAGTAGGTGCCTATGACTAATTTCTTATCTTCTGGTACCTCGACCACTTCAAATATTTTCTCTATTTCACGAATCCAATCCTCTAGCACCACGGGGTCGTAGCCCCCTTTGTAAAAGGTTGGGTTCCTTCGGGCCACTCTATCTGCGAAATTTCCCTCCTTTGACTGACTTACTTGACCCGTAGATGGAAGGGGTATACGCCTAAGCAATTCTTGCACTAGCATCCCAAAGGGGTCAGGGTATTGAGGTGGATCAAAAGGAACAGATCCTAAAGAAGACTCAGGAGGATTAACCATCCCTGGGTTAAGCTGAGGTCCTTGCAATTCTAGTAGATTTCCCTCGGATGTCCCATTTCCAGGTTCTTCTTGTGATGGCGTGCTTCTTGAATTTTGCGACACTACTACAATATTACAACAAAATATATTATTACCCACATAGCTTAACATTATTCCCTCATTTTATAGCCCCTTTTTCGTAAAACTCATATTTTAGTCAAATGCTCCCGCATAGAACCTTGATTCCTTGGTCAAGTCTTAGGTATCATTCACATACATATATTTATACATAATTAAAATCTCAAAAGAATTTTCACAATCCCAATATATTGTAATTTGCAGAATCCACAATACATATAATTATAAATCCACAATTTTCATAACATCCATCCATTTTTAATCCCAATGCATGAGAAAAACCAAAACATCATGTTCTCCAAATTACAAGCCCACACTCCCTTCCACAAAATAATCATAAGGGAGGTTACAAAAACAAGCATAGTCTAGCTAATTACATTGGTGACCCAAAAGCAAAAACCTAGTCACCCGAGATGTACTTGTAGTCATCTAGCCTACACTTATGGTCAACCCCTTGCTAAACATGCACAAAAGTCAAATACCGACGACTACTGCTAAACATGAGAGTTATACCCTTCTTGTTCTTGATCCCTATCCTCTTCCACGCGTCGAAGTCGTAGAGGACCAACGCTCTTGCGTTTGGTGTACCGAATCCTGGGCCCCAAAGCGGTCCAGTCAAAGTCGTTCTCCACCGGCGGCAGTGTAGACGTCCTCGCACTCGTTGATTTGTTTGGGCTCGGCGCACCTCGTCTTGGTCTAGATCCATGCTAGGATCTTCTTCTTCTTTTCGGCTATTTGGGCGATGGCGTAGACTCCCCGTGAGACGATAGGTTCGAACAATTGGGCGTCTGTGAGTGCGGTGAGAAGTGTAGGCGGATTTCCCTGCCGGAGTGCGAACACGTGAGCGGTGCTTTTCGCGTTGGGAGGTGCGGTAATCCTAGCACCTCATGAAGATGGGGTCCTAACTTCATCGGCGTGAAGACCTAAAGATTGTGCGGCTTGAGTGATCATTACCTCCATCGTGATCGATTCCAAGCCCCACATAGTTGAGGCACCATGCGTGGCGTCGGGTTCTCCACGTATAGCGATTGACGGTACTGCATCGGATATCATCCCACGGGCTCGTGGGAAGAGTCGCTAGAAGGCATCGGGCTCGGCAAATGTCGTCATGATATTCGGATTTGGGATTTGCGGTATGATGTGCGTCGAGGACATCTTGTAAAGCCTTAAGATGGGCTTGACGTTGGTGGAGGGGTCCATGAACATCGCAAACGGATTTGGGAGGGGGTTACCGTCGTTGTCCATCTATACCATACACAAAGTACAATGCAAGATTTTAAAAACTTATCATGGCCAAAATGAACGAGCTATTTGCAATAAAAGAAACAAATTTGTGACGAGGTTCGAGACTCAACCAAGCTAACCCCTCATGAGCGATTTAACAATTCTAGATCTCATATTGTATTCCCTTTTTCGGGCTTCCTTAAAAACTTTTAATCCATACTACCGTTTAAAACCTATTTCATCATATACCAATCCCGCTTGGGACTCGCTTTTTAATCTTTTCATTAACTTTCAAAGACTTTTGATGAGGTGCTTTGGCAAACTTCATAATTTTCCGTTATATTTATTAACTTCACTTGCATAAATTACTAGACTTAACTCAATTCACCTAGATCCTCTCCTTAAAGATTTTAACTAAAACCTTCTTATAACCCTGGAAGAAATTCGGCAGAACTTCCCCTATAATTAGAGCTATTCCCAAATTTACATAATCTTGGAAACCTGCAAAGAAGAACAATTTACATACTAAACCAATATTTAGAGCTTCATGCTCATCAACAATTCCCAACATACCACTTGTCATACTTATACTAATCATAGAGAGGCTTATACTCACATGCCTATCTTTCTCCCTAAATTAGAATCCATGACTTAAGAAATTCTATAATCTCCAAATACTTAATCAAACCTCGGCTCTGATACCACAACTGTAACACCCCAACCTTAATCACAAGGTTAAGACTACACTTAGAAACCCAAACCTGCGATTAGCGCAACGGAACACCTTAGGTCGAGGCATTACCGCCGTCTCCCAAAAGAGACAAGGCAACAACACACAAAAGATACTTCCAAAACCATACTTTTCCCCCTTAAGACTTTAACCCAAGATTATAACATATAACCATCACTTATCAATGCTTAAAGTCCCCTATTGACTTGGTTTAGGGCCTTAAAGATGGAATTTTATAAAGGGTAAATTGGGCAGAAACCTCAAGTAGACAGCCCTTCATCCCGGGCTCATATCTCACACTCCCGACATCGTATAACTACAAACCATACCTTTCCGGAAAGCTTGCAAAGAGGCCTAAAACTTTCATCTTTACCATAAAAACCAAAAAGGTCTCCAAAGGGACGAAAAACAGCCCTCAAAACACTGACCTAAAAATTCGTATATAAAATTGTACCTTCACGGTTTCGGTCATAACTCGGGTTATACATGTCGGAAATTAGAAACTCCAAAGCCTATGGTTTGCTAACACCTTAAGCTATCAAATGGAGTAGAAATCTGGGCAAAAATCCCACTTTTATACTGCTGTAAATTTCCAGAATCGAAACAGAGACTAACTTGCTCTTAATTTCAGCTCTAATGATATTTTTAGCCCTTAATTCATACTAATTCTCAACCAAACTTCACTTTGGCTATAATCCACTATATTTCCAGAATTAAACCTTGAAATATAACTCATCAAAGAGCTCTAATCCCACATGCAACCATGGATTAAACATAAACTCAACATAAAGGACTTGTTCTTGAACTCTTGCACCAAAAACTCACTAATTCACCCAAATTAAACATGATAACACTAAAATAATAATCCTAGCATATATAACCAGCCCTTAATACTCAGCAATTTAACAAGAAACTCACATGCATCAAGATTATAACAAGAAAACCTCAAGAACTCATCCAAATACACATGCACATACTCCAAACTCAAACCCTAACTTAACCAATACAATTATACACTTGAATTCATGAATTTAGAGAGTAAAAGAGATAGAATTTATAAAAGAAACATATATACGACATGTATTTTTCAGATTAGGGTTTAAAGAAATTGAAATTGGGTTTGAGAGATTACCCTTGGAGTTGAAATTGGATGAAAACACAAGAGGGAAGATGGAGGGCCGGCGGCCACCTTTTTCCGGCGGTGGTGACCGACGCCGGTGGCGGCCAAGGCAGAGGGGAAAGGGCTGGCGGCAGCAGCTAGGGGAAGGGAGAAGTGAGGGAGTGTGGAGCAATGTTTGAAAATTGGAAGAATGAAATAAAAGACTCTTCCCCCCCTTACTACTAATATATATTAACTAAATTAAACTTAGGACAATTAGAGCCTAATTAAAACCTGAAACTTTAATTAAAATAAAGTAATTGTAAATGTACTAGACCTTAAAAATAATTAATTTGTACTCAAGAAAATTAATTGGGAACACTTTGGGTAAAATAAATTAGGACTTGGATTAAAATAGGATAAAATGAGTAAAATTACCACTTGAAACAATAAAAAGGGAATGAAATTAAATAAATTAAAATTGGAATGGTAAACTATATATAGAAATCGGGGCGGATAAATATTCACCGTTTCTCGGTAAATAAATTTATAACGTAAAACATATAACCTGAAATACTTTAACTTATTGAATAAATGCGTAAAGTAAACTTTTAAGCCGATAGTTCGGCACCTTAGCCATCTCCTGCGCGAGACTTGACACCGATATCAATAAATAAATAAATAGATAAATAAAGGTAAACGCGAAAAATTTATAACGCGATTTGGATAATTACAGTGATTAATAGATAATTAAACATGATTTTGGGGTGGGTTATTACAATTAAAGTTATAAATTACAAACTCTCTAAACAATTATTTGCGATTACTATTTTAACTTGTAGATGGCCGAGGGGAACTTGATGACCCTGTCTGAAGTCCACGCTCACATTCATTGTGGGCGAGATCCTGCGGGGAATCCGGTGTGGAGTAACACACATGATGCCACACTCGCTGTAAGTTTCCTGTAAACATATTCATAAACATTAACTTGTGTTTGGAATTTATTTGAACTCCGGCGTGTAACCGTGAATGTTTAATGTTTGTTTTGGATTGTATTTGAACTACGGCGTGTGGCCGTTCATGTTTTATGTGTGTTTGGAATTTAATTGAACTCCGGCGTGTGGCCGTGCATGTTTAATATGTGTTTTGGATTGAGTTTGAACTCCGGCATGTGGATGTGCATGTTTAATGTTAGTTTTGGATAATATTTGAACTCCGGCGTGTGGCCGTGCATGTTTAATATTTGTTTTGGATTGAGTTTGAACTCCGGCGTGTGGTCGTGCATGTTTAATGTTAGTTTTGGATAATATTTGAACTTCGGCGTGTGGCCGTGCATGTTTTATGTGTTTTGGATTGAATTTGAACTCCGGCGTGTCGCCGTGCATGTTTTTATGTGTGTTTTGGATTATATTTTAACTACAGCGTGTGGCCGTGCATGTTTTATGTGTGTTTGGATTTTATTTGAATTACGGCGTGTTGCAGTGAATATTTAATGTTAGTTTTGGATAATATTTGAACTCCGGCGTGTGGTCGTGCATGTTTAATATGTGTTTTAGATTGAATTTGAACTCCGGCGTGTGGCCGTGAATGTTTAATGTGTGTTTTGGATTTTATTTGAACTACGGCGTGTGGCCGTGCATGTTTTATGTGTTTTTCGAATTTATTTCAACTCCGGCATGTGGCCGTGCATGTTTAAAGTTTCTTTTGGATTGAATTTGAACTCCGGCGTGTGGCCGTGCATGTTAAAGTTTCTTTTGGTTTGAATTTGAACTCCGACGTGTGGCCATGAATGTTTTATGTGTGTTTTGGATTGAAGTTGAACTCCGGCGTGTCGCCGTGCATGTTTTATGTGTGTTTTGGATTGTATTTGAACTATGGTGTGTGGCCGTGCATGTTTAATATGTGTTTTGGATTGAATTTGAACTCCGGCGTGTCGCCGTGCATGTTTTATGTGTGTTTTGGATTGTATTTTAACTACGGCGTGTGGCCGTGCATGTTTTATGTGTGTTTGGATTTTATTTGAACTACGGCGTGTTGCCGTGAATGTTTAATGTTTGTTTTGGATGATGTTTGAATTCCGGCGTGTGGCCGTGTATGTTTAAAGTTTCTTTTGGATTGAATTTGAACTCCGGCGTGTGGCCGTGCATGTTTAAAGTGTCTTTTGGATTGAATTTGAACTCCGACGTGTGACCGTGAATGTTTTATGTGTGTTTTGGATTGTATTTGAACTATGGCGTGTCGCCATGCATGTTCTATACCCGTTTTTTTGTTGTGTTTGCTACTTATGTAAGAATGCTTGCAGGAAACTTTTCGCCAAAAGTGTGAGGAGTGTGACATAATTGAGAACTCCCCGGAAGCTAGGGAGTTGTACCTCCAACTTGCAGGGGGGTACAAACCCAAAGACCAAGCTGTCTATGGTCTTGGGAGTGCGACCTCGTACTTCTATGATACTCCACCCCTGCCCAGGGTAGTTCTTTTTCGAAGCATCCTCGCGCAACTTCGTCCACCGATGCTATTATGCGGGATCAACTGGCTGCCCACTCATCCGCTTTCTCACAGATTCAAAGCCAATTGACACAAGTTTTTCAACATCAACAACAAGGCGGTAGTTCTTCTTCCCCATTTCAATATCTAAACTTATCAGGATCCCCGCAATTCCCTCTCCAACCTTGAACTTATGAACTTTTATGAACTTATGTATGGATATTAAGTATGAAACGTATGTATGTATGAAAGTTAGCTCTTTTAGTTATGAACTTTTAGTTATTATATATATGTATGAACTTTTAGTTATGCATGAATGTTTAACATTATATATATTTAATTATGTTATGTATGAAACTGACAGGTGAAAAAATACGTAGCTGATATATATATATATATATATATATATATATATATATATATATATATATATATATATATATATATATATATATATATATGGATAATATAATAATAGAAGTGACCTATTTCAACAAATACAGTATGATTATAACCTAGTTGATTTCAATCCAGACTTTTTTTAAAAAAAATTAAATTAAAATCTGCGACCAATATGTATCAGTCGCTGATTAATAGTCACTATTTTGCGATGGATACTTGGCGACCGATAGCTTATCGGTCGCTAAATTTGCGACTGATACATGGCGATCGATGGGGTGTCAGTCGCTAAAGTTACGACCGATAATCAGCGACTGATACGATATCGGTCGCTGCTTAACGACCGATACGTATCGGTCGCAAGTTTGGCGACCGATATCTATCGGTCGTTCGGTTCGTCGAACGACGGATATGCAGCGACCGATACGTATCGGTCGCTGATATCGGTCGCCCGCCCTCCACAGCGACCGATACAACCCGATTGCGACCGATAGTAACGGTCGCCGCAGGCCTGTTTTGTTGTAGTGGCAACTGCACCTGAGAGCAAGACTTCGGCATGCCAAACATAAAACCCCACCAAAAATCAACACCAAGACCAACTTTAGAACAAATAAATCAAAGACAGACAACCCCCAACACCCCAGCAGAAACCACTCATCAATCCCAAAACATGCCAAACCAGCCCACCAACTACACAACCACAGCTACAATTGAATTCTGACTGACAACCACCAGAGGCTACAATTGAAATGCATCACACCTTGCAATCCAGCAGTAGCAGAAAAAAGATATTCATGATATTATGAGCGACAATCACAATATTATCACCTAAAAAAATATTTTATCATAATTTAATGATTCCTCCCCTTAAAATTACAAAGATGAATATTTTGGCATATATTCATCCTAGTCAACCTTTATATAAATTCATATAAATGATAATTAAATTCATCCTAGTGAAGAGAGAGAGAGAGAGAGAGAGAGAGAGAGAGAGAGAGAGAGAGAGAGAGAGAGAGGGAGAGATGCATTATTTCAAAAAGAAAGAGAGAAATTAGAATCAAGTTTCACGCAATGGGCAAATAAGTATTTGGGTGGAGAATTATGATTTGTGTATATTATTTATCTGAATTTTCATTTGACAAAAAAAAAAGAATAAATTATGTGCATTTTGATTGGTCGATTTACCTATAAT
Organism: Portulaca oleracea; assembly: GCA_029582165.1. Taxonomy (NCBI): domain Eukaryota; kingdom Viridiplantae; phylum Streptophyta; class Magnoliopsida; order Caryophyllales; family Portulacaceae; genus Portulaca; species Portulaca oleracea. The sequence continues at coordinate 17,178,192 of CM055875.1, forward strand.
CACTCTTCTTTCAATATTTGGGGGTGACCCATAACTTTATCGTTATTATTATATAGATTTGATCACCGGAATCAAAATAATCAAAAAAATAAATCAAGAGATAAAAATATTTGCTACTTACTTTTATAGTTAAATAACAAATGAAAAAAAGTGACCTCGATCTACGAAAATCATATTCAAATTCAAGGGTAAGGTTACAAATTGTGGAAAAGATATCTTAGACTCGTCCATTTTAAAGAACAGTCTCTGCTAAAGAAACAAGTTATTTAGAGAATAATAAAGAGATGGGTTAATATAGTTCATTACTTTGTTACTGATGCATGCATAATTGCAATGTACTAAGCATGATTAAAATAAGGGAAAAAAGTGAGAATGATTCTATGATGTCAAAAACTCCAATAGACCATGTGCGTCCACCTTAATGAAGGGGAGGAGTAGTCTATTTATAGGGGGAGGATGGATTGTAGAAAAAAAAGAGAAAGAAATAAGATATCGTAGGAGGTATTATGGAAAAAAGTGGGAAATGATAACTATGCGGCGCAGTTAATCAATCGGTTAACTACGTTGCATGACATGAACAAGACTAGGGGAACTTAACTGAGTTGTCCTAGTGCGGAGGAGATTTAATGCGCGGCTAAACTGGGTCGTATAATGCGCAAATAGGGCCACTTGGACGACCCAATAAGGACCTCGTTTGACTAAGCGGTTACACAAAACTCCTAACTGGATTTTCAGGCTAGACCGAACCATTAGGCACGAATTCATGCTCTAAACCAAAATTATTTATTCTAAACATTTATTCTAAAACCCAAGACAAAATCCAACGTCTACACCATTGCCCAATTCTATCCAACTACATAATGTAACTCTGTCGGAAGTTGAGGCATTCATAAAATGGAACAAGGAAAAGAAAAGTATAAATACTTCCCAACTTATTAACTTTATAATAATAGTTGGTGCATTACAAAATACTATATTAAGGACTACCACCATAAAAGATAATGTCCAAGTCGAAATGCCCAACCCTTATCAACAACACCATAGGCACCATTGGTTGTGAATTCCTCCGTATCTTGAAGATCAATTACATGATGGTCTCTATCCACCACAAAAATATTAGCACAATGTCCAATGACCTTCATGTCCCAATAGGGCTTAGGGTAATGACCACTTCCCATAGGTGGAAGAGGTTCACCTGGTGGGCTATATGTTTCTCCACCAACTGCTACATATGATGCTGATTTTGCCAGCCCTGTGAATATCTTTTGTGGCCAAAATCCTATTAGTTGCTTGTCATCTTGTAGCGCAAACCACCAATTTCCATCCTTAGGATTCTTTTTCGGCAAGCGTAGAAGATATTAAGATAATAATTAGTTGCTAATATAATAAACATTAGAAAATCACTTTAAGTACTATAAGAAAACTTAACTCTTATACTGAAAAATATACGAGTCATAGTACAATACTTTTTGTCCTATAATGGAAACAGTGTCAAAGACATCATCGATCGGTATATCTGGATTGACACTGACAAATCCAGGACACAATAAATTGAAACAATGTAATTGACCAGCCTGAAAATAAAAAAAAAGGTTAAGTGGAGTGAATCACACTTCTTTTGGCCATGCTCACGTTAGATAAAATTGTATCAATCATGTGCAAGGAAATGTATTCTTCTCTAGATAATAAGACGATTTCACTATGTATTAAAAAACAAATGTTATAGCAAAAATCTACATCCCAATAGGGAAAAAAAACAATACATACATTCGAATGCATGACGAAACCAGTGAAAATTATTAACTTACATTAAAATATTGGAAAAGTCTTGTTTGGTTATCTTGATTGAGTGTTGGATTAACCTGATCAATATATAAATAAATAAATAAATATATATATATATATATATATATATATATATATATATATATATATATATATATATATATATATATAACATACATTAGTTTTCATAAATGAAAGTAAATCAACTTTAAGATATATGATACGACAACTGGGATGTTTGATCTATCTAGTAGGGTGAATAGCACTTTTATAGCTGCGTACCGTCCATCCAACTTGTATTCTATCATCTCCATGTTGAACTATATATATATATATATATATATATATATATATATATATAACATACATTAGTTTTCATAAATGAAAGTAAATCAACTTTAAGATATATGATACGACAACTGGGATGTTTGATCTATCTAGTAGGGTGAATATCACTTTTATAACTGCGTACCGTCCATCCAACTTGTATTCTATCATCTCCATGTTGAACTATAAATTCTCCTGATGTGTATTGAGAGCGTCCAACTGGCAAATTGTATACACTCAGTTCACCTCCAAATCCATTATATATTTTACTTGGATCAGATTTTGATTGGATGAGTGCATACTGCAAAACATGAAAGAAACTTATTAATATTCAACGAAAATATCCTATTACATAAGAAAAGGAACAAGGGCCTACAAATTTCTTTTGGACTAAAAGGTTAATGTACATTAAATTACTAAAATCAATCTAAATGCTAATTTTTTTTACCTGAAATTTTATATAAATGTTCTAAAAGGTCATGAAGTTGTTGATTTGGACACTCATAAATAATAATTATTAACTATGAAATCTGTACAAACTAAATAATAATAGTTATTGAGTTTATCATATGAACTTACATTTGTACCAGATTGTGGAGAGATGCCATTAGTCTTAATCCTCGAGGTATAATGTGTAGCAAACTCCATGGTTTTGATGAACTCACTTTTGCTAATTCTTCTAACGGGAACCGTTCCTGTTGGACAACCTACACCCTTCAGTTTCATGGTTTTTGATACCTTACTTTTCTGGGAAGAAATTACCTTCTTCCATTAAGAGCTATACTAGGTCTCATCGACAGGCACAAAAATGACGCATATTGTCTTTTATTACACTATTCTATAAAAAAATAATGCAAATCGAAATACAACTTTTTTCCAATTATTCCAGATAAATTGGAAAAAAAAAATAGATAGATATATCACAAACCTGAGGGTGAAATGTGTGATTTTTTAGACGAGGGTGATCAAATGCTAATTGTTTATAGAAGTCCACATAATCATATATATCTCCATACGCTGTCTAGAGAACAAAATTTTACAATTTTATATACTAATTATACAATTGACAAAGAAATGCAATTCATAATAATGAAATTTGAAATAGTGACAACAAAAAAATTAATGATACCTTGATTGTCTTAAGACTCGGCTTCTTAAGGAGTTGGTATTGTTTCTCCGATTCATATTTATTTGATTTAGACAATTGAACATGACCTTGACTTCCTTGGCAGCAAAGAAATGCGCAAAGAAGAATTAAACATGTCAATAGTTTGATGGCCATTGTCATGGTATTCATCAACTCAATCAAAGATTAAATTTAAGGTAGGGAAACCTATATATTTATAACTATATTGTATCAAATATAGGCCCATTTTCACTGCATTTTATTTCTATAAAATTCCAATAATATATTACAAAATAAGAAGTAAATCACAATATTGTTTTTGGAAAATATCATTATACATGTTTCTAATAAATTTGTATTATTTCATCCCATATAGGAAAAAGTAACTAAAATGCTTTAATGTAATCCAACCATTTTTCAAATCGTAGGAAAAAGGATGGTAGGAAAATTTTCCAACCATTTTAGCAAAAGTGGTTGGAATTTCCAACCCTTTTTCCCACTAAAATTTTTGAAAAATAGTTGGAATATGAAATGGTTGCTAATACACATATTATAAGAGAATGAACCTCAAGGTATATGGTTGAATGATATTTTTTTTTATCTCTTGAGCTGCGAAATTAATGACTTGCATTTGGGAATTCACCTAACATTAATTGCCCAGATTCCCATGCACATAAACTATTTTTCCCATCCAAAAAAAGTCAAAAGGGTGAACATTTATTGTTTTCGTTTTCCTAGCAAAAGAAAGAAAAAAGCTAGATTAATACCCATCCTTGATGATTGATCAGATGACCAAGATTCACCATTCTTACATGCTAACCTAGAAGCTCCTCCCATCTTATCATATATATATGTGTGTGTGTGTGTGTGTGTGTGTGTGTGTGTGTGTGTGTGTGTGTGTGTGTGTGTGTGTGTGTGTGTGTGTGTGTGTGTGTGTGTGTGTGTGTGTGTGTGTGTGTGTGTGTGTGTGTGTGTGTGTGTGTGTGTGTGTGTGTGTGTGTGTGTGTGTGTGTGTGTGTGTGTGTGTGTGTGTGTGTTATATATATAGGAAAATTGGATTATAATAATCCCAATTTTTACAAATCGGACACAATAATTTCTACTATCGATTTGTATTCTGGTGGTCCAAAAGAAAAGAAAATTGTATTGTAGTAGGACGCCGCCGAGTTAAAGGGCGGTGACTCGGTAGTTTGCTGACATTGACCCGCAGGAGTGTGTTTGACCAAGAATTCGGACCAACAAAACATATTTAGCTATGAAATGGGACCACCAAAATACAACAAGTATGTCAATGGGACTATTAGAATACAATAACACTTTAAATGAGACCAATAGAATACAACTACAATAATAATTTCTCGGTCAAACACACTCTCGCAGATACATGTAAGCAAACCACCGAGTCACCGCCCTCTAACTCGGCGGCATCCCACTACAATACAATTTTATTTTCTTTTGGACCACTAGAATATAAATCGATAGTATGGATTGTTTCTGTCCAATTTGTATAAGTTAGGATTATTATAATCCAATTTTCATATATATATATATATATATATATATATATATATATATATATATATATATATATATATATATATAGGGAAATTGGATTCTAATAATCCCTACTTTTACGAATTGTATAGCAATAATCCTTACTTGGTAGTCCAAAAAAATTAAAATTGTATTCTGGTGGGACGCCGCCGAGTCAAATGGTAGTGACTCGGTGGTTTGCTGACGTGTACCGGCGAGAGTGTGTTTCACCAAGAATTCGGACCACCAGAATATAATCAACAATGAAATAGGACCACCAAAATACAATAAATATGTCAATGAGACTAATAGAATACAATAACAATTTAAATGGGACCATTAGAATACAACTAAAATAATAATTTCTTAGTTAAACACGCTATCGTAGGTACACGTCAGCAAACCACTAAGTCACCGCCACTTGACTCGGCGGCGTCCCACCAAAATACAATTTTAATTTATTTTTGGACCACTATAATACAAAATGAAAGTAGGGATTATTGCTATACAATTCTTGAAACTAGTGATTATTAGAATCCAATTTCCCTATATATATATATATATATATATATATATATATATATATATATATATAGGGAAATTGGATTCTAATAATCCCTACTTTCACCAATTGGACAATGGTGGACCGTACTTTCACTTTGTATTCTGGTGGTCAAAAAAAAAAAAAATTGGATTGTAGTGGTACCAAATCCACCTCCACATTCTTCTTATTTTTTTCATTCCTACACTATATTGTTTTTGTTTTTTTCGTTCCAGCCCTTAGAAATTTAATGAATTTTATTTTCTAAAACATTTTTTAAATTATTTTTTTGAGACTCTGAATAATTATTATGATTTTTTTAAAAATAATAAAAGTGAAAAAATCGTAAAAAATAGTAAAAAAATGAAAAAAATTTGGGAGAAACGCTGTAAATTCATTAAAAATCATTGTAAAGTGTTATACTAAGTTTTGAATTAAATGCAACACAAAATCTATGATTCCCTTGAAAATATCCCACTACAATCCAATTTTTTTTTTGGACCACCAGAATACAAATTGAAAGTACGGTCCACCATTGTCCAATTGGTGAAAGTAGGGATTATTAGAATCCAATTATCCAAATGGTCCACCATTGTCCACCATTTTTTTTTTACCACCATTGTCCAGAATAATCCCTACTATCACAAATTGTATGGTAATAATCCCTACTATCATTTTGGATTCTGGTGGTAAAAAAAAAAAAATTGTATTGTAGTGGGACAAAATCGAGTGTATACACTAAATATCATAGATTTTCTGTTGCATTTGATTCAAAACTTTGTATAACACTTCACCACGATTTTTAATGAATTTACAGCATTTCTCCCAATTTTTTTCAATTTTTTTTATGATTTTTTCAATTTTATTCTTTTTAAAAAATCATAATAATTGCTCGGAATCTCAAAAAAATAATTTAAAAAATGTTTTAGTAACTACACTTCGTTGCCTATCTAGGGGTAGGAACCAAAAAAACTAAAACAATATGGGGTAGGCATGAAAAAAATAAAAAAAATGTGGTGATGGATTTGGTACCACTACAATACAATTTTATTTATTTTTGGACCACCAGAATCCAAAATGATAGTACGGATTATTGCCATACAATTTGTGATAGTAGGGATTGTTAGAATCCAATTTCCATATATAAATATATATATATATATATATATATATATATATATATATATATATATATATATATATATATATATATATATAGGGTTTTTGGATGATAATATATCGACTTTTGAGGGTGTTGGATTGTAATATACCAACTTTTACTATTGGACAACAATATCCCCGACCTTTATACATGGGTGACATTATTATACCAACAGTAACGAAGGGGGTGGTGAACCGGTCTCCATGTGCGCTAACGTGACTGGCGAAGGAAAAAAAATCACAAGCCAATAACTTCATTAACCCCCTAGTTTTTTTCACTAACCTAGATTACAAGACATTGGTTGGTTGTGTTTTACGTTAGTACAAAGACGGGTTCACCACTCCGTTAGTCATTGTGTTAGGGCCGATTTTTTTAATGTGAGTTAGTGAGAAAAACGGAGGGGCTAACAGTGTTATTAGACAAGGTCCGGTTATTTTCCCTCCACCTGCCACGTCAGAATCAAAACCAGTTAACCAGTACAAAGACCGGTTCGCCACCCCGTTAGTCACTATGTTAGGGCACATTTTTTTAAACGTGAGTTAGTGAGAAAAAAGGAGTAGTTAACAGGGTTATTGGACAAGGTCCGGTTATTTTCCCTCCGCCTGTCACATCAGAATCGAAAGCAGTTAACCAGTCACCACCCCCTTTATCACTGTTGGTATAATAATCTCACCTAAATATAAAGGTCAGGGATATTGTTGTCTAATAGTAAAAGTCGGTATATTACAATCCAATACTCCCAAAGGTCAGTATATTATCATCCAATATCCCATATATATATATATACATAAGACTTGTAGTAATCATGTAATACAAGTTCAAAGATCATATATAAGATCTATAAGCTGAACACTAGTAATATCTGCAACTTGCAAGTAGCACTCTTAATTTTTTTCCCTTTAAGACGATCCTAACACTTTTAGTAATCATGTAATATAAGTTCAAAGATCATATATAAGCTTAACACTAGTAATATGATCAACATAGGCTAAATTGGACCTGACACGGGTCATGTCATGGTCTAGAGAAAAAGCAAATGAGAAACATATATGGCACAGGGGATGTCACCCCTGGCACGGGTTGTGTCGACCTTTACATAGTCCGTGTCAGTTTCCAAATTCTTATTTAATTGCCTTACGTCTACATAATTTGAGTTTTTAGCATATATTCTCACTATTTAGCAGATGTTATTTGACTCCAATATAACTATATTTGTGATACGTCATGTGGTCAATTAATATGAACGAAGTCATGATTCTCATTAAGAACCGTAATAAAGTTGATGAGTAAAGTAAAATAGAAATATATTTGTCATAATTTGTTATGTGGTTATTTTTTTTTTCTCTGAATATTTACGATATAATAAATAGTTATTATGAAAAATTAATTCATCCACGATTATATGTGAAACAAAGAAAAATGTCTAATGTCTAACACACAGTCTTGATAAACAATTTACTAATTATAGAGATGCCCCATACTCTCCGGTTGAATCCCTAGCATCATCATTTTCCATTCTTGAATACCTATTTTGTGCTATATAGGTTCTTCTTTGCTTTTCTCTTAAATTGGGCCACTGCAGGGAGACTCTCATTGATTGGGCCAAGAACACTGTGGGTAGCATAAAGCATCAAATAAGAAATATCCAACAGAAGCTGAGCACTGCGCATGGAGTAAATAATAGGAAATTGCTTATGAAACAGCTCAAGGAACTCCAAAGCCGTGAAGAGATTATGTGGTGGCAGAGAGCAAAAAGAGACGACCTAGCCTATGGTGACAAGAACTCTACTTGGTTCCATCGAAAGGCATCGGCACGCAAAAAAACGAACACCATTAGCAGGCTCACAGACACAAATGGTAATGTTTATACCTCTGTTGATGATTTTGAAAAATTGTTCATTAAGTATTATGATGGCTTGTTCAAGTCTGAAGGAAATAGGGGTGCGGATCTAATTCTTCCACTTGTGCAACGAAAAGTAACAAATGACATGAACACTTTCCTCAATGCACATACACGGCCGAGGAGATAAAGGAAGCAGTCTTTCAAATGCACCCAGGCAAGTCACCCGACCCCGATGGCTTCAATCCGCATTTTTATCAGGCTTTGTGGCCTATCATTGGGAATGACATCACAGCGGCAATAACAGACTTGTTAAATGGTGGAACCTTCCCAGCTGACTTGAATCATACTCTGGTTGCACTTATTCCAAAGGTCAAGCACCCCACCTCGGTGACGGAATTTTGTTCGATTAGTCTAGCAAATGTTTTGGTAAAAATCGCCACCAAAACTATTGCTAACAGACTTAAATCCATTTTACCAAGCATCATCTCAAAAGAACAAAGTGGGTTTGTGCAAAATAGACTTATTAGCGATAACATACTGATCGCCTATGAACTATTTCATCACATCCACTGCCATACTGGTAACAACGGACACATGTCTATCAAACTTGACATGAAGAAAGCTTTTGACAGAGTCGAATGGGGTTTTCTTAGAGGTATCCTGGTGCAGCTCGGTTTCGGTGTTACGTGGGTAACCATGGTTATGAGGTTTGTCGAATCTCCCACCTTCTCTTTCATCATCAACGATACTCCCCGCGGGCACTTAATCCCCTCTCGGGGTCTGAGGCAAGGGGACCCATTGTCTCCCTTCCTTTTTATTATTGTCACGGAGGGTCTGTCAGCTCTCTTCCATAACGCAGTCAACACGGGATCCTTGAAAAGTGCCAGTATATGTAGAAATGCTCCTCCCGTGTCGCATTTGCTTTTTACCGACGACACTATATTATTCTGCAAAGCAACATTAGAACAAGCTACGGAGGTCAAGCGCCTTTTGAGCATCTATGAGGAAGCACCGGGACAACAGGTGAATTATACAAAAACTGATGTTGTCTTCCACAAAGACGCTCCTCCTGCTCGCCGAGCCGCCATCACTGATGCTCTTGGAATAAAGGAAGTTTTATCGCACAATAAGTACTTGGGTCTGCCCACACGGATTGGAAAGTCAAAATACAAAGACTTGCTATGTGTCAAAGATATGGTGGCTCGACGCCTTAATAACTGGAATGACAAGTTTTTGTCATGGGCGGGTCGAGAAGTGGTCATTAAAGCAATTGCCCAAGCACTTTCGGTGTACGCTATGAGCACGTTCAAGCTGCCAGCGTCTTTATGCTCAGATATCCAGAAGTTGATTTGGAGATATTGGTGGGGAGCAAAGAAGAATGAGAAGATGCATTGGATTAGTGCTGCAGAATTATGCACAAGCAAGGAACTTGGAGGGATGGGTTTTAGAAATCTAGAAGACTTCAACACAGCACTTTTGGCAAAACAGGTGTGGCGCTTATGGAGGAATCCGACTTCTCTCGCAGCAAGGCTTCTGAAGGCAAAGTACCACCCGGATGGAGACATCTTTAATGCTCGCCTGGGTCACAGACCTAGCTACACTTGGCGCAGTCTGTACGAGGCGAGGCCTTTGATCCAGTCCAGAACAAGGTGGGTGGTGGGCGATGGAGCAAGCATTCGTATTTGGGAAGACAAATGGCTACCCAGGGAACCATCTTTCAAAATTTACTCCCTGCCGCCTACTCATCAGCAACCTCTTTTGGTCAGGGATCTCATCAGACCGGATGAAGCTTGTTGGGATCAGTCCATCCTTGAGCAGCTCTTCCTACCGGGAGACGTTGAGACTATCAATAACATCCCGATCTGCAGAACTTTGCCCACTGATAGTAAAGCCTGGCATGATACCAAAAATGGAGAATATACAGTAAAGACGGGATACCATGCTCTGATGAACTCTAGGAGGGGTGAACGTGCATCCACGAGCAACTCAAAAAATAAGAAACTTTGGAAGATGATTTGGAGCCTACAACTTCCTCCTCGCATCAAAGTTTTCGGTTGGAGATTATGTAAAGGTATCGTCCCGTCAGCTGGTGTCATAGGCCAACGTATCCAGTCTCATGATGGAGGATGTAAAATTTGTGGCTGCACCTTTGAGTCAAACATACACAGCATTTTCGTTTGCCCACAAGCGAGGGAATTTTGGGAGGAGAGTGGGTTTGCTGAACACCTATGGTCCGCAAATTATCTTGCGCCAGTGGATTATTTCCATAGGGCATTTGAAGAGCTTAATGGAGAATGACGGTGTATGTTTGTCATGATAGCCTGGCAAATATGGAATGCGAGAAACACACGCGTATGTCAAGGGACTCAAACATCAGTGGTGACATCCATGACCATGCTTAAAACGATGCTGATGGAATTCCAAAAATCGATACCGAAAACAACCCCCCTTTCTGCCCGTCCAGCAGCACTCTGGGCACCACCCTCTGTCTGCGCCTTGAGGGTAAATTTTGATGCGGCAAAGCTTGGGGATTGGGGACGCGGCTAGGGCTTTGTGATACGGGATCACACCGGTGAGATAAAGGCAGCAGGGACCCGAAAACTTAGGGGTTTAGCTTAGTGGAGATCGCAGAAGCTGAAGCATGTTTCTTCGGGTTACATTCGGCTTGGCATTTGGGATACCGGTACATTGAAGTAGAAGCGGATTGCCAGTCACTCATCACAAAGCTCCAAAGAAACTTCAAGGGCAGCAACGAGCTAGGTCTTATCATAGATGATATTCTAAAGCTTGCGAAGTCTTTCTCTTTTATTGTTTGGCGTCATGTTCTTAGAGCAGGAAATAGTGTTGCACATTCCCTAGACATCCATGACCATGCTTAAAACGATGCTGATGGAATTCCGCAAATTTGGTTGGAGGACGGTCCTGAGGTTTCAAAAGCCTTGGCACACCGTGATATGTCAATGCATTTAAATGATATTGAATAAATCTCGCTCGTATGGCGATTCTCAAAAAAAAAAAAAAAACTGCAAGTAGTCCTGTTCCAATTTATAACATAAAATAATAATATCCTAATTACTTTTAATAAATATTTTAAATGATAGCTTGTCAAATTTATGTTAATTCCCACTTTTAATTACGTATTTTTCTAAGCTTAAAAATTTGGTTGGTACTTGTTTTATTGATGTCAAACATTATGTGCTCATTTTTAATGTCTTATATACAAGATTGATTAATTTGTCTAGTATACTAAATTTAAGGTGAATATAATTAAGGGAGAGTGAATTTACTGAATTGCATAGGATTGTATAGCTTGGTTACAAAAAAAAAGTGAACGAAGTTAAAAATAGCTGATCTCATAGTAAAATTGACAAAAATTTTAGCAATTGACCAACATCTCTAATACCTATTTTCTAACCCCCGCCCTTGGTACTACACTAGAATTTACGTATTAGGAATTAATATTAATTGGGAAGGTAAGGTAGGGTAAAATTAATTTTGGGTAAAGTTTGGTAAATTTAAATAAATTTAGATAAATTTAGGCAAATTCTATTTTTTTTCGATCGGTAAACGGGCAATCGGCCCAATTTAATTCAGCCAAAGCATAAAGGGCCAAAGACCCAGATACAATTGCCCAACCATGGAAGGGTTGTGCAGGCAATGGACCCTATTTTTTAATCCATACATAAAGAGCCAGTTCTTCGTCCACTACCCCACACTTACATATGTTCTGATTTCCGAATGACAATACATTACAAGGGGGGTGGGTTACAGCTAACAACCTAGCTGTCTTCACTATATATTCCATTTGCCGTTATATTGGAAAATTGAGCAAAAAAAGTCCTTCCATCCATCTTCTTCCTCGACTGTGTTCATCAAAATAGGTCTGGAATTTTGCTGAAATTAGTAGCCAGAGTGTGAGCTGTGTATGGCAGGTCCTGTGTTGCTTCTCTCCAGCTGGCCACCCTCCACTTAATTGCTTGCAATAACTGGTCCTTGTTCTTCTCCTCCTTCTAAGAAATTATTTTGTTCCTTTGATTCCATATAGACCAAATAATTGCAAACCAAGCTGTCACCCACAAATTCCTTCTGGTGTTATTCTTGAAGTGGGCCTTCATCCAATTTTCATACATTACTTTCACTGTGCTTGCTTCACTTATTTGGTATCCCATCTCCCACATAATTGTTCTCCAAATCGACCATGAGTACTCACAATTCAGCAGAACATGGTCAATACTTTCCCCCTCATCTTCACAGAATGGGCAAATATCTTCATTCTCTTGAATTATCTTCTTCCCCTTCAATGCGGTTCTCGTATTGAGCTTGCCCAACAATGTGATCCATGCCATGATTTCAACCCTTGGTGGCGCTAGTTTCCTCCATACACTACAGACAATTGAATCCACGTGCACATCCTTGTATGCAATTTCTTCTGCTTTCTCCATATTTTTCTTTACTTTGAAAGCTCCTTTGTCCTCGCAAAACACCTTATCCTCTCTCCCTTTCATGGGCTGTATTTTGTTCAGCCTTGCTACTAATTCCCTTTCTAGTATCACTTCCTGTGCTGTTAGCTCCTTACTCCATGTCAAACACCATCTCCAATTTTCTCCTTCAAACCACCCCATTTCTCCAACCATCCATCCTTTTTGAGATGATAGTTTATATAATTGATTAAACTCATTTCTCAGAATTTTCTTATTGTACCATGGGTCTTCCCAAAAATTTACCTTCTGGCCATCGCCCAGTTGTATTTCCAGCCCTTCATGGAATGCTAGCTGTGCTGGTTCTTTCTTTTTCATCATTTCTCTCAAATCTCCCCAAGGCCCTAGGACTCTGGATTTATGTCTCGATGGAAGAATACCCTCATCTTCATTATGTATAGCTTGTATAGTCTTCTTCCAAAGTGCTTCATCCTCTGTTCCATACCTCCACCACCACTTCAACAGGAGGCTTGCATTTTTCATTACTAAATCCCCCAGTCCTAACCCCCCTTTCTCCTTTGGTCTTTGTAGTACTTTCCAACTGACTAATGCATTTGGTCTACCTCCCTTCTTTCCTCCCTAAAAGAATCTTCTCTGCATTTTGATGATCTCTTTGACCATTGACTTCGGTATTCTATACATGGACAAGTAATATACATGCAAACTGTTAATTACTGCCTTCAAAAGAACTAACCTGCCTACCTTCGACAAGGTGCTTGATTTCCAACTTTTCAGCTTAGCCTGAATTTTTTCCAAGATTGGATTCCACGCCTCCTTTCGCTTCATGTTTGAACCCAGAGGTAATCCCAAGTACGTTATAGGGAGAGTGTCTACCTTGCAGTTCAGTCTGTCAACCATCTCCTTAGTCCATTCTTCCGTCTTTCCGAATGTTATCAACCTTGATTTTTCGAAGTTTACCGCCAGGCCAGTCATTGCTTGGAGCATTTTAAGTCCTGCCTTTAGGTTGATTAAATCCTCCTCCTTTGTTGTAGTGAAGATCAGTGTGTCATCCGCAAATTGTAGGTGTGATATTCTGACTTTCTTCTTTCCCACTTCCAGTCCGTGCCAATCACCACTCCTCAATCCATTCTCCAACATCTTATTCAGTACCTCAGCAACTAGTACAAATAAATACGGTGATAACGGGTCACCCTGTCTCAGGCCTCCTTCCATTCTAAAAGGTTTGGTTGGAGCTCCATTTACAAGTACTGAGATACTTGCAGTTCTTACACACTTATTTATCCACTCCATCCATTTATCCTTGAACCCCATCTTCCTCATCACCATATCTAGTGCCTCCCATTGCACCGAATCATAGGCTTTTTCAAAGTCTAACTTTAATATCGCGCCTTCCTTCTTCTTTCTATTAAGCCATCCAACCACCTCTGTTGCAATTAAGGCTCCATCCAAAATCTGCCTACCTTGAACAAAGGTCGTCTGCACCTCACCTACAAGTTTTGGCATTACCTTCTTCATTCTATTACACAAGATTTTTGAAATGATCTTGTATATGCTCCCCACCATACTAATGGGTCTATAATCTTTGATGTCATCTGCTCTCTTTCTTTTTGGTATCAATGTCACCCATGTGATATTTATTCCGGCTGGCATTTCTCCCTTCTCAAAAAAATCCTGGATTAGTTTACGGAAATCTTCTCCTATGATTGGCCATAGCTTCTTGATGAAACCCATATTAAAGCCATCAATTCCTGGCGCCTTGTTCGGCCTTGTTTCGAGCCGAATTTCTTCTCTTTTATAGGGTATATTTGTTTGTTTTAAACCCTATTTATATATTAGATATAATGATTTGGTGTTTTGTAGGAAAATAAGGAGTTAGAAGAAGTTTGGGCTTAATTGAAGGTTTTTAGGGAATCCCGAGCTATTTCCCGAGTCAAACCAAGTCAACCCGAGCCGAGATCCGAGTCAAACCAAGTCAACCCGAGCCGAGATCTGAGTCAAACCAAGTCAACCCGAGCCGAGAGCCGAGGCGAAACCGAAGTCGGAAATTCCATATCAAGATTGGCGCAAAATAGGGGAACGGTACAAACTCAAAGGTTTGAAATACGTGTGCCTTCACCCTTTGGGTCATAACTCCTTCGTTACAACTCCGATAGGTCTGAAATTTTGGGAGCTTAAAGTACACACCGAGAGCTTTCCATCGATATCTTACGGGCCTAAAACGGAGTTCGGATGAAGAAATTATGCGCGTTTGAAGTCGGCAGGGAAAAACTGCCCAGAACGCTGGCTCGCCCGAGCCAGGCTTCTGGGGCAACAAAAACACCAGCCAGAACGCTGGCTCGCCCGAGCCAGGGGGTGGCTCGCCCGAGCCAGGGGGTGGCTCGCCCGAGCCACACTGTCTGCGGAGAAATTGCTGCGCGTGCTGAGAATTATTTCTAGGGTTTTGGGTTGTATTTTTCCTTCTTCTATAAATACCCACTTGTATTAATCTAAAATTATCAATTAGCCTAGGTAGTTTTAGGAGTAGATTAGATTTAATTGCTTTCTTTAATTGTTCTTCAAGTTTTCTCCATTGTTCTTCAAGCTTTCTTCAAGTTTTCTTGCAATTGTTATTAAACTCTTCTTTCAAGCATTCTCATTGAAGTTTTACAAGCTTTCTCTCTCTCTCTCTCCCTCTCTCTCTTTCTCTCATCTCCATTGTTGACTTGATTTCAAAGCTTTTTAGGGTTAGCCACATCAAATCCATCTTTTAGTGGGGAGGAAGGTCAAGGAACTCCAATTCTACTTCCTAGTGAGAATTTGGGAGATCCTTGGTAATCCAATCTACAATTTCTTGTTTGTTCGGGGGAAATTGCAAATGTAGATTGAAGGTTAGAAGATTTTGGTCATCAAAGGTATAATTTCTTGTCTCTAATTTCATTGTTCATTCTAGATTTCCATTCCTTGCTTTAATTGCTTTATTTGATTTCATGCTTTTAATTGCTTTGTTTGATTCATGCCTAGGTTAGATTTAATTGCTTTCATTTACATTATTTATCGTTTTCCGCATTGAGAAAAACCCCTCTACACAAACCGATTACCTTAATCAAGCCTCACACCCATCCCTGTGGACCGACAACCTTAACTCATAAAACCACAAAAATTACAACCGAACAATGGCGCCGTTGTCAGGGATGGCGTTATTTGGTAGATTAGGCTATTGGTTTGTGTGTACATAGTTTATTTGCTAGAAAAAATGTAGCGAAAAAAAAATTGAATATCGAAAAAAAAAGTGAGAAAAGAAAAGAAAAAAAATAGAAAATTAGAAAAATAGAAAAAAGAGAGTTATGGATAGTCCCCAATTCCCTCAATTTGAGCATGAAATATTTTGGAGGTATTTTGCTAGATTACATGATTATCGTGCTCAATGTGAATTGTATGACATTTTTTATGATACATTGAATTTGTTGGGAATTGTTAGTGAGGGTGTGAATTATGAGACCCGAAACATTTTAGATTATTACAGGTTTTCTAGTTTAGGAGAAGAACCAGCATGGGAGTTACTTGAATGGTTGTCTAGGGATTTCCTATGAATTTGAGCAACAAAATGTTAGTCCTAGCTTCCAACCTCCTTATGCACCACCCTTTGGGACCGAAACTGAACAATCATGTGAATACCACGTGTATTTTGATGATCAATCTTATGATGGGGGATATGTGGAAAACTGTTATGATCTTTCCCAAAGTGTCGATGTTGAGTCTCCTTCCGTGTGCTCCTTGCGTGATTCGCTGTATCATAGTTCAATTTCTTGTTTGCAAGCTACAGTGGTTTCCTTCAAGGCAGAAGTAGAAAAATTATGTGCGAACATGAATGAGTATATGCGTGAATTTGTCCATGAGAGTAATCAAAGGGTAGTAACTCCTTCACAAATGGTTGATTCGAATGTTGAAATAGGTCATTCATCGTCTTTGAGTCCTGAAATGCATGTTGATTCTGCTGTGTATGATGAGGATGATGACTATTATAACCGACCATGCCTTGGACTACTTAGTAATTCCTTAGCTCTAGCCCCACCCAGTGAGCATGAGGAACATGATGATTCTGTGTGTGATGATGTAGAATTTGTTGAAAACATGCTAGATGACGAACCATTGTCCACACCCTTGACCATGCCATTATGCTTGTGATGCAATTGAGCATGATCTTGTTAAGGGTGAAATTGAATATGTTGTGATTGAATGTGTGCTTGATGCCGATTTGTTCACTTTCATTGAGGATCATTGCATTAGTGAGGCATTAGCTACCCTTGTATGTGAGCCTATTTATGTGCATACTTGTGATGATGAGCATAATTCTTTGGGGATTGATCATGATTGTTTGAACTTGGTTGTTGATGATGATGCTTTTGATGATGACATGCTTTATGAGTCATTCATGATGAGTTATGACCCTGAACCTTCCACTTTCACGTTTGATGTTGCTTTGGATGATGCACCTTTGTCTTTTGATGTTGATAGTTATTCTAGTGAGTCTGATATTGATGAAGATGAAGATGTGCTTGTGTGTGATGCTGGGAGTGTTATGATGTGGTCTAACCCTCTATTTTCCTTATTACCTATTGACGATTGTGATGATTATTTGGATGAGAGTGGTGATTTGGAATTTGTGATTGATGAAAATTGCATGGAAATTGAGTTTGAACTATTGTTTGCATCCAAGTCTTCGCATGAGCATGTTCAGAAATGTGTTGTATTGCCTCCTTCCGTTGATTTGTATACCCAATCTCCATTTACGAGTCAATGGGAGGATCCATTTGTCATGTCTTCTTTCACCGTGTCTAGAAAAGTCTTGTATATTCATGAATTTCATCAGTTCTATGACTCTTCTAAGGAATTTGATAAATTGTTAAGGGGACTAATGTTTGTTTATGTGCTATTGCGAGTGTACTCTTACCATCACCATTCTGAGATGCATGAGAGGATGCATGATTTGTTACTCCGGGCGTTGAATGGTTCTGACATGATGCCCGATATCTTGAGGTGAGAAGGAGTGAATTTCTTGATAAGATACCTTTGAGGTAATATCCTTCCTCACCCTTCTTGTATAATTGGTGAGTTGGTCTTTCTTTTCTTCTTTTATTTTCTTTTTGTGTGTGTCATTTTCTTTTATTTTGGGGTGCTTGCTTACCTACTTCTGTTTCCATTTTGAGGACACGACAACCTCTTTGTGTTGGAGTGGGAGGGTAGTATGTATTCCGGTATTCGAGTCTAAGAAAAGAAAAAAAAAGTCATTTTGTAAATATTTTAGTTTGTTTTCTTAGTTCATTAGTCCTTAGTGTCTTGTATAGTTTGTTTTTCCTTTTGATCTTGCATGTGAACCATCACACATAGTATGCTTTTCTTGTTTATTTCTAACCTTGGTGTGATGTTCCTTGGATCGTGGATTGAATATGCTTGATTGAAGACTTCGAGGTAACTTCTTTCCACCCTCTCTTTATGTGAATATATCGATGATCCATGATGCATGCTTGATTTTCTTTTGGGTGGCGAACCCTTGAGTGTGAATGTTGGGATATTATTGTTGTTGGAGCCGTGTGGGCTTGAGTCGCCACCAACTATTGTTTGTTATGTGTTTGTTGTGTGTTTTTAGGTTTTCTACCTTATTTGTGACACCCTTCTTCTCACAATGGGGACATTGTGAAGTTTTGTGTGGGGTGGGGTGATACTTCCATTTGTCATGGGTAGATCACCTAGTTTTGAGTCTTTGTTTTCGTTTTTCGTAGTTTGTGTCGAAAAATTTGAAAAATTTTGTGTGAAAAGGAGAAAAAAGGGAGTGAAAAACCTTGAAAGTTTTCGTTTTGTTTTTGTTTTTGCTTTGTTTCTTGGATTTCGTTGTTGAAATCAGGAAGCCGTTCTTAATCTTCTTTGAAAGAAACCGGTTTGAGCATTTTCGACCCTAACTTGGGCGATTGTCATGACTTACCTTAATTAGATTCTTTTCATCAAGTGTCTAGTGAGATCCCATTTTGTCTTTTTATGTTCTGGTTGAAACTGGGAGATTCTAGGGGTTCATATGCGAGCTTGTTTTCTAAAAGGAAAAAGAAAAAAAAGAAGAGAAAAAGCAAAAGCCAAAGCAAAAGCCAAAGCAAAAGTAAGAAAATAGCAGCAAAATTAAATAATTTGACTAAGTGGGGCGTGCCGACTTTACGACATCAACCGTCATACACTTAGCCAACCTACACGGGCCCGGTATCAGTGGTACGACACGGATGCCCCTTAACCCTCCTCCTATATCGCTTTGCGACGGAGAGGCGAATGGAAAAGACCGTGTTGGGAGGGTATACCCCTTATATGGGCCGTCCAATTCCCGAAAATAAGGCTAATACCGACATTAAAAAGAAGAAAAAGTTTGAAGTGTTAATAAAGTGAGGGGCTCTTCCTTGCATCACCTGCGGCCCTCACCAAGCCAAGGGCGGCCAAATGCGGGGAGGGGCAACTCTTTCCTTTCCTTTGTTCGTTTCGCTGTTTTGTAAGCTCGGGTGTGAGTCTTTTGGGTCATCCGGGATCTATTAGAACTGTTTAAATCTCTTTCAAATGGGATTAAACTCTACATGAGGTGTAAGAAATCAAAAACTTCTAAGATTGGCAGTTGTCTGAGTTAAGAGTTGTGAGATGCTCATAACGGTTCCTTTTGGAGGATTAATACCGTTTTCTTAATTAAAATAACTTGATTCATTGAAATGAGCATTTCTCTTTTTCTTTTCTTTTAAACTTGTTTTGTTTTTCACTTTCCCTCTTTCTTTTTTCTATGGCTTTTGTGGGTCTAGTTGCTATAAACCCTCACGAGACCTACCTCGTCCACCCGGGCTGCCGGGGGGTTTAAAGGGCTTGATGCATGTGCTAAGTGCATCCGCGATTCCTGCGAAAGTGAGTTAGGTTTTTAGTTTTTCTTTTTAGTCCTTTTCTTCGTTTTTAGTTTGCTCGATGGGAGCAAACCCTTGTGTTGGAGTGGTGTTCGACCTCGTTCCGAGCCGAATTTCTTCTCTTTTATAGGGTATATTTGCTTGTTTTAACCCCTATTTATATATTAGATATAATGATTTGGTGTTTTGTAGGAAAATAAGGAGTTAGAAGAAGTTTGGGCTTAATTGAAGGTTTTTAGGGAATCCCGAGCTATTTCCCGAGTCAAACCAAGTCAACCCGAGCCGAGATCCGAGTCAAACCAAGTCAACCCGAGCCGAGAGCCGAGGCGAAACCGAAGTCGGAAATTCCATATCAAGATTGGCGCAAAACAGGGGAACGGTACAAACTCAAAGGTTTGAAATACGTGTGCCTTCACCCTTTGGGTCATAACTCCTTCGTTACAACTCCGATAGGTATGAAATTTTGGGAGCTTAAAGTAAACACCGAGAGCTTTCCATCAATATCTTACGGGCCTAAAACGGAGTTCGGATGAAGAAGTTATGCGCGTTTGAAGTCGGCAGGGAAAAGCGCGAGCGCCGCTGGCCCTGAGGCAACAAAAACACCAGCCAGAACGCTGGCTCGCCCGAGCCACACTGTCTGCAGAGAAATTGCTGCGCGTGCTGAGAATTATTTCTAGGGTTTTGGGTTGTATTTTTCCTTCTTCTATAAATACCAACTTGTATTAATCTAAAATTATCAATTAGCCTAGGTAGTTTTAGGAGTAGATTAGATTTAATTGCTTTCTTTAATTGTTCTTCAAGTTTTCTCCATTGTTTTTCAAGCTTTCTTCAAGTTTTCTTGCAATTGTTATTAAACTCTTCTTTCAAGCATTCTCATTGAAGTTTTACAAGCTTTCTCTCTCTCTCTCTCTCTCTCATCTCCATTGTTGACTTGATTTCAAAGCTTTCTAGGGTTAGCCACATCAAATCCATCTTTTAGTGGGGAGGAGGGTCAAGGAATTCCAATTCTACTTCCTAGTGAGAATTTGGGAGATCCTTGGTAATCCAATCCACAATTTCTTGTTTGTTCGGGGGAAATTGCAAATGTAGATTGAAGGTTAGAAGATTTTGGTCATCAAAGGTATAATTTCTTGTCTCTAATTTCATTGTTCATTCTAGAATTCCATTCCTTGCTTTAATTGCTTTATTTGATTTTATGCTTTTAATTGCTTTCTTTGATTCATGCCTAGGTTAGATTTAATTGCTTTCATTTACATTATTTATCGTTTTCCGCATTGAGAAAAACCCCTCTACACAAACCGATTACCTTAATCAAGCCTCACACCCATCCCTGTGGACCGACAACCTGAACTCATAAAACCACAAAAATTACAACCGAACACGCCTTGTCTGGGTTGCACTGACTTAGAGCCTGCTTTATTTCTTCCTTGGTCACTGGTTCTTCCAAACATCTAGCCTCCTCTTCCAACAGTTTATTCAGACCAAGGTTGTCAATTATGAAGGTCATATTTGTCTTCTTCTCTTTATATCGCCTTTGGAAATATCCCCTGATTGCTTTTCAAACCGTCGTGGGCTCATTGTAAATTGTCCCTTCCACTTTGATTGATTCAATCAGCTTCCTCCTTCTCCTTATCGTGGCCATTGTGTGGAAGTATTTTGTGTTTTTGTCTCCCAACTTTCCTTCTGCTGGAATACAACCTTCTTCCTTCGTGTCTTTTGCCTTTTCCTCCTTTCTTATTTTCTATTTTTTCCCCTTGTCTTTTCTCAGGTCTTCCAGGAAGTAATTCTTTGCATTCTTATGGTTACTAATAATCTCTATGCCCCATCGTGCTCCTTGTGTAATTGCCCTTTCAGCAATCACTTTGTTTGTGTCCTTTTTACTTCCTTTCCCTTTGTATTGATTGATTTCGGTTACTGGTATTGGGTCTAGTCTGTTGGTGTTCTCATAGTTTTCTGCCTCCTCCACAAATACATTGATAAGTCCAAAGTCTTCCTCATTTAATGCATCATCACTCTCCTTTTCCTTCCCCAGGCCCATTATTCTGTTTTCATCTCCTTGTTGGCCGCATTCTACATTTTCCAATGCCTTGGCCAAGTCTTGCCTGAGCTGTTCCACACGCGCCGCCAAACTCTTCATCTCCAACATGTGCGATGAGAAGCTCGAGACTTCTTCCTCTTGAGAGTTGCTCCGAATTCCAACATCATCTGTCTTCTTCGTCTGAGGCTGTTGGTCTCCCTCATCCTTCCTTTCTGCATGTTCACCTTCCTTTGTCACTCGTTGTTCATCCTATCATTTGTTCTTCTTGTGATCATCAAGCGATCGTCGAGGATCAATTGTATGAATATTGTTGCTATACTCTAGTTTGTCTCCATCATCATCTGGGTTTTTATGTTCTTCTTTCTTTTAACACTGCATCCACCACGACCCCGATTCCCTAGCAACAACTTTATAAGAGCAGTCGTCTAGCTCAAGCATTAGTTCCTCCGACAAGCGTTCTTGCACTTTGGTTGAGATCAACACTCTGATTGATTCAAACTGTCGAACTTGCTTTACTTCCTGTTCCACACACAATAATTTTCCCCAATGTGCGGTGCATCTTCTAAAGTTTTCTTTAGACCACCCCTGTGGCGGTATACCTATGATTTCAATCCATGTCCTCCTCTCTTGTGATGTTTCATATTTAGTCCATCTCCTAACATCTTTGAACATTTCTAGCAGTTTCCCAGGATTTTGGATTAAGTCCCTTACAGCCTCTTCGGATGGTAATGTTACAATTGTTTGTGTTACACTCATGAACGTAACTTTGATGTTCTGAACCAATACTTTGGTTATCAGCTCCATTATTTCCTCAATCTCCTTGTGTTGATCCGCCACACATATAATGCTCCTCTGTAGCCAATTGGTCATCTCTTCATTTGTCTCTCCCTTTATCATTCTGATTCTTCTGTCCTTGTTGTTCTCCTCTGTTCCACCTTGTTGTGTTTTTCTGTGTTTGTTTCCTTACCCAAATCTGTTTCTGTTTTTGCTTTATTGGCTTCTTCCTTCCCCTGCCTCATTCCCATCTTCTTGCCTTGCAAACTATGATAGTCTGCGCTCTCAGCCGCCTATTATCTATCCCCCGAATCGCTTCAAAAGCAGCCTTCTCCTCCTTAAATGAGACAAATCCATATCTTCCCCTGGCTCCTTCTTGTAGTGGTATATATGTGTCTTGCTCCTCTCCAAATCTTCCAAAGACTCCTTTTAGACCAAATCTGTCTATGTCTTTGGGCAATCTCCCCACAAAGATTTGGTATCCTCCTTTTTGTGTACCTTTGTCGATGAGGTGGGCTTGTTCGCCTGGTGTTTCTCTCCTGTTTTCTCTCATCTTCACTTAAAGATGCTAATTGAACCTTTGTCGATGAGGTGGCCTTGTTCGCCTGGTGTTTATGATTCTATAAATTGTGAGAATTGTGAGAATTGAGAATTTGGGTAAATTTTGGTATATTTGAGAAGTTTGAGTAAATTAGGTGAACATTGGACATTAATGGACAGGGGGCCAACGGGCTTAAGATGAATTGGCTATATCTTTATGGGTTGTTGACTATGAAGGATGACCCAAAATGCAAATTGACTATGAAGGACACAAGGATCATGAGGTCCTAATTTATGAGAAAGAAGGGGACCCACCATAGTTCACCTTTGTAGATATTCATGGATGTCTTCAATGATAAACCATGGTTTACTTTGTAGTTATCCTCTACGTAAATCAAAGAGAGAGAGTAGAGATATTGAAACATAAAAGGGAAAAAAAAACTAACAAATCACGTTAACAATACAATGGTGGATTCCCTTCTTTTTTATAAATTAGGACCTCATGATTCTTATGTCCTTCATGGTCAATTTGTATTTTGGGCCATCATTCATGGTCAATAACCCTTTCTTTAAATCATGGGTTAATAATCATGCAGGACGGCCCATCAGCCACTTTGACCATTAAGTCCAAGAGGGACAATGGAGTCCCCATTTATGATAAAATGTGGGGCCCACAGTGTTGAGTTGTCAAGTTTTTTATTTTTTTAAAAATTTTTTTTGCTCTATCACCACCACCATCAACATCATCATCTTCAAACACTACCCCATCACCATCACCATCACCATCACCATCATCTCCCACCAACACCCGAACCATCACTGCCAGTCGGAACCACCACATAACCACCATTCCCGCCGCCAATCGACACTAAGAAAACCTAAATTTTCCCTTCCCTCCTCATTCTCTCTACGAAAACAGAGCAGGGGGGGGATGGACAGAGCAAGCTCACGGTGATGGACAACAGGGCGGCGAGGGGCTTGGCTAGCGGAGTTCGAGAAGGCGACGGCCGGAGTACCGGTGGTGGTGTGGGGGAATTATTAGTAGTTAACTTGTTCAAGTTTAACTCTCTGAGTTGTTCTGTCTTACTCGAGATGGCCCCAAACACATTGATACTACTCTAACACGAGCTAAATTCGAAGAATTGTGTTCATACTTACTCGAGAGGTATATGAACCTATTCATCAGTAGTTAACTTGTTCAAGTTTAACTCTCTGAGTTGTTCTGTTTAGGTTTCGATCATTCGATCTCTGTTGTAATTGTTTCTCTAACCCGACACCACCATCGGTACTCCGGTGGTCGCCTTCCCAAACTACGCCACCTGAGCCCCTCGCCGCCCTATTGTCCGTCGTCGTGAGGTTGCCCTGTCCATCCCCCATGCTCTGTTTTTTCGTAGAGAGAGAATGAGGAGGGAAGGTAAAATTTGGGTTTTCTTGGTGTCGATTGGCAACGGGAATGGTGGCTGTGTGGTGGTTCCGACTGGCAGTGGTGGTTTGGGTGTTGGTGGGAGATGATGGTGGGAGATGATGGTGGTGATGACGGTGATGGTGATGGGGTAGTGTTTGAAGATGATGATGATGATGATGGTGATGATGATGGTGATAGAGCAAAAAAAATTAAAAAGAAATAAAAATCTTGATAACTCAACACTATGGGCCCTACATTTTATCATAAATGGGGACTCCATTGTCCCTCTTGGACTTAATGGTCAAAGTGGGTGATGGGCCGTCCTTCATGGTCATTAACCCTTAAATCATTGATGAGATGGACTTGAAATGGGCCTGTCCGTTTAAAAATTTTCAGGGGCCCTACTGGTCAATTATGGGCCTGAGAAGGAAAGTTATGCGGTAACCTCTTGGGGTCAATTGTTGCACTATGGGCTGGAGTTATGTAGAAGGCACATTAGCTTTGCTTCCAGACTTGCGAATGAATATGTTTTCCCCAATGCAAAGTTATGATCTACGATCTAACGATTTTATGATCCAAAATTTTCAATTCGATTCTACGTTTTCATTCCGATCCATGATTTTACATGAATTAATTCTGATCCTAACTATCCCATGAATTTGAATTAGGATTCGGATTCTAATAACGTTGCCACAATGCACTTGACTTTAGTAGGTGGACTCAAATTTATGGGCCTCAACTTTCTGAAGTGAACTCATTAACAAGTTGTTGTATGTATGATATTGTTGCCAGCTAGCAAGAGGAAACTCATATTGTCATAGTATTATGCCCATTTCTCTACAGTGGTAGCCACATTTGTTGTTCTAGTACTCTCTTAATTAGTTAATTATCCTAATTAAGCATATTAATTCCGATCGTACAACACCAATTTTGGTTGATTCCTTCCTCCAATTCTTCACAAACTGTTCAGTTACATAATACATATTAGTATGCTCTAAACAACACTTTCAATGAAGGATTATTGACCCCAAGGAATGACTCATGAAGTAAATAGACTATAAAATTTCAAACAAGAATACGACATTATAATTTGTGAGAAATATCCATTTTAATTTTTTTTATCTGAATATACAATCATAGATGTACTAAGTATGAAACTATTCCTTTTTTTTTTTCTTCAATATGTAAAACACAAGCATAAAAAATTTTAAAATGAATATTTCTAATAAATTGGAATCTTATAATTTTATCATCGATTTGCCTCATGAGCCAATCTCTTGGGGTCGATAATCCTTCTAGGAAAACCTCACAAAAATCTTAAATAAGTAAAAATCCTAGGTTGAACATTTGCTTCAAGCATAAATCAATCATAAAATTATTATAAAAAATAACAGTTTTAGTATGGACACATTTATTTTAATTATGCATTATTAAACAATCAGACAAATTCTAATGTAAACAGATTCACAAGATCAAATATTAAAAAAATATGAAACATATAGAAATATCCATAATTAATAATATATAAGTTTTACAATTATTTAAAAAAATACTAGCCCTCAAAATAATCGTACCTACATATTGGACACCTGCAATCTCTAATCATCCATTTATGAATACACACGGAATGGCCCTAAACATATAACATATAACACACCCTTCACTATTATTCACCGTAGTCGTTTTCGATGAATAAATAAATATGGGAAAAGTTTTATAAACCTGCTCCCGTAATGTACGGGAAGCAGACAAATTTTTAAGATACCAATATATCAAAATAAAATTTGCAAAAAGAAGTACTAGTGCACCTACTATGACTAACACACGAAATTCTACTGTGTCAGGGGTTACGTAGTTGGCGATTGTTCTCTTGGCTACCAACCGTAGCCGCCGGCACGGCGAAAATCAACAATGAGCTGCATGATAACATGAGAAACAAAACTAAAAGTTACTACAAATTGAGATTAAAGTCAGCTGAAATGAAGCAACGGATCAATTTCAAAAGTGATAAAAACTACATTACTTGTTATTGTGCATGCTCAAAGCTCAAACCCTTAAGGGCCTTACCCCCTCTCTTTTACTAATGCATGCAAAATAATAAATGATCACGTAGTCCTTGCTATGATATAAATAATAAAAATATAAATGCAAACAAGCTAGTTTTACTACAGGTTAGGATTTTATCAGTGCAAAAAGTATATGTTCTTAATAGTCAAGTGCTAAAGGTCGGAATTATCACAAATTTTAAGTGGTGTCAAGTTGAATTATTATATTAAATTGATAGATAAAATAAGTGCATACCTCAAAAATATTATCATGCTGGATTTGAATTTGGTACACTATACGCTCTTTCAATTCTCTCAGTATAATAGGACCTTGAGTAACAAAAGCAGTTAGGGGAATTGAATGAGAATATTTTGAAAGCTTAAAGGAGTATTACATTTACGACATCTATTAAATAGCCGAAGCTTTAGTGGATGTTTAATTGTTTATAGCGACATAAAACGCAATTTCACGTAGTGGGGGGTTAAAAATAGGATTTTAGTGATCCATTCATAATTAACACCAATGTATTTGCACTTTACACACTTCCTATTTTGTTCATTTTTATTCATGTTCTTTTATGCAATGTTTTGTGAAATGGTGTGTGGAATTGTGGTCGTTTATTGGTATGTGGGGTAGGTGAGGAGAGAGGATGTAAAAAGTATAGGAGAAAAGTGAGGAGAGAGAAAAGTAATGATTTGCGGTAAAATGTGACGGGTTGTGGCAAACTGCGGTAGGCTGTGGCACTGCAGTTTGCCAACCGCAGAAAAGAACAGAGCCCAGAGGATTATTGGACGACAATACATTGGACTTTAGGGGTGGTGGATAATAATATATTGAATTTTTTTTCGACTAATACACTGAACTTTGAGGGTATTGAACAATAATATGTAGCCAGAACAATTTCGGTGGTGGTTGATTTGGTGACGGTTCTACTTTGAAGTATTGTTTTTTTTTTTCAGAAAAAATATATTAGTCATCTTGCTTATATGTAATTTCTTACACGACAAAATTTTTTTTCTGAAAAAACAAAAAAACGACACCTCAAAGTAGGACCGCCACCACGTCGACCGCCACTGGAATTGTTTTGAATGCATTATTGTTCAATACCCTCAAAGTTTAATGTATTAAAGTCCAAAAAAAGTTCAGTGCATTATTATTCAATACTGCTAAAGTTCAGTTTATTATCGTCCAAAAATCCTTTTATTTATTTATTTATTTATTTTTGTGGGTGTGGGTGAATGCAACGTACATTGAGGATTTTTTTAATAGGTGTCGGTATATTTAATATCGAATTAATCGACTGGAACAATCATGGACTCAATATTTTTAGGTTCAAGTTCAAGTTTTCAATAACGAATATATAAATTTTTTGACTGCTTTAATGGATAAATTGTTAACTTTTTTGTTCTGACTCAAATTTTTTAGCTGTTAGCACATATCAACATTCATCTTATTCTTAGTATGAAGCAGATAAGCGGCGGTTCCATTGTTGAAACTTTTGTTTCCATCATCAACTAATTTTTGAGAAAAATATAAAATTAGTGTACACAATAACGTGATATGTTTTAGGTAGAGTAACTGACATATTGTAAGTTCACAAGCAAGGTATTCCCATTTATAATTTTCCCGTTTGAGATGGATTTATTGTTTTCAAGCTCACAAGCAAGGCATATTTCTGCATATCAAAATTGTATAAATATATGTTTACTTATTTTAAGGTTGTAGTCTTGTAGAACTCATAACTTACATAAAATCTTATTATTGGTTTGTACTTTTTCATAAATATAGAATTACATAAAAAAAGTGCATTACATATGATAGTTTTAATGCATAAAATTACATACATTTTAATTAATGTTTAAACCTTAATTTGAACTTGGTACTAGGCGCTTTTATTGCTGATTATTGCTGATTCTAATATAGAAAAATATTTATGCATATCTAAAATGTGCATTACCTATGATAGTTTTAATGCATAAAAAATGTGCACTTTTAATGCATAAATATAGAATTACATAAAACATGTGCATTATCTATGATACTTTTCCTCTATATTTTTCATTGCTATTATTGCTGATTCTAATGTTTAAACCTTAATTTTCAGAATCAATATTTTGAGGCAAATATCAAGTTAATGTGTTCAGTTAGTATGCTTTGATTTTGGTATGAGTTTTCAAGCATTATTACCTTTTATAGTTTGCCAGTTTGTTATGAATTTATCATTTCTTGGTGCTAGGCACTTTTGTTCCATGAAGACACTCTTGCTAGTGGAAGCTAGCAAAATTAATACTTACGTACAACGACGTCTTCTCCAAATACCAACAAAAAAAAAAGAAAAAAAAGAAAGAAGATAATTACAAAGTTTAATAAAAGTTTTGAAAATAAACACTTAGTTGGGCTAGTTAATTAGTCAGGGATCAGGTCTCATTTCATCATTTGATATTGGGAACCGGCCCAAGTCGGGTCCAAGTCCAAACTAGTTGCGATCAGATATCCGATTTTCGCTAGATTTTTGGGTGTTGATTTCGCTTTTGATAAAGAAAACCCTTCAAAGACTAATAGTGAAACCCCATAGATTGGCCCAATGGGGGTCCATAATTCGAGCAATTAGTTTCGGGCTGATTGCTCGCCTATTTGGTTGTGTGATCTGTTAGTGTAGCCTGTTCTGCTTTGCGGTTTGTTTGTTTGCAATTTTTTTTTTGCCAAAAAAAAAAGAAACCCCATAACCTTATTAAATTGGTATATTTTCAAACAAAAATGATAAATTATTTGAGACAAAAGTATGTTTAAGAGCATATGCAATGCAAGTTCCAAAATTTTAGAATTTACTGGGGGTCCACCTTTTCAAATCACACATAATTCCTATTTTTTGAAACTGCATTACATACTTTCTCAAACCATAGGAACTCATTCCAACTTTTTATTTTACATTATTCAACGTGGGCCTCACTTTCTCATATAATTCATGATTTTGTTAAGGTTAATATTTTGCTTATTATTCAACATGTATTAATTAAAAAAGACAGAGTTGACAATTTTTTTTATAAAATTGATGTCATTGGATTTGTAATAAAAAATACTATTTAAAAATTATAATATTATATTTTTTTATAAAAATTTAATATTAGAAATTATTGATTAAAAATTGACATTGAAAACCGCAAATGACAAATAAAAAATGGAGGGAGTACTTAAAAACAGAGGGAATATTTGATTAAATACTTCATTTACCAAAAGAAATATAGATATTTGGGTGGGTAATTATTAACAACTACTACCTCCGTCCCAAAATGTTTGTCCGCTGACTAAATTTTGACCGTTAATTACTCACAAATTATAATGACTTAAAATATGAAATTACCGCCATTAGAAAGATCACTTACTAAAAATTACAATGACATTAATTTCATATGGTGATTCATTGTAATTTGTGAGTAATTAACGGTTAAAATTTAGTCAACGGACAAACATTTTGATATAGAAGTAGTACCATACATATACTTGGGTGGGTAATTATTAAAAGCAGAGGGAGGTAGAATTCCAGAACGGGGAAGCGTTCTTTTCCTTGTTCTTCTTGATTTTCGTTCCAGGGTGTGGTGCTTGCGTGGGAATTTAGGTAGAATTCTTTAAGCTATGTTTTACCCCATATGCCTAACCCAGCTAAGAGAGTGTTATCCTACTTACTGGGCCTTCAAGCTGACCTCTCATCTTTTTTTTTTTTTTTCTGGTTACGATTTTGACTTATTGGTAGTGTTCGAATTCTTTAAGATATCAGAGATGCACAGTGAAGCGTAGTGGGCCAAAGTGATCGTGTGGGATAAGGCTTCTGTTATTAATTTAGCTGATTTGTAAGTTGGAAGATTTCAATATATTTTGTTGTATTATCCGCTGCATAATTAAGCGTCTTCCCTAGTTAAGTCTACTTTCATACATTGGGTTTATGCCTGTCTTTTAAGCCTTGCATGCTTGCGGGACCTGGCGTCTATCATACTCTAAATTCGGGGTGTGACAACTATAGTCTAACAACTACTATCTTAATACACCATATAATTGCGAAATGTTGTCCTATCATTTTGTTTAGCTTATTTATAATATGTATGCTTGATTTTCATAATAACCCAACTTTTACATTTTGTTTCATTATTCAAAGTTTAAATTAAGCTAAAATATTTGAATACACAACCAACCATAGAAGTATAATTGAAATTAAAATTGCAAACAACAACATAAAATCGTATCAAGCATCCATGCTCCTTGGCTACCATTAGTATTTTGTAGCCCTCAACATGGGAAGTCCTCAATAATGAATGCTCGCGATTCAATTACTTTGTCCATTGATGTGATTCGGTAGCACCATTTTGTAAAATCAATTGCACAACAAAACTCATTCTGTCTGCCATAATTTTAAAGTTATTTCTTCATCCTTGCCTTCCTTTCCTAAATCAATTTCTTATTTACATGTTTTGGAAGTTGCGACTTGATCCCCAACATACTTCAAAGCTATTGTGTTGCTAAGCTCCATGGACTCACGCTCCTCTTGATCTAACCTTGCATATGAGTTGTCAGTAGAGTCTTCATGACCATTCTTTGAAATTGGTTCAACTTCCTGTCCGTTCTTGAGTTGGTCAACATGTTTTTCTTTCCCATCTTTTTCGTTTAAAACTCCTTGGGCGTACAACCCTTCATCTTGCTTCCTTAACTTGTTGCAATTTACCTTTGAACTTTATTTTTCCTATCTCTTTCTTCTAGCTCGTGTTTTAAACTCTGGGATAATATCCTCAAATCATGGAGGCAACTAAAGGCGTGAGTCCAGAGATAGAGAGCCAAACTCTGAGCTAGAGTTGCGAATAGGAAAGGATTGAGATGGATATTAGACTCATTAGCACAAATCGCCTTTTTCCTGATAATCCAAAGTGATTGATGGAAATCAGCCCACGCCTATTCCCCTAAGCCCAATCAAGAAGGCCCAAGTTAAATACAATTATAAAGATAGGGTCTTTCAAGAAGGAAGTTCAACTAGGCCCAGCCCAATAAAGGAGATGTTGTTCAAGGTAGAGGTCCGAAGGCCCATTCACATGGTTTGCCTCCTATGGCAAGAAGATGTCCAAACATCCTAGGAAGGACCAAGATCACGCCAACCAAGCCCAAGGAGCCCAAGATCACGTCCAAAGGTCCATTTACAAGTTTCAAGTGAAATTCACATTTTGATCATTTCAGTTTTGAATTTCACATTGTTGATCTTTTGGATGTAACTTTGTTTTAGTAGCTTTTAATTGTGTTAGTGTGATTTTTATTATCTTTATAGTTTTGAGTCATGTAAGGTGCCAAGTAAGTTATAAACTTAAGCATCAAGTCATAGAAGTCTAGATTAGTCTAGAACACTCTCAAATGTTCTAGAATGTTCTAAAAGGTCTAGTGTGTGTGTGTTAGGCGTGTGATTAGTTGTTTTCGCGCCGAGAATTAGTTAGTATCCTAGATTAGGTTGACTTATTTTGTAACTAATCCATCTTGGATTAGGAAAGCCAATTCCAATTAGGATAAGGTTGTTGTAACAAACTCCCCTTAGGAAAAGGAATCTTAATCCAAGGGAGAGTAGTATAGATAAGACGTTTAGGACTAGGAGACCTTGGCTTGCACGCCAATTAGAGAGTCATAGTCCATATAGGACTGTTTTAGTATAAATAGCTAGGCTTGTAGCCTTTCAAAGGGAACCCATTTATTAACCATGAATAGAATCAAGCTTTTAGCTTACCCCTTGAGTGTTTCATGAAGAACCTCGTTTTGATCTCTTCTATTGTATCTTGGTTTGGCAACCAAGTGGATTAAGAAGAGCTTGAACCCTGATCCTAGAAGGTGTTTTTGTAACTAGGATAAAGGTCAAGTTAGCCCTAAGGTTTCTTTCTTGTGTTGTTTCTGTATCAAGATAGATCCCTTGAACTATCTTGTTATTATCTTTCTATCAATATCGTTAAGATAATTACTTCTTATCTTTCTATCAATATAGTTAAGATAAACCCTACATTCTTTCTCCCTCATCAATCACGTCACCCTCCTCCTTCCCTCTCTCTTTCTCAATTCGTCCACTCTCTCCCTCTCTCACAAAAGAACCCTAACAAACTCCCTCTCTCTCCATAACAAACTTTCTCTCTCTTTCTATCTTAAGGCCTCACGCCAAACAACCCTTCTCCCCCCCTTCAATATTCACGTTACTCCTCCCCTTTTCCCTATTCAAGAAACAATCTTTCTTGTTCCTTGAGTCGACAAAAGTCCTCACGACAAATGAGCCTTCCATAGATCCTGGTTTCACGTGAATTTCCCCTCTCTTTCATCCATTGTGACGTGATGTACCCCTACTCCCTAGTTGGTTGCATGTGTAATGATTATTACTGGATCAGGAATCATTCTTTTGGTCCTGTAATACATCAAAAGTGGTGTCAGAGCTCTAGGTTATTGTTGAGTGCAACCCTGAACTCCACAGAGTTAACCCAAACACATAACCTTCAAATCCGAACACTTAACCTGCAATACCAAACACTCAACCTTCAAATCCAATCAGAAACCTGGCATTCCAAAACACCACCCTATGGTGTCTGGAAGCAAAAGTAGTGAAGGTAATGATCACAATGAGCAATTAAAGCAAGAAAAGGCTGAATTAGAAGCAAGAGTCGCTTATCTCTCTGAAAAACTAAAGCGGTACATGCATCTTGTAAGCATTTCTTGCAATGTAACTATATAAGTAGTCCAAAGTATTAGTTATTAAAAGGTTTCTGTAACCATTATGAAAATTATCCATGCTATTTGGATAAGGTTATAATTAAGATTATGGGTTCATGTGTCTTTGTAAGGATTACAAAAGAATGTATAGTTTAAAGGTTATCCTACTGGAACGTTTGGTTTATAAGTTAAGTGTAGACTCATATGACAACATTTAAATTTTGTCCAAGACCATAGTGCAATAATTTTGTTGTACTATGATAAGTGGTAAATATTTCTTACTTTACCTTTATAGTACAATGGTGTGATCACAATTCGCAACTATGATTAAGGGGGAATGTCAAGTTTAACATATGATCAAGATAAAGATAAGGTCATAGAAAGATATGTATATATCCAGTGATCATAGGTATCGATGGCCTGTAAATGGATCATGATCAAGTTCTTGTAAGGTTACAAGGTCATGAAGTGATCCTTGATAACCGGGATGGGAGTAAAGCCCACTCACCCAATTGTCATCAACAGAACTCCAACTCCAACTCATACTTGATACGTGGGTCAAGTCCTGAGTTAAATGGTCGATGATGTTGTGGGATATTAAGTGATGATTAAGGACCGTATGATAAGGTGGTTTGGGTTTATGACTCATTAATAGAGATCGCAATCTTTAAGATGCGAAGCTCGAATACGAGAGCGTTAAAGTCTGCCTATGCAAGGGCATGAAATGGGCCGCTTTGGATAGCCCAGGGCTAGGCTTGATTGTCTTTGTGGAGGGTGTGGATACATGGGTAGTTTAATAAAGAGGCACATTTATTTGGAAAAGGATTGAGTTGTATGTGTCTTATGTAACCAAATTAGTCAATAAGGGTGTATAGTTCAAGGCATGTCTACTATTATATTCAAATTAATTGTACTTACTTGCACTAAGTGATAGTTCAAGTCAAGAGACACTTTCATAACACATATTAACTCCTTGGTTTCTCGGTTGTTCAAATTCTCTAGGAGGTTCGATGAATGGTGGGGGGTATGATAAGTGATTTTATGACTAAATTTCAAGGGTGTTTTGATAGTAGAATAAGGATGTTTTGAGTCGATTATGTGTATACATACCCCCTACTGCTCTATTACGCTCGGTGTTGTTGATACATCAAAAGTTGATTATTACTGGATCAAGAATCATTCTTTTGGTCCCGTAATACATCAAAAGTCGTATCAGAGCTCTAGGTTATTGTTGAGTGCAACCCTGAACTCCACAGAGTTAACCGAAACACATAACCTTCAAATCCAAACACTTAACCTGCAATACCAAACACTTAACCTTCAAATCCAATAAGCAACCTGGCATTCCAAAACACCATCCTATGGCGTCTGGAAGCAAAAGTAGTGAAGGTAATGATCCCAATGAGCAATTAAAGCAAGAAAAGGCTGAATTAGAAACAAGAGTCGCTTATCTCTCTGAACAACTAAAGCAGTACATGCATCTGCAACAATATGAACTCAGAGAATTATCCAAGGAGGGCTCCTACAACAGCCCTAGCGAAGCTAAACGATCAACACACTCCTCATGGAGATCACGTCAACCTAGACGTGCACCAAGGGAAGAAAGACTTGACTTCAAAGTTGACATCCCTGAATTCGACGGTAATCTTGATCCTGAAATCTTTCTTGATTGGATTCAAACTGTCGAACGAGTCTTTAATTTGAAAGATATTGCTGATGATAAGAAAGTGAAGTACATTGCTCTTAAACTGCGGAAGCATGCTAGTATTTGGTGGACTAACTTACAGAAGAAGAGACAGCATGCCGGGAAAGAAAAGATCCGTACTTGGGAAAAGATGAAAAAGAAACTTCATTCAAAGTTTCTTCCTGTGACTTATTTCAAGGATAATTATTTCAAACTGCAACAACTATCCCAAGGGTCTAAATCTGTTGAAGATTACACCAAAGAATTCGAACACTTACTCTGGAGGTGTGATATGAAAGAAGATGAACCTCAAACGCTTGTGAGGTATCTTGTTAGTTTAAACGACAACATAAGGTATGTGGTGGAACTTCAACCTTATGAAACTCTTGATGAATTAAGTACTTTTGCTAACAAGCTGGAACAACAAAAGAAAAGAAGAGGCAAGGAGACGCCAAACAGGAACCGTAGATCCCAAAGAACCACCTACTCGCCTCAAAATTACACTCCACAAAAGAGCCAAACCCCCTCCCAATCGTTCACCAGAAAAATGCCCCAAACACCCTCCCAAGCTGTCACCAAACCTGTCCAGGCGACACCAACTGATAAAAGGAGGTGCTTCAGGTGTCAAGGGCTCGATCACTATGCTTCTAAATGCCCTAACAAGAGAGCCATCACACTTATGGAGTTCCAAAACGCTCTCTTTGAACCTGAACCGGAGGATATCGATGGAGAAGAAACCCACGCCACCCTTAACGAATCTGAAAAAGAGGTCGTGGAAGAACCAGATCAAAGCGAGATGCTGGTTATGAGTAGAGTCATGAATAGCTCTCTAGTTCCTGAAGATCTGCTACAACGGGAAGCCATCTTCCATTCTTGTTGTACTGTGCAAGGGAAAGTTTGTTCTTTGATCGTCGATGGTGGAAGCTGTACTATGGTGAACAAGCTGCAACTCCCCACAAGCCCACACCCCACGCCATATACTGTCCAGTGGCTCAATCACGGTAAAGGATTAAAGGTGAATCTACGCTGTTTGGTAAGCTTTTCTATTGGAAAGTCTTATCAAGATTCAATCTGGTGTGATGTACTACCTATGGATGCTTGTCATATTCTGCTTGGAAGACCATTGTTATTTGACATGAGCGTTACACATGATGGAAGAGCTAATACCTACACTCTGATGGTGAAAAACAAGAAGGTCACATTAGCTCCCTTAAAGGCATCACAATTGGCTCCAAAGAATGATTCAAAGCTCATATCTTTCATGATCACTG
The DNA here is from genome assembly GCA_029582165.1 of Portulaca oleracea. Taxonomy (NCBI): domain Eukaryota; kingdom Viridiplantae; phylum Streptophyta; class Magnoliopsida; order Caryophyllales; family Portulacaceae; genus Portulaca; species Portulaca oleracea. The sequence continues at coordinate 17,214,319 of CM055875.1, forward strand.
AACGCCTTGAGTTTAGTGAACAAGAGAGGGTCATTCAAGCAAGCCCTAGTCATGAGGAGTCGACAGAAGCATCGCCTCTCGTTGTCCTTCACGAGAGTTCAGCTGAAAGGGCTTCGTCAGAGTCCAGTCTACGTGAGATCCAGTCTGTAGTAGATCTCGTGAATCCTAATACTGATCCAAGGGTTCGAAACCAAGCTATTGATCACGCCAAGGGCACTAACAAGAAGGAAACTCATGCTCCAAATGCCCTAGTGATTGCAAGGAAGAAGGAAACTAACATGATTCAGATTCAATTAGGGATTATTGCTGTTCAAATCCCAAGAAGTCTCCTTATATGGTTAGTCACACCCTGTGATTTAATCAATATTCTCTTTATTATTATGAGACTTATGAATCAGGTTATGAAATTCTTCGTCAACAAGTGTGTCAAGGACACATTCATGCATAGCAAGAGTGAGAAAGATCGAATCTTTCACACCATCACAGTTCACGTGAAGGCGCTGGTTCACGTGACAGTTATTGGAGCAATCATGGTTCACGTGGGGGTCCTGATCTATGTGATTATTACTGTTGGATCAACAGAAGTCTTTGAACTTGAATCTCCAAGTTTGAGGACAAACTTCCTTCAACTAGGGGGAATGATGGAAATTAGCTCACGCCTATTCCCCCAAGCCCAATCAAGAAGGCCCAAGTTAAATACAATTATAAAGATAGGGTCTTTCAAGAAGGAAATCCAACAAGGCCCAACTTAATAAAGGAGATGTTGTTCAAGGTAGAGGTGCGAAGGCCCATTCACATGGTTTGCCTCCTATGGCAAGAGGATGTCCAAAAATCCTAGGAAGGACCAAGATCACGCCAACCAAGCCCAAGGAGCCCAAGATCACGTCCAAAAGTCCATTTACAAGTTTCAAGTGAAATTCACATTTTGATCATTTCAGTTTTGAATGTCACAGTGTTGATCTTTCAGATGCAACTTTATTTTAGTAGCTTTTAATTGTTTTAGTGTGATTTTTATTATCTTTATAGTTTTGAGTCATGTAAGGTGCCAAGTAAGTTATAAACTTGAGCATCAAGTCATAGGAGTCTAGATTAGTCTATAACACTCTCAAATGTTCTAGAATGTTTTAGAAGGTCTAGTGTGTGTGTGTCAGGCGTGTGATTAGTTGTTTGGCGCCTAGAATTAGTTAGTATCCTAGATTGGGTTGGCTTATTTTCTAACTAATCCATCTTGGATTAGGAAAGCCAATTCCAATTAGGATAAGGTTGTTGTAACAAACTCCCCTTAGGAAAAGGAATCCTAATCCAAGGGAGAGTAGTATAGATAAGATGTCTAGGACTAGGAAACCTTGGCTTGCACGCCAAGTTAGAGTATTCCTAGTCATATTAGGTTCGCTTGCACGCCAATTAAAGAGTCATAGTCCATATAGGACTGTTTTAGTATAAATAGCTAGGCTTGTAGCCTTTCAAAGGGAACCCGTTTATCAACCATGAATAGAATCAAGCTTTTAGCTTACGCCTTAAGTGTTTCGTGAAGAACCTCGTTTTGATCTCTTCTATTGTATCTTGGTTTTGCAACCAAGTGGTTTAAGAAGAGCTTGAACCTTGATCCTAGAAGGTGTTTCTGTAACTAGGATAAAGGTCAAGTTAGCCCTAAGGTTTCTTTCTTGTGGTGTTTCTGTATCAAGATAGATCCCTTGAACTATCTTGTTATTATCTTTCTATCAATATAGTTAAGAAAATTACTTCTTATCTTTCTATCAATATAGTTAAGATAAACCCTACATTCTTTCTCCCTCATCAATCACGTCACCCTCCTCCTTCCCTTTCTTTCTCAATTCATCCACTCTCTCCCTCTCCCACAAAAGAACCCTAACAAACTCCCTCTCACTCCATAACAAACTTCCTCTCTCTTTCTTTCTCAAGGCCTCACGCCAAACAACCCTTCTCCCCTCCTTCCATATTCACGTCACTCCTCCCCTTTTCCCTATTCAAGAAACAATCTTTCTTGTTCCTTGAATCCACAAAAGTCCTCTCGACAAAAGAGCCTTCCATAGATCCTGGTTTCATGTGATTTCCCCTCTCTTTCATCCATTGTCACGTGAAGTACCCCTACTCCCTAGTTGGTTGCATGTGTAATGATTATTACTGGATCAAGAATCATTCTTTTGGTCCCGTAATACATCAGTGATCCCACTCTATTCTTCATGAGCCTCGAGAGTAAGCTCTCTATACACTCCTATTAGGGTTAAACTTCTTCTAAACCATTTTGAAGATATTTGATATGGGATGATCCAGATTAGGCTAAGTAGTATCTAGAGCCAAGGATAAACTAACAACCTCGGGTTTTGAAATACTCTCACAAACTTTACTAATATTTAGGGATTTTTGAACACTAGTCAAGCAAAATCAACATAACAAGGAAATATAAGAAGATATGATTAATCTCTAAAGAGTAGTTTACCAAGAGCGATCTTTCCAATGCAAATGAAGGCCGAAAGAAGAAGTCAGCCAACTCACACTTGAAGCACCATTGAAATCCTCGCCAAATTTGATGGAAAGGTTGAAAACCACAAATCAAACTCAAAAGGGGATACTCTTAATCACCACCACTAAAGCTAACGAATAAATATACAAGAGATTTGAAGGAGGGTTTTCAAATACCCAATGATTTCATTTGATGATCTTTATAGTCATAAACATAAGATGCTTAGAAAATGAGAAGAGAGAGCTATTTATAAGGGAAGGGGAAAACACGAATAAAACCCAAAAAATGGCTAAGTTACCCCCGTGTTAAAGTTAGGTCACGCTCGTGACCTATGTTTAGACCCAATTTTGTGTCTAAATATTGCCTAAATCCTTAGGATTTTGACTTGTTTCGTAGTTTAATTCAATAACTTTTCATGCGTTTTTGGTAATTTTGTAGATTTCGGAGTTTTTACTCAAAACATGGTAAACAGGGCCATTTTGCAACTTTTTTGGGAATCCCGAGATTTCCTGAGTCTTGGTCGAGGCGAAGGCGAAGGAATGCGAAAAGGCCTGACATGTCAAGACGCTCAGAAGACCTTTTGAAGCCGAGCTGGACCGTGGCCACGGTCATGATGACCGCAACCACGGTGCAGTCAAGTCAGGAGCAAGGAAAGAAGAGGCCGAGCTAGACCGTGGCCACGGTCATGATGACCCCAGCCACGGTGGATTCAAGACTTGTCCAAGGAAAGAAGAGGCTGAGCAAGACCATGGCCACGGTCTTGGGAGACCATAGCCACGACGGTGCGAAGGAGCGAAATCTTGTTTGCCCTAAATCGCCAGACAGTACCCACGGTCTAGGGGCACCGTGCCCACGGTGTTGCGAAGAGAAGAGAGAACCTGCGCTTCACTACGCATGACCGTGGCCACGGTCTCATAGACCGTGCCCACGGTCTCCTGCAGATGCGATTTTTCTGCTGAGTAAAGTGACGAGTTTTGAGTAACAAACTTGGCTTTTATATATTGCTTTTAGGTCTTTTAGAAGAAGATCATCTATTATCATATCTTAGCACATACTTTATCATACTTATATCACATATAAGCTTTCAATTAGAGTGATTCCTTAGTGATTAGTGAGAGTTTTACTTAGATTATTGTTCTTGCACTGGATTTTATTGGATTTCTATTGAAGTTTTGAAGACTTTTCTTATTATTGGAGCATTGGAGTCTTATTATCTAGAGCATTTCCCTTTGGCATCAAATCAATGAGCATTTCTTAACTCTTACTCTCTTTAGTTCATTATTTACTTGTTAATCTCTGTTTTGTTATTAGAATTGATTGGTGTTTGTTGATTGTTGATTAGTGTTGATTTGAATATCCTTTTAAGCATGAATGAAGTTATTATTGTTGTTAGCATGTTAGATAAGATGATTAGAGGCTAGAATCCTAATGAGTTAGGGAGAAACTAAGGATGTGAATGGTGTATTTGGATTAGGTTAGCAATTTTAGGGGTAATTTGTAGTGGAATCAACTTCCCACTCCTATTCTTCCCTCAAGTAGGATGTATTTGGGGTACAAAAGACCCCAAATACATCCAACACTTGAGTTGGAAGGTTGAAATTGGGATAGTTAGTATTTTATTCACGAAAGCGAATAGAACCTAACTAGAGAATCCCGTTTCTTTAACCCTCCGGGTCTGTCGATGGACTTTGGGGAAGTTAATCCGGATTATCCTTGAAAAGGGAAATCTGGTGGGTTTATCTTAACGGGATTGTCATTTGATTCTACTATCTCGTTGCCTCCTAGTTGCAAAACCTTCGTCCTAATTGCCGTTTGCATCCCGAAATCTCCCAACACCCATTGTTTCCCTTTTTGACTGAACCGTAGTTGAGTTTGTTCTGTTTTACCCTAAACCTCTCATTATCTCATGATCGTAAACCTTACCTATAGTCAAGTAGTCATAGCTAAGGCCCCTAGCTCCCTCAGAAAGAACGATAAAAACCGAGGTCTACAAACCACGTTACAACCTACTTTTGAGAAGTCGCCATAGATTGTGGAAAAAGCGATACAGGTCGTGTCGCCTATGCCTCTATGGGCAACCAAACTACCGTCATGCCACAACAACGGTGAAACGAGTCACACCCGTGGTAGGGTCTTTCTCGGTCTGTGTCTGGAGGCGACAACTTGTGTCAGCTTGTGCTACTGTTTTGTTCATTTTTATGCGGGGCACAACAGGGTTGGGTGCTTACATGGTCGTGTCTCGGGTCTTCCTAGGCGCTTTTGGCGCTCTTCGATCCCAGCCTCTCTTGTATTGTCATAAGCCTTATCCTGACCTTGTGAGAACACCAAGATTCCCCTTTGCCCTGACAAATAGTGATGCATGTCTCAAAATTGATTCGAGCTTGACTTCGCAAAAGATAATCTTGGACCCACCTTTGCTATTTTCTCCGACGCTAAGTATCCTCAGGAAGTCCGAATTGTGGGAACAATCCTCATTGTAACATTAAACTCATAAAATTTATTTGGTCTTCATGCGAGAACCTCCTTGGAGACATAAAGCAAGGAGAGTTGGTAGAAATCCTTCTTTTCGGGACAATTATGCCAGAAGCCTCTTTTATAGTGATTTTAAACCCAACATACTCAGTAAATATCCCCAATTCAATATAGGTGGCTGATAGAAAATGAGTGTCAATAAGCATTATAAAGATTCAAATAACCATGGATCATCCACATTAGTTTCCCAATCCACAACTATTCCCCTAACTTGAGCGATTGTGAGAACATTCTCCCAACTCCACTCATGCGGTGGGTGTTGGAGTATTTCAAGAATTAAAAAGGTTAATTAAGGTTGGACATCACTAAACAAGAGTTAAGAGTTGACCGGGAAGGTCAACATGTATAAGCACATAAGCTGAAACTTGACTGACACAGATTGTGTCTGGTGAGTCACGAGTAGTGTCAGTGATTAGTAGCACAAGAAAGTGGAAACTAGGCTGACATGGACCATGGCTTCTTGACACGGGTCGTTTCTTGTGCAATACGGACCGTGTCCAAGTGAAACGGTCCATGTCAATGCCCAACTGCATGGAATCTTACGTTCCTTGATTCTAGCCTTTGATATTAACACATGGCAAATTATTTGTGGTTGAATATTGATTCATTTGATCAGTCAATATCGACTCCCCCAATCAAGTTGCAATCCCTTGGATCATGCTCTTTAATCTTGGGATTTGTGAGGCAAGTTCGATACATTACTCCATTATAAAAAGGGGATGAGTTCATTCATCCAAGACACACCACTCATCCATTCTTCCTTCCTCCTATAGAGCTTCAACACAATCTTAAGGTGTTGACCTGTAACAACTCTTTGAGAGTTCTTGATGGGCCTTGTTCATAGGTTTAGCCTTGAGTCTTTTCTGGTCTTGTGAATAAGTTTTAAGGGGAGCAGAATTTGCCCTTGATTCCAAGTCACCCAAGTGCTCCCTCTGTTAGGTTTTAGGATATCTATTTCCTAAACAGATACAAATTAATTGGCGGAATATTCATAACGATTATAAAACAATTAATCACAACAATTGTAGAGGCTTTAGTAATTATACTTGATCGCTAATCTGGCTGATAAAGAGATTGACCTTTGAGATTCCAATGCTGAAATCCTCTACTGAAAGTCCACGCAGCACTCCGGGAACTCGACTACTAGATCGACCCGATCGAGACAAATCTTAATCTAAGATGTATGTATTTGATATATGAGAATGTTTCAGGAAACAGAGAATGTTTCAGGAAACAAGAACGTTTCAGGAAACAAGAACTGCAAACTAAAAGAGAGTGAAACTCAAGAAATCACCCTGGTATCTCTCTAAGAGTCTCAGGCAGTTGGTGTTGAATAATCTCTCATAGAGACCCCTTTATATAGTGTTTAGAAAACCTAGGGAGAGGGTACAAAATCCTAAAGGGCCGACTTAACGCAACGACGCGATTCTCAGGCCCAACACGGTCCGTGTTGGACTCCAGAATGTCCATTAACTCAGCCGATGGTCACCACAGACCGTGGTGTCCCAACACGGATCGTGTTGGGTCAACACGGACTGTGTTGAACCCATTTCGGTCCGTGTTGGGCTGATTGCTCACAGAAATCAGTTTCCAACTTTTCTAAACGTAATACAATATCACTTAGGTTACATACATTGTTCCAGGGCACTGACTTGTGTGACCCAGTAGGACCAAATAATATAGTTGTAATTGAACATATTCAATTACTAATTATAGAGGTCTCTAGCAAGACATATAATTACTATATTACTTTGGTTTAATCTTCGTATAATCGAACATTGTCGGGACATTCCCAACAATCTCCCACTTGTCCCACAAGTGTTCGATTCCTTAAATTCCCTTGTCACTTACTGTCTCAAGTTCGAATAAGGTAAGCTAAAGTCATCCTTATGTAAGACCCGAACGTTCCTCGACTCCAAGTTAGACTTTGAAAAACAGATGACCAACTATTGATTCAACTGAGCTCGACCAAGTATTTTCAGTCCAATCTCACCGAGTGGCCAACGAGACAATTGTCCCTAATAGGGAGGACAATGTCATCTTGTTCAAACACACATTCTCACATGATCCAACTGTAACCCAGACACCGCCTTTATAGCCTATTGTTACGAAAGGCGTTTGACGCGCTTTAAAGTTACAACAGACCATGTAGTCTATGTATTAAACTCAGGATTTAGGAATTTTGAGTAGTGAGAGCTCCTATGACAATTCCCCACTTAAAGAGCTCCCATCGCGGGTTAGTTCGGTAGTTGTTCTCAATAATACCTATGTGATTGATTTATGATGTCATCACATTATTATGATCACGAAACTTGATCATCACCTCAATCCTACATGCTAATTGTGTCGATATTATCACTGTTCCTACGTGATAATACAATTAAGAACTAGGTCGACTGTCGACCAAGACTAGCGTTATCAAGTTCACTAATGGGGTTTCAGAAATCAAACCTCATCCAATTTCCCATTTTGAATTCGCTAATCCTTTTTGGACATTTACGTAATTCTAAGCCACAGTTAATGTAAATTTGGAATCTTATTCTTAATGATGAATCAAAAAGGTCATAATTCATGAACAATTCATGTAAATTTGACTTGTTAATATTCCAGAATGTGTTCAATACCTATTGCCCATGCATGACTTTCATGCTATAACTACAACAGGGGTTTAGTACATAATACTTGCAATGAACCTCGCACATATATCATCTCACTAATGACCTTTCATATAGGGAGATATTTTTGGAACTTATGTTTGGATTCATAGTGAGCTTCAGTTCCATTGCTTGAGTGATGACTCCTATCAACAAGGCTCCATTTCTCTTGCAAGGCTACAAACATCACCTAGTTCGGAAACAAACTTCACCATCCTAACAGTTTCTGCCACATCTTCTAAAGTTGTGTCATGCTTGTCTTATTTGCAGAATTAAACGCATGTCATATAAGGAACATCTTCCAGCTCACCTCAATACCATTCAGACAGTTCATATAATTGCTTTGACCTTTCAGAGAATCATATCTCCTGACATAAGTGTAGCATCAATATAACTCTCTATACTTAGCTCTTATTGGCCACTCAGAATTGAGGATATATCCTTAGTTTGGTTTACATATATATACACAATGTATATGTTATGCTGGGCTTTGAACATCTCGTGGCATACATTAATCTCATGCCTGAAGCGTGAGTTATATGCCTCATCCCTTTTAGATCCTTTGATTGTTTTGAGACAATCAGATTCCCTAAGGATATGCCATGATTTATGGAAATTGATCCATTCTCGAAGTGGGTTGAACTTATTCAACACCTAGTCAACTTTGATTCAAACAATCAAAATCTTTAATCTATCATTATAGATCTTGTCTCCAAGAATATTCTTAGCCCCACCAATCCTTCACTTTGAAAATTATTCCCAAGTCAACCTCAGTAGAAGAAACATTGGAATCTTCTTCTCAATAGGCAGTATATGTCAATCACATACAATATCAGAAAACACATTGCTCCTACTGAACTTCTTGTTAACACAATATTACCTTTAGCACTTCTCAGTATATCAAACCTTTTTGAAATCCTGGTCAAGAAGGTCAATGATTCCAACTCCTAGAAGCTTCCTTAAGACCACAGATCGTCTCTTGAAGTTTACAAGTATTGCAACAGAATACCATTCAGTTGTGTCAAGTGCACACCTTTATTCCAAATCTAATTTTGAAGTCAGTCTTAATGTCTATCTTAATGAACCCATGTTTTACCTTAAAACCCTCCTATGCCTGATGGCTCACACCTTCAGACAAATCATCTGAGTTCTAAACTTGGTTGAATACATGGAATCCATCTTAGACCTTATGGAATCTTGACTTGCTAAAGCTTCTTTGTTGTAGGTAGAGTCATTACTTTCTAAAAGTAACATCTCACGCTCATCCATAGAAGATCGATATCTCTGTGGTTGGCAGAGTTGTTTACCTGACCTTGCTTGGAGTAATGTTCATGACACCTCCTCCTCAACTTTTTAAGGAACTTGAACTGCCTCAACCTTGTTCTTAATTTCCCGACCAATATGAAAATTTGAACTAGGAGCAGAGTTTCAGGTGATGATTATAGTATTTTGTGTCTCTCGAACTTCGGTAAGTTCAAAAAACTCTCCCACTCTTTCTTTTAGAGAATAACATATTCTCTAAGAAGAAAGCATTTTGAGACACAAACACTTTCCTCTACAGTAGTTTGTAGAAGCGATACTCCTTTCTTTTAGAAGACGGTTCAAGAACCTCTCTTCTCCATATCATATATGGTGTCTTCTCTAGTGCTTCAGATAATCTTCATTCAGTAATTAAAGCTATGGTTAACTGCGTGTATCCCCAAAAGGTAATCGACAATGTTGACTCAACCATCATTGATCGCACCATATCTAATAAGGTTTGATTTCTCTTTTAGATACGTCATTGAGATGTCGTATTCCTAGAGGAGAGAGTTATGAAACAATTCCACATTCTCTGGAATGGTCAGCGAAATCATGGCTCAAATACTCACCTCCTCAACCTTATTGAAGGGTTTTGGTTTTCTTGCCAAGTTGGTTTTGTACTTCACTTTGAAAATCATTGAACATTTCAAAGGATTTGGACTTGTGGTGTAATAAGTAGATATACCCATATCTACTAAAAATCGTCACTGAAAGTGATGAAAAGTACAACAAACCTTCTTCTAGCACTAGTGCTCATAGGCCCACATACATCAATATGTTTACATCCTAATAAGTCATTAGCTTGTTCACCAGTTCTAATAAGAGGTGATTTTAGTCATCTTAACCACCAGGCATGCTTTACAAACATTAAACTTGTCAAAGTTTAGGTTTTCCAAAATCCTGCACAATGCAGTTTCTGAATGCATTTCTAATTAATATGACATAGCTTATAGTGCCAGAATTATGTTTCATTTGAGTCATTTGTTCAAACTCTTGGCTCAACCATTAGCATCTCTTCGATTGTATCCAGGTACTCTCATTGTTTCGCCAAGACTACTTTTTGGAAATCTTTAAACTATTTTAACATTCCAGCTTCAGATGAATCTCATAGACATGAATCACCATGTGTTATTTTATTCATCTTTGAAGATTTGACGTAATCCATCCCTTGTAGTTGTGTTCAATTGGACTACATACATCCATATGCATGAGTGGTTGTTGGCACGTTCACCCTTTCTTGTAAAACGTACAGTCATGCTTTGCAGACATCACATATTTCAAAGTCTAATCATTCAAAAGTCTATCACTGTGATGCTTCTGAATGAGCTCTGATTTGCATGACTTAATAGATAGATACAAGTTATATGTTTGAACATGAGTTATTCCTTTTAAACCTTTTGGTTTCGATGTTGGGTGTGTTTATCCGAGATCCTCTCTCTCCCTCTCTAATTGAGAGAATGAAATAAAATTTCTACTTATAATGAGAACATAGAATCACCTATATATTTCTCTCCATTAGGCTTGAGTGGTTCTTCAAGTTTCAGTTGGAAGAGTTTTTCTTCTATGGAAAATGAAATGGTATTTTGATTTGTACAAAGGTTATGACTATGAAATCCAAACTTGTTTGGATAAAGTTGTCCAAAAACATGAAAATCAAATGTTAGTTTGATTTAGAAGGTTCTAAGCCTATAAATTACAACTATGTAACCCATGGTGCTTGGATAAAGATATAGTTCTAAGGAAAAGAATGCGGAAAATCGAAAGAAATTTTGATCTTGTAAGCATTTCTTGCAATGTAACTATACAAGTAGTCCAAAGTATTAGTTATTAAAAGGTTTTTGTAACCATTATGAGAATTATCCATGCTATTTGGATAAAGTTATAATTAAGATTATGGGTTCATGTGTCTTTGTAAGGATTACAAAAAAATGTATAGTTTAAAAGTTATCCTACTGGGACGTTTGGTTTATAAGTTAAATGTAGACTCATATGAAGACAACATTTAAATTTTGACCAAGACCATAGTGCGATAATTTTGTTGTACTATGATAAGTGGTAAATATTTCTTACTTTACCTTTATAGTACAATGGTGCGATCACAATTCGCAACTATGATTAAGGGGGAATGTCAAGTTTAAGATATGATCATGATAAAGATAAGGTCATAGAATGATATGTATATATCTAGTGATCATAGGTATCTGTGGCCCCTAAATGGATCATGATCAAGTTCTTGTAAGGTTACAAGGTCATGAAGTGATCCTTGATAACCGGGATGGGAGTAAAGCCCACTCACCCAATTGTCATCAACAGAACTCCAACTCATACTTGATACATGGGTCAAGTCTTGAGTTCAATGGTCGATGATGTTGTGGGATATTAAGTGATGCTTAAGGACCGTATGATCAGGAGGTTTGGGTTTATGACTCATTAATAGAGATCGCTATCTTTAAGATGCGGAGCTCGAATACGAGGGTGTTAAAGTTTGCCTATGCAAGGGCATGAAATGGGCCGCTTTGGATAGCCCAGGGCTAGGCTTGATTGTCTTTGCTAAGGGTATTGATACATGTGCAGTTTAATAAAGAGACACATTTATTTGGAAAAGGATTGAGTTGTATGTGTCTTATGTAACCAAATTAGTCAATAAGGGTGTATAGTTCAAGGCATGTCTACTATTATATTCAAATTAATTGTACTTACTTGCACTAAGTGAAAGTTCAAGTCAAGAGACACTTTCATAACACCTATTAACTCCTTGGTTTCTCGGTTGTTCAAATTCTCTAGGTGGTTCGATGAATGGTGGGGGTATGATAAGTGATTTTATGACTAAGTTTAAAGGGTGTTTTGATAGTAGAATAGGGATGTTTTGAGTCGATTATGTGCATACATACCCCCTGCTTCTCTATTACGCTCGGTGTTGGTGTTTTTTATGAGAACTTGTAGATTTGGGAGTCAAACACCAGTTTTAGGAGCATTTCAGGCATGAGCAAAGACACCACGGGTCTCCTCTTAACATGACCAGACCATGGCACCGATTTCATGCGGATCTAAGCTCGGAACACCCGGCCAGTGGCCACCATGGTCAGACCATGGCGTCCCATTTCAAGTGCATTTGATAAAGGCATGCAAATCAATGCGACAACACCGACCACGGCACAACCGTGGCAAGCACCCTGGACCGTGGTGGCTTGACCCCGGACCGTGGTAGTCCGGTGAGTCGCGGACGTCGGCTGTTTTCGTGAGATAAAAAAAGAGCAAAGGCAGTTATTTGGGGTTGTTATTCATTGATTCATCATTCATTCATCGATCCGTTCTAGAATAGAGAAAGAAAACCTAATCCATCCATCTACTCCAAAAACCTCCATCAAGATTCAAGATTGAGATCGATTCGAAGAGAAGCGAAGATTGAAATTCGAGAAGAAATCATCAACACTCGCGAGGAAGACTCTACCCCGGGATCGAAAGACTCGACGGTCGTATTCCTTGTAGTTCCTTTCTTTTTCGCTTTCTTTCTTGTTTTGAGAATCAATCATGATGTTTGGAACTTATGTCATGTTTTCTTTGATAATGAGTGAGTAGTTTCCTTGAATTCTAAGGGTTTTGCAACCCGAAACAATGTAGTTCGATTGAATGTTATTAGTTTGTGCATGAATTCTTGATTTGAAATAATAAAAGGTTGTGTTTTCTATGTTTATGAGTGTTCTTTAGGCATGGAATTCTTGTAATTTAAGATTAACCTGAGAAGTACCAAAAGGTGAATTAGGATAATCTGACTACAAACCTTTCTACCTAGTTTTATGAAATTTGAGAAAAGAATAGCAGATTAGGAAACCTTTTGATAACCACAATAGATTAGACCTTCAACTTTGATTAACTTGAAGAGCACACGAAAGTTGTAATTTAGGTTAATCGAGGTAATTCTATTAGCATCGAAAGAGCGACAGAGTCCTTATGGTTGTCGTTCTTGATTCGTTCTTGAATGCATGATTGTGTAAACTAGGTTTTAGTATTCGAACTCGTTGTTAGGTTATCATCTTCCTAGAAGTCTTTCTCTCTTGATCGATTTTTCCCTGCTTCATTAGTCTACTTAGTTTTCTAGAAGTCTTCAAAACCCAAAGCATGATTAGCTTAGTAATCGCATTAGAGATTAGTTTTCTGTGCTGCTAATTAAGTCCCTGTGGGATCGACCTTAACGTGCTACTACGTACACCGTGCGCTTGCGGCCCTGTTAAGTTTTTGGTGCCTTTGCCAGGGACTCTGTCCCTAGCAGTCGGTAAACGAACTCTCTTATGTTGGCTTAGCTATTTTTCTGTTTTCTGTTTTCTGTTTTCTTTTCTTGATTTTCTTGTTTCACTTATTTGGTGTTCGTGTTTTTGTTTTATCAGGATCTTTTGGTGCATGCAGCAGACTCTGAAGTTCGAGTTCGATCCAGAGATAGAGAGAACTTTCCACCAGAGGAAGAGGCAAAGACTAGAAGAAGTCAATAGAAAAGCATCAATGCAAGAATCTGAGATGGCCGAAGAAGAACCACAGATAACCTTTGGCCAATATGTGACTTCGAACGTCACAAGCTCTCCAACTGCCATCAAACTACTTGAAGTGGCGAATAACTTTGAGCTGAAGAATTCTCTCATCAGCCTAGTGCGTGCTACGCCCTTCCATGGTCTCCCAACCGAGGATCCTAACCACAGATAACCTTTGGCCAATATGTGACTCCGAACATCACAAGCTCTCCAACTGCCATCAAACTACTTGAAGTGGCGAATAACTTTGAGCTGAAGAATTCTCTCATCAGCCTAGTGCGTGCTACGCCCTTCCATGGTCTCCCAACCGAGGATCCTAACCACAGATAACCTTTGGCCAATAAGTGACTCTGAACGTCACAAGCTCTCCAACTGCCATCAAACTACTTGAAGTGGCGAATAACTTTGAGCTGAAGAATTCTCTCATCAGCCTAGTGCGTGCTACGCCCTTCCATGGTCTCCCAACCGAGGATCCTAACCGGCATTTACGCGTTTTCCACCAAATACGTGATACCTTTAAAGCCAATGGAGCCTCGCCGGATGCAATCAAGCTGCGATTGTTTCCCTTCTCCCTGGAGGACCGAGTATGGGAGTGGTTGGATTCCCTTCCGCCAAACTCCATTAGCACATTCGATTAGTTGGTAAGCGCATTTCTTGCTAAGTATTTCCCGCCAAGCAATCTGACGAGCCTTCGGAACCAGATCTCTACTTTCTCTCAGGAGCTGGACGAGAACCTATATGATGCATGGGAGAGATTCAAGGAATTGTTTCGCCAATATCCCAGCATGGATTTGAGCCATAGGTTCCCATTAAACCCTTCTACAATGAGGTGGACGATCAGTTGAGAGCGACGATCCTTGCAGCCGCTGGAGGAAACATCATAAGCAAGATGGTAAAGGAGCTATACGAGCTTATTGATCAAATGGCATTGAACAACCACCAGTTGTCGAGACCCCATTCCACGAGAACGAAAGGGAAGTATTCTGTCGATACTATTACATTGTTATCTGTAAAGCTTGAAGCCATCAATGAGAAAATGGGAAGAATGCATGTGAATGCTTCCCCTCCCTCTCAATGTGCTTCATGTTATTCTTTTGAGCATGCGACTCTGCATTGTCCTAATGGGTTGGGTGTTAGTAGCCAACTTGACCAAGCCCATTTTATTGGAAACCCTACCCAGAGACTGACTTTTGACCTTTACTCCAATACATACAACTCCGATTTGAGTACCACTTTAATCCTTCTTACTGGAAACAAATGGGTCACCAACAAGGACAAAGACCTCCCACTCAACCTTACCAAGCCCCTCAAAAGCCTAACCTAGAGGCTATGATAGAAACCATGCTCCAGGCCCAACAAAAGCAACTCGAGCATCAAAAAAGGCAAATGGAGGTGATTAAGGCATTAGCCACTAAGGTTAACCTTTTATCCAACCATAACCAGATGCTTAAGAACCAGATCGCTATTTGATCTGGTACTTCCACCACCCCTCCTAGACCGCTCGCGCCTAACCCTAAGGAGCATTGCAATGTTATAGTTTTGAGGAGTGGAACGCAGATTAAGGGACCCGACATGCCAAATGCTAAGAATTGGGGGGAGGGGTTTGAGTGAGAAGAGTGTTGAGAAAGAGGGTGAGGAGGAGAAAGACCAAGAGAGAGAGACCATCGTTGACTATGAGGGTAGTGCTGAAATCCCTCAACCACCACCATCTTCACCACCTAGAGTTTATGTGCCCCCTATTCCATTCTCTTATAGGCTTGCTAAGTCTAAGTTTGATGTTCAATTTGGGAAATTCCTTGGTATGTTGAAAAAGTTGAATGTGAATGTTCCGTTTCTTGATGCTTTGTCCCAAATGCCTTTGTATGCTAAATTCTTGAAGGAGATTCTCTCCAAGAAAAGAAAACTAGATGAATGTGAGGAAATTACATTGTGTGAGGATTGTAGCTCTGTTGTCTTGAATAAGCTCACTCGGTATCTTAAGGACCCTGGGAGCTTCACTATTTCTTGTGGCCTAGGCACCATGAACATCGATCGTGCTTTATGTGATGTGGGCTCAAGTGTGAGCTTGATGCCTTATTCCCTTTATAACAAACTGAAATTTGGAGAGTTTAGACCAACTGCAAATGGTTGTTCGTTCTGTTAAGTACCCAATGGGTATTATAGAGGACTTTCCTCTTAGGGTAGAAGACTATTATGTGCCTGTGGCTTTTTTGATTCTTGATATGGCTGAGGACACCCGTACCCAAATTATTTTGGGAAGACTTTTCCTTGCCACTGTTGGGTGCGTAATAAATGTGAAAAAGGGGAAGTTGAGATTTAAGTTTGGGGAACATGAGGTTGAATTTGATCTGTTGATGTGTTTGAGAGTGATGAGTCTATTGATGTGTTTTCTAAGGACCATGAACTTGGTGATGTGATGGAATGGGCACATGTTATTGAACCCGAGCCCAATATTACCAAGGACATGCCCTGTGCTGCTAATGAGGATTGTTTGAGAAAGTTTTGCAGGTTTGATTCTGAAATGTCTTCCACTGCTGAGGAAGGAAAACAGTTCGACCCTTGCTGGTGGGTTCGACTTCAAGGTTTTGAGGGATCACGTACGTGCTGATGGTGATCCGAAGGAGTTTGGCTATGTTATCGTGGAGCATTCTCCTGGTTGAGGTGAGTTTCGTCTAGCTTAAGATGTTAAACTAGTGCTTCTTGGGAGTAGGGATGGCAATGGGGCTGTGAATCCTCGAACCCGCTGGGGCCCCACCCTACTCTAGGGAAAAATTCCCACCCCCATTGGGGATGGGGACGGGGACGATTTGTAAAAATCCACTCGGGGACGGGGCGGGGATGGGGACAAAATTTTCCCCATCTCTGTCCCCATTTTCCCCACCGGGGAAAATTCCCCGTTCCGATCCCCAAATCCCCGTCCCCGAAAATTTTAAAATTACCAAATAACCTTTATTCTAATTTGGCGTATTATTGTTTAATTTAAAAATTACCAAATAACCTTTATTCAAATTTTAAAATTACTAAATTACCAAACTTGAGGAGGATGTATTATTGTATTTTTTTCCGAATAACACTTGTTGATGTAGTATTGTTTGATTTTGATGTATTATTGCTTGAGCAAGTTAAAAACCGGGTCTAATTAAAAATCGGGTCTGATTAAAATTTGGTTAGATTTTGGATAGCTTTAAAAAAATCCTTGTTGGATCCCCGTTGGGGATGGGGAATCCGCGGGGATGGGGATGGGGCAAGAATCATTCCCCTAAGCGAGGATGGGGACGAGTTTTGGGAGCGGGGACGGGGACGGGGATGTACCCCGTCCCCGATCCGCCCCGTTGCCATCCCTACTTGGGAGGCAACCCAAGCATTTATTTGCTTTCTTTTCTTTTGTTTTGTTTTGAGTCAATTTGATTTGATTACGAAAGCCCCCTCCTATGGTGAGTACTTTATGGTGTATATTTGGATTGTCATTGTAAGCATATTCGTGGGAATTCTTGGTTTGATGTGGATGATGAAAGAGACTTGGTTGCTTGTCTTGTTTGTGATTCAACTAGTCTTGAACGATTCTTGTGCATGACAGTGAAGTTCTTGTGTTTGATACATCAAAGGAACTAGTTGTTTGCGATTGTGGTAGGTTAACCCGTGAGACCTCTTGAGCCTAAAAGACTATCATTTTTATAGTCTCATTTTCTTTTGAGTGTGACCTTACCATGTTTGCATCTTTAGAACTTGATTTGACTCTTTTTGAAACTGCATTTGACTTGTGCATTGTGTTAATATGATTGAGGCCCATTTTGAAACTACATAGCCAAAAGCCACCTAACAATATGACCTCTTTTTGCTTGCCCTTGCGCAATTTTTCTTGTCTTGATTGTTTCACCTATATTGTGCACTTTCGGCCGTTCTTAATTCCATACCCTTTTAGCCAAGTTAGTGGAGCAACTATTCAGTTGGGAGACAGTTTTGAAGTCTATTTGTTGGTGACTTCCTTGGTTAGATTGCTCGATGAGGGGAGCGTTGTTCTTGATCATTATTTGTCCCTCTCTTCTTCGAAGGTTGAAATTGATTTGATGGGAAATATGTCATTCTTTATGTATCTATGCTATTCACCGAAAAGAAAGAAAAATATTGTAAAAAAGAAGAAAGAAGTACAAAAAAAAAAGAAGAGAAAAGCTTTGAAGAATAAGGTGATTAGCATGGTAGTTTTTCTTGCTTATGTCGACTCTTCCCTAACTTTTCTTCGATGGGGAATATGTGTGCTAGATTGAGGTGTGATATAAGAGGTGTTATACTTTATGTTTTGGGAATGTTGCTCTTTAGTTCCTTGCCTCTTAGCTCCACATTTCCCAAACAAATTCCATCCTTACCCTACACCTAAGCCCCATTACAACCCTTGAAAATTCCTCATCATTAACATTTGTGCATATTGTCTATAGCAGTGGAGAATTGACAGTCTTGTCAAACTTATGGTAGTGTGACTAAATTGGTTGAAGGTTTTGATTGAACCATTATATCTTTTTACAAACACACGAGGGGAAAGATCATTGTTCGGTTGTAATTTTTGTGGTTTTATGAGTTAAGGTTGTCGGTCCACAGGGATGGGTGTGAGGCTTGATTAAGGTAATCGGTTTGTGTAGAGGGGTTTTTCTCAATGCGGAAAGCAATAAATAATGTAAAGGGAAGCAATTAAATCTAACCTAGGCATGAATCAAAGAAAGCAATTAACAGCATGAAATCAAATAAAGCAATTAAAGCAAGGAATGGAAATCTAGAATGAACGATGAAATTAGAGACAAGAAATTATACCTTTGATGACCAAAATCTTCAAACCTTCAATTTACCTTTGCAATTTCCCCCGAACAAACAAGAAAAAGTGGATTGGATTACCAAGGATCTCCCAAATTCTCATTAGGAAGTAGAATTGGAATTCCTTGACCCTCCTCCCCACTAAAAGATGGATTTGATGTGGCTAACCCTAAAAAGCTTTGAAATCAAGTCAACAATGGAAATTAGAGAGAGAGAGAGAGAGAGAGAGAGAAGAGAGAGAAAGCTTGTAAAACTTCAATGGAAACTTGCTTGAATTGAGAAAGCTTGAGAAAGTTTGAATACAAATGCTAGAAATCAATGAAAGCTTGAAGAACAATGAAGAACAATTGAAAACTTGAAGAACAATTAAGAGAGATTAAAGCAAATAAAGGAAAGCAATTAAATCTAATTTTACTCCTAAACTACCTAGGCTAATTGATAAAACTTGGATTAATACAAGTGGGTATTTATAGAAGAATGAAAAATATAACCCAAAACGCTAGAAACAAATCACAGCACGCGCGTCAGTTTTTATGCAGGCAGAGTGGCTCGGGCGAGCTGTTGGAGTGGCTCGGGCGAGCAAGCCTACTGTCCGGCTCTCCTGGCTTATGTCTTTGTTGCCCCAGAAGCCTGGCTCGGGCGAGCCACTGTTCTGGGCAGCTTTTCCCTACCGACTTCAAACGTGCATAACTTCTTTATCCGAACTCAATTTTAGGCCCGTAAGATATCGATGGAAAGCCCTCGGTGTGTAATTTAAGCTCCCAAAATTTCAGACCAATCAGAGTTGTAACGAAGGAGTTATGACCCAAAGAGTGAAGGCACACGTATTTCAAACCTTTGAGTCTGTACCATTCCCCTGTTTTGCGCCAATCTTGACATGGAATTTCCGCCTTCGGTTTTGCTTCGGCTCTCGGCTCGGGTTGACTCGGTTTGACTCAGATCTCGGCTCGGGTTGACTTGGTTTGACTCGGGAAATAGCTCGGGATTCCCTAAAAACTTTCAATTAAGCCCAAACTTCTTCTAACTCCTTATTTTCCTACAAAACACTAAATCATTATATCTAATATATAAATAGGGGTTAAAACAAGCAAATATACCCTATAAAAGAGAAGAAATTCGGTTCGGAACGAGACCGAACACCACTCCAACACAAGGGTTTGCTAGCCCCGAGCAAACTAAAAACGAAGAAAAGGACTAAAAAGAAAAACTAAAAACCTAACTCACTTTCGCAAGAATCGCGGATGCATTTAGCGCATGCATCAAGCCCTTTAAACCCCCCGGTAGCCTGGGTGGACGAGGTAGGTCTCGTGAGGGTTTATAGCAACTATACCCACAAAAGCCACGAGAAAAGAAAAAGGGGAAAGAAAAAGAAGTGAAAACCGAAAAACGAAACAAAACAAAAGCAAAGAAAATATTCTCGTCCACAATCATGCACCTAGTTCCCCAACCCGCCTCAATAATCAATTGGAAGAAGCAAGTATAAACAAATTAAGACACGAAGGTTGAAAAACTGCCAATCTTTGAGATTTTGAACCAGAACACTTCCTGATGAACAAAACACCTCGTGCATATGTGCAAGTGGGCTCTAGTCGGTCCTTCCTATCCTAAACCAGACAATCAGAGTTGTTCTCATGCTCAAGCTCGAAATTATCTATCCTACTTCACTCTTTGTTTTTCTTTCAACCTCTCTTTTCTTTCTTTTTCTTTCTTTTTCTGCTTTTTCTTGCTCTTTCTTACCATTCTTTTGCTCAACTCTTTTTTTCTTTTTCTTGCTTCGCTCTTTTCTTTCTTTTTCAAAACCTACGCTCTTTTATTTCCACTCAATCCGTTTTGTGTCTTTTAGAGTGTTTGTGTCGGGTTTTGCGGGATTTAAGCACCAGCCTTTGCAAAGGGTTACCCTCCCTGCTGGGTTTCTCCATACGTGAGTCATTGCACTTAAGGGGCACAGGGTGCCGATCCACCCAAACCAACCCATGAAGGTACGCCCGACAATAATTATTTAATGCATTAATTAAGAGTTTAAGCAATTGAACAACTAAAACCGTCTAACTTAGGTAAGAAGACACAGTCAAAGCGTGTAAGATTTGAGGATTCCGCTTTCCCATTCCATGTAGAGGTCTTATAGAGATAAGTCATGGCAAAAATCCTTCCTAAGGCCCATCATTATTCATACCGGCCGCTTCTAACTAATTGAATAAGTTGATTAGACAACTATCTACACAACTGTGAACGGAAACATCTTCAAAAAGAAAAAGAAACTTTTGGGTTTTTCACAACATTTCTCCCCTTTTTTCTTTCACACACAAAATTTTTAGATTTTGGACACAAACTACGAAAGACAAAAATAAAAGACTCAAAACTAGGTAATCTACCCATGAACAATGAAAGATATCACCCCCACTCCAACACAAGACATCACAATGTCTCCATCATGAAAAAGGGTGTCACAAGTAAGGTAGAAAACCAAGAAAAACATATATAAACAAAACACTTATCACATAAATAGCGGTGGCGACCCGAGCCCATACGACTCCAACAACAGAATATTCCTAACATTCACACTCAAGGGGTTCGCCACCCAAAAAGAAAAGCAAGCATGCATCATGGATCATTGATATATTCACATAAAGAGAGTGGAAAGAGGTTACCTCGAAGTCTTCAATCAAAAGTACTCAATCCACGATCCAACGAACATCACACCATAGGTTAGAAATAAACAATAAAAACATACTATGTGTGATGGTTCACATGCAAGATAAAAAACGAAAAACAAACTATACAAGACACTAGGGACTAAGAACTAAGAAAACAAACTAAAATATTTACAAAACAATTCTCACTCTTTTTTTTTTCTTTTCTTTGGACTCACAAACCGGAATGCATACTACCCTCCCACTCCCACACAAAGAGGTTGCTGTATCCTCAAATGGAAACAGAAGTAGGTAAGCAAGCACCCCAAAATAAAAGAAAAAGACACACACAAAAAGAAAATAAAAGAAGAAAAGAAAACCGACTCACTAAATATACACAAAAGGTGAGGAAGGATATTACCTCGAAGGCATCTTATCAATAAGCTTATTCCTTCTCACCTCACGATATCGGGCACCAAGTCAGAACCATTCAACGCCCGGAGTAACAAATCATGCATCCTTTCATGCATCTCAGAATGGTGGTGGTAAGAGCACACTTGCAATAGCACATAAACAAACATTAGTGCCCTTAATAATTTATCAAATGACTTAGAAAAGTCATAGAACTGATGAAATTCATGAATATACAAGACTTTTCTAGGCACGGTTAAAGGAGACATGACAAATGGGTCCTCCCATTGACTCGTAAATGGAGATTGGGTATACAAATCAACAGGAGGGAACAATACAACACATTCCTGAACATGCTCATGCGAATACTTGGATGCTAACAATGGTTTAAACTCAATATCCATGCAATTTTCATCAAACACAGATTCCAAATCACAAATTTCATCCAAATAATCATAATCGTCAATAGGTGATAAGGAAAACAGAGGGTTAGACCACATCATAACACTCCCAACATTACAACAAACAAGCACATCTTCATCTTCTTCAATATCAGACTCACAAGAAGAACTATCAACATCAAAAGACAAAGGTGCATCATCCAAATCAACATCAAAAGTGAAAGTGGAAGGTTCAGGGTCATAACTCATAGTGAATGACGCTCATCATCACAAGTATGCACATAAATAGGCTCACATACAAGGGTAGCTAATGCCTCACTAATGCAATGATCCTCAATGAAAGTGAACAAGTCGGTATCAAGCACACATTCAATCACAACATATTCAATTTCACTCTTATCAAGATCATGCTCAATTGCATCACAAGCATAATGGCATTCGATAAACTCAACTTTTTCTTCACACAAAGGCATGGACAAGGGTGTGGACAATGGTTCGTCATCTAGCATGTTTTCAACAAATTCTACATCATCACACACAGAATCATCATGTTCCTCATGCTCACTAGGTGGGGCTAGAGTTAAGGAATTACTAAGTAGTCCAAGGCATGGTTGGTTATAATAGTCATCATCCTCATCATACACAGCAAAATAAATATGCATTTCAGGACTCACAGACGATGAATGACCTTTTTCATCATTCGAATCAACCAATTGTGCAAGATAAGTTTCTACCCTAGGTTTAAGCACATGATCAAATTCATGCATGCATTTATTCACCATATCTTGTAAACCAACTATTTCAGCACCAATTTTATCTAGTCTACAAGATTCGGAAGCATGAGACGGAGATTCACAATGCACACACAAATGACGAGACTCAACATCATCACATGGAGAAAGATCATAACGTTTCTCATAGTGCAATTGACCATGAAGAGCACACGGATTGCCAAAACAAGAACCCGATGAATAAAAAGTCTCCCCAAATTGACGAGTATCCTTGTACAACCAATCAAATAATTCCCACGCCCGATACTCATTTTCAACATTGAAATCAAAGTAATTCAGAAGAGAACGGGTCTCAAAATTCAATCCCTCATTAGTAACAACTAACACTTCCCAATTAGAATAAATATAACCATGAGGGGCCCAATAAGCAAGATAATCATTTAATCTATCACGATAATCACAAAATAGATCTTGCTCATTTTGAGGGAAGCTAAAACATGCCATCTCTTTTTTTTTCTATTTTTTTTCGTTTTTTTTTCGATATTCAAGTTTTTGTGCTACATTTTTCTAACATAATCAAGAAAGCAATTAAACTATTTACACACAAACCAATCACCTAATCTACCAAATAACGTCATCCCCGGCAACGGCGCCATTGTTCGGTTGTAATTTTTGTGGTTTTATGAGTTAAGGTTGTCGGTCCATAGGGATGGTTGTGAGGCTTGATTAAGGTAATCGGTTTGTGTAGAGGGGTTTTTCTCAATGCGGAAAGCAATAAATAATGTAAAGGGAAGCAATTAAATCTAACCTAGGCATGAATCAAAGAAAGCAATTAAAAGCATGAAATCAAATAAAGAAATTAAAGCAAGGAATGGAAATCTAGAATGAACAATGAAATTAGAGACAAGAAATTATACCTTTGATGACCAAAATCTTCTAACCTTCAATCTACCTTTGCAATTTCCCCCGAACAAACAAGAAAATGTGGATTGGATTACCAAGGATCTCCCAAATTCTCACTAGGAAGTAGAATTGGAATTCCTTGAACGTCCTCCCCACTAAAAGATGGATTTGATGTGGCTAACCCTAAAAAGCTTTGAAATCAAGTCAACAATGGAAATTAGAGAGAGAGAGAGAGAGAGAGAAGAGAGAGAGAAAGCTTGTAAAACTTCAATGGAAACTTGCTTGAATTGAGAAAGCTTGAGAAAGTTTGAATACAAATGCTAGAAATCAATGAAAGCTTGAAGAACAATGAAGAACAATTGAAAACTTGAAGAACAATTAAGAGAGATTAAAGCAAATAAAGGAAAGCAATTAAATCTAATTCTACTCCTAAACTACCTAGGCTAATTGATAAAACTTGGATTAATACAAGTGGGTATTTATAGAAGAAGGAAAAATACAACCCAAAACGCTAGAAACAAATCACAGCACGCGCGTCAGTTTTATGTAGACAGAGTGGCTCGGGCGAGCCATTAGGCTGGCTCGAGCGAGCAAGCCTACTGTCCGGATCTCCTGGCTTATGTCTTTGTTGCCCCAGAAGCCTGGCTCGGGCGAGCCACTGTTCTGGGTAGCTTTTCCCTGCCGACTTCAAACATGCATAACTTCTTCATTCGAACTCAGCTTTAGGCCCGTAAGATATCTATGGAAAGCCCTCGGTGTGTACTTTAAGCTCCCAAAATTTCAGACCAATCAGAGTTGTAACGAAGGAGTTATGACCCAAAGTGTGAAGGCACACGTATTTCAAACCTTTAAGTCTGTACCATTCCCCTGTTTTGCGCCAATCTTGACATGGAATTTCCGGCTTCGATTTCGTCTCGGCTCTCGGCTCGGGTTGACTCGGTTTGACTCGGATCTCGGCTCGGGTTGACTTGGTTTGACTCGGGAAATAGCTCGGGATTCCCTAAAAACCTTCAATTAAGCCCAAACTTCTTCTAACTCCTTATTTTCCTACAAAACACTAAATCATTATATCTAATATATAAATAGGGGTTAAAACAAGCAAATATACCCTATAAAAGAGAAGAAATTCGGTTCGGAACGAGACCGAACAATCAACATATCCTAAAGTGAGGTCCTACCGATCCCAATTAGTTCGCCAAACATGTGAATGCATTTTGATTGCAATTGAGTTGTGATGGATTGGTGGTTCTTGACTTGTGACTCTTTTTCAAGTAGCATTCCTTGTTTCAATTTGACTCTTAATCTCGCTAGGGAGTCCTTTTGTGTATGCTTGTTTTGGCTTTCTTACATGCCCTTTTATTGAAGGAAGCGTGATTAGTTTTCCGTTTGAGTCCTTTCATCTTGTTTTGAATCTTGTACTTACTTAGGGACAAGCAAGGACTAGCATGGCGGGATTTGATAAGTGCTTTTTATGACTAAGTTTGTAGGGTGTTTTGATAGTAGATTAGGGATGTTTTGAGTCGATTATGTGTATACATACCCCCTACTTCTCTATTATGCTCGATGTTGGTGTTTTTGATGAGAACTTGCAGATTTGGGAGTCAAACACCAGTTTTAGGAGCATTTCATGCATGAGTAAAGACACCACATGTCTCCGCCTAGCATGACCAGACCATGGCACCGATTTCATGCAGATCGAAGCAAGGAATACCCAGCCAGTGGCCACCATGGTCAGACCGTGGTGATGACCACGGATCGTGGTGTCCCATTTCAAGTGCATTTGATAAAGGCAAGCAAAGCAACGCGACAACACCGACCACGACACGACCGTGGCAAGCACCATGGACCGTGGTGGCTTGACTACGGATCGTGATGGCTTGACCATAGACCGTGGTGGTCCGGTGAATCGCGGCCATCGGTTGTTTTCACGAGATAAAAAAAGAGCAAGGGCGGTTATTTGGGGTTGTTATTCGTTCATTCATCATTCATTCATCCATTCATTCTGGAAGTTTCTAAGAAAACCTAATCCATCCATCTACTCCAAAAACCTCCATCAAGATTCACGATTAAGATCGATTCGAAGAGAACCGAAGATTGAAATTCGAGAAGAAATCATCAACGCTTGCGAGGAAGACTCTACCTCAGGACCGAAAGACTCGATGATCGTATTCCTTGTAGTTTGCCTTTCTTTTTCGATTTCTTTCTTGTTTTGAGAATCAATCATGATGTTCGGAACTTGTGTCATGTTTTCTTTAATAATGAGTGAGTAGTTTCCTTGAATTCTAGAGTTTTGCAATCCGAAACAATGTAGTTCGATTGAATGTTATTAGTTTCTGCAAGAATTCTTGCTTTGAATCAAAAGAAGAATGTGTTTTTCCATGTTTATGAGTGTTCTTTAGGCCTGAAATGCTTGTAACTTGAGATTAACCTAAGAAGTACTGAAAGGTGAATTAGGATAATCCGACTACCATACTTTCTACCTAGTTTTCTGAAATTTGAGAAAAGAATAGCAGACTAGGGAACCTTTTGATAACTAGAATAGATTAGACCTTCAACTTTGATTAACTTGAAGAACACTGACAGGTCCGCAAGCGTACGGTATACGGAGTAGCACGTCAAGGTTGATCCCACAGGGGCTCAATTAGCAGCTCAGAAAACTAATCTCTGATGCGATTGCGAAGCTAATCAGGTTTTTGGTTTTGAAAGATTTTAGGAACTAATTAAACTAATAAAGCAAGGAAAATCAGTCAAAGGTTCAATCAAGGGAGAAAGACTTCTAGGGAAATGCTAACTTAGCAACGAGCTCGATTACTAGAACTTAGCCTGCACAATCATACATTCAAGAACGAATCAAGAACGACAACCATAAGAACTCTACTGCTCTTTCGATGCTAATAGAATTACGTCGATTAACCAAAACTACA
Organism: Portulaca oleracea; assembly: GCA_029582165.1. Lineage (NCBI taxonomy): Eukaryota > Viridiplantae > Streptophyta > Magnoliopsida > Caryophyllales > Portulacaceae > Portulaca > Portulaca oleracea. Next base: position 17,240,618 of record CM055875.1, read on the forward strand.
ACTTTCGTATGCTTTTCAAGTTAATCTAAGTTGAATGTCTAAAGTATTCTGGTTATCAAAAGGTTCCCTAGTCTTCTATTATTTTCTCAAATTTCACAAAACTAGGAGAAAGATTGGTAGTCAGATTATCCTAATTCACCTTTCAGTACTTCTCGTGTTAATCTCAAACTTAAAAATATTTAAAGCCGTAAGAATATTCATAAACATGGAAAACACAACCTTCTATTAATTCTAATCAAGAGATCATGCACAAACTAATAACAATCAATCAAACCACATTTTGCAAAACCCAAGAATTCAAAGAAACAACTCACTCATCGTTAAAGAAAACACTACACAAGTTCCAAATATCATGATTAATTCTCAAAACAAAGAAAGAAATCAAAAGGAAAGATAACTACGAAGAATTACAATCGTCGAGTCTTTCGATCCTGAGGCGTAGTTTTCCTCGTGAGCGTTGATAATTTCTTCCTCTCGATCCTTGATCTTCGCTTCTCTTCAAATCAATGTCAATCTTGAATCTTGATGGAGGTGTTGAGGAGTAGATGGGGTTATTGGGGTTTTTTCTCTCTTCCAAGGGTGGATGAATAGACGATGAATGACCAATGATGGAATAAAAATGAATGACTAAAAAAAAGCGAATATAACCATCACATGCCTTGCGCATCACAACCAAGCCACGCAAAACCCCAGTCCGCCACGGACCGTGGTCACTGCCACGGGCTGGCCGTGACATGCACTGCCTCAGCTCTCCCATTTTCCTCTTCGTTGTCCTAGGCGCATGGATGAAGGGGTAGACCAATGGAATTGATCTCCTCCACTTTTCTCCTTTATCATTCTGCCGATTGAAGGCTTCCATAAACCAATCCAAATAATGGCCTCCCTTCTCTCTTGATTTTGATTGGGCCGCATGAATGCTAATCAAAGGCCACTTCTCTTCTTTGTTATTGGACCGAGTGAAGGATGAGGGAATTAAATCCAATTCCTCTCCATTTCTCTCGGTCATTGGACTGCATGAATCCATGGCCCAAGAATCAAATGAATTGGCCTCCACTATTATAGTTAAGACTATTATAGTTAGGGTTGTTCATTGGTCCAGGACTGGACCGAATCAGGCTGGACTAGGCTAGACTGAAGATCGAACAAGGGGACTGGCCTGGACCAAGGATTGGCCTAGACTGAACTTTATTTGGTCCAGGACTAAACCGATTGAATGGACCAAATTATGGGGAATATATGCGATTAATTTTGCTTGAACTAGTGAAGCGGTTGACTATATGTGGTAACCTACTCGACGGTAATTAACAACGCGTACACCACGTGGTAGTCGATTGGGGAGGCGAAAGCAACGGATCTGAGGAGTAGGGAGTGGGTAGCGTCGATGAAGCAGTTGAGTGCGGAGGGAGGGCGGTGGCTCTGATGGCCTTGACGGCGCTAACGGTGGCACCCAGTGACGACGGGTGGTAGAGGCAGTAGGGAAGGCATACGGTGGAGTGAGGATTGGGGAGCGTCGAGGGTTTGGGATTGATAAACTCAAAAACACTAGTGAATAGTGATGAAAAGTTGAAAACAATAGAAAATAATTGGTTTAAAGTGCGGTTCTTAGTCATCTAATTCGGTCCAGTCCCTGGGCTGAAGACCAAAACTCAGTATTCTTTGGACCAAGGACTGGACCGAACTCTTGTCGGTCCTTTCAGTCTAGTCTACGATTCTGTCCGGTCCAATCCATTATTCAGTCCGAACTGGATTATATATGAACAGTCTTAATTATAGTCTAACATTATAATTTGTATAATATAATGCAATATAGTTTTGGTAAAAATTATAGTCTTAGTATTGACCTCATATATAATATGTATGCTTGATTTATGATCTTGAAAAGCTCACTAATTGATTATTTTTTATTCATGGTTTTTCATCTAGAACTGCTCTCCAAGATTCAGCCTTTTTTTTCTTCATATAATTAGTTTTTATCATTTTCTTATCTTAATTAAAATTTTCTCGAACTACATAACATAACTATGTCGAAAGTTGTGACATTCATACGATGAAATAAGGAAGGAAAACGGAAAAGTATAAATGATTCCCAACCAATGATTATAGATCTACTTTATAATAATAGTTGGTGCATCATATAATATTAAATGACTTAAAAAAGGACAATATTAAGGGCTAACACCATAAAAGATACTGTGTCCAAGTGTAACAGTGGTTTGTGAGACCTTGGTTTTATCGTTCTCACTCAGGGAGCTGGCGGCCTTGGTCATAGAAACTAAGTCAATGGTCTAGATGAGATTGCTAAAGTAAGGTATTCGGTTGAAAGGGGTCACAACGCAAGAAACAAAACTAAGGTCGGTCAAGGAAAGGAAATGGGCTTTGGAGGCTTTTCGGGATGCAAACGGGAACAAGGGAATAGGTTTTGCAACAAGAGAGCAAGAAGGAAGAAAATCAAGTGGCAATTCCGTTAGAAAAAAACCCACCAGGCTTCCTCTTTCGAGGATAGTCCGGATTAACTTCCCCAAAGTCCATCAAGGACCCGGAGGGTTGAAGAAACGGAATTCCCTAGTTAGCCTCTATTCACTTTTGTTCGGGGACTTTCGAACCCAAATACATCCCACTTGAGGGAAGGAAAGGAGTGAGAAATTGATTTCCCAACTAATTACTCACTAAAATTGCTAACCCAAACCTAATCACCCATTCACGCCCTTAATTACCCCCTAACCCATAGGATTTCTAGCCACAAATCATGATAAAAACTATGCTAACAACATCCAAACCAAACCTAAACATGATTTCTAACATCAAACCACCATAAACAAGCAAGATAATGAAATAGCAAGTAAGAACAATTAAACAAGCAAGAAAGTAATTAGCAAAGCAATTAATGAAAGAGTTAAGAGAAGAGAATACTTATCAAAATGCTGTAGATGAACGAAAGAAAGCAATAAAAAGATGATCCAACAATCTCTCAATTGTTTGAATCCCCAAATCTTCAATTACCACAAACCCTAGAATAAATCTCTCACTAATCTCTCTCTAATCTCTCCCTTAAATCTACTAATTATAAGCTGGAAATAATGTCTAAGTTCTCCCCTAGATGCCCTCTCAAGAAAACGTCAACAAGGAGTATATATACAAGTGAAATTTGGTTGGTAAAACGCACACTTCAAGCCAAAAACACGCGCAGGACATAGGGAGACCGTGGGTACAGTCTAGGAGACCGTGGGTACGGTCCAGCGAAATCTTCCTGGCGATTTTTTCCTTTGAGAGACCGTAGGTACGGTCCTAGGACACCGCAGGTGCGGTACTAGGACACCGCAAGTGCGGTCTAGGTGCTGTCTCAGCGAAGAATTGCTTGGCGATTTTAGTCTTCGAGAGACCGTAGGTACGGTCCCCAACACCGTAGCTACGGTCTTCCTCGGCCAGTCTTTCCTTCCTCTTGTTCCTTCCTTCTTTCCGATGCATGTAATGCCAGTTACGAGGATTGTAGCGGGTGTTATCTCACTAATTGGCACCAAAGGTTGGAAAAGTGGTCCCGGGTCAACTCCGCCTCGACTCTCGATCCGACTCGGCTCGGGAAATCACTAAAAATGCTCTAAAATGGCCCTTTTTACGTCGTTTTTGTGTAAAACCTCAAAACCTACAAAATAACCAAAAAATACCAAAAAGCCATGAAAATAAACACGAAACGAGTCAAAAGCCTAAGAATTAAGGTGGTGTTTAGACACAAAATTGGGTCTAAACACCTCCCACACTTAAACTTTTGCTCGTCCCGAGCAAAATAAGACAAAAACAAATAAGAAAACTAAACACCAACTCCTCTGTCGTGGGACAAAATGAGTGCATTTAGCGTATGCACCAAGCCCTTTGAACCCCCCGGCAGCCCGGGTGGACGAGATGGACTCGTGAGGGTTTGTAGCGGCTGTACCCACAAAAGCCAAAGAAAAAGGAGAGAGGGAAAGTGAAAACAAAACCGAACAAAACAAAAGGAAAAAGAAACAAAAGCTTCGATTCAAAGGATCATACAACCTTAATTAAGAAAACGTTATTAAGCCTCCAAAAGGAACTGTTATGAGCATCTCACAAGCACCTATCCCAAGCAAAGGTCAATCTTAAAGATTTTCAACCCCCTACACCTCATGCCAAGCAAAACCCCATGTGTAAATGTGCTAGTGGGTTCTAACCGATTCCAAAAGACTCTAAAGACTCATGCCCGAGCTCAAAAATAACAAAACGAACAAGGAAAGAGTTGCCCTTCCGCGTATTTGGTCGCCCTGGGTTTGGTGAGGGCTGTAGGTGATGCAAGGATAGGCCCCACACTTTTAGAAGCACAACCTTTCTTTTTCTTTTTGGTTGGCTTCACCAACGAAATTGCTTTTTCTCTTTTTTTTTTCTTTTTAAAGGTCGGTATTAGCCTTACTTTCGGGAATTGGACGGCTCATAATGGGGTTTACCCTCCCAACACAGTCTTTTCCATTCACCTCTCAGTCGCAAAGCGATATAGGAGGAGGTTTAAGGGGTATCCGTGCCGTACCACTGATACCGGGCCCGTGTAGGTTGGCTAAATGTATGGTGGTTGATGTCATTCAGCGACACGCCCCACTTAATCCGGTTATTGTAGCTTTTTCTTTCTTTTTCTTTCTTTTTCTTTCTTTATGAACTTTGCTTTTGCTTTTGCTAAACAGGAAAAAGAACAAGCTCGGAGACAAACCCCTAGAATCTCTCGGTTTCAACCAGAACGTGAAAGGAATCGGGGGTCTCAATAGACACTCAATGAAGGGAATCTAAGAAGGTAAGTCATGACTAGTACCCGAGATAGGATCGAAAATGCTAAGACCGGTTTCTTTTAAAGAAGATTAAGAACGACTTCTCAATTTCGACAACAAGATCCAAGAAACAAAGCAAAACAAAGCGAAAACGAAACTGAATGAAAACTTTTAAGGCTTTCCCTCCCTTTTTTCTCCTTTTTCACACGAAAATTTTTCAGATTTTTGGCAAAAACTAGGAAAACAAAAACCACAAATGTAGGTGATCTACCCTTGAAACAGAATATCTTTCCCCCCCCCCCCCACACTTAAAACGCCACAATGTCCTCATTGTTGAAAGGTGTCACTTGAAAAGGGTAGAGAACCGACAAAAACAAACAAACAAGAACAACTAGCATATAAAAGTGGTAGCGACCCGAGCCCACACGGCTCCAACAACGAGATATACCCACAAGCACATACTAGGGGTTCACCACCAAAAGAAAAGTCAAGTATGCAAAAGGATCATAGGATATTCAACTGAAAAAGAGAAGAGCGGAGAGATATTACCTCGAGTTCTTCAAAACAAATGATTACTCAATCCGTGATCCGTGATAATCGAGCAAAGGGTTAGGATAATCAAGCAAAAACAATCAAAGCTCGTAAGATCCGCATGCAAGATTAGAAACATGAAAAAGAGACTAACTAAGAAAAGAAAATAACTCAAAAGAAAGAAACAAAAGTATGGGTTGCCTCCCATAAAGCGCTTGTTTAAGGTCCCGAGCTTGACCTAATTACTGACTTGATTCTCGATAGGCGTGGTGTGCATGAAAGGAGCATGGTAAGCTTTTTCCACCAACTCTTATTCCTTCTCCTCCCGCGCACTCTAATATAACTCATGAATAAACTGGAATGATCTTCCGGTGGTCTAGCCAACTCCGAAGGAATTAAGGGCAATGGCCTCCTAGACTTACTCCACCAATGTTTCTTCTTCCTTTTCCACCGTTTCCTCTTCTTGCGCAAGAATTTAGCATGCCTTCTTGAAGACTTGATAGGCCGGATAGAAAGAGAAGATAGCCCCGACTTGATATTCGATGATGTGCCGGGTCTCGGGTCTCGGGAAGCCATCTCTCTCACTTTCATATTCTCAATATATATTTCTCCCAAGGCAATCTCCCTCCTCAAAGGAACAGTGTTGAGGGAATCACCATGGAAGGTGAGACTATCTCCATGAAGCCCAAAATGAATAGATTTAGGGTGACTTTCTCCACCCCAATCATCCGGTTCTACAATAAATAAGCACCGCTCCTCTTGATGCTCATCCATAATACCAACCACTGCATTAACCTTGAAGCGTGACTCTTTGTGAGGGTTCCTTCTCGAAGGATCAAGATCAAAATAAATATGTTCTCTCCCCACATGAAGAGACAAACGACCTCTTTTCACATCTATGGTAGCTCCTGCAATGGCCAAGAAGGGTCGACCAAGAATAATAGGATTTCTCCAATCCTCATCCATCTCCAAAATAATGAAGTCACAAGGGATAAGGAAACTTCCCACTTGAACCGGGATGTCTTCTAATATTCCCAAATGCTTCCTAACACTTCGGTCCGCAAGTTACAAGTGGATAGTTGTCGGGGTCAAGTCATCAAGGTTCAACTTCTTCCATATAGAGTGTGCATGACACTCACACTTGCCCCCAAGTCACATAATGCATTATCAATCTTCATTTCACCAATTAAGCATGGAATAGAGAAACTACCGGGATCGGCTAGTTTCTCGGGACACTTGGTTCCCATAATGGCATTGCAACTAACCGTGAGATGAACGGTCGATGACTCCTTGATTCTTCTCTTATTTGTCAAAAGGTCCTTGAGATGGTTCTTGAATGAAGGCACCTCTGACATGACATCTAGAAATGGTATATTAACTTGGAGTTTCTTCATCATCAAAATAAACTTAGAGAATTTATCATCATTCTTCTGTTGAACCAATCTTCCGGGAAATGGAACTGGTGGTCTATATGGTTTCAACTGCCCCGTAGGTTGATCAAGATCATTCTCCTTCTCAATCTCCTTTGGTTTCACCAAATCATCATTCTCCTCATCATTAGGCTTCTCAATCTCAACATCATCCTCTTTCACCTCATCATCGGATTGCTCAACCTCCATATCTTCTCTCTCAATTATATCTTCATCATCTCCCTCATTCTCTCTAAAAGGTTCCTCCTCCACCAACTTGGGTCCCTCAACTTCTTTTCCACTTCGCAAAGTAATAGCATTCACCTTCACCTCTTGAACAGATTGAGGTTGGATAGGTATAGATTGAGGTTGGTTGACTTGAGCTATTTTAAGTTCGAGACTTCGGATGTAAGCTCGATCTCTCTCTTGATTCTCCATGATTTGCTTAAGCATCAACTCAATCGAGGATTCTCGGGGTGGTGAAGGAATTTGGGGTTGTGAAATATCTTGTAGGGTTTGATGGAAGGATTCTTCTTGAACACATGAGTGATGTTCATGGGGTTGAGAAGTAGAAGGGTAATGGTTGGTGATGTGATAAGGATCGTGGTTATCGTAGGGAGAATGGATAGCATTCACTTGCACCAATTGTTGAACTTTTTCACATTGTTGGGTAGGGTGCGGACCATAGCAAAACTCACAAGTATGAACATGCGGAATAGAAGTGGATGCAAAGGATTGCATTGGTTGGGCAAGTCTCAACTGATTTGAAACCTCCGCATTCGACTTCTCTTTTTGCATTTCACAAACGGTGGACATAAGAAACTTTATAATCGGGTTATCCTCCAAAAGATTTCCTCCATCTCCTAAACTTTGGCCACTCCCCCAATGAGGAGCGTGTTGTGATAGCTCATGTAAGAAAATATTGGCCTCTTCCACGGTCTTCTTCAAAAAATCCCTCCGGACGCATTATCAATAGATTCTCTAAGAGGACCACGGAGCCCATGATAGAAATATTGAAGCAACATCCAATCCGATAAATTATGATGAGGGCACTATCGTTGAAGACTCTTAAATCTCCCCCAAGCGTCGAAAAGACTCTCTCCCGGCCCTTACTTGAAACTCAAAATTTCTGCTCGAAGTCGGTGTGTCTCTTCCGTCGGAAAGAAACGGTGAAGAAAATCTCCTTTGAGTGCCTCCCATGAAGAATAAAATCCAAGTGGACATGTTATTAGCCATATCTTCGCTTTCCCCGCAAGAGTGAGAGGAAAGAATTTCAACTTCAAATATTCTGATGATATCCTTGCAATGTGTATAAAGCTAATCCGGTCTTCGAATTTATCAATATGAGCAATGGGACTTCCAGCAGCATCGTCCCCATGAAACAAGTTTCTTTCGAAGACTTCAAGTAAGTACAGTTTAAACTCGAACACAACATCGGGTGGTAATGTGATAGGACTACCTCCCGTACCCAATGATGGAACGACATATGATAGAAGGGTACGAGGTGAACCAACTCGAGCTTCACCCATTAGAGCGCGAGGACTCCAACAAGAAGTGAAGAAGCATCAAATTCATTTGGATTAACACAAACTGATTTCTAGCGTGAAAGCAAACTCAAATAACCAAAACCAGAGAAACTAAAACTAGGGGCGTTGGCTCCCCGGCAACGGTGCCATTTTGTGTAACAGTGGTTTGTGAGACCTCCGTTTTGTCGTTCTCTCTCAGGGAGCTGGCGGCCTTGGTCATAGAAACTAAGTCAATGGTCGAGATTAGATTGCTAAGGTAAGGTATTCGGTTGAAAGGGATCACAACGCAAGAAACAAAACTAAGATCGGTCAAGGAAAGGAAATGGGCTTCGGAGGCTTTTCGGGATGCAAACGGGAATAAGGGAATAGGTTTTGCAACAAGAAAGCAAGAAGGAAGAAAATCAAGTGGCAATTCCGTTAGAAAAAAACCCATCGGGCTTCCTCTTTCGAGGATAGTCCGGATTAACTTCCCCAAAGTCCATCAAGGACCCGGAGGGTTGAAGAAACGGAATGCCCTAGTTAGCCTCTATTCACTTCCCTGAGTAGAGAACTAAGTATCCCAATTCCAACCTTCCAACTCAAGTGTTGGATGTGCTCGGGGACTTTCAAACCCAAATACATCCCACTTGAGGGAAGGAAAGGAGTGAGAAATTGATTTCCCAACTATATACTCACTAAAATTGCTAACCCAAACCTAATCACCCATTCACACCCTTAATTACCCCCTAACCCATAGGGTTTCTAGCCACTAATCATGATGAAAACTATGCTAACAACATCCAAAGCAAACCTAAACATGATTTCTAACATCAAACAACCATAAACAAGCAAGATAATGAAATAGCAAGTAAGAACAATTAATTAAACAAACAAAAAAGTAATTAGCAAAGCAATTAATGAAAGATTTAAGAGAAGAGAATACTTATCTAAATGATGTAGATGAACAAAAGAAAGCAATAAAAAGATGATCCAACAATCTCTCAATTGTTTGAATCCCCAAATCTTCAATTACCACAAACCCTAGAATAAATCTCTCACTAGACTCTCTCTAATCTCTCCCTTAAATCTACTAATTACAAGCTCGAAATAATGTCCAAGTCCTCCCCTAGATGCCCTCTCAAGAAAACGTCAACAAGGAGTATATATACAAGTGAAATTTGGTTGGCAAAACGCAGCACTTCAAGCCGAAAACACGCGCAGGACATAGGGAGACCGTGGGTACGGTCTCGTTCTGTCCAGCGAAATCTGCCTGGCGATTTTTTCCTTCGAGAGACCGTAGGTACGGTCCTAGGACACCGCAGGTGCGGTACTGGGACACCGCAGGTGCGGCCTAGGTGTTGTCTCAGCGAAGAATTGCTTGGCGATTTCAGTCTTCGAGAGACCGTAGGTATGGTCCTCAAGACCGTAGGTACGGTCTTCCTCGGCTAGTCTGTGGTCGCGGGTGGCACCAGGAGTGTGGCGGGGGCTACCTCTGACTTCCTTCCTCTTGTTCCTTCCTTCTTTCCGATGCATGTAACGCCCGTTACGAGGATCGTAGCGGGTGTTACCTCACTAATTGGCTCCAAAGGTTGGGAAAGTGGTCCCGGGTCAACTCCGCCTCGACTCTTGGTCCGGCTCGGCTCGGGAAATCACCAAAAATGCTCTAATATTGCTCTTTTTACCTCGTTTTAGTGTAAAACCTCAAAACCTACAAAATAACGAAAAACATACTAAAAAGCGATGAAAATAAACACGAAACGAGTCAAAAGCCTAAGAATTAAGGTGGTATTTAGACACAAAATTGGGTATAAACACCAAGCCAAAAAGTTTGCCCCTTGTCAACAGCACCATAGACTTCATTGGTTGTGAATTCCTCGGTATCCTGAAGATCAATTACATGATGATCTCAATCCACTACAAAAATATGAGCACTATGTCCAATGACTTTCATGTCCCAATCGGGCTCCGGGTAATGGCCACTCTCCATAGGTGGAAGAGGTTCACCTAGTAGGCTATATGTTTCTCCACCAATTGCCACATATGATGCTGACTTTGCTGACCCCATAAATATCTTTTGTGGCTAAAATCCTACCAATACCTTGGCTTCATCTACCGCAAGCCACCAATTTCCATCTTTGGGATCCTTTTTCACCATGCATAAAAGATATTATGATAATTATCAGTTGATAATATAATAAATGTTGTAATATTACTTTAAGTAGTATAAGAAAAATTAACTCTTGTACCTAAAAAATGTGAGGTATAGTACCGTATTGTTTGTCCTATGATGGAAATATTTTCAAAGGCATGATCAATTGGAATATTTGGATTAACACTAACAAATCCAGGGCACAATAAATTAAACAATGTGATCAACCAGCCTGAAAATTGAAAAGAAGGTTAAATGAAGTAATTATACTTCTTTTTGCTATGCTCATATAAAATATAATTGTATTAATCATGTGCAAAGAAACTTATTCTTCTCAAAAGAGGGATAACAAAACAATTTCACTGTGTGTAAAGAAAATGATGTTGGAAAAAAAATGAGATGGAGAAACACGGTCACATGGAAGATGGGGGATCACTTGGGTGGCTAGGAGTCGACGGATTAACCGGCTTCCCTTAAGATTTATTCACTAGACCGTGAAAAGACTTTAAGGGTAAAACCTAACTTTCTTGTAAGCAAGGTTACAAGATTTCTCAAGGTACTCTTAAGGAGTTGCTGCAGTCAACACCTTAGGAGTGTGTTGAATGCTTTCTAGAGAGGAAGAAGAAGATGATTGAGGGTGTGGATGAATGGGCAATTCATCCACCTTTTATAGTGAACTTTGGAGCCATCAAGAGGGTCAAACTTGCCAAAACCAAGAGCATAATCCAAGGGATATGGTTGACTAATATTGATGAGAAATCAAAGTTGATTTCTCAGTCAAATCTCATCCCAAAACGTGCTCAAAAAGTTTTGACCACGAGGCATAAATCAAGGGATTTCAAAATCAATCCCGACTGAAATCAACACGACTTGTGTGGGATCAACACGGTCCGTGTTGAACTCAACACGACTCGTGTTGAATCAACACGGTCTGCGTTGATCCAGTGCACAGAATTTATGCTCACTGGACCCCAACACGGGTCGTGTCAAACTGGACATGATCCGTGTTGATCCCTTTTTTCTTATTAAGCTCATTTCCGACCTCCCGGTCGATCCTATGCTTATATCTTATACTTTTATGCCTCTTAACTCTTGAAATACTCCAACAATCCCCCGCCATTTCAAGAGTACCACATGAAATAGCCCAGGATCCCTCACTTGGGAAAAATTACCCCCGCCATACATGGGGACTTTTAGAAAGATTCAACACCCGAGAAATCAAAGAGTTGTTATGCGTCATGAAAGTGCCTTTCGACTTGAACTTTCACTTAGTGTACATAATTTCAATTAGTCTGAATGATAAAATAGACAAGTCTTTGAACTTTACATCCTTATTTGACTAATTGGATACATATCACACACACAACCCAAAAACCTTGCTTAAAATAAGGACACTATTTTAAACAACCCATGTGTCTCATACCCTCCGCGAGAACTATCAAGCCCAGCCCTAGGCTATCTGAAGCGGCCCACTTCATGTTCTCGCATAGGCAGACTTTTACGCCCCGTAATGGAGCGCCCCATCTCATCGATTTAAAGACTGTTAATGAGTCACAGACTCAAACCTCTTGAACATTACGGTTCTTGAGCAACACTTGACCTTGGGATGAATTATAGAATTGATGCTCCAATTGTCATACAACGTTGTCGACCATTGAACTCAAGACTTGACCACATATGTTAAATGTGAGTTGGAGCTCCGTTGTTGACAATTTATAATTGGGCTTTACTCTCATCCCCTTATCAAGGATCACTAGATACTCTTGTGACCTTGCAAGAATTTGATCATGATACCTTTGACTAAGATCACTAGATAAATACATGTCTTTCCATGACCTTACTTATCATGATCATATCTTAAACTTAACATTTTTTTCCTTCATCATAGTTGTGACTACACCATCACACTATAGAATCAGGTAAGAAATACTTTTTCCCTTGTCATAATACGACTAAACCATCGCATTATAAACGTTGCTTAGCTTTAAATATTGAGTTCATATTTGAACTTACAAACCGAATGCTTTAGTAGGCGATAAACCTTTGAACTATACATTCTTTTGTAATGCCAAAATCTCATGAATTCAAGTCTTGATTTTAACATTATCCAAATAACATGGATAATCCTCGTAATGCTTATAAAGACATTACTATAACCTTGTCCAAGATTTTGGACTATTTGTATAGTTACCTTGAAAGAAAGCATACAAAATGAAAATTTCTTTTGATTTTTTGCATTCTTTTCCTTATCACTATGTCTTTATCCAAGTACCTTGGATTACATAGTTACTACTTATATCTTATAAAAACCTTATAAATCAAATTAAAATTTGATTTTCCATGTTTTCGCTTAACTATATCCAAATAACTTTTGGATTTCATTGTTAAAACTTATCGCCTTAGAACCTTGTAAATCAAACTAACATTTGATGTTTGTGTTCTTTGAATAACTATATCCAAATAACTTTGGATTTCATAGTTATAGCCTTTGTATAAATCAAAATGGTTTTGATTTTCCATGGAAGAAATCTCTTCCAACTTAAACTTGAAGAAACACTTGAGTTTTATGGAAATTAGATTCAATCTTATGTGTAACTTAAAAACATCACACTTTCCACCATTTGCTACAAACATGAACACCATATGTAATGAAACTATTACAAATCTTAATATTGGCTAGGTGAGGATGAACCTCCACGATCTTGAATGATCATCTTATAGTTATATGACCTTTTCTCTTATGATGAAACATCATTCTAATTGGGGTCATAGCTCCTTATACATGATTAACTCCACTTCTTAAATATTAAGAACGTGGAACTCATAACCATTCGACTTGTATGCCAATCTTAATCATAATCTTAATCCATAAACCACTTAAATATGGATCAAACAAATGTATATGAGAGCCATATGCATTTCCCTTTGTAGCAAACTTGATTGAATCCTACATATCAAACATCTAAACTTGATTAATAGACTTTTAACAAATGAAACAATGATCACCCAATTTTATAACACATGAACTTAGGTAAACATCATGCGTCCAAAAATATATGATCGTGCACATAGTCCAACATGCATACATTATGCAACTTATCTTATAGTAGATACATACTACTTACATTCATACATGATGAACACTTATGATCTCATAAAATGGCGGTAAAGCCAAGTACAAGTATTCAACTTAAACACATGAATATTGAATCATGATTATACTTACATCTTACATAATCATATACTTAACAAGCCTTAACCATATGCGTTAATATGTAAGCCACATATATTAGCATACGAACCATACAAAGTATGAAACTTCTCATAAACATTTACTTATCTCATGAAAGACATCATGTATAACAAAGTAAACATGTAACAACAAATTATCTTGATAATAACAAGAACATTGAGCATGAGAAGCTTGCACTTATAAGCAAATTTGTGTCTATGTTACTTATGACACACTCATAGCCCATATGCTTATAATGATCACATAAACCGTCATTATTTCTTACTAGGCTATGCTAAACTTATCGAAACAATATTATGCGTGAGATCTTTAATTGCTACCATGACAAACAAGAAATATACATTTCTACTTGTACTTATATGAACAAAATGCATTATTCATATCTTAAAAATAGGAAAAACATGTCATGGTCAACTTATTCACGAAATGTAATCATATGAATTAACTTGATCTTATACTTTTAAAAAAAGTCAGCACAAGTACTTAATTAACATCATATAATTACTCTTAAACTTGTCATGCCTCAAACATAAAAAGGATATAACATGTTTGATTGATAACTTGACATGCATAATAGCATACTTGAAACTTAGATCAATCAAGATATTTTATAAAGGCAAACTTGCATAAGTGCTAATCAAAATATATATATAAAGACACATATATATTTAAACAACTTATAATCATGAATACTTTTCAAGCACTTATAAACATATATGATTGTCAACACTTTAAGCATCATAAACAAGAACTCACATTAGACAATCAACTTGAACTTGAGAGAAACATGCAAAGACTTGAAACCATATAAGCATTCATATACACCTTCTTTGCATAAATAAATAAGAATTTAATCACATAAATTCATCTTGAGACAAATTACCACGAATCCATATTCTCACAACTTACAAATTTTCATGTCAAACTCATAGATTTCATGAACACTTGCACCTTTATTCATATTATGTATGCTTAACAAGACATGAACCCAAACAAGGCATCACAAGTATATATCTTAAAATCATATATTCAAGAACTTTCATGAATACATATTGTCTTAACTTAAGCATGCTTGTATCTCTAGTGGAGAAAAACACTAGTCATGTACATAAACTTAAACATGTGAATAAAAAAAGATTGACATACATCCTTGCACATGTACATATATGACTGCGTAAAAACATTCATGCTTGTTATTCCATCAATTAACAACAAATTGATAAACTCATGTACTCAAATATAAATAATCATGATAAACTTAATTAATTGAACAATTATCATGCTTTATATTCAACAAGTCATCTCATATATGAACACCACATATATGAACTTAATCATAGAAAAACATGCCATAAAACTCATAAACTTACTTAACATGACACTTTGTGATTTTCTTGACAATAATAAAATCACACTTAAAAGGCTTGGCAATAGGAACAATGGTAAAGCAAAACATGTACTCACAAAACACCTCAACACACCACTTTCTTAAAAAACTTGTAAATGGTGACTTAACAAGGCGTATAAATTAATCTCAACATGTTTCTAATTAATCCATCCATTTGAATTAACCCAAATACAAATCAAGATAACTTATGCCACTTAAATCAAATAAAAGCCAACTTAATGAAAATCAAGAACTTATCTCAATACGAAGGCAATTCCATCATACTCCTTGAACCTCTTGAGTATAAATTTCAATCACCATTTCCACAACCGATCGATAATTTAACTACATTAATCAAATGAATCACAATTGATTAATAATCTTGATAATTAAAACCAATAAACTTAAATAAACAAGAACTTGTATAAAGCAACATAAACTTATCTTTTGATTCCATAGCATCTTGATCTTGAAAAATTCCATCCCTCAAAATTGCCCGGTATAATCCTCAACTAGATCATCCATAGTGACAATAAGTCTTAAGATTGTTGGAAAAAACAATGAGATGGAGAAACACGGTCACATGGAAGATGGGGAATCACTTGGGTGGCTAGGAGTCGACGGATTAACCGGCCTCCTTTAAGACTTATTCACTAGACCGTGAAAAGACTTTAAGGGTAAAACCTAACTTGCTTGTAAGCAAGGTTACAAGATTTCTCAAGGTACTCTTAAGAGTTGCTACAGTCAACACCTTAGGAGTGTGTTGAATGCTTTCTAGAGAGGAAGAAGAAGATGATTGAGGGTGTGGATGAATGAGCAATTCATCCACCTTTTATAGTGAACTTTGGAGCCATCAAGAGGGTCAAACTTGCCAAAACCAAGAGCATAATCCAAGGGATATGGTTGACTAATATTGATGAGAAATCAAAGTTGATTTCTCAGTCAAATCTCACCCCAAAACGTGCTCAAAAAGTTTTGACCACGAGGCATAAATCAAAGGATTTCAAAATCAATCCCGACTGAAATCAACACGACCCGTGTTAGATCAACACGGTCCGTGTTGATCTAGTGCACAGAATTTGTGCTCACTAGACACCAACACGGGTCGTGTCAAACTAGACACGATCCGTGTTGATCCCCTTTTTATTATTAAGCTCATTCCCGACCTCCCGGTCGATCCTATGCTTATATCTTATACTTTTATGCCTCTTAACTCTTGAAATACTCCAACAAATGAATGCTAAAGCAGAAGTCTACATCCCAATAATAACATAAATTAATAAATAATATATGCAAAAGAATAAAAGAAGAAACCAAACAAATTTATGAACTTACTTTAAAGTATTGGAAAAGTCTTGTTCGGTTATCGTGATTTACAGTTGGATTAACTTGAAAATACATACATACATACATACATACATACATACATACATACATACATACATACATACATACATACATACATACATATATATATATATATATATACAAACTTTCCGTAAGGTACCCTCTGTTTAGCAGAAACTATTTTTTGGGGATCATATTATTAAAAATTATAATTGGGTGAACAATGTTTTTAAGTATCTATTTTTCGGGGACAAAACTCGGAATCTGTTGAAATATATAAATTCACTTACCTATCCTCATAATTAAATTTTAATGACTAACCTACCCTTCAAGAAGTATTCAATCCTTCTGGCACCAAAACGTAGTCTTCTCAATTGTTTTACATGATATGATCTGGCAACATTCAATTAACTAGAATTTGCAATACATGTTGCGTATTTGATTGGATTTCATTTTTAGCCTCTGAATTAGATTTCCATTCAACTCTCATTGAATACAAATTGTCAAAGACTTATTACAAGGAGTTCAGAACTACAACAATAGCAACACCAAGATACATAAGCATTACAATCTATGACAATTGCATCCTTTCACATCCAAGACTAATATCTAAGTCCTCAACTGCGACCTTAACAACATTGATATGAACTCTAATATCAGAATTATAATAGCTCATACATATCCAAGATTAATTTTAGCAGTAGTAGTGACACTACAACACCCACTGGGCTGGGCATCAGTGGTTTTTGGGGAGAAGAAAGCATAGCAGCGTGTTCCGAGTGACAATAATTAACCGTCTTCAAAAGGTCCATATTCACAAATCAAGTACTTGTGCCAAAAATCAGAGAAAGGGAAAGACCATTAGTTTCAGCATCAACAACTCTAGTAGTCAACCTTCTTCCTGTATAAACAACAAAATAAAATTCAAAAATGTAGATGATCCAACATTATTGATTTCAACTTCGGAAAACTGACTCATTCCCAAAACCCTAAATCAATAGACAATTACTCCAATTTCCGAAAACAAAGAAAAAAGAACAGAGAGTGAGAGATTTAAGAAAAGCCAAAACTTACCTCACAAATTCGAAAATTTCATCAACCCACTCCAATTTTAGCATGTCACAAATTCCATAATCGAAAAATTAACTCCCCAAATTCGCAAGTTTCAGTAACCCAAATATAGTTGCAGCAACCTTCAGCATCTAGATGGATAGAGAAATGATGGAATGAGAAACCGGGGAGATGGGAAACTCGGGACAACAATTCTGCAGTTGAGATGCTAACAATCTGAAACTTCTGCAACATTAATCAGGGAGATGGTTCTGCACTCGGGACAACCAGAGACGGGACGACGAGGGGAGAGACGAGCATGAGATGGAGAAACCTCAGATGAACAATAAAGACAGGGAGAGAACTATTTCCAAATCTATGACAAGAACAGGTTAATCGTAGCAAAGAAAAACAACAAGAATGCAATTGTTAAACTAGGGGTAAGTTAGTCAATTTATACATTTCACAGGATTCTGGTAATTAATGTGTTAACCAGATTGTAGTAGGGTTTTATTTTTATGAAGTTTAAAATAGTAATATTGCTCTTATATGTTATACATATTATTGTATGTGGTTTTGTAAGAATTTGACGATTAAGAGTGAGTCATATGCGTTTATATTGAATTAATTTGCAAGTATTATATGATTATGTTTTGTTTATGCATGATTATTATGTTTATAAGTTATGTATTAGTTACAAGTATTATGATTAATATTTACTAGTTGCTCATGTTACTATTTGAAAGGAGTTATGTTTTAAATCTCATTACATATTAGTTTTGAGAGTGGGAATTTAAAAATCTTAATTTAGAACTATTACTATACCTTTTAAAGGAGTCTTGTTTAAATCTTCTTATGGTTTTGCAAAGTAAATTATATTGTGTTTAGTAAAGTTTTGATCTTTGGTGTATTAATCGTATTATTTTGATTATTATCATGTGTGGTGTTGTAATACGGGTTTTATCGATGTTCTTTATTCCAAAATACTTCAAATTTTGGTCATGAGTGAAGATTTAGTATGTTTGTTGTGTCCGATTTATTCCATAAGGTTTTGATGTCAAAAATTCGGGTTTGGTTGTGATCTTTATGATACATTTTAAAGAAAATGTTTACTTCGGAAAACTTAATGTGTTTTGTGAGTTTTTGTGATAGTTTATATGTAAGTTGACCTTAGTGGTGTTAGGGGAGTGAAGAAGGGGTGTATCAGACTTAAGTGGACGGTGTAGGGGCCCAGGTTAGAGTCCCAGAATGGTTTGAGGTGTAGAACCTTAGTGTGTTAGCTTTCATATGAATTTTGCGGATTGCGATTTTGAGGTGTATATTCCGAGTTATGACCCAAATAGCGCACCTAGGTCAGAACTGGATAGGTTTTATAGTTGGCTATTTTTGAAGAGTGTTTAGGTCTCGGGGTCAACATAAGAATTTTAGTAGACAACCCGATGTTTCAGGAAAGTCCAAAACCAAACCCATAGGATGTCAGGAAGTCAAGTTATGGTTCGTTTTATGCGAGCGTTGCAATATGTCCAGTTTACTTTTTGAATAAATGTGATGTTATGTGTGAATTATTTATTTGATTGTAATATGTTAAGTGTTTCTAATATGTGATGGTTTAGAATATGTGAGATACGTTTAAAATGTTATTACTCGAATGATAGGAACCTTATAGTGTTTCTAGGGTGGGGTGGGGTAAAATGTAGTGAGTACTAACTTCGACATACGTTATTAATTAATTCTATTTCTAGGCACGATCTAGACTTCGTCGTTTCGGTGAGCTCAGTGTGTTCGTGGATGTGAAGTGAAGTGAAGTGAAGAATTCCAGGTAATGTCTATGTCCTAATCCCCATGTGGATGCGCTTTATGTGTTTTTTGATTTTTGTTCGATTGTAATTTTTGTGGTTTTTAGGTAAGGATTGTCGGTCCATGAGGATGGGTGTTAGGCTTGATTAAGGGAATCAGTTTGTGTTTGGGGCTTTTCTCAATGTGGAAAACAGTAAATTATGTAAATGAAGCGATAAACTAACCTAGACATGGAATCAAAGGAAGCAATAAAAGCATGAAATCAAATAAACAATTAAGAACAATCAATGAAAACTAGAATGAAAAATGAAATTGGGACAAGAATTTATACCTTTGATTACCAAAATCTTCTAATCATCAATATACACTTGTAATTTCCCCCAAACAAACAAGAAATTATTGATTGGATTACCAAGGATCCCCAAATTCTCACTAGAAAGTAGAATTGGAAATCCTTGACTCTCCTCCTCACTAAAAGTGGATTTGATGTGGCTAACACTAGAAAGCTTGGAAAACAAGTCAACAATAGCAATTGAAATGAGTGAGAGAGAGAGTGAGTGAAAGAGAGAGAGAGAAAGAGAGAGGAAGCTTGTAAAACTTCAATGGAGAAAGCTTGGAAGAGATTGAGAGTTAAATTGCAAGAAAACTTGAAGAACAATGAAGAACAATTAAAGAAAGTAATTAAAGAAATCAATTATATCTAATCTAACCTAATTCTATCCTAAAATTATGCTAAGACTACTTGATAATAGTGTTGAATACATGTTGGTATTTATAGAAGGAAGATAAATAAAACCCAAAACCCTAAATTAAGTTTCGCAACACGCACGATTTTCGCAGAATCTGGGTTGGTCGCAGGTGAGTCGGCCTTTTGACCGTTCGTCATTCATTGTTGCTCAGCATAGGTCGCGGACGCTATCACAGAGGTCGCGGGGTGCGACTTGGTAATGACTCGGGCGAATCACTGTCAGTCACGGGCGAGTCGACCTTTTGTTCGCAGGCCTTTCCTTCCCTCTGCAGATGGTCGCAGGCGGGATGGCTTGGGTCGCGGGCGCGACCCCTTGGTCTGTGGCGTGACTTGATTTGCTTCAGCAGCGTGTCTCGGGCGTGAGTAGCGGTGACTCGGACGTGACTTGAGTCTTCCCTTGTTTTGCGCCAAACTTGACATGGAATTTTCGGGTTCGGTCTTGCCTCGGTTCTCGACTCGAGTTGGTTTGGGCGGCTCGGGAAATCGCTCGGGATTCCCCAAAAAGTCACAATTAAGCCAAAATTCCTTCTAACTCCTTATTTCCCTACAAAACACAAAATCACTATAACTTATATATATACAAGGGCTAAAATAAGCAAAAAACCTCGGAAAATTATATAAAATTTGGCTCGAAACAAAACTGAACAACACTCCCACACAAGAGTTTGTTCGCCCCGAGCAAACTAAAAACAAAGAAAAGGGCTAGAAAAGAAACTAAAAACTCTAACTCACTTTCGCAGGAATTGCGGATGCATTTAGCACATGCATCAAGCCCTTTAAACCCCTTGGTAGCCCAAGTGGACGAGGTAGGTCTCGTGAGAGTTTCTAGAGGGTTTCTAGAAGCTTTACCCACAAAAGCCACGAGAAAAGAAAAAGGGAAAGAAAAAGAGGTGAAAAACCAAAAACAAAGCAAAACAAAGGTGAAGAAGATATTCCCGTCCCCAATCATTCACTTAGTTCCCCAACCCGCTTCAACAATCAAATAGAAGAAGCAAATATAAACAAACAAGGATAAGAAAGTTGGAAAACTGCCAATCTTTAAGATTTTCAACCAAAACACTTCCTGATGAGCAAAATACCTCGTGTTTAAGTGCAAATGGGCCTTAAGCCCTTAACCGATCCTTCCTATCCTAAACCAGACAATCAGAGTTGTTCTCATGCTCAAGTTCGGGATTATTTGCTAACCTACTTCACTCTTTTGTTTTTCTTTCAACTTTACTTTTCTTTCTTTGTTTTTCTTCTTTCAATTTCTCACTTTTCTCTTTCTTTTCTTTCTTTTTTCTTCTTTTCTTTTGCTTTTTATTGCTTCTCTCTTTTTGTTGCTTTTCTCTTTTTCTTCTTTATCATTTCATTTCCTTCGCTCTTTTCTTTCTTTATTAAACCTCACATTCAGTCCGTTTTGTAAATTTTAGAGCATCGGTGTCGAGTTTTTCGGGATTAGGACCGGCCTTCGCAAAGGGTTTACCCTCCCTGATCCGGGTTTCTCCATTCGTAAACATTGTACTTAAGGGGTATTGGGCTTCATCCACCCATACCAACCCAAATCGGTAGGCCCAACATTAGTTAATTAACTCATTAATTAAGAGCAAGAGCATTTGAACGACCAAAACCGTGTAACTTAGGTAAGAAATCACAATGAAGGCGTGTAAGAAATGAGGATTCCGCTTTCACATTCCATGTAAAGGTCTAATAGAGATAAATCATGGCAGAAATCCTTCCTAAGGCCTATCATTATTCATATCGGTCGCTTCTAACTGATTGAATCAACCGGTTGGACAACTATCTACACAACTGTGAATGGAAACATGTTCAAAAGGAAAAGGAAACTTTTGGAGGTTTTTCACAACTTTTTTTTCCTTTTTTTCTTCACACAAAACTCTTTTTAGATTTTGGACATAAACTACGAAAAACAAAAATAAAAGACTCAAAAACTAGGTGATCTACCTATGACAAATTGAAGAATCACCCCCCACTCCCACATAAAACTTAACAATGTCCCCATTGTGAGAAGAAGGGTGTCACAAGTAAGGTAGAAAACCTTCAAAAGACTCACAAACAAGCAACAAATCAAACAAAATGGTGGCGGCCCGAGTCTTCACGGCTCCAACAGCAAAATATTTCCAACATTCACACTCAAGGGGGTTCGCCACCCAAAAGGAAACTCAAGCATGCAACATGGATCAAGAATATATACTCTCAAAGAGAGGGTGGAAAGAGGTTACCTCAAGATCTTCAATTAAACATATTCAATCCATGATCCGAGGTACATCACACCAAAGGTTAGAAATAAACAAAAAAAGCATACTATGTGTGATGGTTCACATGCAAGATCAAAAAGATACAAGACACTAAGGACTAAAGAACTAAGAAAACAAACTAAAATATTTACAAAACGACTCTCACTTTTTTTTTCTTTTCTTAAACTCAAAAACCGGAATGTATACTACCCTCCCACTCCCACACAAAGAGGTTGTCATATCCTCAAAGGAAACAGAAGTAGGTAACCAAGCACCCCAAAATAAAAGAAAAATAAACAGACCAAAAAAAAAATAAACGAACAAAAGAAAGAAAACTCACTAATTTTACAAGAAAGGTGAGGAAGGATATTACCTGGAAAGCGTCTTATCAAAAAATTCACTCCTCACCTTAAGATATCGGGCACCATGTCAGAACCATTCAACGCTCGGAGTAACAAGTCATGCATCCGTGAATGCATCTCAGAATGGTGGTGGTAAAAGCACACTCGCAAAATTACATCAACAAACATTAGTGCTCTGAACAGTTTATCGAATGCCTTAGAAAAGTCATAGAAAGAACGAACTACAGGAATGTACAAGATTGTCCTAGGCATGGTGAAGTAAGACATGACAAATGAGTCTTCCCATTGACTTGTAAATGGAGATTGGGTATACAAATCAACGGGAGGGGGCAATACAACACAATCCTGAACATGCTCATGCAAAGACTTGGATGCAAACAACGACTCATAAAGCATATCACCATCAAAAATATCATTGTCACAAACCAAGTTCAAACACTTAGGATCAATCCCCAAAGACTCAAGTTCATCATCACAAGATTTCACATTATTTTCAAAGAACTCGCAAGGAAGGGTAGCTAATGTGCTAATGCAATGATTCTCAATGAAAGTGAATAAGTCAGTATCTAGCACACATTTAATCACAAAGGATTCAACTTCACTCTCAACAAGATCATGTTCAAATTCATCACAAGCATCATGGCATTCATCAAACTCAACCTTTTCTTCACATACAGGCATGGACAATGGTTCATCATCAAGCGTGTATTCATCAAGTTCTACATCATCACACTCAAGATCTTCATGTTCCTCATGCTCAATAAGTGGAGCTAGAGCTAAGGAATCGCTAAGCCGGCATGCAAAACTAGGTCTATCATAGTAATCATCATTCTCATCATAGTCATACAAAGAAGAATCAACATGCATTTCAGTACTCAAAGATGAATGATCTACTTCAACTATCGACTCAACCACTTGTGAAGAAGGAGTTCTACCCTATGACTTGTCTCATGTAAATATTCACGCATGCGCTTTGTCATTTTCGCAAACATATCATTTATTTTCGCACACATGTTATCTTGAAGATCATCCATTTCAGTTTGCAAACAAGAGTCAGAATTATGATATGGAGATTCACAATGCAAGCATAAAGGATGAGACTCAACAACATCACACAGGGGAAGGTCATAAGAATTTTCCACATAACCCCCACCATAAGATTGATCATCAAAATAAATGGGGTATTCGCATGACTGTTCAGGCAAGGCCTCACAAAAATTTTCCATATACCCCCCACCACTAGATTGATCATAAGGATTTTGGGGGTATTCTTCATACGGTATAGCTAAAGTCTCAGAGGGTGGTGCATAATAAGAAGGTTGGACACTAGGAATAACATTTTTTGCTCAAATTCATAAGAGTCCCTAGAAACCATTAAAAAAATTCCCAAGCAAAAATTGAAGAGATTACAAGTTTCATAATTTATACCCTTATGCACAATTCCCAACATATCCAATGTATCATAAAAGATACCATATAATTCACATTGAGCACGATAATCATGTAATCTAGCTAGCAAAATATTTCCGAAATGTTTCATGCTCAAATTGAGGGAATCGGGGACTAGCCATAACACTCTTTTTCTATTTTTTTTCTGTTTTTTTTCGGTATTCAATTTTTTTTTCACTACAATTTTCTTGAAAGATCCTAGAAAGCAAATAACTATTTACACACAAACCAATAGCCTAATCTATCAAATAACACCATCCTCGGCAACGGCGCCATTGTTCGGTTGTAATTTTTATGGTTTTTAGGAAGGGTTGTCGGTCCACGAGGATGGGTGTTAGGCTTAATTAAGGGAATCGGTTTGTGTTTAGGGTTTTTCTCAATGCGGAAAGCAGTAAATCATGTAAATGAAGCGATAAACTAACCTAGACATGGAATCAAAGGAAGCAATAAAAGCATGAAATCAAATAAGCAATTAAGAACAATCAACGAAAACTAGAATGAACAATGAAATTGGGACAAGAATTTATACCTTTGATTACCAAAATATTTTAATCTTCAATCTACACTTGTAATTTCCCCCGAACAAACAAGAAATTGTGGATTGGATTACCAAGGATCCCCAAATTCTCACTAGAAAGTAGAATTGGAAATCCTTGACCCTCCTCGCTAAAAGTGGATTTGATGTGGCTAACACTAGAAAGCTTGGAAAACAGGTCAACAATGGCAATTGAAATGAGAAAGAGAGAGAGAGAGAGAGAGAGAGAGAGAGAGAGAGAGAGAGAGAGAGAGAGGAAGCTTGTAAAACTTCAATGGAGAAATCTTGGAAGAGATTGAGAGTTAAATTGCAAGAAAACTTGAAGAACACAATTGAAATCTTGAAGAGCAATTAAAGAAAGCAATTAAATCTAATCTAACCTAATTCTATCCTAAAACTATGCTAAGACTACTTGATAATAGTCTTGAGTACATGTGGGTATTTATAGAAGGAAGATAATTAAAACCCAAAACCATAAATTAAGTTTCGCAGGACGCGCGATTTCCGCAGTTGCCAAAGATAGGTCGCGGGCGCTATCACACAGGTCGCGGACGCGACCTGGTAATGACTTGGGCGAGTCACTGTCAGTCACGGGCGAGTCGATCTTCTGTTCACAGGCCTTTCCTTCCCTCTGCAGATGGTCGCGGGCGCGACCCCTTGTTCTGTGGCGTGACTTGACTTGCTTCATCAGCATGTCTCGGGCGTGAGTAGCGGTGACTCGGTCATGACTTGAGTCTGTGTCATTCCCCTGTTTTGTGCCAAACTTGACATGGAATTTCGGGTTCGATGTTGCCTCGGTTTTCGACTCGAGTTGGTTCGGGTCGGCTTGGGAATCGCTCGGGATTCCCTGAAAAAGCCACAATTAAGCCAAAATTCCTTTTAACTCCTTATTTCCCTACAAAACACAAAATCACTATAACTTATATATATACAAGGGCTAAAATAAGCAAAACACCTCGGACAATGATATAAATTTCGGCTCGGAATGAGACGGAACAATTTTAAATGCTTTTGGAAACTGCATCCCAAAAGGGGATATTATTGTTTAATTTGCTGTCTATTTTGGATGTTGATCATGTTCTTTTGAGTTGGTAAAATGTGGACAGTCGTTTATGTGTGTACTTTGGAAATGGTTTTAGAAATTGAGATTGGATTGATTGAGTTTGGAATGGTGTGATATTAAACCTGATTAATAATTCAAACATGACGTAAATGCCTGATAAGTGCTACTTACCCGAGGTTACTTGCAGAAAGTCCCCCAAAAATACCCTAAACACCCCCAAAGACCAGGTTCTCGGCATCCTGTAGGGGGGTTGTCAAGAGATCAGGGATGCTTGATAAGTGCTACTTCCCCGGGGTTAGTTATATGCACGTGTGTGAAATGGATGGTCATCTGTATGATTGAGATTGTAATTGATTGAGATTGGTATTGAGATTGAGATTGTGATATGATTATTGTGAAGTCTTGGACTTCGTGGGCCAAATAAGCAAGGTCCGCTCGCTTAATAAATCGGAAAGATGGTTATGGTTGGTTGGGAGAGAAAGTGTTTTTGAAAAGATTTGACTTGTTCACTTCTTCCCCAAAAATGAAATGAAATGGATTTGAAAGTGTTGTAATGGTTAGGGGTAAACATTATTGAGTCATCCTCATGTTTTAAATGTTTTGTTTTCAAGGGAAGATTTATGTGATGGGAACAGGAACTAGAAGTGAGGACGATAGATTGAAGTTAGAAGTTTTGAGATTAAAGTTTAGTTTATGTTTAGATTTGAAGTTAGTAAATGTTTAGCTATGTTGTTTTAGAATTTGAAAGTTTCTTTTGTTAATTAAATTGAATTAATTAATGATTAGTTAGTTTTCTATTCTTGCCTTGTATTCCTTTGGGGATACGGCAGTAACGCCCAAATTAAAAAAAAATGAGACTTCTGCTGTAAATGTTAGTAAACGTTTGACTTTGACCGTTAAGTTTAGAATTAAATTTCCAGGGCGTTATATATATATATATATATATATATATATATATATATATATAGGGAAATTGGATTCTAATAATCCCTACTTTGGCAAATTGGATGACAATAATACCTACTTTTAATTTGAATTCTGGTGGTCCAAAAAAAAAAATTGTATTGTAGTGGGACAAAATCGAGAGTATACCTTAAATATCATAGAATTTTTGTTGCATTTAATTCAAAACTTTATATAACACTTTACAACATTTTTTAATGACTTTACAGCATTTCTCCCAATTTTTTTCAATTGTTTTCAATTTTTTATGATTTTTTCAATTTTATTCCTTTTAGAAAGTCATAATAATTTCTCCGAATCTCAAAAAAGTAATTTAAAAAATGTTTTAGTAACTACACTTCATTACCTATCTAGGTGTAGGAACCAAAAAAACAATAACAATATGGGGAAGGCATGAAAAAAAATAAAAAGAATGTGGTGATGGATTTGATACCACTACAATACAATTTTATTTGTTTTTGGACCAACAGAATGCAAATTAAAAGTAGGGATTATTGTCATCCAATTTGTAAAGGTATGGATTATTAGAATCCAATTTCCCTATATATATATATATATATATATATATATATATTATTTTTTGCATAAAAGCAATATATTTCCATTCAAATCATCCCAAAAAAAATACCGAGAACAACACCCCATTACAACCTCACGGAATAAAATCTTCAAACTACTTCAGGACCAAATCTATACAATCCATATATTTCTTGGATTGTTTTGTCCTACGTAAAATTGTATACAAAATAAGCATTTTGATCCTCTTCATATATAATATCTTCCATATCTATATTCTGACCCTTGTACTTTTTAAAATTCCTTGCATCCCATAAAGCACAAATGAAATATGGAATACATGCAGCAACAACTTCTCTTACAACTTTTCTCTTCCTCTTCTTACACCATTGTTGAATCCAATCATCCATATTAGTAAACTGGTATGAAATGCCCAGCCAATCTCCTATATTTTTCCTGATCTGAGAAACAAGCCGACAGTTGAGCAAAATGTGATCAACTTCCTCCTCTTCCATCTCACACATTGTGCATAAACTTTCAATCTGACTTCCATGCCTGTGCAATCTACTGGCAGTAGGTAGCTTCTTCTGGATTCCAAACCAAGCTATGAAAGGCACTATGGGCAACACTAAGTTACTCCATACACTTCTATGCCAATTCACAGCACACTGATTTCCAAGAAACCAATTGTAAAAAGTTCCAATACTGATACACTATCCCCTTGTTACTTTATGTACATCAACCAATCTTTTTACCTCCTCCTTTATACCACAAAGTTTCTTCATATACCAGCAAGTATCGTAACTAGGATTAAACTCCCACCAAGCACCTCTTCTCAAATATTTTGAATGCACCCACTTAATCCACATACTATTTTTATTGCAAGCAATATCCCAAATAAGATTGCTAGCACAAGCTTTGTTCCATTTAATAGGATCTCTCATCCCAACTCCTGCTTTCTTTGGTAAACACATCTGATTCCAAGCCACGCAAGGGGGACTTCTATAAGTACAAGATCCATTCTAGATGAAATTTCAACATATATTGATGATTTGATCCAAAACAACTTTTGGTAGAATAAACATCTTTGCCCAGTAGCCGAATATACCCATCAGTACAGAATTAGCCAAGGCAACTCTCCCAGCATAAGATAAATTTCTAGAAGCCCATGCTCTTATTCTGACAGTCATTCTATTAACCAGAGCATTACAATCAATTTTTGACAATTTATTGGCTGTAATTGGCACTCCCAGATATTTAAAAGGGAATTTTCCACCTTGAAACCCTGTAATATCCACCAGCTTCTGTTCAGAATCATTATCACAACCAGAAATTACAATTTGAGATTTCTGATTACTTGCAGAAAGTCCAGTTGCTGCACCAAAATCTTTGAAAACATTCATCACTTGCTTCACGCTATACTCATCTGCTGCACAAAAGACTCCAGGGCGTTATATATATGATAATCAATTTCATAATATACACACACACACATAAATTAATTTTCATAATCAATTTCAAGAAATATGATATGACAATTGCGGTATTTGGTTAGGCAGGGTGAATCATATTTCCGTAAATTACTTACCGTCCATCAAACTTGTATTCTATCGTCTCCATTTTGAACGATCATTTCTCCTTATGTGTATTGAGATTGTCCAACTGGTAAATTGTATAAGGTTATTTCACTTCCAATTCCATTGTATAATTTACCTGGATTGGATTTTGATTGGATGAGTGTGTAACGCAAAACATTAAGGAAATTGTTAGCATACAATGAAAACATCATATATGAGATAAAGAGAGAAACAAGGGCTTGACTGTACATGTTTTTTGGACTACATGTAAATTATTGAAATCGTTATAAACGGTAACCTTTCTATGTAAATTTATATAAATGTCATAAAAATTCATGAAAAGTTGATGTCAACACTCATAAATAAAAACTATAAATTATCAAAGATTAAATAATAAAAGCTATTGAAATAAAAGCTATTGAATTTATCACATGCACTTACATTTCTACCAGATTGTGGAGTGATATCACGCTTGGTTCTTAAAGTATAATGATTAGTAAACTCCATAGTTTTGAAGAACTCTCTTTTACTAATTCTTCTAACGGCAATTGTTCTTCTTGGACAACCTACACCCTTCAATTGTATGCCTTTTGATGCTTCATTCTTTGAGGAAGAAATTAATTTCTTCAATTTAGGAGTTATACTAGGCCTCATCTGCATGCACAACATTAACATATTAATTTTGTACGACACTAATCTAAATAAGTCAAATGAAAATGTATCCTTCTAGTTTTTCAATAAGTCCATATAAATTGACAAAAACAAATAAATATATCACAAACCTGAGGATGATAAGTGTGATTTTTTAGACGAAGGTGATCAAATGCTAATTGTTTATAGAAGTCCACCAATCGTATATATCTCCGTATGTTGTCTGTTGAACAAAATTTTACAGTTTTATATGGCAATCATAACATTGTCCAAGATAATGTAATGCACAATAATAATGAGAACAAAAATAGCCACAACGTAAAAATAAATGGTACCTTGATTGTCTTGACACTTGGCTTTTTAAAGAGTTGGTATTGTTTCTCAAATTCGTATTTATTTGAGTTAGATAATTGAATACGACCTTGACTTCCATGATGGCAAAGAAACAAGCAAAGGAAAACTAACCATGTCAATAATTTGATGCCCATTGTCATCGTACTCATTGACTCAATCATAACTAACTCCAATTATATATATTGAATTAAGGTAGGGAAACTTTATCCATGTAAAATTATGTTGTATTATACATCTCGCATTCTTCTACTTAATTTTAGTTCTATATATAAAGTTCCCATGAATATATTGCCAAATAGGCATTGAAACTTTGCAGCTGACTATGGAGTATGGGGGTCAGTGGTTTGAAGTAGTAGTTAAGGGTTTTCAATTGTGATTCTACTGTTTTCGTTGTCCTCTCTGTCTGGGTGGATCTATAGAGCTGTTGGACATGTGCAATTTTCTTTGCTCTAATGTTTGAGATCAGTCGGTGTGCTCTTAAATGGGAAGTTTGATACTAGTGCTGCTGTTTTTTTTTTTTTTTGGATTAGTTGGAAGGTAGGGTGCATTTCAAGAGGTTGAAAAATTAATTAGAGGCATTGTTGGATGTGTCTTGGTCCAATCCAGTTAGTTTGTATGTCCATTAGATGAATTGCTCAAATGTTGATTATGAGGTGTTGGTGCTGTTGTTTTTTTAAATATCTTATTGGAAGGAGGAGTGAAAATCAGTTGGTGGAAGTGCATTGGTAAAGGTGTTTGGTGATAGTTTGTGCAATCTGTTAGGTCCTGTTTGTGAGCTCAATGATTGAGCTTTGTGTGCTGTTGCTGCTATATTTAACATCAGGATTGAAGAGTGTGACATGCAATGTTGAGTTTTATGGCCCAAAAACTCCTTGATTGAAGAATTGGACTCTGCTAACGCAGCCCCCTCTCTTCTGGACGCTGCCAGCGTGACGACCAGAAGGTCTCACAATTGAAACGCTGCCAGCGTCGGCATAACGCTGCTAGCATTGGCATGGCGCTGCCAGCGCCTCTACAGCCGTCTGAGTAGCGGCGGGTTTTCATTTAGATTTTCTAGGTTTTGTAATATTTAACCTAGTTTCATTTTCCTTCATTCTACTATAAATAGAGGTCTTTATTCTCCTTGTAATAAGCAGCTAGCGACCAATGTAGTCGATGTGAGAGACTTCAAAACTCCCCATAAGGAAGGTACTGTGTTATTTCCACATCTTCACCCTACTAATCCCTTGGTTGTGAGAGTGTGTGAGAGATTGTATTTTACCTCTTGTAATATCTCATTTTCTACTAGTGGATATTGGTTGTCGCCCGTGGGTTTTTCTCCGAGTTCTTCGGTTTCCCACCTCAAAATACTGTCTCCCTTGAATCTTTGTTCTTGCCTCTTTATTATTATCCTCGATTCCATAATCATCATATATTTCCTTCCGTTGAATATATTGCTCTATTTTACACCCAAACAAGTGACTAACAACTGGCAACGAATATGAATCTGATTCCTAACAAGTGGTATCAGAGCTAGGTTCAATCAGATTCAGATCCTACCGGAGTCAGGTTAAATTATTTCAAGGGCCGAGTACAACCAGATTCAGTCAAATTTCTATCTTACCGGACTCAGGTGAAATTCCTTCATAGCCGGATTCAACCATATTCATCAAACTTGTAATCCTGCCGGAGTCAGGTCAAATTCTTTCAGAGCCGGGTTCAATCAAATTCAGGATGAAGTCAAAATTTGGTTATTAGATTTTGGGTGATAGAGTGTTGTTAATATGATGACGTGGAGAAGGTTCGTTGGCAAATCAAAATTCAGGGTTCTATGACGGTACCGGAGATTTTGACCCAAGGTGGAGTTTGTTGGGTTTTATGGCCCGAAATCTCCTTGATTGAAGAATTGGACGCTGCTAACGATGACCCCTCTCTTCCGGACGCTGCCAGCGTGAAGACCTGAAGGTCTCACAGGTGAAACGCTGCTAGCGTCGGCATGGCGCTGCCAGCGCCTCTGCAGCCATCTCAGTAGCGGAGGGTTTTCGTTTATATTTTCTAGGTTTTGTAATATTTAACCTAGTTTCCCTTTCCTTCATTCTACTATAAAAAGAGGTCTTTATTCTCCTTGTAATAAGCGGCTAGCGACCAATGTAGTCGATGTGAGAGCCTTCAAAACTCCCCATATGGGAGGTACGGTGTTATTTCCACATATTTACCCTACTCATCCCTAGGTTGTGAGAGTGTATGAGAGATTGTATTTTACCTCTTGTAATATCTCCTTTTCTACTAGTGGATATTGGTTGTCACCCGTGGGTTTTTCTCTGAGTTCTTCGGTTTCCCATGTAAAAATATTGTCTCCCTTTAATCTTTGTTTTTGCCTCTTTATTATTATATATCATCGATTCCATAATCATCCTATATTTCTTTCCGCTGCATATATTGCTCTATTTTACACCCTAACAAGTGACTAGCAACTGGCAACGAATCTGAATCTGATTCCTAACATGCAAAATTGGGTACTCGGCTTGGGTGGTGGCTTTTTGGATTTGATCTATCATCTTATGAAGACAGTGAACAAGGGCAGTGTGCAATGGCGGATCCAGGATCCGAAGTCATTGGAGTCAACAATAATTTGCTAAAACAAATTAAAGTTTAAATAGTAATAAGTATATATTATGTAAGTCCCTAAATGAGTGTCAATTTCCTAATTATCTTGTCCCTTTATTTGTCAATTTTACGGTTCCAATAATTAAAATACGTAATTATCTTGTCCCTTTATTGGTCAATTTTACGGTTCTAATAATTAAAATACGCATGTTACCCTTAATTAATGAAGTATTTTGATTGATGAAATATTTTAGGGGCGGTGGGTCTGGGAGGGAGGGTGAGAGATGGGACTTTGGAGTCTAGAGATTCGAAATCCGGTTGTATTTTAGAATGGGGGAGAGCAGCAATCTAGCGAATAGAAGCCAAAAAAGGAAAAAAAACAATCGATGGGACTTGAAGTCTGGAGACTAGAGTAGATAGTAGCAGTGTTTCAAAATTCGATTGTGTCCGAGAATGAAGGAGAGCAGTAATTTAGTTAATAGAAGCCAAAAAAAAGAAAAAAATCTAAAACTTGGAGCATTTATCAAGTCTTGAACACACATCTCACAAGCTACTCCTAATAAATCAATGGACTAACCACAAAGCTACAGTCTGCTCATTCACAATTTTGCTAGGACTCGGAAATATTCTCTAATGAAGGGAAGAAGCAGTGAGTTGAAAAAAAATCTGACAGTGCATCTAGTCAAATTCAAACTCGCGCATCTTTACTTAGGTTATCTACATGCGAACCACTAGAGTACTATACACTTTGCTTCTCATTACATATAATCAGAATATATACTATATATGTAATTTTTTTTCAGAAACAGATTTTTTCTTCTCCAAAATTTCAGTGGAGTCAGTTGACTCTACTGACTCCACTCACAAAGAGCTGGATCCGCCCCAGGCAGTGTGTAATTGCATTGGTTATTTTCACCTTGCAATCATCTGGGGAGGGTCTTGTATTGGTCTTGAAGGGTCCAACGACTTTTCTTGGAGATGGATGTTGACATTAATGTTCTATTGTTGATCTACCAGTTGGATAACTCTCATGAAACCAGTGGTGTCCATGGCTAATTTTGCTGTAAGCTGCTGGTTCCGATGATATTTGGCTGGATATTGGTGTCTATCTATCGCATCTAAATATCTCAATTATGTAGAACTCTAGCTCTGAGTGCGTTGCGATTTAGTTCTGTTCATCTGTGTGGGTTCGTAATATTTTCTCAAGTGTTTGATAAGGTTGAAATCTTTGTTTATTTACAGTGGTATCATTGAGTTGCTGCTCTTGTTGGTGCTCAACCTGCTTGTTGAAATGAAAGGGCATGTTGGGCGCAACTTATCAAAAAACAAAAAGTTTTTATAATAAATTATTATGATTTCATCTTATATAGAGACAAAAATAATTGCATACTCCCTCGGGAGTACGCCTTGTCTCTTTATTCCCGCTATGGTTTGGATAGAAATAAGTATAACATGCGTGATTTATATTTACAATTGGAACTATTTTATTGATTGACCTGTGGTATGGATAGATTATATTTGTATAGTAAACCTTAAGAGTTGTTTGCTCTTTGAGTGATCTTTGGAACTATTTATTGATTGAATAAAAAGGGTCGTATGGTCGCTACTTATCAAAAAAAAAAAATTTACAATTGGTGGCATAGTTCAATGATTGTGTCAGCATTCTTGGTAATGATGTGGTTAGAGGTTCTAATCTTATCAGGCTTAGATTGTATTTTAAGGTTTTATGAGTTTTGTACATATATATGTTTTTCTTTATATGTAAATCAAAGATTTATTTTTTATTCTCATAGTTTTTGAAATTTCCTTAAATTTAATTTTTGGTGAGTTTGTGATCCACCCACTTTTAAATTTCCATTATGAGTTTTTTTTCATCTTTTAAAATTTTATTATATTGTAATTAATTCAAATTTAGGTTTAATCATTATTTGGATTGTTTAAAAAATTACTATTTTTATCTTTAATGTATTCTGTATATTTAAAGCAATTTGAAAAATTGTATTGCATTAACTGCTATCACAATATTGTTAAAAGCACTCAATTATATATTATTTTATTGATTTTGTTTGAGGTTCTTCAATGGGCGAAAATCATTTTGCAGTTTGGCACAATGTTTGTCTTTTTCACACACTATTATGTACTCGATCGCATACTAGTATAGACTCATGTACAAACTACCATATATTCCTAGCTAACATAAACTCATTTTCACAACTCACACTCTTTTATACAACAGCACACACTCACACGCTAACATAAACTCATTTATACACTAGCATAGACTCATTTGCAGCAGTTGAAGAAATCATCACCATCAATGTGGGGACGCCTGAAACTCATTTGCATTGTTGACATGTTGTCACATAGAAGTGGTGTTGGTTCTTCATCGCCTTGTAGTATTCTTCTCAACCATACCGCTTCACATGCTACACTTGTAGCTGCAATGTACTCTGCTTCTGCGGTTGATAATGCTACAGTTGGCCGCTTCTTTGATGTCCAGGAGATAGTCTTGGAGCCAAGTTGGAACAAGTATCCACTTGTGCTTTTTCTATCGTTGATGCATCCAGCCCAGCCACTATTTGTGTACCCAGTGAGTTTGGGGTCTTCCTCTGTTTTGTACAGAAGACCATAACTCTTCGTTCCTTTGATGTATCTCAAAATTCTTTTAACTGCTATGAAGTGAGCTTTACTTGGCTCACCCATGAATCGGGAGACGATGGTAACCGCATGAACAATGTCTGGTCGAGTGTTTGTTAGATATATGAATGAGCCAACCAGACTTCTATAGAGTGATCCATCCACCCTTTCCTTGCCATCATTTTTGAGAGTTTCTCATTTGTGGCCATAGGGGTTGATATTGGCTTGTAATCCAACATATTGAACTTTTGAAGTAGATCTTCAATATATTTCTCTTAAGAGATGAAGATCTCACATGGGCTTTGCTTCACTTGCATTCCGAGAAAGTACTTCATGAGGCCCAAATCTGTCATGTAACGCCCCGACCCCTCCCGGGTCGCGGACATTACCGATAACTACTTCATGGATCGTTGACTGGCCCCACAAATCACCACGAGCCTTTCCAGCGTGCTTCGTCCTCACTCACACGTTGCCTGGGAAAACTTCCCAGGAGGTCACACATCCTTTTGACTACTCCCAGCCAAGCACGCTTAACTGAGAAGTTCCCAACGGATGAGCTACCATAAAAGAAGGTGCACCTTGGTGATATAAGTAGTCATTTCAATCCTTTTAAGCCACACCTTAATCACATACCCGGGGTGTTACAATCACCCGCACTTAAGCGCACAACGTCCTCGTTGTGTCACAATCCAATCCAGAATCTTTGCCCCGCTAGGTGACTGCCCATGGCTGTCCTGTCCACTGGCCCAAGCACGCTTAACTGAGAAGTTCCCAACGGATGAGCTACCATAAAAGAAGGTGCACCTTGGTGATATAAGTAGTCATCGGCTCTGATACCATCTGTAACGCCCCGGCCCCTTCATGGCCGCGGACATTACCGATAACTGCTTCCAGGATCGCTGTCTGGCCCCACAAATCACCACAAGTCTTTCCAGCGTGCTTCGTCCTCGCTCACACGCTGCCTAGGAAAACTTCCCAGGAGGTCACCCATCCTTTTGACTACTCCCAGCCAAGCACGCTTAACTGAGAAGTTCCCAACGGATGAGCTACCATAAAAGAAGGTGCACCTTAATCACTTACCCGGGGTGTTACACGTCATCTCGAATTCAACCATCATATCCTTCTTGAAATCTTGAATCATCCTTTGATTTGTGCCCGTGTATATAAGATCATCAACATAGAGGCACAAAATTAGAAGATCTTTACCTTGGGTCTTGACATATAGAGATGGCTCACTTGCAATCTTTTTGAATCCGCTATGAAGGAGATACCCATCGATTTTACTATTCCAAGCTCGTGGTACTTGTTTGAGACCGTAGAGTGCTTTCTTGAGTCGATATACTTTGTTTTCTTCTCCTTCAATCATGTACCCTTGGGGTTGCTCCACATATACCTCTTTTTCATGCTCGCCATTTAGAAATGCTGACTTGACATTAAGCTGAAATACTTGTAGTTTTAGTTGTGCTGCAATGGCAAGCACAGTTCTTATTGTCTCCATGCGTACTACTGGAGCAAATATTTCGTTGAAGTCGATTCCCGGTTGTTGTGAGTACCCTTTGGCAACCAATCGAGCCTTGTACTTATGGATTGAGCCATCCTCATTGTATTTGATCTTGTAGACCCACTTGAGCCCAATGACTTCTTTATCTTGAGGCTTTTCCACTAGCTGCCATGTGTCATTTTTCTCGATCATTTTGATTTCCTTGTCCATAGTCTCTATCCATTTCTCATCTTGTGATGCTTCTTGAAATGTTGTTGGCTCGCTGACGAAGAATGTTGTAATTACTTGGCCACACTCGTAATCTTGTAGATAAGCGGGTGGACGTCTTTCTCGTTGAGACCTCCGAGTTGGCTGTGGAGAGTCGCTTGACTCCATAGTAGGAGGTGGTGCGCTAGCTCCATGAGGAGATGGAGTTGAAGATGAACTGTTGTCACTGGGTCTTCCTTCTCTGATTTCTTGAATGTGATGGTCTTCATGTGCTGACTCTTGGTATGTGTCTTCTGGCCATCTCCATTGGGATGCTTCATCAAATATGACATCTCTTGAAATAATCACCTTCTTTGTTTCTGGATTATAGAGGCGGTATCCCTTCGACTCTGTGTTGTAGCCAATGAAGATGCACTTCTCTCCTTTGCCATCCAACTTTTCTCGATTCTCTTTCGGAATATGTGAATATGCTATGCAACTGAATACTTTGAGATGATCCACCTTTGGCTTCCTCCTGAACCATGCTTCATATGGTGTTCTGTTTGGAACTGCCTTTGTGGGAGACCGGCTGAGAATGTAGATGGCTGTGTTTACTGCTTCCGCCCAAAAGTTCTTTGGAACATTTTTGCTTTGAAACATGCTAGGGGCCATCTCAACTATTGTTCTGTTCTTCCTCTCTGCAACTCCATTTTGTTGTGGAGTGCATCTTACTGTGAGCTCCCTTTTGATGCCATGTTTTTGACAATAATCATCGAACTCATTCTGATGGAATTCTCTCCCACGGTCTGTCCTTAATGTTTCGATATTGTGCCCACTTTGTTTTTCCGTGAGGGCCTTGAATTGTTGGAAATATGAGAATGCTTCTGACTTTTGTTCGAGGAAGTACACCCACATCATGCGAGTGTAGTCATCCACGAACAATAAGAAGTATCTTTTACCACCCATGCTAAGATTACGTGCTGGACCCCAAATATCGGCATGGACCAGCTGTAGGGGGGTGTCGGACCCGGAAAAATTCTCGTTCGGGAAAATTCCCTCATATTCGACAAAAAAAAATCCAATCTAAATCCAATTAAATAAATCTGACTTTGAATATAATCAGAGGGGATGTAAAGGTGGCAATTTCCAATCTACTTATGTTTAAGTATAAAAATTTAAAAAATTTAAAAAGTTGAGAAAATATAAAAAGAACATGTTGAAATAAACTATAAGTAGATAAATGCCAAACCTAATTCTACTCCTCACTTTTCTCTCATGCAACCCTGCTCTCTACCTCAACAAGTCCGCATTCCCAGCAACCCTTCTCTCTCTCTCTCTCTCTAGTCTCCTCCTCGTTGCATCTCGTCCATCTCTCCACATCCATTTTGCCTCCATATCTCTCTCTTCCTCGGTTTTTCTATATCAAAAATTTTCGAGTATAAAATAAATGAAGACAAGAAAAATGGAACAAATTTAATTTTTGTAATATTCAAAGAATGTGTACAATCTCTATATTTTGTTAAGACGCAACAAAAAAAATGAACTCCTCTTATTCGATCTCCAAATGTATGACTTGATGAGAGACAGGAACAACTTCAATCTTCACCGAGTCTTGTAAATTTGATATCTAAAGCAACGACACCTTGATGTGTTTGTTGTTGGAGTCTAGAGAGAATGTCATTTTTATGATTAATTTTCCGACCCCTTTAATGGATGGGTCTCTACCTATTTATAGACAATAGTCTCTTGCAGTTGGGCCTTTGACTTATGAGTCTTCCTGGGCCGTTGACTGAGCCTGTGGTTAGAGCTGATTTGGTAGTCCATTTAAATTGGTATATGTGACAGCTAACTTGAGAGTCTTCGCGTAGACCTTATAGTTGGTTCATTGACTTGTCGGTCGTTTGGGGCCAATAAATTTAATTAATTAACCTTATTTTTTAGTGCCTACTAGTCTACAAACTGCCCCAAGATCGAGTACGTTGTCAAGTGTTTGAACACGACTGACGTCTCGACACATTTTTCTTCTATCATGTAAGACCATTGTCTTGACACACATCATCCCGTACTTGTTCGGATAAATTGTTGACTTGACTTCTCATTGATCAATGCGATTTGCATCGCCAGCTCGGCTTAGAGTCCTTGCACGATAATGACCCAATTTAATAGTTCTATTAATTGGAATTTCACATTATTAATTATTATTTTTGGGTATCCCCTCAATCTATAATCTGTTCTATAACCTAACAAAAGCAAAAATGAGTTCCTTGTAAATTTACTGTAAATTGCTACAGTAATGGCCTTATGGTAAATTCATCAACTTTTTAATGTGATGTGGCTGTCAATTCACTGCGTTTTCTTCTCCACATTAGTTTACTCTCCCAATCATCCTCAACCCCTTCACAATTTACTCATCTCTCTCTCTCATATTCACCTTTTAGTTTATATCACTTTTTAATTGTACATCTCACAAGTTTATTAACTTTTCATTACTTAAGTCTGCAAACTTTTTTTTTTAATAAATCATAATCTTTCTTCTTATTATTTGTTACCACAACTAATTTTTATCTTTAATTAGTTGTTATTTTACATTTTTAATATAACTTTTACCAATTTAACGTTCATATTCTTCATCTCTCACAATTAAATTTTTCCTATTCAAGTAATCTTGTTATTTTTTTGTACCTTTAGTAGTTACATTGGTATCTTCTCACCATTCAAATTGACAAATAAGAAAGGACAAAGGAAGCATAATATTTGTGCTACTTTTGCTTATTGTGACTTAGCGAATATTAAGGTCACGTTCTTTTATAAGATAGGTTGTGGTGCACTACGACACTGCACTGTAGTCTTTAATTTCTGCCACACATCACCACACCACATCACAGTGATTACCAATATATCTCTTCACTTTTCTCTCTTCTCACTTTTCTCATTTACTTTTAACATTCTCTCACTTCGCCTACCCCACCTACCACAACTCACCACACTTTCTCAAATTCCACTACTTCGAACCATTACCACACCCCACCAATAGTATAAAAGAATAAAGCCTAAATTTTGATTATACAAATAACTATGACTATGGTCTTTCTTTACCTTTAGCCAATTTTTTTGAGGGTGCATATGCTTGCTTGTGAAGGCAATATAATCTATTGTTTAAGCAAAGTTTTGTTACTTGTATGCTTCCGATTAGATATGATAATTAATTTCTGTTGGAGAAAAGGGAGTAAACGTTGTATAGAACAATTGAAACTCGCTTGGATAACGCTAAGAGTTGTGGCCTAGTAATCACTTTCCTTAAGAACTATTTACTATACCGTAAATATTCAAAGGCATAAAACTTAGCACTTGTGACACTCAAGAAATATATTCTCACTTGAATCACTCAAGTATAGTTGCAGTCTAGACAAGAATGAGGTTGTGATTAGCTTAGAATGGTGTGCCTTAAATAGCCTAGGATGTCTCCTATTTATAGGAGAATTCCACCCTCTTAGGATACCCTAGTCAAAGGACAATCAAGAGTATTAATGAAGAGATTATGGCCTTAATATGACCTTGACCAAGTCAAGTCATATAGCTGTTGCAATCTCATAATAATCGTGCTTAATAACGATATCAAACACTAATTACACAAAATCATATAGCCGTTAACATTTAAAACAATTCTGGCCTTCAACACGACCCGTGTTGGGTCAACACGGTCCGTGTTGGGTGCAACACGACCCGTGTTGGGTGCAACACGACCCTTGTTGAGCCAAGGAACAATTTCCTTACTCTCTGGAAGACAACACGACCCGTGTTGCTTCCAGTTTCACCCGTGTTGATCATATTCTTATTGTTTCACTTATATAAGATCCTTATTCTTGATATACTTTATAATTTAGGCTATATAATTGTCCTATACTCTTGAAATATTTCCAACAATCCCCCGCTATTTCAAGAGTATGTAAAACCCTTGAAATAACTTTACTTAAGAAGCTTATACCCTCGCTATTTGAGATATACCTTAACTTGTAATCACCAGAGAACCCACAAAACATATGTCTAATGAAAAGTAGATTACTCTTTGAACTTTTCAATTAGTGTATATGAGCCAAAATTGAATCCAAATCACAAAGTAGATATAACTTTGAACTTTGGATTTATATTGACCAACTATACTCATAACACACATATATTTTAAATCTTGAGTGTAAATATTTTGACACTATTATCCGACCTTGTGTCCTTATCCTTCATAAGTGTTTCGGAACTTTAGCTCATAGTTCCTTTATGCGGCCACACATTACACTTACATAGGTAGACTTTGTAATTATTCCACCCCTATAATTAGGCTTTCCACAAAGTCCATTAAGAGTACTAATACTCACCCTCTTATCATTACAGATTTCTAAGCATCACGTGTCCTTGGGACAAAATCAATGCTTCCTACTAATATAAGCAACTCCGTACTCATTTGAACTTTAGAAATTGGTGGTATTCCAATTCGTAAAGTTGAGTCTTTGTTGTGATTAGTAGTTCTTTGAGCTACAACCCATCCCTTTTGAAGTACTTATTATCAAATCTTTAGTAAATCCTTTGGTTAAAGAATCGACTATATTTTCTTTTGATTTGACATAACTTAGAGTCACTACTCCATCCCTTATAAGTTGATGTACGTAAGCATGTCTTAAACCAATATGCCTTGACTTGCCATTGTAGACATGACTATATACAACATCAAGAGTAGACTTGCTATCACAATGAATTGAGATAGGAGCCATTGGCTTAAACCAAACTGGTATTTCCAATAATAAGTTCCTTAACCATTCCGCTTCCTTACAAGCAGCATATAATGCTACTAATTCCAAAGACATAGTGGAATCCGCTATATTAGCTTGTTTCTTAGAACCCCAAGAAACAGCTCCACCTCCTAAAAGGAACAGCCATCCACTGGTAGAGGAGAAATCTCCTTTATTAATCCAACTCGCGTCCGAGTATCCTTCTAATACCGAAGGTCTCCCTTATATGTGAGTTGATAACTTTTAGTACCAGCTAAATATCTTAATACTCTCCGAATTGTAAACCAATGCATATTACTCGGATTACTTGTAAACCTACTTAACATGCCAATTGCATAAGCAATATCTAACCTTGTACTTATCATAGCATACATGAGACTTCCAATCAACTTAGCCATTCAAGTTGATTAACCGGAGAACCCAAATTTTTCTCTAGTTTCTTATTTGAATCATAAGGAGTTACTGTTGGACATAACTTATCAGCTCCAAACTTGTTCAATATTTTCTCAATGTAATGTTCTTGAGATAAACTTATCTTATCATTATTTCTAATGATCTTAATACCAAGAATTACATCCGCTTCACCCATGTCCTTCATAGAGAACTTTGAGGATAGAAATTCTTTGGTCTTATTAACTCGTTCCATGTCGGTCCCAAAGATCAACATGTCATCAACGTATAGGCATATAATCACCCCTTTTCCATTCTCAAACTTAGAGTATATGCACTTATCCGATTCATTGATCTTATAACCACTTGAAAGTACTACTTCATCAAATTTTTGATGCCATTGCTTAGGTGCTTGCTTAAGTCCATATAAGGACCTTTTAAGTTTACAAACTTTCTTTTCTTGACCTTCAACAACAAACCCTTCGGGTTGTTCCATATACACCTCCTCTTCTAGTTCCCCATTTAAAAATTTCGTTTTGACATCCATTTGATGGATCACTAGCTTATGGATAGTAGCTAGAGCCAACAATACACGTATTGAAGCTATCCTAGCCACCGGTGCATATATATCATAGTAGTCAATTCCATACTTTTGAGTAAATCCCCTTACAACCAACCGAACTTTATACCTCTCAACGGTACCATCTACTTTCCTTTTCCTTTTAAAGATACACTTAGAGGTAATTGGTTTACTTCCCGGAGGAAGGTCAACCAATCTCCAAACATTGTTTTCCATTAATAAATCAATCTCATCTTGTACCGCTTCTTTCCACAAAGAAGTATCATGAGATTGCGTTGCTTCTTTAAAAGTTTTAGGATCCTTATCTATGTTGTACATACATAGGGTCTCACTTTCAACTGAGTCCCTTGAACCTTCTACTAAATAAACATAGAAGTCTGAACCAAAGTCTTTTGGCTTCCTTGATCTTTTACTCCTTCTTAACTCAACACTTTCATCTTCTTCATCATGAATAACCTCATGAGTCAAAAGATCTTCTTGTACGGATATACCCTCATGATTTTCATCTTGAGGCTCAATTAGAGGAACAATATCTTAAGTTATTTCTTTAGGTCTAGGAATTGAAAAGAACCTAGTCTCATCAAAAATTGCATCTATTGATTCCATAACGGTATTCACCGAAATGTACTCATTTGGCTCAACCACCAAAAACCTATAAGCTTTGCTATCTTGAGCATAGCCTATAAAGATGCACTCAATTCCTCTTTCACCTAATTTTCTTTTCTTAGGTTCCGAGACTATTACAATAGCTCTACAACCCCAAATCTTAAAATACTTTAGACATGGCTTTCTTTTGTTCCATAACTCATACGGGGCACTAGAATTCCCTTTGAATGGAATTCTATTCAAAATATAGCAAGCCGTTAACATGGCTTCACCACAAAATCCATTACTTAAACCGGAGTTAGACAACATAGAATTCACCATTTCTTTTAAAGTTCTATTTTTCCTTTCCGCAACCCCATTTTGTTGTGGTGTATACGGGGCGGTTGTCTCATGAACAATGCCCGTTTCTTGGAAAAACTTCGGATCATAATATTCCCCTGCCCTATCGGATCTTAACGTTTTAATCAAGGTTTCACATTGAAGTTCACTTCTAGTTTTGTAAACTCTAAACTTTTCAAGTGTTTCATCTTTAGAACTCAGAAGATAAACTTGACAATATCTAGAATAATCATCAATGAATGTCACATAATACTTCTTACCACTTATTGAAGGTGTACTATGAAAATCTCCTAAATCACTATGAATTAAATCAAGCAATTTAGAAGTTCTTTTTACACTTGAGAATGAACTTTTAGTGATTTTATTAAGCATGCATGTCTTACATTTTTCTATGTCATCATTCAACTTAGGAATCAAATCAAGATTAGACATTTCTTTCAACTTTGAAAAGTTCACATGTCCTAATCTAGCATGCCATAGAAAAGACTTATTCAAAGTAGACACATGCATATAAGCCGAAATCATCCCATCTTTATTGCTTTTCGCATTCAATTTAAGCATCTCCCCATAA
The DNA here is from genome assembly GCA_029582165.1 of Portulaca oleracea. Taxonomy (NCBI): domain Eukaryota; kingdom Viridiplantae; phylum Streptophyta; class Magnoliopsida; order Caryophyllales; family Portulacaceae; genus Portulaca; species Portulaca oleracea. The sequence goes on from CM055875.1 coordinate 17,284,444, forward strand.
GCATATCCTTTCCCTACAAAAGTCCCACCCTTGGAAAGTACATAATTATCTCCATCATAAACTTGCATAAAGCCAAACTTGCTAAGGAGATAACCGGATACAAGATTCTTACATACTTTCGGAGCTAGATACACATCATTTAAAAGCAAAGATTTACCGGAAGTGAAAACAAGTTCTATTGCCCAATGCCTTCAACTTTGACCGGATGGTTATTGCCCATGTAGAGTTTCAAACCATCATCCGCCGGTTAGAGAATCTTGAATAAACTCTTGTCAACGCAAACATGCCTTGACGCACTCAAGTCCATGTACCAATCATTACAACCAATGGATACCATGTTAATATGATCCTTAATCATGGCCACGAAGGAATTGGGTTCCTTCTCCTTACTCTTGCCCTTTGATGTATCTTTGTTCAAAAGACCATGCTTCTTTTTCCATTGGTAACACTCTCTCTTTGTGTGCCCCGATTTGCCACATTCCCAACAAACTTGCTTAGGCTTTTGAATTCCCTTGCTAGATTTGTTGTGGCTCTTGTTCTTATTCTTGTTTCCCTTATTCTCTTGCACCATATGGACCTTAGATTGCTCTTTGGTACCATCTTGTAGGCATAACTCCTCTTCAATCCGAAGATGGTTAGTCAAACCTTCAAGAGACATAGCCTCTTTCCGGTGCATGAGAGCCCTTTTAGTCTCATTCCAAGAAGAAGGTAACTTGTCAATAATAGAGGATACGATTATAGTTTCATCCATGTTCAAATTGTGTTGCTTGAAGTTACTTAAAATACGTTGAATCTCATGGAATTGGTCTAGAATTTTCTTATTATCATCCATCTTAAATTTCATGAATTGACGAACAAGAAAATTCTTACTTGACGCATCTTCCGACATGTACTTAGCTTCAAGCATCTCCCAAAGCTTCTTTGCCGTCTCCACATGTTGATATACATCGAAGACGGTGTCGCTCATCCCGTTGAGAATGCATCCTCTAAAAATGTAGTCGTCATTCTCCTTCTTGAGCCTTTGCCGAGTAGCCTCCGCATCTTCCATGGGCACCTTGTCTTTTCCTTGTTCCTTCCTTCCATCCCCCGTGGAAATCTTGCTGGTTGCATCCTCTTTTGGAGGCTCCTCGGTTGTCACCTTCTCGGCCGAAGGTTCTTGAATCACCTTGGGAGAAATCTCAATGTTAAGCACATAGGCAACATTGAGAGTCGTTAGCATGCAAGAAATGCATCTTGCTTTGCCAACGCCGGAAATCAACTCCTTCAAAGCGCTCTAGCTTTTGGAAATTGCTAGACATATCACGTAGCGAGGCCATTACTAAATAGTTCTTAAGATTGTTGGAGGAAAGGGAGTAAACGGTATATAGAACAATGGAAACTCGCTTGGATAACGCTAAGAGTCGTGGCCTAGTACTCACTTTCCTTAATAACTATTTACTATACCGTAAATGTTCAAAGGGATAAAACTTAGCACTTGTAACACTCAAGAAATAAATTCTCACTTGAATCACTCAAGTATAGCTGTATTCTAGAAAAGAATGAGGTTGTGATTAGCTTAGAATGGTGTGTCTCAAATAGCCTAGGATGTCTCCTATTTATAGGAGAATTCCACCCTCTTAGGATACCCTAGTCAAAGGACAATCAAGAGTCTTAATGAAGAGATTATGGCCTTAATATGACCTTGACCATGTCAAGTCATATAGCTGTTGCAATCTCATAATAATCGTGTTTAATAACGATATCAAACACTAATTACACAAAATCATATAGCCGTTAGCATTTAAAACAATCCTGGCCTTCAACACGGCCCGTGTTAGATCAACACGGTCCGTGTTGGGTGCAACATGACCCGTGTTGTTCCAACACAACCCATGTTGAGCCCAGAAATACTTTCCTTACTCTCTGGAAGACAACACGGCCAGTGTTGCTTCCTGTTTCACCCGTGTTGATCATATTCTTATTGTTTCACTTATATACGATCCTTATACTTGATATTCTTTATACTTTAGGTTATATAATTGTCTTATACTCTTGAAATATTTCCAACAATTTCTAATGAAGGCTTACATCTTTAGACTTTACCAGATCACGGGTGCCTTATGTTGTCAACAATCTTAGATTTGATTGATCAAATCAACATTCTTAAACTTTAATTTATAGTTGTAAAATAGCCCAAGTTAATATTATTATGGTATATAGAGTTTACGGTTGCCAAAAAACTGATTACATGTCCCTTTTAGTCTAGATGAGTCAAACATCAAATCAAAATTTTTTTACCAACAACTAAATTTTTGTAAGTTCATTTTGGTTAGATAATTTCAACAAGTCTAAGTATGAGTTTTGGACAATAGAAATAAGAAAAATAATATATCTATACCTGAATTGATTCAAAAATTTTAGTCTAGTAACTTTTTTATGATTCCCATTTTACATAAATTATAAAAAAAAACATTGCAACAAATGAATTCACATTTCATCTTCACATTTAGGTCCACCGCGTGCAACGCATGTGTGTTAACGCTAGTAATCCATAACATAATAAATTGTACCATGTCTTACGTCACCTCTGGTAGTCAAACTTTCCAATGAGGCCTTTGATGGTTCAATGACCTATGTTCTTCATAGTGCCAACCATGATGAACAATGTGATGTCACCACCAAATTCACTAGTCATAAGAAATTTGAAAATACTAGAATGCTTTGGAAATTGAGAATGAATTATAGAAGAATCATGAATGATAATATTAGAAACTTAAAACTGGCGCTCAATAGGGTCTAAAAAACAAAACGAATAGAAGCAAAATTTAACCCCAAAAAAATAAAAGTCCAAAACTTGCAACTAAAAACTTCAAACTCGCGCTCAACAGAGTCTGAAAATGGAAATCTACAACTTGGAGCTACGAACCTTCGAAATCGAATTCAAAAGCAAGTAGCTGTTGACCTATGCACTAACCACTAGAACAATGCCCATTTACTAGTCTTTTGTGCATGTAAACTATATAAGTTAATTCTACATGATTTTTTGAAAAACATTTTTTTTTTCAAATTTCAGCGGGGTCGCTTGACTCCACTGGATGTACACTAGATCAACCCCTGCTCCTAAGATACCAATATAATAAAATCAAAATTACAAAAAGAATTTAAGCTACTCCTATTACAATCACCACACTAGGTTGAACTGTGTTGTAGGTCGTTTTATTGATATGATCTGGTTGGCGAATGCCTTCTTGCCTACCAACTGAAGCTAATGGCAACGAGAAAATCAACAATGTAATACGTAACAATGTGAAAAATAAAGTTTAAAGCTACTAGATATTGAAATAAAAGTCATTGGAAATGAAGTAATAGAACAATAACAAAAGTTATCACAAACTGCATTCTTATTTGGCATACTCAAAGTTCAAACTATTTAGGGCCTCACCTTTTTCTTTCGCCGAAATCTAAAATATGAAATACTAAATAATCACATACTTGGAAAATCTAGAATTCTCCATCCTATCATATAAAATAAAATTTCAAACAAATTTAATTACAAGTTAATTTTAATTTTATCTATGATAAAAGTGCATATTTTCAATTGTGAAGTGTTAAAGAAATTAATTACGAAGTAAAATAAACATGCCTTCACAAATCTGGAGTTATATCAAAGCTGATTTACATTAAAAGGATAGATAAAACAAGTATATACCACATAAATATCATCATCCTAGACTTGAACTTCACGCTATGCACTCTTTTTCTCTCTATACTAGCACCTTGAGGGGGAGGGGGGAAACCGATTTTTTTTTAGGTATGGGAATTTGATGGGGAAAGCTTGCAGATAGAAGGAATGTTATGCATGATGTCCATAATATATAGCAAATCTTTGGTTGATGCTATGACGATTGAAAATGTAGGGGCACGTGTTGCAAGCAATTATCTATCACATGCTATTGGGTGGTTTTTTAGTGGTTCAATACATTAATTAAATCTCATGTGTTTACATTTTAGGTACTTCCCATTTTTTTTTTTTGTTGTTGTTGTGGGTGAATGGCAACATGCATTAGGATTATATCTTTTTATGGGTGTCAGTATTTTTAAGATCAACTTAATCGACTGAAATACATCATCGACTAAAACTTTTTAGGTTCAAGTTTAAGTTGTCAATAATATTAAAAAAAAATAGTTTGCTTTAAAATGGGTATATATTGTTAATTTTGTTGCTTCTTGCTCAAACTTTTTAGCAGCTAGTATATATCATCTTATTTGATCTTTAGTATGAATCAAATAAGTGACTATTCCATTACTCAAACTTTTGTTCCCATAATCAACTAATTTTTGAGAAAAATATAAAATCAATGATCTCAATTAACATAATATGCTTTAGTTAGAGTAACTGACTTGTTTTAAGTTCACAAGCTAGGTGTTCCCATTTATAATTTGCCCATTTGAGTTCGAAATAGCAATAAATAAAATAAATTTAAAGAACGAACACAAATTAAGTTAAATAAGTTTATCAATCATTATGAATTAACTTGATTTGTTATATATATATATATATATATATAAACAGGGAATCGGGACCGGGGAATGAGATCAAGTCCCACTCCCGGTCCCGTTGTTAACGGGGACTTCATTTTTAGTCCCACTCCCGATCCCGTTCCCACCGGGAATGGGATTTTGGGACCGGGACTTGACCAGGAGCGGGATGGGACCGGGATTCTCGGAATTTTTGCTCACCCCTAGTCTATCATGTTGATTTATTGAATCATTCATACTTTGAGTGTTACTTACTTGTTTTTAATTTTTAATTCATCTTTAATGCTTAATTAATTTTTATTAAAATCTTTATGAACTTAAAATTTTTTAATTTTTTTCATATGGTAATTGATTTTCTAGAAGTAAATGTGTGTCATTTATGATCTTCTATCTATTTCAATTTATTACAACATTAATAAATTAAAAAAAGGGTATTTTTGTCAATGTGTGTTTATTCCCAATCATATTTCCAATTTGAATTACCACAAAACAAACAAGATGGTTGGTAATTCATAAAGACATGTTAATTTTTATTCCCGTTATGAATTCTCATTTCCATTCTCATTCCCAATTAAGGGATTTAGATTCGAATTTTACCAATTAAAAATGTTCAACTGGAATGTTCGAACTTTATTTTAAACATTAAAATTTACTATCTGCCCGAAATAAATACAAAACCAAAAAAGTCAGAATATAGTAAAAAAAACATCAAGATAGTCAAGGCACGATCCGGGTCACTGATCCAAGCACCATGCGTATCCGCATGGCGCCCTGGGCTGTGACCCCGTGCCTTTCCCCGAGAGCCTTGATAACAACAATGGTTTCGGGCTAAGATCCATGCGGACCCGAATAGGATGTTGGGTGTTGGACGGAGACTACCAATTTTTTATTATTTATGATTTTCGGTATTTTGGGAAATAAATATATTTTAAAATTCAAATAAAACATAAAATTCCGAATAAATCAAATTTAATTCAATTTTATTTTTTGTATTTTTATCACAATGTTTAAACAAATTCTTTACAATTCATTTTAATTTCAATGTGCCCGATCTACTAAAACAACCTCGAAACCCAGGAAAGAGAAGGAAAGGAGAAAATAGCTCGATGGACTTCAGGAAGGATCCACCATCTGCCCGAGGACTGTGCAGGTTAGCACGCCCTCGGTTTGAGGCCAGGGAACCTACTCTGAGACCCTCAATGACAATCGAGATCGGATACTAACCTCTATGTGGGTCCACACGGTGCCCCGGGACTTGTCGAACCGATTTCCTTCCAAATCTTCTCATTTCCAGATTCAAAGTTTTTCGCGAGTAGATCAATCATATTAAAATGAAAATGAAATGCAATAAAAACGAATAAATAATCAAAGTTATAAAATTATTGGGAGTCGCCAATTAATTTTTAGGAGAATTAATAAACTCAAATTTAGACTCCACAAACCGCGAACCATGAGATTCGGATCCAGGGGAAAAGGTTACAGATTCGACAATAAAGACCCTTGAATCCGTCCGTTCGAATATTAGGCTCTACTAAATCGATTTATTAAATAGAAGAGTAGAAGCGGTGAATTTAATAATTAATTTAATTGGTGTTATTTAGATGCATGCAATAAATAATAAATGCAATAAACGAAACATAAATAAATAAAGAACGAAATTAAAGTTGCAATTACATGTAATCCGGTTTAAAATAGTCGTAATTAATTTTTAGTATCAGGATTACAATATTATAAGTGCTTACAAGAAAATAAAAACGCGAAATAAATATGTCAAGTATGGATGTATGCAAATGATGGAGGGAGAAGAAAAAGAAGAAGAAGAAGGGGATAAGAGGAAGAACAAATCACTTAGTGTCAATACTTCTAAATGATTCGGTGTAAATAAAAATGGTGGATGAGGGGTGCATTTATTGGAGAAAATGCAAGGAGGAATTAGGGTGGAATGAAGGTGTCGTCAGGGCGTGCAGATCAGCATGAGGCCCAATACGGCTCCGCAACGCACAAATCTAGGTCATGCACATTTCCCGAGAAAATGGATCTAGCGCGGGTCGGATAAAACCCACCCCATGCAGATCCGCACAAGCCAAATCTGTAGTTGCGACATGCTTCCCTAGGTCAACACATTTTCCAAGAAATTTAGGTCGAGCGTGGGTCGGGTGAAACCCGGGCCATGTGGATCTACACAGGCCCAAATTGGTTCCCACAGCGTGAATCCCTGAGTCAGGCATGCTTTCCAAGAAAATCGGGTCAGGCCCAAGTTAAGCGAAGCCCCGGGTACCTGTGAATCCGCACATGCCCAAATCAGTACCCGCGACGCAAATCCTTAGGTCAAGCACTCTTCCCAAGAAAATCAGGTCAGAACGAAATCGGGTGAAACCCGGGCCATGCGGATCCGCACAGGCTGAAATCGGTACCCGCGACGCAAATCCCTAGATTAGTCACGCTTCCCGATGTACATTATCTATGATCAAGATATGAATATGTTTAGTTTACACAAAAATGTACATCTTCTTGATCTATTGAACGACATGTCCTAAATGAACCTTTTTAAACTTGATTTGCAGCTAGGGATGATATTCAGATTTGAATCCGAAGCAAATCCAATCCAATATGAGGCAAAAAAATCAATCCAATTCGACAAAAAAAAAATTCCAATCTAAATCCAATTAAATAAATCTGACTTTGATTATAATCAGAGTGGATGTAGAGGTTGCCATTTCCAATCTACTTACATCTGTTTAAGTATAAAATTTTTTAAAATTTTAAAAGTTGAAAAAATATAAAAAGAACATGTTGAAATAAAACTATAAGTAGTTAAACGCCAAACCTAATTCTACTCCTCACTTTTCTCTCATGCAACCCCGCTGTAAAACCCCGAAAAATCCAAAGATGTTGACCGTGACGTCGTTAGTAAATTAGGTTTGAATTCGTTATTTATTATTATTCATTTGTGTTTATTTTTGCTAACACTTAATCTCGTAGGATCGTGAGGGACTAAAAAGGGTATATCGGTAATTTCGTGGGTTTAGTATTATTAGTACTACTCTAATTATTACTATTAATATTATTGTGTTATATGAATAATTACGTGAATATTATTTTGCTATGTGATTACTATTAATAATATTATTATTAGTGTTATTATTATTATTACTATTATTATTATTATTAGTTTGTTTTTAGAAAAATCAGTTTTTTTAATGTTGGGTTGGGTTAGGATTAAGAGTGTTTAGTTGGGCCTTAATTGTTAGATAATATAAAAACCCCTCCCTCTCTCTCAAACCCTAATCTCCTCTCAAACTAAACCCTAACCCTAGCCTCTCCCCCTCTATCTCTCCCTCCCTGCTCTCCCTCTCTGCCGCGCCGCCGCACAGCCGCGCAGACCACCGGAAACCACCGCAACCACTTTTCTTTCTCCCCTCTCTTTCGTTCTCTCTCTCTCTCGATCTATCTGTCTCGTCCCTTGTTGCTTCGCACCACCATGCACCGCCACCAGACCACCCTCACATCGCCGCCCGCCGAAGAAGCCACCGCACGCCCAGACTCGAAGGAAGTGAATTGTTTTGGGGTGCTGCTGTTCGAACCACTGTGACACCAACCACCACCCTTGAACGCCGCGCCGTCCTCTGACCCTCTGTGCGCCGCCGACCGACTCCACCACCGCCGCCCACACTCGCCGGAAAACTGTGGCCTAACCCTAACGTAAACCCTAATCCGTTCTTGAGTTTTTCTTCTTGTTTTTTTATTTTTCTGTTGTAATTATTATTATTATTCTTGTTTTAAATCTTGTAATTTGGGTAATTAAGGGTGTAATTTTATTAAGTTGTTATTTGTAATTATTTGTTCTTGTGTTGTATTATTTATGTGTAATTTGTTTGAATTAGTTTTTTTGTAATCTTTATGTTCTAAATTGGTGTATTAGGGTAATAATAGTTGTAGTAAAATTATTAATGTTCAATTGTTTGATATATTTTGTTTTCTTGTGAAGCATGTTTAGGGTTTCAGAAAAATACTATTATTGTATGCACGAATCTTTAAAGTATAATTACCTAGACTAATTCTTGAATTGTTAGTTAAATATTCATATGTTCTTTAATTCTCTTAGGGTTCATTCCTGTTTAATTTCATTTTAAATCTTGTTAAATAAGTTAGGTTGATTGAATTACTAAAGTTCGATTCTTGATTATTAATTTACGATTCTTGATTTAATCTTGTATAAAGAAATTGGTTGTTGGGATTCTTGATTAGTAGTTTAAATGTTTATATGTTCTTTATAGTTTATTCACATGTTCTTTAAGTTCCTTCTTGTTTATTGGTTAAGAAATTCATGTTTAGGATAGTGTTAATATTTCATGCATGCTTTTAGGGTTAGTAGAAATATTAAAGTTGATTCCATATTTTACATTTTGGTTTTGATGATAGGAGGTTTGATTTTTGGACCTTAGTTGCATTAGGTTAATTACTTTGGACTTTAGTTACTGTTTTAAGCCCAAATTGGGACCCCGGGATCGAATTGGTTGAAGTTAGAACCGAATTTGCAAATTAAATGGAAACCGGTAACGGGACAGTTTTGATGGGGTCTAAAGATCGGGTCACCACGACTAGTGTAGTTGTCTTTTGATCGAACCCTTTGGACTGGAGTTTCCCTTAGATGTTAGCTTTCATAGGAATTTTACGAACCGGACTTTGGAATTTTATAAGTTGAGTTATACCCTGATTATCAGACCTAGGTCAGATGTGGACAGTTTGGAAAGATGATGGTTTTCAAGGACCTTAAAGCGTGTGTTGGGTCTCGAATTCAACTTAAGAGTTTTAGTAGACATCCCAAGGTTTCCGAAAAGTCCAAAACCAGGCCCATAGGATGTCGGGAAGTCAAGTTACGACCCTTTTTGTGTGGATGCTTAAATCTGTCTTGTTATGTGAAATTGTTAATGAATGTGTTGTTGATTGAAAAGGTTTATTTGGTACTATTATGCGATTACTTGGAATGTGTTAGGTAATTTAAATTGTAAATTCATGATTTATAGGAACCTATAGGGTTCCTAGGGGAGGGTTAGTTAGAAGGTAGTTAATACTAACTTCGAAGGGCGCGTTTTGATTAGAATAATTATTCTATTTTAGGCCCGAGCTAATTCGCATCGTTAGTGAACTCAAGTGTGTTCGTTTTGCTGTGAAGTGAAGTTAACCAGGTAATGTCTATGCTCTAATCCCCACTGGGATGCTCTTTAAATGAGTTTTAATGTTTTCTAATCTGTTTTGAGAATTGCATCCCGAAAGGGGACTTTTAGTAAATGTGACCATCTGTTTTGGATAACTGATTGTAATTATTGTACATTGATTTATGAGTTGAGAAATTGGATGGTCTTTTATTAGTGGTTTTATTATTGGTTTTGATAACTTGGGTTGGGTTGACTTGAGAGCTGTGAGCTGAGTTTTGCATAAGACACTAATAATTCAAATTGAAACATTAAGCGGGTTTATTGTTTTGATGCCTTTGATAGGCTAATGTTTTTGCGGGCGATTACCCGGAGACCAGGATTTGATGCCTGTATGGGTTATGTGTCAGGAGATCAGGGTTTCATCGCTGATATAGGATAGATGATTTTTTATGCCTTTGGTAGGCGATTGTTTTGATGCCTTTGGTAGGCGAATGTTACTCTAAGGGATGTGGTATCCCTCCCGCATAATAAAATATGAATTGGTTGGGTTGAGGAAAACAGTTAAGGGATTAAAGGTTTGTGAAATGGTTTGACTTGTTCCCTCTCCCTCAAATGAATTGAAATGAACTTAACTTGTTTTTAACGTTAGGGGTAGACATTATTGAGATTTCCCCCTCAATTTTGAAATGTTTTGTTACAGGTGAAGATCTATATGCTGGGGATGGGAATTAGAAGTGAGGACGACATGTTTAGGAGTCGTTAAATATGTTGCTTTTCTTTTATGAGAAACTTGAAGTTAGTTTTGAGGTTTATTACTAAGTATGAGCTGTTAGTTGGTTTTGTCGTTGACAGACAGTTGTAGTTTCCTTCTCGCCTTGTATTCCTTCGGGGATATGGCAGTGACGCCCAAATAAAGAAAAAAAAAGACTTCCGCTGAATTTTACCGTTAACGTTAGTTTGACTTTGACTTATCTATAATTGAATTTCCGGGGCGTTACACCCGCTCTCTACCTCAACAAGTCCGCATTCCCCGCAACCCTTCTCTCTCTCTCTCTCTCTAGTCTCCTCCTCGCTGCATCTCGTCCATCTCTCCTCATCCATTTTGCCTCCATATCTCTCTCTTCCTCGGTTTTTCTATATCAAAAATTTTCGAGTATAAAATAAATGAAGACAAGAAAAATGGAACAAATTTAATTTTTGTAATATTCAAAGAATGGGTACAATCTCTATATTTTGTTACGACGCAACAAAAAAATGAACTCCCCTCTTATTCGATCTCCAAATGTATGACTTGATGAGAGACAGGAACAACTTCAATCTTCACCGAGTCTTGTGAATTTGATATCTAAAGCAGCGACACCTTGATGTGTTTATTGTTGGAGTCTAGAGAGAATGTCATTTTTATGATTAATTTTCCGACCCCTTTAATGGATGGGTCTCTACCTATTTATAGACAATAGTCTCTTGCAGTTGGGCCTTTGACTTATGAGTCTTCCTGGGCCGTTGACTAAGCCTGTGGTTAGAGCTGATTTGGTAGTCCATTTAATGGTATATCTGACAGCTAACTTGAGAGTCTTCGCATAGACCTTATAGTTGGTTCGTTGACTTGTCGGTCGTTTGGGGCCAATAAATTTAATTAATTAACCTTATTTTTTAGTGCCTACTAGTCTACAAACTACCCCAAGATCGAGTACGTTGTCAAGTGTTTGAACACGACTGACGTCTCAACACATTTTTCTTCTATCCTGGAAGACCATTGTCTTGACACACATCATCCCGTACTTGTTCGGATAAATTGTTGACTTGACTTCTCATTGATCAATGCGATTTGCATCGCCAGCTCGGCTTAGAGTCCTTGCACGATAATGACCCAATTTAATAGTTTTATTAATTGGACTTTCACATTATTATTATTTTTGGGTATCCCCTCAATCTATAATCTATTCTATAACCTAATAAAAGCAAAAATGAGTTCCTTGTAAATTTACTGTAGATTGCTACAGTAATGGCCTTATGGTAAATTCATCAACTTTTTAATGTGATGTGGCTGACAATTCACTGCGTTTTCTTCTCCACTTTAATTTCCTCTCCCAATCATCCTCAACCCCTTCATAATTTACTCATCTCTCTCTCATATTCACCTTTTAGTTTATATCACTTTTTAATTGTACATCTCACAAGTTTATTAACTTTTCATTACTTAAGTCTGCAAACTTTTTTTTTAATAAATCATAATCTTTCTTCTTATTATTTGTTACCACAACTAATTTTTATCTTTAATTAGTTGTTAGTTTACATTTTTAATATAACTTTTACCAATTTTACGTTCATATTCTCCATCTCTCACAATTAAATTTTTCCTATTCAAGTAATCTTGTTATTTTTTTGTACTTTTAGTAGTTTCATTGGTATCTTCTCACCATTCAAATTGACAAATAAGAATGGACAAAGGAAGTATAATTTTTGTGCTACTTTTGCTTATTGTGACTTAGCGAATATTAAGGTCACATTCTTTTAAACTTTAATTTATATTTGTAAAATAGCCCAAATTAATATTATTATGGTATATAGAGTTTACAGTTGCCAAAAAATTGAGTACATGTCCTTTTTGGTCTAGACGAGTCAAACATCAAATCAAAATTTTTTGATCAACAACTAAATTTTTGTAAGTTCATTTTGGTTAGATAATTTCATCAGGTCTAAGTATGAGTTTTGGATAATAGAAATAAAAATAATATATCTATACCTGAATTGATTCAAAAAATTCAGTCTAGTAACTTTTTTATGAGTCCCATTATATATAAATTATAAAAAAAACATTGCAACAAATGAATTCACATTTCATCTTCACATTTAGCTCCACCACATGCAACGCATGTGTGTTAACGCTAGTAATCCATAACCTAATAACTTGTACCATGTCTTACGTCACCTCTGGTAGTCAAACTTTCCAATGAGGTCTTTGATGGTTCCATGACCTATGTTCTTCATAGTGCCAACCATGATGAACAATGTGATGTCACCACCAAATTCCCTATCCATAAGAAAATTGAAAATACTAGAATGCTTTGGAAATTGAGAATGAATTATAGAAGAATCATGAATGATAATATTAGAAACTTAAAACAAGCGCTCAATAGGGTCTAAAAACAAAACGAATACAAGCAAAATTTAACCCCAAAAAAATAAAAGTCCAAAACTTGCAACTAAAAACTTCAAACTCACGCTCAACAGAGTCTGAAAATGGAAATCCAAAACTTGGAGCTACGAACCTTCGAACTCGAATTCAAAAGCAAGTAGTCTTTCATGCATGTAAACTATATAAGTTAATTATACATGATTTTTTTCAAAAACAATTTTTTTCTTTCAAATTTCAGTGGGGTCGCTTGACTCCACTGGATGTACGCTAGATCAACCCCTGCTCCTAAGATACCAATATAATAAAATCAAAATTATAAAAAAAATTTAAGCTACTCCTATTACAATCACCACACTAGGTTGAACTGTGTTGTAGGTCGTTTTATTAATATGATCTGGTTGGCGAATGCCTTCTTGCCTACCAACTGAAGCAAATGGCAACGAGAAAATCAACAATGTGCTACGTAACAATGTGAAAAAATAAAGTTTAAAGCTACTAGATATTGAAATAAAAGCCATTGGAAATGAAGTAATAGAACAATCACAAAAGTTATCACAAACTGCATTCTTATTTTGCATACCCAAAGTTCAAACTATTTAGGGTCTCACCTTTCTCTTTCGTTGAAATCTAAAATATGAAATACTAAATAATCACATACTCGGAAAATCTAGAATTCTCCATCCTATCATATAAAATATAATTTCAAACAAACTTAATTACAAGTTAATTTTAATTTTATCTATGATAAAAGTGCATATTTTCAATTGTGAAGTGTTAAAGAAATTAATTACGAAGTAAAATAAACAAGCCTTCACAAATCTGGAGTTATATCAAAGTTGATTTACATTAAAAGGATAGATAAAACAAGTACATGCCACATAAATATCATCATCCTAGACTTGAACTTCACGCTATGCACTCTTTTTCTCTCTATACTAGCACCTTGAGGGGGGGGGGGGGGGAAACCAATTTTTTTTAGGTATGGAAATTTGATGGGGAAAGCTTACAGATCGAAGGAATGTTATACATGGTGTCCATAATATATAGCAAATCTTTGGTTGATGTTATGGCGATTGAAAATGCAGGGGCACGTAGTGGAGTGTTGCAAGTAATTATCTATCACATGCTATTGGGTGGTTTTTAGTGGTTCAATACATTAATTAAATCCCATGTGTTTACATTTTAGGTACTTCCCTTTTTTTTTTTTTGTTGTTGTGGGTGAATGGCAACATGCATGGGGATTATATCTTTTTATGGGTGTGGGTATTTTTAAGATCAAATTAATCGACTGAAATACATCATCGACTAAAACTTTTTAGCTTCAAGTTTAAGTTGTCAATAATATAAAAAAAATTTGTTTGCTTTAAAATGGGTATATATTGTTAATTTTGTTGCTTCTTACTCAAACTTTTTAGCAGCTAGTATATATATCATCTTATTCGATCTTTAGTATGAATCAAATAAGTGACTATTCCATTGTTCAAACTTTTGTTCCCATAATCAACTAATTTTTGAGAAAAATATAAAATCAATGATCTCAATTAACATAATATGCTTTAATTAGAGTAACTGACTTGTTCTAAGTTTACAAGCTAGGTGTTCCCATTTATAATTTGCCCATTTGAGTTGGATTTGTTGTTTTCTGGCTCAATATTTGATTGATGTTATAATCAACGAGACTTTGTTATTCTTGGTGAAAGTTATTCTACTTAATGCTCATGAAGATCAAGAATACAAGTCATGGTGTCTTGTGTAGTAAAAATAGCATGTAGGAAAAATAAACAACCACCTATACTGTATGCCATTAAGAGTTAAAAGCAAGTTTTAGGTTGGATGAATTACATGACACTCAGCGATGAAAGTAGGATTCAAACTTTTGAGTGTCAAGACAAAAAAAATTAAAAATCAATGAGGGTATGTATATTCAACCACCTTTGATAATATATCACATTCAAGTAACATAATTCACGACTAACAATATGTGTATTACCAACCACTTTTTTCCAACCAATTTAAAATAGTTGGAAAATCAACCATTTTAGCAACCATTTCATACTTCAACTATTTTTCAAAAAATTTAGTGGGAAAAGGGGTTGGAAATTCCAACCACTTTTGCTAAAATGGTTGGAAAATTTTCCCACCATTCTTTTTCCTATTATTTGAACATGGTTGGATTACTAACCATTTTTCCAATCAATTTCAAATAGTAGCAAAAATAATGGTATGAAAATTTTCCATGAGTTAATATTGTTGGGTCCGCGCGTGCAAAGTATGATACTCTTGTATGTATTATGTAAGATATTAGGCATGAAGTGAAAAGATAGTGATGAGTGAAGAAGGCACTTGGACACAGAAGGCTATGATGTTAAGAAACCGATGTAGATTTTGCAGGATACATGTCATTGAAGGCAGGATCAACCATTGAAGGCAAGAGTATCTATGTCATGCAGCTGGGGGTGGCCGATCTAACAAGTGATTGCTTTGGCGCCGATGCTTAGAAAAACTAATGGACAAATCTAGAAACACAAGGTAAGATCTAACATTTAAGAAGGGATTTTACTTATCTAGGTGCTTGTGATCGCCTGTTAAGAGCTCCAATATGACCACCCTAAAAGATATGCCATGAAGATAATAGTCATCTAAAACCTCAGGTTAAAAAACTAATCCAACCTCATCATAGATGAAGAAACAAGGAGGAAAAAGGAAAAGGAAAAGGAAAGGGAGAACAATAAAAAAAGGAGCATAGTACTTAGGCCACTGGAATGATAGGAACTCCCATTATATGCATGAACCCTGAATTCAGGTCAAATGTCACGCTAATCATTTTTTGGCAACAATTGCCGCGAAACCCAAGTGGTCTCAAAATCACAAGATACACAATCAGCAAAAAAAGAACATACTCTATTCCTACATGACGTTGCTTTGAATTCCCTGCCTGATCTTGGGTTGTGATATACCAATTGTAACAAACGAAACCATTTTACTACTGAGTACTGACCCATTGCACTAAGCTACCCTAACTCGAGCTACTTGTACTTGAAAGTGTGTCTGTACTTCTGGATCTCTCCATGATAGGTAAAACAAGGCTAAGCAACTACGAAATCTCAAGCTAATTAAAATTTTCAAATACGTTCAATGACCGAGAGGACTTGACAGGCATCAATAAAACTAAAAGGCTTGGTTCAACATACAAGGATATAGAGCCCAAGAGAGCTATGCACTCCTCTAATACAGGCTTCTTATCGATCTCTGTATTTCTCAGTATTCTTGATTTGTATTATATACAGAATTACCTAATATACCCAGTATGTTTGTAATCTACATCGCTCTTGCTTGTTATATCAAATCTTATTCTCAGGTGAGTTCAGATGATATTTGAGGATTTACTAAGATATTTTCCAATTTCATGTGATTGCAAAATATCAAGCATGCAATGTCCTTAAAGCTCACCAAAACTCACAACTAATTAACAATCGCAATGTCATTCAAATGAGGAATTATTAGTAACAAGAGACATGAATACTAAACCTGTTATAGTTTATTAATTGAATTGTTCGAATCCCTATTAAATTCCAGTCCAACAAGATGGAACATCCTCCATATCACCATATTTAGAGCTCTCTGACTGAAGCCATATACCTGCACACAAAAAGCTTAAATAACATGAAAAGAGATTGTGTGCTTCATGAGTCATGACTGTTAATCAGAAACGCAACATATAAATACATCCCATTGTCAGATTAAATTATAAATACGTTCCATTGTCTGATTAAATTATAGAACCGCACACCAAATGTGCTTTTGAAAGAATCCCATTGGTAATTTGTGGTTTTACATTGAGAAAATCCCAACTTCTAGTAGCCTGCATCCGCAGAACCCTATTAGGAACGATGTCAACAACCCCAAGGAAATCTGTAGGATTTCAATAGTAGGCTTAGATAACCGATAGAGGAGCTAAATTTGAATCAAGCAACGAACACAATAAACACCTACTTAGAGCTTCTCTTGGGATTTAGTGAAGAAGGCAACAAAGCTTAAGAAGCCATGCTTAAAATTGTACATGATTGACTGTTTGGTAGCTTGTTCGCTGTGAAGCACAAAACAAAATCCATTCACCTTTTCAATAACTAATATAACTACCTGTTAACTGAAACATATATTGTGAAGGATCTCTATGAGATTATGGAATAGTAATATACATGTTGCGAAAAGATCGAGGACAAGGATAAGATTACTGCAGTAGCATAAAGAAATAAGATAAGGATATTTAAGTAGATTTAATCGTAAATAGATTTAGAATCTGTAAATATTCAAGTAAAGTATAACTTTCCTACCCAAAAAATAATAATAAAATAAAAACTATGTGATTGTGAAGTTCAATAGAAATTCATATAAGTTGTCACCACCACCAAACATTAAGAAAAATGACAGTTAGACATCAACCGGAGAATTATTCTTGACAGGTTACTTTTTATAGGTATAATGACAAGTGCTATATGCGTGAAGCATTGCTACTTCATCCCCCAATAAGTATCTTTTACCTTACAATTGTATCAAATCAAATGCATATAGCTAGGTGAGTAAGGCAAAGAATATAGAAAGTAGTGCATATTCTTGTTTTTGGTTTATTAAAAATACTTTATTGATTTTAGGCATCATTTTTACTGAGTGATGGATGTAATTAAAGTATGTAAATTGCCATTTATTCAGTCCAGAAAAAACCACATTACTTACTTTTTAGTAGGCTTGGTATGTCATTCCATCTTAATCACCCTATAAATTCACTCACAAGATAACACTGTTCAGGAAACTCTCATCTATTGAAATTCAAGCACGCACTGACCCAAGAACAATAACTGTTAATTAGATAACTGTTGATCAGATGGATATTGACAGTCAGGGATATTAATTAGATACATAAGATCTTGCTGAAAATTCTTCAAATGAAATGATATACTTATCTTGGCATAGGGAGATATTATAGCTAACCTTAGGGAGATACAAAATGGTACATTAAAAATGTCCTGCAAGTAGGAAAGTCATTTTGAAAGGGGTAGATACCAATGGACACCAAATACAAACTATTATTATGTCTAAGCTACCATATGCAACAATGAAAAGAACCTAATATCAATATACCATTTAGCAAATACTACCATAGTACCACTACTTAAATAAAACATGTTCAATCGGCATGGTTGTAGCCTCCAGTTTATTTGCTATTCTCCAAGTTAGATTGACATTGGAATATTAACCCCTTAGTTGTCCCTTATCTCTATACATCCCAAAAATATTTTACATGTGAATTTCTTGTTTTCACCAATGCGGGAGATAAAAGTACCATAGAAAATATAGCTAGAAAATAGCAACAAGCTTACAGATTTGATATCAACGAACATCCACAGACAATGATGCATCCATTATCTTGAAAGACACCTTTAAAACCTAACATCAAATTTATGATTAGTCACTTGTCCACAAAAATATGATTCAAAAAACAAACAAATTCAGAACTATAATCATAATCATACTAAATCTTCGGGAGATTCAGTATAATATTATGCAAGTGTGTGTGTGGTAGGTTTTGTTTGGTCACATGAATCATATCTCATACTAAATCTTCGGGAGATTCAGTATAATATTATGCAAGTGTGTGTGGTAGGTTTTTTTTGGTCACATGAATCATATCTGACCTATTTGGTAGAATTGGTACTTCACAGAGACAGAACAAAACATTCCTGAAATACAGAGGCTACTTGAGTCATCAATCCCGAGGTATTCATGTGAGAGAGACTACAAGAAGGATCCTTTATGTGTTTATATGAAAGATCAGGACAAATCTTCTTTTTCAACAACAACACTTGGTAAACATGGGTTCATTTACTTGAAATGAAACGTCAAGCAACCCCTCTAGATGTGCTCAACAGTTTAACTTGGCCCGTAAGTGATAAGCTATCAGGAATTTCATCACGGTCATACCTGAAAATATTAATAGTTTCACAGATAGTGAATACAATTCTCTGTTCCCTTGGTAAAGATATGGTTTCCATGCAGGTTGCTTAACATCTGCATGAGCCATATACGAGCCATATCTGTTGGAGAAAACCCATTCATTTTAACGGCTGAAATATTTGTGTAGCTAAGATCCAAAGGAGTACTTGCACACAAAAAATATGAAAGATTTGATATCTGGAAGGTAATGCACTCGTAAGCATCATCAGATTATGTGAGTTTAGGATATGAAAAGAGTACCAAGAGAAGGGCATGGAAGTACTTATAAAAGTCTGTAATGAATCTTTGTCAAGACCTCTGGAAGCAGCTCTTGGAGTATCTACTATCGTGGAACCCACTGCTGAACCTACGGATGTGGGGAAGCTGCAGCTGATGGTGTTGTGAGCTTCGTTCTTGAAGAGATGTCTGAGATCCCAGTGCTTCCTGTTAGGGAATCAAGCAGCCCTTCTACAGGAAAAGCACTGACAGGCTGACAGCTATTGGCTATTGCAGGTTCAACAATGTCCCTTGTGATTATCACCAATGAGTAACCATAAATGCCCTATCAGGATTAAAAACCCAAACTTATATCTATGAATTCTTGCATCAGGAATAAACAGTAAATGACACCTTATAGAATTAGCATTATGTGTTAAAGTAAACATAAAACCAATAAGACTATACTTACAGCCAAAAAGCTGCTCAAGTACCCGAAGAATGTGCAAGATGCAAGACAACACTTGAGATCATAGAACAACAAAGAAAGATGACAATGGTTTACAGCCATCTTCACTTAAATCTTCCCAAATTTATTTTTTTTTTAAAAAAAAAACTCTCATGGACTAACATTAATCAACATTATATTTTCTATAATAAGTTGAAGCAAAAATCTTAAGCACTTTTATTTATAAAAGATACCATGTTATTTAATATAAATACTACTATCAAGTATAAATTCCTACGTTGCTCAAAATAGATCTATCAATAAAGTATAGATAGCTTTGGTAGTTTGTAAAGCCTATATATATTTAATTATTTTTTTCCCACAGTCTGTTATCAAAACAATAATTTTATTACTCCGTCCTTCCCATATTATCTGTCATTTTAACAAACTTCCATTTTTCCTATAATATCTGTCATCTTACAATTCCAATAACACATTAATTACTAATTTATCAAATTAACCTTATTAAGTACATCATTGTCTTCAAAGTTTCTTTTTTATTCACCATTTTTCTTTTTTATTCGCCTTTTTTTCACTTCCAAGAATGCAAATTAATGTAAATTGAAAGTTTTCTTGGTTTTGAAAATTATGTCTTAAGTGACATAATTTGGGAAGGATGGAGTAACATTATTATGTTGGTTTTTCAAAGTAACACTACAAAAAAAAAGTAGCTTTTGCCAACATATTGTCACTGGCAGATATCTTATTTGTTGGAAAAAGTGCATCTTTACCAACACATTAAATATCTGTTGGTATTACTAATAATCTACCGACACTTATATATATGTTGGCAAAGTAATTATAATACCAACAGATAAAAATTAAATTGTCGGTATTACATTTACAATACCAACAAATAAAATATGTGTTAGGTGATATATGTTGTTTACCAACGGTTAATATTATATTAAAATTAGTGTTGGTATTATCTAAGAGGCTCCATATGCTGATGTTAAAAAAAAAAAAAAAACAACACTCCTAGTCCTAAATCAAATTGGAAACACTCCTAGTTCCAATTCTCTCCCCTAATTCTCCGACTCTTTTTTTTTTGTTTTTTTTTGGAATGCCGACTCTTTGAACTGGAAACAATTGGGCAAGGACGTCAATGATTGTACGGCTCTCCCCAAAACATTTTGTTTGCCATTGCAACAGTCGAGTCCCTCAATTCATTCATTGCACGAACGTAACTCTGATTTTTTTTTTTTTTTTGCGTCCGCCATTACTAGGGTTGCACGGTACCTTCTCCAGTCTACACACCTTCACAAGGGGATCAATCCTCGTACTCGCGCTCAACAGCTTCAAGATTTTCGAAAGTAACTACTTTCTCCTTCTCCCTTTTTCTTCTTTCCCACCTACGCTTTTCATGTTGCTTCAATCCTTTCCTTGCAGTTTTTTTTTACTTTGTTCTGCAAAATTTCCAAATTGGGGTTCCAATACGAATTTACCTGTTTCCAATTTATTAGTGAGTGTTCAATTGACAAACATTGTTACATCAATGCCCGATTGTATAATCTTTGCAATAGCACAAAAACTACCTACTTGTGTTTTGGGATTTTATTTATTATTGCTCCGGTTGTGGTTCTGCTAAAGTCTCTATTTCAATAATTTAACATGATTTTTTTTTTTTTGAGATTCGGTGGAATGAATGCTATTAGATTCATTAGTGATATGAAATAAGTATAAATCATATGAATTTGCTAAATTGAAAGTAACCTGGAAGACTGTGGGAAACTCATCTCTTCAACTATAATAATGCAAACTCGTTGTGACCTACTACTTAGCTATGCTGAGAAAGAGACATTTGATTTTTTACTTCTTTGCTCTGGGGCTTGAGGTTTCTTTTTCTTTGGCAATTTGCTTTCTGCAGCTTTCCCTTTCTTTTGTGCAGCAACCATCATCATTTTGACCACCATTAATACCAAAGAACTACTATGTTACAGAAAACATCGAACGCAAGTAGCTACCAGAAAAGTTGAGTCATACTGTTTTCTTTCTCCGTCTCTCTCACACTGTGAATATTTTGTTAGATTGATTTTCCCACCAAACCCTAATCGTCTTAATTTTCTTGCACAGAATACCTTTTTACTATTGTAGATGTTCAAATGTTTGGGTTTTCGGTGCTAAGTTTGAGTTTTTCCATTGCTTATTTCGGTTTCATTTGCTAATTAAATTGGTAAAAATCAATTATGAGGGATGGATACTATAGATGTAAAATTGCTAAAAGTTACATTGAAAATGTAAAGTGACAAATAATTAGGAACAAGTAAAGTTAATTAAGGCTTCATTCTTTTATGCGATGGGATCGTTTGCAGTTTCACACTGCACCGCAAATTTCCATTTCCCACCACAACTTACCACAACTTTCCATTTCTCTTTTTATTAATAGTGAAAATTTTTCAAATAAAAAAATCAAAACTTTCACTTTATACCAACCCACCTTCAATTATTTCCACCACAACTTTTCACTTTTAATATAAGAAATCAAAATTTTCACTTTATATCAACCCATCTTCCATTATTTTCAACACAAATTTTCACATTCCATCACACCGCGATCAACCGCACCGCAACCGCACCATAAAAATGAACGGGGCCTAATTGGACATATGAATAGGGACATAGAAGTAACTTACTAATAACAATCAACGGGGGTGTTTGGTAGAAAAACTTTTTCGGCATGCAAAAAAGAGTTTTTGGGGCAATTAGTTGTTTTAACCAAGTTTAAACAGTTAATAGGGGGATAGCTAAACAATTTTTTTGGATTAATTGTTTGACTCTAGAAAGCTATTTTCCTAAATTTGGATGTACTTTATGAATTAGCTTTTAGCTATTTGACACTACGGTCATGCTCTTTTATACGGCTGGTTGGCTGCGGTGCCACAACACACTGCACTTTGCCAGAACCGACCACAACATACCAATCCACTACAATTTACCACAACTTACCACAATCAACTTTTCACATTTACCAATACAATTTACATTTATTAAAAACAAACCCCACCATAACTTACCAATAACCCACATGTAGGACCCGGGAAAAAACTTCCATTGGTATCCTACACGATGTTAGGCGAATCGAAAGAGGTGTCTAGTCTTTAAGGATTTAAATTGAATTTTTATTAATCAAAATGTTCAAATGCATTCTTGAATTTAATTGCTTTTATTTCCAGAAAATGTCATTGCTAAGAAATAATATAACAAAAAAAATAAGGAGAATCAACGGTGAACCGAGACCTCAACTTTCTGATTCGTTTCTTTATGTGATATTACTTCCCGTGCAATTAAAATTTTCTAGAAATAAAAGGCAAAATTCGAAAAGAAAGCGAATAAATCAAATTGAATAAATTATAGAGTCGCCAATTAATTTTTGGTGAGAATTAATAAACTCAAATTAGACTCCGCAAACCGTGAACCATGAGATTCGGATCCGGGGGTAAGGTTACGATTCAAAGTAAAACCTTCAATCATGCTCAAAGAACGGACTCTACTAAATCGGTTCGTTAAAGAAGAGAGTAGAAGAGGATAATTAATTAGATTAATTTAAATTATTTAGATGCATGCGAAAAATTAAAGTGCGAAAAAAATAAATGCGATAAACGAAACATAAATAAATAAAGAACGAAATTAAAATTGCAATCACATGTAATCCGATTTAGATTAGTCGCAATTAATATTTAATATCAAGATTACAATAATATAAGTGATTACAAGAAAGTAAAAAATGCAAAATAAAAATGCCAAGAATTAATGTATGCAAATGATGAAGAAAGGAGGAGGAGGAAAAGAAGAGAGGGAGAAGAAGAAGAAATCACCTAGTGTCAATACCCTTAGGTGATTCGATGTGAAGAAAAATGATGAGAGTGAGGCTGTATTTATAAGAAAATGGAGTGAGGAAACTAGGGTTATGAAATAAAGAGGGATAGTTGGGCCATTCTGATCAGCAGGAGGCCCAATATGTTGGAATGAAAGGAAGCGGGCCACTGCGGACCAGTGTGTTGGGTTATTTTGAGATGCCTAACTTCAAACGACCATAACTTTTTCATCCGACCTCCGATTAACTTGATTCAAGTGTCGTTGGAAAGCTTGTAATGAGTACTTTTAGCTTCCAAAACTAGGAAACTCATAGAGATCGGTGGAAAGTCGGTATTTTAAAGAAAAGGCTCTGGTACATGAATAAAGGGCTGAGTTTTTGGAATATTTGAACGCGGATGGGCCGGTCAGAAATGGAAATGGGCTAATGTGAAAGGCTTTTTGTAGAGGAAAATTTATATGGGTTTTTTGTGGGTTTTTCAACATTTATGCATTTCAAGAATACTTGACATTTAATCCTAAAAAATAAAAATGCTCATAATAAATTACATAATTACAAAGCTGAACTACGACAAAATTCAGCATCTACACCACCACAATCCACTACAATTCCACCACACCCGCCATAATTCCACCACACCTCACCGTGTCTTACTCAGCTAGCCGTACAAAAAATCAGGGCCTAAAATTACATTATTTTTCTCCTACTTTCACTAAAATTCCATCGTATATTATATAATAATAATTTTAATCATATTTTTGTAAGGGTTTTTATAAATCTCTAACCATATAATGGAAATTAATATTTTTCAGTTATCTACTATTCTACCATGCTTATCTACCATGCTTATATAACCAGCTAAGAGGAATGTTGTCACAAATATTGATTTGCAATTTTACCCTTGCTGATGTCATATGTGAGTTAATATTATATTGTAATTAAAACCAAGTTGTCTGTCTGCTTTCTACTTTTTGTCCTAATACTCTCTTTTTCTTTCAATCGTATGTTCTTCTTTTCCTTCTTTCTCCCACCGTAGAAGCCTCCTTTCTCACATGCTCCTCTCAATACAAAAGTTACTTCTCTCATCGTCATCTTCCTCATGCATGTCTAATTCTCATTCTCCGTATCATTATATGTTATTATTATCAAAGATTTACTTCTCTCGTTGCAGGAGTTGATCATGCCTAACATCGTCAGTAGTCAGTTTGGTTCCCAAGACTTAGACGATGCATCAAAATCAAAAGAGGTAATGAATCAGACACTGACATTATAATCCTAAAATTAGAATTTTAAAGTTCAGTAGTTTCACTTTTAAAATTAGGGGTGCATATGCCAATTTTGTTATTGAAGTTAGGGTTTCATTGATGCATGTTTGGTGTTATTAGTGTGAATTATGGGTTTAATTTGTGAATTTCGTGGTTAGACTAATAGGTCCAAGCAAACTTATCATACTAATTCAGTCCGTTTCAGTGCTTCTGTGCTCCCAGGGGCGGATCTAGTTCACAATAAGTGGAGTCAAGTGAAGTCAAGTGTGACTCCACTGAAATTCTGGGGAAAATTTTTTTGTAGAGAAAAGTAATTTAAACTATTTACTAATTTAATGCAAAGTGAATCATGAAAGTTGTGGTGCCCTAGTGGCAATCAACTAAGTTATTTCCATATTTTTTCTCGCCAATTCCTTTCATATTCTGCATCAACTTTAGAGTATATATAGAGGTACCTATCACGAGTTTCAATCATCAATTTATCACACATCAAGAGAGAGATCAATACATATTAGTGTGTAAATTCTCATCGCTCCCATAGGGACCCTCTCTCTGGGCGGGCCCCTGCTAGGGTTTACAGGTGAGCGTTTTCATATCTTCTGCGCCTCACGATGGGCGACCGGAAATTCTATAGAGTCCGTTAGGGTGGCTCTGGTACTGTCTCGATGGACTCACCATTGTTGAATCGCTGGAAGGATTTGAAACTCACTGAGAAGGAAGAAAACGTGATTGATTGTATCAAAACGAAGTCTGACGACTTCGAGGAAAGTGCAGCGTTAGCTTTAGTAGGCAAGGTATATAAGAGTAAACCTTATAGAGTCTCCGGTTTGTTTGCATTCCTTCGACAAGCATGGACAGTGAAGAAGTCTTTTGGTATAAGGGAAGTGGGCGAGAACTTATACGTTTTCCAATTCTTTAACAAGGAGGACAAGGCGAGAGTGCAGCAGGGGGGACCATAGATCTTTGATAAACATCTAATTCTTCTGGCGGATGTTGAGGAGAACATGGTGGCATCAGAGATCAAGTTTATGACGACGTTTCTCTAGGTAAGAGGTTACCAGATCCCTTTTGGGAAGATCTCAAAGGATACAGCGGAGGCGGTGGCAGGAGGGTTTGGAGAGTTGATGGAATATAGGGAGGATGACGATCTGGGATGGAGTCGGTATGTTGTGTTCCGAGTACGAGTGCAAATTACAGAACCTTTATTGAGGGGAGCGGTAGTCAACTTTGGGGCTGCAGGCACAAAGTGGATCCCTTTTAAATACGAAAAACTCCCTAATTTTTGGTGTCGATGTGGCAGATTGGGGCATACTGAAGAAGAGTGTGATCTACAGAAGGAAGACGATAATAAGGGCCAGTATGGAGATCGGACGCGAGCGTCACCGCAGAAAACAAACAGAAACTGGAAGAAGGGGGGTCATAGCAAGGAAGGGAAAGTAGGGGAGGTATTAGGGATTGAAGAAGGGCTGAAGGAAGGAGAAAAACAAGCAGGGGACGGGTGGAAAAATAAAGGAGCGAGGAGATCTTTGAAAGAGATCTTGGAGGAGGCAAACTCGGCTATGAAAGAGCAGTCAATTGAGTCCCAAGCACCGAGGGCGGAAAAGGGAGAAGAAGGGAATTCAAAACAGAAGATCATGATAGAGACAGAAAAAGAGATGAGGGAGGGGAATGAAGTTAGCAAAAAAAGGCCAGCAGAATGAAATCGGGTACGTGAACAGTACCATGCAGAGTCACAGCTTGAAAAGAAATGATAAAGGGAAGGAATTGGTGGACGATAATGGTCTCATGCTGACTCACAAGGAAAAATGTAATGGAAAAAAGGGATCGTGGAAAAGGTTGAAAGGAGGAGGAGTGGGGTCAAAGAACCCCAACATGGCTAGTGGAACAAGTAAAAGTAGGGAGAAAAGGAAAGGTGAGGATTTGTTTGACATAAGCTCATGTCAGTTAATGGAGGTTGAAGTTAGGGAGAAGAGGAGGAGGATTGAGGATGTTAACATGACAGATGTACTTGAAGCGGCGGGGGTGAGCGTAAGCCACCTTTGCCGAGAACAATGAGAGTTATCAGTTACAACTGCCGAGAGTTGGGGAGTCCCGAGGCAGTTGTATCAGTCCGGCAGTTGGTCCGGTAATACTCCCCAGATGTGTTGTTTATTATGGAAACGAAGCGTAGCGTGAGAGAAATGGAGTCGGTTAGAAGGAGGTGCGATATGGCAGGATGTTTGGCAGTATCAGCAAGACGAAGAGCGGGGGGGTTAGCGCTTCTGTGGAAGGAGGAGGTGGAGGTAACGATCAAAACCTTTTCGGATCATCACATTGATGCGGAAATAGAAGTAGACGGGAAAACATTTAGAGGGACGGGCTTCTATGGATGGTCTGAAAGAGGCCAGAAGAAGAAATCTTGGGAGCTTCTAAATTTTCTCGGAGCTCAAAACAGTGAAGCATGGATGCCTTTTGGAGATTTCAACCAAGTTTGTTTCCCAGAAGATAAGAAGGGGGGAAAAGGTTTTGATTTCGAAGGGGCAGCTGAGATGATTAAGACCATGGATAATTGGGGGTTACGGGATCTGGGCTATCAGGGCTATCCATATACATGGAGTAATAGGAGAGAAAAAGACCAAAACATCGAGGAACGGTTGGATAGAATTCTGGGTAGCGAAGAGTAGTGTTTTTTATGGCCAAAGGCGCGGGTGGAACATTTATATTGGGGGGCTCTGACCACTTTCCTATCTTGTTGGATACACAAGAGAAGGGACAATGCAGGAGACGGGCCTCTTGGGTAAATAGTTTTGAGGCGATGTGGGTTGAGGAGGAGGACTTTGAAGATTTGGTGAAGGAAAAATGGAGTGTTTTATCGGAGTCAACTATGTTATCTGATAGGCTCAAATATTCTGGGGAGGCTTTTGCTGAGTGGGGAAGATGGAAGAGACAATTGCCGACCTGAGGAAGCAACTCCAGATGCTCTATCATTCAGAACCCACAGTACAGAACATTGAAGCTTTAAGGGAAACCGAAAAGCATTTGGGAAGACTAGAAGCAGCGAAGGAGATCTTTTGGGCGCAAAGGGCACATCACCAAGCTCTGAATTTTGGAGATCGCAACACGGCATATTTCCATGCGATAGTTAAATAGAGGAGGAAGAAGAATAGCATCCAAAAAATCATCGATTCAAGAGGGGTTTGTCATACCTCTATAGAAGCCATCCAAGAGACAGTGGTAGAATATTATAAGGACTTGTCTACATCAAGTAAACTGGCTCTCAGTGGTATGTCCTTCCAGGAGATGCGAGATAGAATTATTCAAGAGATGAGGGTGGGCTTAGGCAGGGAGTATACTATGGATGAAGTTGAGCAAGCCTTGAAACACATGGGTCCACTCAAAGCACTGGGACCGGACCACTTTTGTGCACTTTTCTACCAAAAATACTGTAAGCATGTAGGAAAAGAGGTGGGAAAGGTGGTTTTGGATGTTCTGAATGGAGGCCCTATGCCGGACAAGCTTAATCATACCCTGGTTTCCCTTATCCCAAAGGTGAAAGATCTGGAACGTATGAAAGATCTCCGACCCATCGCTTTAAGTAATGTGGTCTACAAATTAATCTCTAAGACGATTGCGAACCGGATCAAACCTTTACTCAAGGTAATTATTGATGAGCGTCAGTCGGCCTTTGTTCTGGGACGGATTATTTCAGACAATACCTTGGTGGCTTTCAAGGTGTTTCATTACTTAAAGAAGAAGAGAAAAGGGAAGACGGGGTGGATGGCAGTGAAGGTGGATATAAGCAAGGCTTGCGATCTGGTGGAGTGGCACTTCTTGGAACTTATTATGAGGGAGATTGGCTTTCCACAGAAGGTAATTTCCCTGATTATGAACTGTGTACGAACAGTGACATACACCTTCTGCATCAATTGGGAGAGGGTTGGGCTGTTGAAACCGGAGAGAGGTTTAAGGCAAGGTGATCCACTTTTACTGTACCTGTTCTTAATAATTTCGGAGGGCCTCAATGCTCTAATTCAGCGAGCAATGTCTAGCGGACAATGAAGTGGTGTTAAAATTTGTAGGAGAGCTCCACCAATCTCACACTTACTTTTTACGGACGATAGTATTTTTTTTTTCCTTAAAGCGAAGGAGTCTGAAGCCCAAAGCATGAAACGGATTCTACAGGAGTACGAACGAATGTCGGGTCAGCAGGTGAATGTGGAAAAATCTAAAGTTTTCTTTAGTGCAAATGTAGAGGAGAGAAGAAAAGAGGTAATCTTGAAGCATCTGGAGATGGTGGAAATGAAGTCAAAGAAGAGGTATCTCGGTCAACCTTTATTAGTAGGGCGATAAAAAAAAGGTGATCTTTGAAGAACTGAGGAAGAAAATTTGGGCAAAGGTACATGGGTGGAATGAGAATCTACTATCGCAAGCTGGACAAGAGGTGATTATCAAAACAGTGTTACAAGCCATGCCAATTTATGCGATGAACATTTTTAAACTCCCCATGTCTTTTCATGAGGAGGTAAATAGTATGATGAGTAATTTCTGGTGGAGTGGGAATGCAGATAAAAGGGGGATCCATTGGTTAAGATGGAATAAAATGTGTTTTCGAAATGAGAAAGGAGGGATGGGCTTTAGAAATCTTCAACACTTCAATCTCGCCATGGCCAAGCAAGCTTATAGGTTGCTAACTAACCCGAACTCACTTGCAAGCATGGTTATGAAGGCTAGATAATTTCCTAAAGGCACGCTGTGTAAGGGTGGTTATAATCCGAGTTATGTTTGGAGGATATTGGAGGGCAGAGACCTACTGTTAAAGGGCCTTGGGTGGAATGTGGGAAATGGAGAAAGTATAAATATATGGAGAGATAAATGGGTGGAAACTGATGGAGCCCATTTTGTGGGTGGACCTGTGGAAGGGATAGAGACTTAGGGTGAAAGAGCTTCTTACTGACGAGGGTCCAAATAAATGGAATGAAGAGAAGCTCCAGGAAACTTTCGCAGAAAATGTTGTTTGAGAAATCAAATCCATCCCTCTCCCAACCACCAAAACTGCAGATCAAATGAGGTGGTTACATACAAAAGACGGGGAGTACACTATCAGAAGTGGGTACCATTTGGCCATGGCTTCAGTGGAGGAGGCTCCATCACAAGATCAAGGAAGGATTTTGTGGGAACGGATCTGGAATTTACAAGTTCATCCAAGGGTTAAGAATTTACTTTGGCACTTTGCCAAAGAAATTTTACCTACCTCAGCGAATTTGCGCAGAAAGCACAGTGTAGATTCTGGAAGGTGCTTAATCTGTGGGACTGCGGAGGAAACTCAGAAACACGCCTTTCTTGAGTGCAAATGGACGAAAAAGGTGATGGATTTGCTCGATCTAAAGGAAGTGAGGCACATTCAAGGATTAAATGGGAAAGATTGGATCTGGAATTTGGGGCCTGTTTGGTGAGCAAAACAGGAATGGAATTGAGTAGGAATGGGTTCTAGTTCCTGTTTTTTCTGTTTGGAGAGCAGTTTCTGGAATGGAATTGCGATCGCAGGGATTATCCTCCCAAATAGGGGGATTAGAAACCTCCCAAATGTGGGGGGAATAGGCTATCCCTTTTCTTTCACAACAACAACAAAACCAATAATAATAATAATAATAATAATAATAATAATTATAATTATAATTATTAATAATAATAATTATAATAATTATGATTATAATTATTAATAAATATTATTATTATTAATAATAATTATAATTATTATTAATTATTTTTATTAATTATTAATTAATAATAAAAATAAAAATAAAAATTATAATTAATGTGTAATAATAATAATTAAATTTATTAATAATTAATAATAATTATTATAATAAATAATAATAATCATAATAATAATTATAATAATAATAATTAATAATAATAATAATTATTATTAATTAATAATAATTATAATAATAATATAATAACAATAATGATAATCATAATAATAATTAAAATTAAAATTAAAATTATTAATAATAATTATAATAATAATAATTATTATAAATGTAAATACTAATAATTATTACTAATAATGAATTATTAAATGTTTTTAATTAATATTAATTTATAATAATTAGTAATTTAGTAATATGAAAATTAGTAATTAATAGTTAATAATTAATAATAAACATTTATATATTAATAATTAATAAGTAATTATTATAATTAGTTAATAATAATTGATAATTACTAATAATTAATAAATAATTATAATTATTAATAATTAATAATTAATATAATAAAATTACTAATTGACACAAATGTCAACAATTAAAAATTAATTAATTATTATTATAGTTAATTTTTCCATTGATAATAATTATTAATTAATAAAAAATAATAATTTATAATTTATAGTAATAATATTATTAATTAATATATAATAATAACTAATTAATAATTGATAATTATTAAAATTTTATTATTGTCATAATGATAATAATAATAATAATAATAATAATTATTATTATTATTATAACAAATACTGTGACTATAGTTTTAATTTCATTCCACTGCTCACCAAACACTTTTATTTCAGGGTTCTAATTCCATACCCAACTCATTCCATTTTTCTCTCCAAACAAGCCCTTGATGCAAGATTTGGAAGAAGGAAAAGTAGCTTTGTGTAGCTATGGTCTGTGGAGCATTTGGTGGGCCCAGAATGAGGAGTATACAAATACCCGACGAAACGAACCATGGCTAGTAGCAGAAAGGGCATTGAATAACTACTGGGGTTTCCATCAAAATGCTAAGAAACCTAAAGAGCAAGAACGAAGGGAGCAGCAGGAGGGCTGGAAGGGTGGAGATAGGCGTACCGTTTTCTTGAGCTGTGACGCTGCAATCGACATTAATGGTGGAAGAATAGCTTTCGGCTGTGTGGCGAGGAGTGGCTGGGGGGAGTTCTTGTGGGCAGCAGTAAGAAAAGAGGAGGCAGTTTGGACAGTGAATTTA
Organism: Portulaca oleracea; assembly: GCA_029582165.1. Classification (NCBI taxonomy): domain Eukaryota; kingdom Viridiplantae; phylum Streptophyta; class Magnoliopsida; order Caryophyllales; family Portulacaceae; genus Portulaca; species Portulaca oleracea. The sequence goes on from CM055875.1 coordinate 17,316,023, forward strand.
GCTGAACTAAAAGCTGTGAGTTTAGCAATTGAAATGAGTATGGAGAGAGGGGTTGAACAAGGTGTGGTGGAAAGTGATGCACAGGGAATTGTCAACATGTTGATTGCAAAGGACCCTGGAAAAAGAACGTATGCTCTCGAGGCCCTTAAAGTGATAAGGAACTGGGAAGTTAGCCCAATCTGTGAGATTAAATGGGTCAGACGAATAGCAAACACTGTGGCCCATAGATTGGTAACTTGGTTTTTGCATAATGGGCTAGAAGCTAGTTTTTATGATACTCCCCCTCCAGTATTGTTGGATGTACTCTTTGAGGATACTTTGAAGTTGAATTAATAATAGTTTTGCTTGATGTTTGCAAAAAAAAAAAAAAAAAATACATATTAGTGTGTAATATATATTGTGAGAGCTATTTTATATTCCTTGGCGAGGATCGGTAGGGTTTCCTTTGCACCCTAATTATTCCACCTTTGTATTCAGAGAGAGAGGTTAATTTGCAAAAGGTTTGTCCCATAATATTGATCAAATTAGACATTGTGATTGTGTTTACTTTGTACTCATATTTTATCATATTGGAACTTTTTTGGTTGCCGCCATTTGTCGGTTTTTCTCCGAATTTTTTGGTTTCCGACTTAAATTACTTTTCTTTATTTTAACTTTGATTATTTCCTTGTAACTCGATCATATATCGATTTTCCGCATATTTCCTAACAATTAGAATAAATCATAACCTCATATATTAATACACGAGAGCGTTTATGATTTTAATTTTAACTTTATTAACTTAATCTATCACCTTTGTCCAAGTAATTGTTTTTTTACGATTGTAGTTTTTGCCTTTATTATCTTAATAGTCGAACTCTTGTTGATTGACAAGCTTTGATGCATCAAAGAGTAATTTTAAAGTAATGAGATATTCATTTTTCAACTGAAGTTCTAATAGTAACGTTTTCATGTTAAGTAGAGTTGAATAGTTAAACTAGTTTGTCTAAAAGTCCTTTGTTGTGGGTTGAGGGGAATTGTGTCTGTAATTTAATTCTTGAAATTTTTCCACAAAAGTCAATTGGATTTTAGAATTTTATATGTGAGAACGCAAAGAATTGAATTTGTTGAATTTTTTTCTAAATGTATCTGGTTGAACTTGATTAATCATAGATTTCCAAGGAAAAATAGTCGATCAATTAGGAATGCTAATGGACACATAAAATCAAGCTAATATGATGTTTGATTTGGAAGGGTTGGAAGTCAGATGTGTTGGTTGCTTGCGTTGGAGGGGGATCAAATGCCATGGGGCTGTTCCAAAATTTCTTCAGGACAAAGATATTTGATTCATTAGTGTTGAGACTGCTAGGTTTAGCTTCGATAGTAGAAAGCAAGCAGCTACTTTGACAACAGGAGAAGTTTCACCAATGAGCTATCTATTGCAAGATGATGATGGTCAAATTGTAGAATCTCATTCGATCAATGCAGAATATATGATTCTATATTATAACTTATTTGATTGTAGTTTCACATTGTGCTTTGTTAAGGGTTTATTATAGTTTCTTTAGCTCTTCCAACTTGCAGTTTGGACTACCTTGGAGTTGGACCCATGCGCATTGGAAGGTAAATTTATGTGCTTTATATGTAAAAAAAAAAAAAAATGCCTTTTGTAGTTCTATATGTCTTGTTCTGCCCTTATTATAGGTTTTTATATCTCTCTTTGTGGCTTAGATCTTGATTAAGAAAAGAAAAACAAAAAAAAATTCTTGCTTTGTCCTTTAAATATTTATATAAAACAAATTAATTAAGAAGTATTTGCATATCAAGAACCTCCCATCTATCCTCTATCACTTTTAAAATATATCAATTTGCCTTTAACCCTCTCAATTCCAATCATGCTACTGTCTGTAGAGTAATTCTTTTTTATTTCTCCAAACAGGAGCAATTTTCACAGTATTTGCTTACCTATACATACATATACATGCTATTTGTGCATCACTATGAAAACTTTGAAGCATTTAGTCAACTATGAGGGAACTTTGTGTGATTAATTGATTATCCATGATAAGTATCATGCGTTATGTTGTAGATAGGTGTGTCCATTACAAGCATCATGTGTTATATATGACTTATGATTCATAGTTACATGTACACACATATGTGTTGGTTCCTTTCTGTCAAATTGTCATATGGATCCTATCACTGTTCTTGTTGCCCCTTTCATGGAATTATGGCTACACAAACATAGAGAATGTGTGCTCAGTTTGAAGTGCTTATATTTTTGCACAAAAAAACGACTAAAGGAACATCATATTTTGGTGTAATAATTTTAAGGGCCTATTTTGATTTAAATATTTAGGGGTGACATTCCAGCCAATTTTTGGCCAAAAATGGCATGAAATAGTGGGTTTTTTATGTTTAGGCGAGTTTATTATGTTTAGAGATTTACTTGCATATGTTACAGTTAATTATAGACTTCAATTTAAAACACGTCTAAACATAAAATCCATCGCTTTGCGCCATTTTTGGCCGGAAATTGGCCAGAATATCACCCCTAATATTTACATCAAAAATAATGTCACCCAACAATTATTTATCATAAAATAGGGCGCTTAAATTTATTACACCAAAATATGAGGTCTCTTTAGTTGTTTTTTTGTGTTTTTGCATTTATCGCTTGTTTAGGTATTGCTGCCAAAAGTGTTATCTGTAGCTTGTCTTCTAGAGTTTCAATTTTTATTATTTTCATATTTTAAGTCTCAAGATTGAGTTTGAAAAGGGACATGCAACAAGAGAACAACAAAACAACGAAGAAAACCAAAGTTAGAGAGCCTAAAGTGATCAAGATCAACAAAAACATGTAGTAAGCCCATGCCCCAAGCTTCTGCAAACTAATTTGACATAGGAGCCATGATTACAGCCCATGCTTGTGCATGTTAATTTCCTATCAAATTTGATTACTTTCTCAAGTACCTAATCCTTTCTCCTAACTCCCTCAATTTCAACAGTTTCCTTTTGCTTGTTGCAGATCTTTCCCTGATCCTTGTTGCGACGATGGGTATTTTTGTCATAATCACAATCTTCCTCAGGTTGGACAGAGATTGGACAGAGTTGTGGTGCCGTTTGCCCCCTCTCTGTTAGTGATTAGCATCCCTTGGCAGGTGATTGTTACTCATAAAAGAAAATGCCACCATGCTCGCTCGATGATACTTTGTTAGCTGTCCTTTTCCAAATATGAAGCTTTTGCATTCTGAATATTTCTCATATGCATTTCATTGTTGGCCTTAAGCTTAATTTCCCCTTTTGGAAATTGTTGTTCTTGCATACAACTTTCATGGGCATGCAATCGTCCCCTTGGTCTGTGTGTGTAAGTGTGACTGACTGTGACTTCTGTCTACTTGGTGGACCAACGATGTGTATATCTTATGTAGTAGGATGAGGCTAGGAGAGGCTGCGAGCGTTCCATAGTTGTTTGCCCTCTAAAAGAAAACAGCTTCCCTTGGTTTCATATTGCTCTTTTTCTTCCCTGTTTGATGGATTATAGATGTTTGATTAGTCGAACAAATTGGTTGAGGAATCTGGGTTTTCCATTGGCTTGGCAGCAGCAGATGGCTGTTTGTGGGTTGATGCCATCAGGCCCAGCCCTGGGGGTAGGCCCAAGGGGCAACCGCCCAAGGCCCACGGTCTTAAAATTTTTTTGCGTTAGTTTTAAGGGCCCCAGCATATTGAAGCCTTACTGCCGCCTTGGTATTATATGGGCCCATGGCCTATCGCCCATCTCAAGGAGTAAGGGCCCAACATATCAAGGAAAGAGGAATTCAACCGTCAGTGAAGCCGATTACCTTCTCTCTCTGTCTCTCTGAATTCAGTTGCCAGCGAAGTCGGAATTCGCCGTCAGAATGAATTCGACCGCTGATTCATCGGTATCGGAGAAATCTTGCTGGAAAATTCGCCGTCAGAATGAATTGAAGTTGAAGAAGAGTCCATTCTTTCTGGATTTAATTCAAATGAAGCTCTATGAGAAGAGTGCTATACTGTCTCAAATTGGCAATTATTGATTTATCTCTCCCCTCAACATTTCTACAGACTACAATGGCGAATCAACAATGGTAATTTTTTGGTTGCTATACTGTTAATTGTTGTACTGTGTCAAATTTTTTTATTTTTTTTAGGGATATATCGTGTGAAATTGGCTATCAAAAGGAAGATCTATGTGTAAACTTACTAACTTGGACAGCCAGTGGAGTTGATCTTTGACACTAATTAGGTTAGAGTGGATTTCGAGGGTTAATTTAGCATTGGTATAACAATAAACCAGTGCAAGGAATGCAATAGTGTGGCCTATGGGTAGACAAATTCATAGGACTTTGAACTTGACTTATGTTAGTTTAGCATATCAAGTTTTGGTCCCTTTGGAGTGTAAGCAGTGAAAAGTGGGTTCTTTTGGTGAAATAAACAATCCAAATAATATAACTTGGCCGTTATTGTGATGGAGAAATCATGAATTTGAATGAACAATTGACAAGCTTCAACATTATTGATCATAACAATTTATTTGTCTAAACAACAAGAATGCTTCATGTAGTTCATTGCTGTTGATGCAGATTTCCTTGTCATCGCAATTTCATTGAATTTCTGGGCTTGATGGTAAATCAAGCTAATCAAAGTTATCTTGTCGTCGTGATCCTTATAAACCGGCCATGAGAGGTGGCTTCTGCCTGGTCTTTGAACATTGCGGGTAGCAGATTCAAATAGATTATGTAAATTTATAGCTAAATTCCCATCTTCGATTACTTTTATATTGCTTATAGATTGTGTATGTAAATTATGTATCGCTTCCATATATGTGATTTCCCTTGGCATAATTTATATGTTATATAGACTATAGGTTCATCTTAAAATATACTATTAGTGGCGGCGGATTTAGTTAACTTAAAGTATCAAATTGTTATGCTTTGTTCATTGCTGTTATTTACTGACTTTGTTTTAGATACCTGTAATTATTGTAATTCATACTCTTTCTAAGCGTAAATGCTTTGAAGTTATGTCTCTATTTTTCAAAATGAATATGATGGTTTTTGTTTTGTAGTACTGTCGTAGTTGTAAATATTTACTTATTTTCTTTTTATTTAATTGATGCTATGTGAATGCTCAAGATCATTTTTCAGTTAAGTCTATGACTTTTTTCATTTATGCAGGATCGAATCACACATTTTCTCTTTGCGATGCATTGTTGGACATAAAAAAGCCACATTTTTTTATCAATTTCATTGGGGGGGGGGGGGAATAGCCTTTTGTAGGTATGCATTTTGACTAAAATTTTAATATCGTTATTTAGTATAAATGTTGACGTATTTTTTAAGGGCCCTAATCTACAAATTGGTCTACTATGTTGTCCGGGGCCCCGAAAATGTTAGGACCAGGCCTGGATGCCATGATGGATTATTTCACATTTCTACAGTCTTGGTCTATCTCACTCACCATTTGCTTGCTTTGCCGCCATGGATATAATCTTTGATGCCGACCAATTGTTTGATGTAATGTTTGCTGAGCCTCAATAACTCTTTATTCTTCTTCTCTTTTACAGGAGAGTGACATGTGTTGTTGTTAATCTATTGAATTGGCTACCCAGGAAAAGAACTATTAGGGTAGTAGGATCGTGAGCCCGAGCTCATGATGCTCCGTGAGCCTCGGTCAAATTTTTTTTTCTTTTCTTTATCTATCAATAATTATTTTATGAGTATTCATGTTTAGTTTTATGAGCATTCTAGTTCAAGTTTATGAGCATTCAAATTTAGGTATATGAGCATTCAAGTTTAGGTTTATGAGCAATTAAGTTTAAGTTTATGAGCATTCTTATTCAAATTTATGAACATTCCAATTTACGATTATGAGCATTCTATAATTCTGGTTTATAAGCATTCAGGTTTATTATGAGCAATCAAGTTTAAGTTTATGAGCATTCTTGTTCAAGTTTATGAACATTCTAGCTAATTTACGGTTATGAGCATTCTAGTTTTGGTTTATGAGCATTCAGGTTTAGGTTTATGAGCATTCAAGTTTAAGTTTATGAGCATTCTAATTTACGATTATGAGCATTTTAGTTCTAGTTTATGACCATTTATCTTTAGTTTTATGAGCATTTTAGTTTAAGTGTATGAGCATTCAAGTTTAGATTTATGAGGATTCAAGTTTAGGTTTATGAGCAATTAAGTTTAAGTTTATGAGCATTTTTGTTCAAGTTTATGAGCATTCTAATTTACGATTATGAGCATTATAGTTATGGCTTATGAGCATTTATGTTTAGTTTTATAAGCATTCTAGTTCAAGTTTACGATAATTCATCTTAGAGCAAACTAGTTTAATTTTATGAGTATTCTATTTCAGGTTTATGAACATTCAAATTTAGGTTTATAAGTATTATTACTCAAGTTCACGAGCATTAAAAAAACTAAAGAAAATAATTACAAAAAAAATGCTATAAAACTTCAAAAAAATTTAATAAATAAATAAATAAAAGATATAAATAAATTGAACCAAAAATTTAAAATGAATTTGGGTTAAAATAAAAAAAAGGCTCATTAAAAACAAGAAAAGGAAAAGGCAAAAGAAAAAAAAATAAAAACAAAGGAGAGTTGGGCGCACAATGCACCCAACTCCAGGGAGCAGGATTGGTTTTTTAGAACTATTAGCATGAAATCAGATCACAATATTGTGTAATACTTTCCTTACAAATGTATATGTGATTCTCTCGGATTCCTTCTCTCTTTAGATGATTTTTGTATTATTTGACCTTTCTTATTGTAATGACTCTTTGATGTATGGCTCGGGTTTATATATAGATGGAACAGCTATGGAGAGGGCTGAGAAAACACATTCTCTCCTAACTATTAGCATCTAATTTTACATGGTATCAGAGCCATACAATAGCAATGGCTGATGACAAAAACACATTCAATGCAAACGATCCCCAATCACCATATTATCTTAGCAGTTCAGATCATCCAGGATATATTATCAGTCCTGTTTCTCTAAATGGAGATAACTACGGAAATTGGTCTCGGTTAGTCACCAATGCTCTAAAATCCAAAAACAAAATTGGATTTATTGATGGTAAACTGCCAAGGCCTAAAGCTTCTGCCCCAGAAGGTCATGCCTGGGAGAAAGCTAACTCAATGGTCATAGCATGGTTGTATAATGTGATTGACAACAATCTACATGGGTCTGTGGCTTACGCAGACACAGCGCGAGCAATGTGGGTCGATTTGGAAGAGAGATATTCACAGGGTAACTCAATCAGGATACATCAACTCAAGAGAGACATTACCCTTATTAGTCAAGAAAGTATGAGTGTGACTGCATACTTCACAAAATTGAAGGAGCTTTAGGATGAGCTTGGAAATTATGAAGTGCTACCCATTGGTAAGTGTAATTGTAAGTGTGGTGCTGCCAAGGAAGTAAGCAAGATTCTTGAACAAGAAAAGGTCCATAAATTCCTTATGGGCCTGGATTCGACTAAGTACAACATTGTTCGGTCGAACATATTGGCAATGGATCCATTGCCCAATCATAACAAGGCGTATGCCGTTATTGTGCATGAAGAGCGCCAATTGGAATTCACCCAAGGAGTTGAAGCCAAGGCATTTGTGGAAGCTTCAGCGTTCAAAGCCACAATGTCGAATCAAACTCACAGGCCAAGAAAAGGAGGAAATCGACCAAAGTGTAGCCACTGCCAGAAGATTGGTCATGAAAGCATCAATGTTTTGAATTGATTGGGTACCCAACCAATTGGCACAACAAACGCACAAATCGCAGCTCTACCACCTGGAATCAGGGATTGAATCACCACACTAATGAATCAAGAAGTGCACCTAGTCTGCGTGATGGAGGAGGTGCTAATCACTCGGGCGGAGGGAGAAGCGGAGCGGTGCATCATGTCCTTGCTGCTTCCGGGACAGCGACTAGTGGGCATGGGAACATGCAAAGAGGAGGAGAAACGGTCGAGAAAGGACATGCCACTAGTAAGGACGAAGAAGGGAAATTTGCAGGTCTTACTGCCTCACAGGTAGAACAACTCTTTAATTACTTTAAAGAGAGACAAGCTTAGGACAAGATGACTAGTATGTTTTTTTGTTCTCAGTCTATCGAGTGGATTTTGGATACAGGGGCCTCGCATCATATGACCTCTAATCTTGATATCATGTCTGATGTATATTTTTTGCCGTCATTAACATATATTACTGTGCCTGATGGAAGGACAACCCTTGTTGAAAAGGCTGGGACAGTAAAATTGGGGTCTAATTTCATTTTGAGAGATGTTTTATATATTCCATCCTTCACTTGCAACCTTATTTCGATTCGTCGGTTTGCCAAAGACACCAAGTGTCTTGTTACTTATGGGGCCGAATTTTTTATCATACAGGACCTTATCTCGATGAAGCCGATTGGAGCGGGTGATGTGAGAAATGGGGTCTGCTATTTGAAGACTGGGACGACGGGATCAGTTTGTGCTGTTATGCAAAGTGAAGGATCGATTCGGTGGCATCAACGTCTAGGCCATCCCTCCTATGGTAGTCTAAGCACTTTATCTAGAATTTGCAACTTTAGGGTGAATAAGGAGTTTTATGAGTGTTGTGATGTTTGCCATCGAGCTAAGCATACTCGAAATATGTTTCCTTTGAGCAGTTCAAAAGTTGAACGACAATTTGCTTTAATTCATTGTGATTTGTGGGGAAGATATCGTACATCTTCTTTATCTGGCTGCCATTACTTTTTATGTATTGTGGATGACTATAGTCGTGCAGTTTGGGTTTTCTTGTTGAAAGACAAAACGGAGGCCTATGAGAAACTTGTCAATTTTTGTGCTATGGTTAAAACTCAGTTTGGGGCAACTGTCCAACGGGTTCGTAGTGATCATGGTAGCAAATTTTGGATAAGAAGGTCCAAAAATTCTTTGCTGACAATGGCATTACGCGTGAGACCTCTTGCGTTGATACACCTCAACAAAATGGTCGTGTCGAGCGTAAAATCGTCATTTGCTTAATGTGGCTCGTGGTCTTCGATTTCAAGCCTCTCTTCCTATACGTTTTTGGGGTGAGTGTGTGATGGGTGCAGCTTATCTCATAAATAGGACTCCAACTAAAGTCTTAGAGTCAAAAACTCCCTACGAGATGCTTTTTGGTGTAACCCCACCTTATGATCATCTTAAGTCTTTGGTTGCCTTTGTTATACGCATGCCCATAATCGTATTAAGGATAAATTTGATTCAAGATCCACGAAGTGTATATTTTTGGGGTACCCTTATGAGCAAAAAGGATGGAGAGTATATGATTTGGAAAGAAAAATTATTTTTGTCTCGCGCGATGTTGTATTCTATGAAGATGTCTTTCCTTATTCTCAAATGGGACACTCCACTAGTAACTATTTGGGAGAATTTTACACACAAAGATTGCATCCAGAACAGCTCACTTCTCAACCCACATATACTTCTGAGCCAACCCAAACTCCATGTTCTGAACCTTCAGCTCCATTGAGTGTAAGGCTTGAGGGGGAGAACATGCCTACTAGTGCTACCATGTGTGGTGGTGTTCGCTTTGGAGTTTAGGGGGTTTTTAGGAACAAAAAATGTTCCTAAGGGTTGTCGTATCCACAGGGATGGGTTTTTAGGTCATTAGGAAATTGGTTTGAGTAAAGTTTTCAAATGCCGTAAGCAGAAAATAATTAAAGGAAACGTAAACTAAAATGCAGACAGCAGTAAATAATTTAAAGAAACTAAACTAAGATGAGTTGAAAGCAATAAAAGCTAAAGAAAGCATAAAGAGATAAAATAAACCTACTTTGAATGGAAATAAATTTGAACCAAGAAAGCTATTAAATTAAGAAATGAACGAAACTAAATTTGACAAGAAATAAAACTAAACTATGAATGCAATAAATACAAAGTAACAAATAAGAAAACCATTAAAATAATGAAATTGAGAACTAGAAATTATACCTTTGAAGACCTAAACTTCACTTGAATCAATCAACAAGAAAATTGTGATTTGGATTACTAAGAATTCTCAAATCCTCACTATTAAAGGAGAATTTGTGAACCCTTAATCCTCCTCTTCACTAAATTGTGAATTGTTTTGTTTTGTGGCTAAACTAATAAGAACTTTTAAGGAAAATTTCACTTAAACAAAATTCTAAACTTAACTCTAGTAATTGATCATGACAAACCTAGACTCACAATATTACTAATGAAAAACCTAATGACTATATTACCTAAGACAGAACAAGAAGAAAGGAAAAACTGAACTACTACCACCTAACCCTACTTTCTAATATGCTCCTAAACAACCCAACTGAAAAAGACAATAACAACTTCCTAATCAAGACAATACTGACCGAAACAAGATTAAGGAAAATAAAAGAGGCAAACAAAGGATCTAAATCCCTATTACCCAGATCGAAAACAGGAGAAGTAATATGAGAGAAAACTGATACAGATTGACGAGAAGAAAATCGAGCAACCAAAAAAAACAGAACAAATTCCAGACGAATTTCAGAAATCCAATGTCAATCGAATCCGAATCGAGATACCAACACACAATATTCAACCCAGAACATTTAAACTCAGATTCAAATACAAAAACTCAAAACACAATGCATCACACAACAACCCAGAACATTTAAACTCATTAACATTCCCAGAATATTGAAAATTTGCATCTATTAATCAAGAGCGAAATATCAAAATCCAGAATCAAACTCTTAAGAATTCTATCAACATAAAATTCAGAATTCGAAGACTCAATTGTTCAAGAACAAGAACCCAGAAAAGTTTATTAACAAAAATAATAAAATTATATAAAATCTAATAATAATGCAAAATACATAAAAACGTAATAAAATTCCTAAATTAATTATTATAGACCAGCAAAACTCCTTATAAAAGATATGAATTCGGCTCGAAACGAGACCGAACAACAAGGGGTGGCACGTGTGCCTTTTTAATTTTTCCTTTTTTTTCCTTTTTGTTCCCCCCCCCCCCTAATTTTTTTTATTGTGATCTGGTAGACTAATTAGACTTTCAGTTTATCTTGCTTCACCTTGAAAATTTTGGTTGAGAACTTAAAAGTTTTTGAAACTGAATTTGCAAATCTTCTGATTTTTGAGTCAAGTAATGAATAGTGTGTTTAACTGCTTTGACTATCTTAGTAAGTATAAATATGCGTGCCGCAAATCTTTGGGCTAGGTTTAGTTGAATGAGCACTATCCCGTGAGTCCACAAAGCCTAAAAGTATGAATTGATCACTTTTGTCATTCTTTTATTTTCTGAGTGACTCCACCACTAGTTGCACTTCTAGAACTTGTTTTGCATCTTGCTTGAGACTGCATTTTTGCATTACATATTGTGACAATATGATTGAGGCATTCTTTTCTTTAACTACATAGCCAAATAGCCTCCCTAACAATATTATTACCGTTCTTTAGCCCCGCCTAGCCTTTGATTACCTCTCTGCTTGGATATTGTGAAAGTTCATTAATCCGGGAGCGAAAATTGGTTCGGTGTTGCTACAAATGGAGTGAGATGTTGGGGTGTGAATTTTATTGAATTGGGACAAATTATAATTCCCAATTATTATGAGTTAGCTAATTGGTTATGTATTGAGGTCGAAGCTAAGTTTATATATATTCGTGTTTCTTCTCCTTTGATCACCCACCAAAAAGAAATATATATATATATATATATATATATATATATATATATATATATATATATATATATATATATGAAAAAAAAAGTGATTAAGGGTGACTCAATTAAGAGTTCTTAGCTTTTGACCAGGTTGTAAAGTTTGATAAGGTGTTTTGTTCTTAATGAGGGAGAAAAGTGAGTTCCTTGTATAATTAAGCAAGAAGACGAGTTGAGAGCAAGTCATTGTTGAAAATCAATCCAAGCATAGCTCTTTTAACTCTTCACATCCAAATTTTACCACTCCTTTTCCCTTAACCTAAGCCTCGTTACAACCCTAAAAAATCCTCTTGATTGTCACTTGTGTATTTGCATACTAGCAGTGGAGAGCGAGATTCTTACCAAGCCTATGGTAGGTTGTTTCTTTTGGTCTGAATATGAGAAAAACCCACATACACATTCAAATTTGAGTGTTTGAGCGTTAATTTTTGTATCCTAAAGTGAGGTTTGCTCTTTTGACTGGCCTACGTCCATAACCAACCGCGCATATTTGCATTCATCTTAAGTCTGTTGGCGGTTTTTCGCATCTAAAGTACTTGTTCTCTCTACTTAATTTCAAAAACTTCATTCCATCTATTTTACACTGATTTTGTTCTCTTCCAGATTGATCTTGGTATTTGCTTGATGAATTGATTGGTTAGCCTGAGGGGGTGTTAATTGTATTTGTAACCTTTTTCTTTTTTAGTTTTTTTGTTTCTTCTTTTTCCTTTTTCTTTCTTGAGTCTTTTCCTTTTTAATCTGAGTCTACTTTTTCTTTAGATTTTGTGGGTATATCTTCTGCAAACCCTCACGAGACTTACTCGTCCACTAGGGGAAACCTAGGGGTTTAAAGGGCTTGTTGCATATGCTAAATGCAACTGTGATTCCTACGAAAGTGAGTTAGGGTAGTTACTTTTTATTTCTTGTTTTAGTTTGCTCGGGGCGAGCAAACTCTTGTGTGGGAGTGTTGTTCGGTCTCGTTTCGAGCCGAATTCATATCTTTTATAAGGAGTTTTGCTGGTCTTTAATAATTAATTTAGGAATTTTATTACGTTTTTATGTATTTTGCATTATTATAAGATTTTATATAATTTTATTATTTTTGTTATTATTTCTGTTAATTATAAATCATAATAATAAAACAAATAAAAATAAACTAAATAAAATAAAATAAACCCTAAATTACTAACCCAAAATCCAGCCCAACCCATTTCCCTTCTCTCTTTCTTTCCCTTGTTTTCGGCCCAGCTGAAATTTCTACCCAGCCCACTCTCTCTCACCTACAAGCCCAGAAACCCAAAGCCCAAAACCCTTCCCTAACCCAACTACCCGTCTACCCGTGACCCAGACCCAACCAACCCGGCCCGTTTTCCTTTTTCTTTTCCCTTACCGACATAACCCCACCCCTAAACCCTACTTTCCAATTCATTTTCCCCTTTCCCCTTTCTCTCTCTTCCTCTCTCTTTCTCTCTCATTCCCTCGGATTCTTTCTTCTTCCTTTCTTCTTCCTTTCTTTTTCTTTCCTTCCTCTTTCCCGTGTCCCTTTCCCCCTTTCTGCTTTCCCTTTCTCTTTCTTTCTTTCTCCTTTCTTCTTCCCCGTCCCCATCTTCTTTCTCTCTCAATCTTTCTGTTTCTTTTTCTTTCTTTTTCGCCCACTTGCGCCGAATATCATCATCATCAAGCTCCCTTTCTCTTCCCTTTTCTAGTTCTCTTATTATCTTCTTCTCATCTCATCTCAATTTCTCATCAATTTCTCGATTTCTCACTTTCTTCTTTTCTTATATCACAGATTCGAGTTCGAGGCGAAATTCATCATCATCACCAACCGAACACATCTAAATCGTTCAAATATGAAGAAGATCGACGGCCGGAAATCGAAGGGGAAGGTTGGTGTCGTGTATAAAAGAAGAAGAAGAAGGAGGAAGAAAGGATTGGTCGAAGAACCGAAGGTCGGATTTGGGGGGTGACAACCCAAAAATCGCGATCAGAGGGTTAGAGTAGATTTTAGGTCTAGGTCTATCTGCTTTCAGTATTTTCAATTGGATTTCAGTTGAGTTACATCACTTTGGATTTATTTACTGTTTTGATTCTAAATTCATGCAATTCCCGTTGTTAAACTTTTCTGGGTTCTTGTTCTTGAACAATTGAGTCTTCGAATTCTGAATTTTATGTTGATAGAATTCTTAAGAGTTTGATTCTGGATTTTGATATTTCGCTCTTGATTAATAGATGCAAATTTTCAATATTATGGGAATGTTAATGAGTTTAAATGTTCTGGGTTGTTGTGTGATGCATTGTGTTTTGAGTTTTTGTATTTGAATCTGAGTTTAAATGTTCTGGGTTGAATATTGTGTGTTGGTATCTCGATTCAGATTCGATTGGCATTGGATTTCTGAAATTCGTCTGGAATTTGTTCTGTTTTTTTTGGTTGCTCGATTTTCTTCTCGTCAATCTGTATCAGTTTTCTCTCATATTACTTCTCCTGTTTTCAATCTGGGTAATAGGATTTAGATCCTTTGTTTGCTTCTTTTATTTTCCTTAATCTTGTTTCGGTCAGTATTGTCTTGATTAGGAAGTTGTTATTGTCTTTTTCGGTTGGGTTGTTTAGGAGCAGATTAGAAAGTAGGGTTAGGTAGTAGTTCAGTTTTTCCTTTCTTCTTGTTCTGTCTTAGGTAATATAGTCATTAGGTTTTTCATTAGTAATATTGTGAGTCTAGGTTTGTCATGATCAATTACTAGAGTTAAGTTTAGAATTTTGTTTAAGTGAAATTTTCCTTAAAAGTTCTTATTAGTTTAGCCACAAAACAAAACAATTCACAATTTAGTGAAGAGGAGGATTAAGGGTTCACAAATTCTCCTTTAATAGTGAGGATTTGAGAATTCTTAGTAATCCAAATCACAATTTTCTTGTTGATTGATTCAAGTGAAGTTTAGGTCTTCAAAGGTATAATTTCTAGTTCTCAATTTCATTATTTTTATAGTTTTCTTATTTGTTACTTTGTATTTATTGCATTCATAGTTTAGTTTTATTTCTTGTCAAATTTAGTTTCGTTCATTTCTTAATTTAATAGCTTTCTTGGTTCAAATTTATTTCCATTCAAAGTAGGTTTATTTTATCTCTTTATGCTTTCTTTAGCTTTTATTGCTTTCAACTCATCTTAGTTTAGTTTCTTTAAATTATTTACTGCTTTCTGCATTTTAGTTTACGTTTCCTTTAATTATTTTCTGCTTTCGGCATTTGAAAACTTTATTCAAACCAATTTCCTAATGACCTAAAAACCCATCCCTGTGGATACGACAACCCTTAGGAACAGGTGGTGACACATCCGCTGGTTCTTTGCAAGACATGAGGAATGATACTGTACCCACATCCAATCTTCAAAACTCCAACAGCCAGGAAGCTTGCAAGATCCAACCATCTGTGCGTCCTCAACGGGAACATTGTCCACCTATTCAGTTAAGGGATTTTGTTTGCAATACAGTTCATGCAACTGAAACCCATTCATCACCCCTCCATGAAGCTTCATCAGGTATTACTTGTCCTATTTCCCAATTTGTTAGTTACAATATTTTTCATCTTCTCACCGTACTGTTCTAGCCTTTGTAACTTCTACCGTTGAGCCTCGACATTATTCTCAAGCTGTCACAGACCCACGGTGGCGTGATGCCATGTTGCAAGAAATAAAGGCACTTGAAGATAATCATACATGGGAGCTCAAACGTCTGCCTTCCGACAAGAAAGCATTGGGTTGTATGTGGGTCTACAAAGTTGAATATAAAGCAGATGGTACAGTGGAACGGTTCAAAGCTCGACTTGTTGTTCTTGGCAACACTCAAGTGGAGGGCGAAGATTACACGGAAACATTTGCATCGGTTGCTAAAATGGTAACTGTTCATACATTGTTAACCGTTGTCGTCTCCAAAGGATGGGAATTACATCAAATGGACGTCAATAATGCATTCTTGCATGGAGATCTCGAAGAAGATATTTATATGAAGCCTCCACCGGGTTATAACCCTTCCCAACCAAACCTTGTCTGCAAACTGAAAAAGTCCTTGT
The DNA here is from genome assembly GCA_029582165.1 of Portulaca oleracea. Lineage (NCBI taxonomy): Eukaryota > Viridiplantae > Streptophyta > Magnoliopsida > Caryophyllales > Portulacaceae > Portulaca > Portulaca oleracea. Next base: position 17,331,781 of record CM055875.1, read on the forward strand.
ATGGTCTTCGTCAAGTACCAAGGCAATGGTACTTTAAGCTGGCATCTGCTTTACGTGATTTTGGGTTTCAACAATGCCCCCTTGATCATCCCCTATATGTGTACGAGAAAGGTGATGTCTATCTTGCTCTCTTAATTTATGTCGATGACTTGGTTCTCACTGGAAATGATTCACATTGCTGTCACATGTTCAAGACATAATTGCACAAGTGTTTTAAATTAAAGGACCTAGGTCCTTTAAAATACTTTTTGGGTATCGAAGTGGCTTGTGCTCAAGCTGGCCTTTTTCTATGTCAGAGGAAATATACTCTTAATATACTTCATGAAACTGGTATGCTCGGTGGTAAACCGAGTTCTTTCCCTATGGAACAACAACATAAGTTGTCTACTGAATCGGGAGATCCAATTACTGATCTGAGTCAATATCGACGACTTGTGAGACGTCTTATATACCTCACTATCACCCGCCCTGATATTACCTATTCTGTTCACATCTTGAGTCAGTTTATGCAGAATCCTCGCCAAGGCCATTGGGATGCCGCTATGCGACTTCTTTGCTACCTTAAATCTAGTCATGGCCAAGGAATCCTCTTGTCCGCCGCTACTGATCTTCATCTTCAAGTTTATTTTGATTCTGATTGGGCCAGTTATTCGATATACGTCGGTCTGTCACTGGGTACTTGGTGAAATTGGGTACATCTCCTATTTCTTGGAAGACGAAGAAACAACCTACTGTTTCTCGGTCATCGGCTGAGGCTGAATATCGCGCCATGGCTAATGCAACCAGTGAAGTGGTTTGGATCCGAAATCTTCTCAGTTTTCTCAAAATAACAGTACCACCTGCCCTTTGTTTTGCGACAACCAGGCTGCACTACATATTGCTGCTAATCCCGTGTTCCATAAACGCACTAAGCATATTGAGGTCGATTGTCATTTTGTTCGTGAACGCTTGCAATCTGGTGTCCTCCGTACCTGTTATACACATACTAGCGAGCAACTTGGTGACATCTTCACCAAAGCATTGGGTCAACGTCAATTCCAATATTTACGCGGCAAGTTGGGCATTTTTTATTTGCATGCTCCAACTTGAGGGGGAGTATTAGCATGACATCATATCACAATATTGTGTAATACTTTCTTTACAAATGTATCTGTGATTCTCTCGGATTCCTTCTCTCTTTAGATGATCTTTGTATTATTTGACCTTCCTTATTGTAATGACTCTTTGATGTATTGCTCGGGTTTATATATAGATGGAACAGCTATGGAGAGGGCTGAGAAAACACACTCTCTCCTAACTATTATCATCTAATTTTACAAGAACCAGATTAGACGCCTTTTTTTCAACTTGAAAGCAATTCATAACCCAATAATTTAATTCTTCCATTTTCTCGTATAAATTTTTTTCATTTCATATTCTAAAATTTTTATTTAGATAGAATTATATATTTTAGAATATATATCATATTCATATTAAATAAAATAGAATTCAGCTTATATATAAAAAAAAATACGGATTATATATTCGGGTTGTCATTAATCATTTGATATAGTTCACTACTATATGCTTTATCCTTACGCTTTACCCTTTTTTTTTTATTGGACTTTTGATGGAATAATTCTTATAACAACACAACACAGTCAACCCCATTTGTTAGAACAACTTCCTTTGAGTCTATGCACCTTTCCCTTTTTTTTTTTAATTCTTGCTTTTTGATTTTTTTACCTTTTTTTTGGAAAAAAAAGGAGTTGGCTCAGGATTGCCCATTTTTTTTATTCATGCATAAGGCTATAATATCTCCGTATCAAGCTTAATGTATCTTTTTGTGTGAAGAATGTCAAGCAAAACATGTTATATATCTAATTTATAGTTGTTACTCTCGATATCCATCTAACAGTTATGATTGTCGAGTCGGAGCACGCACTGGCCAGACTAGTCTACTTATAAACAGATAAGGATGGCAATGTCACAAATGTTGAATTCCAAAAATACCCTTCTAATGTCCTTTAATAACAGCTTGCCCCTAAAATTTTTTTTTTTTTGCCACACATACAGAATAAAAAACAAAGAGAAGGAAATCAAAAGAAAACACACAACAGCCTAATAAGAGGACCTCCTCGCAACCACCCCATTCGCCTGCTTGTCCAAATCATGAGCAGCCTTCACTATCCCCCTAGCAACCTTAACGACCCTCCCAGCTTGAAAATGATGGGTTAACTGACAGCAGAACAAAGCCAATCCGCGACATTCCACTAGGGCCATTAAAGGATTCTTCAAACACAGAATAACATTCCTACAGTCAGTTGCAACATAAACCTCCATCAAACCCCTACCATGAGCATGCCACAAAGCACCACACAAAGCAAGCAATTCCACCTAAAGGGCGGACTCCACCCAGCTATTCTCCACACCCCACCACTCCTTACTACCACCCCTTATCATAATGCAGGCAGCAGCAACTTTCCCATGTCTTTTATCCCAGGCGCCATCCACTAGTAAGACACTCCCTATGATCTGACCCAAATCATTACCCCACTGAAAGGTTTCCTCTAGAGTTTCCACCTCCCTCCGCCCTTCACTCTGCGCCCTGGTGCTTGTATACACCCTCCTCACAGTACACCACCTTCCTTCCTCACCATACGCTGCAACCAACGTCCTTTCCATCAAACCAGCACTGGCATTCTCCCCTCCAAGGGAAAGCGCATTCCTAGTGAGCCACACTGCCCACAGAGAGGCGACAAACATCCTCACACAGTTTGTATCGTCAGTCTTCTTCTTGTGCAAGTATAGGATCCATCCCTTCAACCAGTCAAACCATTTTACATTACTGTTAACGGAACAATCTATTCCCAGAAAAGAACCTCTCCATAATCTCATAGCCACATGATAGAAGCGGAACAAATGGTCGATTGTCTCAACCCCTTGTCCACAGTGGCAATCCCCATTTCCAGGGCATCTACGCTTCATTCGATTCTCTCCAGTGGGAAGTGCATTTGTGGAACACTTCCAAAGAAACATTCTCCATTTTGGAGGCAAATCCGAATGCCGAAGAACTCTCCAAAACTTTGTTTCCTCAGCAGACGGAATCTCACCTCCAAACTCCCGACGAAGAAAAAAGTAATAACCATCCTTCACCGTGTACTTTGAAGATGCATGACCTGGCCACACAAGATCATCCTCAAAATCCTCAACCGTGTGTTGCGGAAGAAAAGATTTCAACACAGCATTAACAATCCTTGGTGCAAAGACTTCTCGCAACACATTCTTGTCCCACCTTGGAAAGTCGTTCCCCGGCATAACAAGAGACGATATTTTCCATCCCACCAAATTGTCAGGGTCCAACCCCCCAACAAACTCCACACAGCCTCCGGGAATTCATCTGTTATCCGCAACATCAATCCTCCGCCCATTCCCAATACTCCATTTTAAATGGTTCCAGCTTTGAGACACAACACCAATCATGGCTTCCCAGGCAGGAGATGCAGAAGCCGGAGCTTTGTAATTCTTTTCTATTCTAATCGGAGACTCCTGCCCATACTTAGCCTTCCAGACGCGAGCTATCAAAGATTGTGGGCGCTTAGACCATGTGCAATAAGAGGATCACTGCCTTGGAACATGTGCAAAGTTCCTAAGTGTTAGTACAATGGGGAATGAAAAATTGGGATTGCAAAATTGGGATCACTCCATCATTCCGGAACTTCACCTTTATTTTCTTTTTTATTTTTATTTTTTTGGCTAGAAGTGGGCCCCACTTAATTAGTAAAAAAAAAAACAAAATATATATGAAACTGTTGGAGGGTAGACACAATTGGAGGATAAGCACTTTATTTTTTTTGCTGAAAGTATCCGCCTATGAAACTTTTATTTTTTTTATTTTTTGAAAAAAAATTCTACATCTATATATATGAGGGCACTTTACTTTATTATTTTTTGAAGAAATATGGAATAGAAATGTAGCAAACCAAAGGAGTGATGTTGTCCGTCCTTTATTTTATTAAGTCGTTTTTAGGTCCTTTACATTTAAGTCCTTTACTTTTTATTTTTAATTTTATCCACACGTGAGTCTTCAGTTTTTTAAGTCGTTTTTAAATTGTTAATTTTTAATTAATATGTTGTACGTCGTCTTTATTTAAGTTGAATAATTGTACACCATCGATTTTTAATAAATATATATTTTATTTTATGGAGGTGTGAGTACTATTTTCAATTTCATATTACATATCATTTTTAAAATTGATCATATTTTAGAAAATAATAAGTATATATTTTGAATATTTATCATTATTAAACAAAACTTTAAACAATACAAAATTAAAATAATAAATGAGTAATTAAGATAAATGGATTACACAAATAAATATTTTAATGTGAAAAAGTAAGAATGAGTTCCTATTGTTGTAAAACAAATAAAATGAAGTTAAAAAAAATAGGAATGATGGATGATATGGAATGAGGAGACCACCAATTTCATTTCAAAAACTGGATCACCATTGCATTTGCTCTTATGAATACGCCGCTAAACCTGTTGCTCTCTTTTATGGTTACTGACTTTAGTGACTTACATCGATCATTATACCTACCGAAAAATAACTGATAAGCTTTTACTCTCTCTCCTCCCATCGTCTCTTTCTCTCTCTCCTGCTTCCCCAATTCGGGGTTTCCAAACTCATGAATAAATTTCCATTTTGCGGGAAGATGAGGATTTTAATTCACTTATTCTCATTCATTAGAATGGTGGTTGTTTAGAATTAGGGAACTTATAGGAGCTGTCACGCCCCGAACCAAGGGTATGACAGACGCCGCACACCTGTAGGACAAGGTCCCACAAGTATGCAAGGCTTAAAAGACAGAAACATATCCAAAATACAAAAGTAGACTTAACTTAAAAGGAGAACTTGATTGAATAGTCAACTAGGGAGGGTACTTAATTATACAGCGGATGCTATAACAGCAGATATGGAAATCTTCCAACTCACAAGCAACTAAAACAATAATAGAAGCCTTATCCCACACAATCACTTGGCCCACTACGCTTCACTCCGCATCTCTGATACCACAACGAACTCGAACACTACCAAAAAGTCAATAATCATAACCTAAAAAAGAAATAGGAAGATGAAAGGATGAGCTTGAAAGCCCAGTAAGTAGCGTAACACCCCCTTAGCTGGGTTAGGCATGCGGGTAAAACAAAGGCTGGGTCAAAGTTAATAAATAAATACATAACAAAAATATGACAGGGTTTTACAAACATTTTACTCAGTTCAAAACTCCCAAAATAGACTATAATATTGATTAAACGATTTCCGTTCAAAGTAACACAGTGTATGTCAAAACATATCAATAAAAAACACAAAGGTTAGGGCTAAGGTCACTATTGACCCAATGACAAGGACAACGATAAGCCACTATTGACCCAGTGGCGGGGCAACGATGTACCACTATTGACCCAGTGGCAGGGCAACAAAGGATTGGGCCCAACGAAACACGTACACATATCGGAATACACAATAGCGCGCATACAAGTCGATCGATAGGTCCAGTGCATACCTTAACTGGCTAAGGCTGAAGACATAGCCCAAAAACAAAACCAGTAACTTGAATATAAAAAATGTACAAAACAGTACCCAGTCAAGAAATTTTAAATAGCAATAAATCAGGGTCACAAATACTACGGAAGGTTCAAATAATTTCAAATACCGAGACTATCATTTGAAATAGCTACTTTACAAATAATTAGCTAAAAAGTTATAAAACCTCTCTTGGTGTATAAATGGCATAATAAATACAACGATAAAATTAACGTCAGAGATGATGCTTTATAAACACACGTAATAATACGAAAATAACTTAGTAACAATATACTTGCAAATACTAATTAAAATTATGACCAAGTGTTTTCAAATTAAATATAGGTCAAAATACGAACTTAACTTATAAATTGACAGCTAAAGACTCACTTTATAAATATATAAATCAATACGAAGTTGGTCAAATTTTCCGAACATAACTATAACCAAAAATAATATATTTAAATAATAGCATACCAACCCGATTTAATAAAATTATTATGCAAAGTGAACTTTACAAAATAATATTTGTGCACGAAGGAGGATTAAAAGAGTATCAAACCACTTACCTGAAACACTAACCAAATCGCTCCTACTCCACCACTTAGACACAACCTATAATCCACACATGGCTTATATATCAACATAAACTCATGCCAATATATATTTATGCTACACATTGAATAATAAGATAGATGACACTAATTTTAAACCCAAACGATTTCCGATGGATGTATACATGTGAGGCTACTGGTTCACTTTTCCTAATTTCCTCGCCCCCACTGGTTCCATTATTAACATGACTAATATACTTTCATTATCACCCTAACATTCAAGCCTAATAAACAAAAGCCACTGATTCCCTTATGATTATAACAATTCTAGCGTCGTGTAGCGTAATATAATACTCAAATTCACTAACTATTATACCCATTCATCATATCATCACAAAACTAATTTTCAATGGAAAATATTGGAGTAATTAAATCTTCACAGGCCAATTGCTAATTGGTTTTTGCTGTGCTAAAACTAATGCATCAAAGACGCTGTCAGAGATTTAGGTAGCCAATAAAATCACTAGCAACACCTATAGTAAGTCCATAAATTCGGGGCAGATGATTCTAAACTCCAAATTGACAATTGAAACTAAATACGGTCATATTATGGTGGAGACTACAAAATAGTAATTTGGGGGGAAAAACCATACATATCTAATTGTACTAACCTTTAGGCTTTCTCGTTGACGAATTCGCTCTTCCTTCTTTGACCCTTTATTTCTCTCCGATTAGCGACGAGAGGCCCTATACTATTTTCTAAAGAGGTAGGTATAAATAATTAGGGAGGCTAGGGTTTAGTTAGGGTTAGAGTCTCCTTCAAAAATATAAAGGGGCTAAAATAAATAAAAACTACTAGATACGGGCCCCTTTTTTTTTCCCTTTTGGGCCGGGTTTCAAGGAGCCTTCTACGCCAGAATTCATAGGGCTTTCTTTTCTGGTTCAACCTTCGAAGGATAAGGTCCGTTTTCATACCCTATACTTATTTTTTTCTTTCAATTTGTTAATTTTGTTGAATTGCATGTTGGATTTACGACTTGATAGTGTGAATTTTCGATTTTTGTTGGATTTTGTTGAATTTTGCACATTGGATGAATTGCATGTTGAATTTCGGACGTTCTAAGGTTTTTCCGGTTGAAGGAGGGGTTTGACGTGTGGTTTTCTGAGACTGTATCATGCCAATATGCTGTCATGAACTAGTGTAGAACTGGCAATGAGAAACGATATTCTAATTTCCCTTGTATCTGATCCCCTTGGGTAATAGATACTGGTTAGGAAAGATGAAATTATTTCACTGTTTTCTGAGATGAAGTATCAGCTATTCATAACTAAAAACTAGAAAGAAGGCAGGCTATGATTTGGCCATAAAAAGGGTAAAAACAAAAATTTAAATTCAATTTGAGCTTTGTGGATCTGTCTAGAAGTCTCTTAAGCCCTATAATGGCGGAATTGGTCTAGATGGTCTTTTGTTCTTAAAGAAATAGGACTGGATATACTATAGATTACTTGCAATGCTTGGGTCAAAGGGGATCCTTGTCCAAATCTGGAGGCTGACGAGTTATTTTATTTTGCTAATTGAAAGGTGAGAACAGCAAAATAATGTGATACATAACAAAATGATATAGTTTGTTTAATCATATCAGACCATTGTCGACTAGGATTCAAATGATTTATACGTAAGCTTACTGTAGTTACTTTGTTCATTGCATTTTCAATTGGTTCTTCATTGAAAACAATATTTTAATCAATATCTTGTACTTAAACTTGAAAGTTTGGATAATATTTAGCATTGATCAAATTGAATGTTTCAATTCTACAGTAAGCTTACATATAAGGCCACTTATTATTACCAATTGCTGTTGACATGGAATCTTACATGGGCTTACGTGATCTTGGTTAGTATATGCAAAGTTGTATTTGGTAGCACGAGGGGTCATTACCCCACGCCTAATTAACCATTTTCAAAGACTGCAAAAAGTGATGAGAGGAGGGGGATCACAGAGATCTTTGAATGTTTGTGTTGATCAAGTGCCTCTGCCTGTTTCAGATGTGTTTGGCGGCTGAGACTATATTGTTGCTCACTCTCAACCACCTGTCAAGGAAGTCAGAATCAATGTTTCTCCCAGAAAAGGTAATGTACAACAAATCTATATGCCTAGCTATATAGCCTTGGATGCAGTTAATTTAATAAGCCAACACCAACACGAAGTTTTGAAGATTGAAATAGAGGACTAACACTTTTTATAATTGTACAATCAATTGTAGTGTAGTATTTTCTGGTTTTTTTTCTCTTTCCATTTAGGTTGTTGTTGGAACTTGTTTAATATCATTTTATAATAGACAAGTAGGTGCCAAATAAAAGTTCAGTTTCATTTTAACTTCTTCCATGTGGATTATGAGGACAAAAGTAGGCGTCAAATTGGAGTTCGATTTCATTTTAACTTCGGTCTGTTGAGTATTAGAACTTTCCCATTTCCCTTTGAATGCATGATTCTTTCCAACCAGAGAGTGAGGATTGTAGAGTGGTGTTTATGGTTTCTTTCAACGTAGTCACAGTTCTTTAACCAATTAGCAAGTTTTAGGTTGCCATCAAATGTTTTTAATTTTCTATGGCTTCAATTCCTGTTCTTGGCCATGTTAAATTTTTACTTTTACACTATTTGAAGTGCATTACAGAAGTTGTTCTTGATTTCCTAGGTTCTTACGACCTGTGACTGGTCATCTTATTCAAGTTATGCAAATAGTAACATGTTATTCAAGGCATAATCTCGGTGTTTGTTTGCTCCTCCTCCCCTCCCCCCTACCATAGAGCTTAGCTACCTATGTATGGAATCCATATCCATTCCATGTACTATATAGTATGTTTCTGTGATATGAGTAATACTCAGAAGCTAGCCAATAATCTAACCTCCTTATAAAAGGAGCTAAGCAGAACTATGTCACAAAATTTATGAATGACTATAGCATTATAATCGTCAGCAACCAACAGTATACTAATTCAAGTAAACTCTAGGAGGCTACTTTTTTTCCCCAGTTGATATTACTAATATTGTATCACACAACTTTTGCTTGTCGTTTTAAACAGTCATGGCACTCTTCTGCACCGGAGACATTTGAAAGAAAAGAAGGATGAAACTGTGATTACTGAGGAAAAATAAGAGCAGTGTGAAAGATCTTCTTCCCAAGAGGAGACTATTTGATAAATCTTCTGCTTATTATATTCAGGTAGCTTTTTCGTATTATTAATTTGACAATCTGATCTATTCGTAAGTAAGTGATGTATAGAGATGGTCGAGTACTTCTTTGCAGAGTTACTAATAATCAAACATGGTCTTTTAGAGGTGTGCATTAGTCAGGGTTATATTGATGGCCTAAGCGGTGAAGTTTTTTGGAGTCTCGGACTTGATTTCCTACTTTATTGGTCTTTTTGGAAGAGATCCAATAGAAAATAATAATTTGACAAGCTCCAAGATTATACAAATGATTGGAATTCAGTAATAAAATCATAGTGGAGTGCAATGTTTCCTCTTTCATACTTTAGGATGATATTACTGGCAAACTGGCATTCGTCTTTAACTCCGACAGTAATTGTTCTGTCCATCATTAAGTAATTCTAATGCAATTTAATTAGCCTTTTATATTTGGTGATTTCTTTTGTTTTAACATAATTATGTTGATTCCTACGTTATTGTTTTTACTTGTATTGTGAATATATAGTAGTAATCTTCTTTAGCTCTCTTGGTCCATTTGGGTTATACATTTATTTATGCTAATAAAATAAATTTTTTAGTAATCTTCTTTTAGCTCTCTTAGTCCTATGTAAGCTAGAAAGGTCTTTTTATAAAAATAAAAAAATAAAGAAATTATATTGCCTTATTTAGAGCAATGTCCCTGTCTGACTGTCTGTTGCTTGCCTGAACCTGGCAAAGAACTTGTTCCTGGTCAAAATAACTTTGTCAATATCTAATCCATTCCATATTTGATGCACAAAACCATTCACAACTTGAAAAGTTGAGCCGGCACCCAACATGGTGTCAACCGTCACGAAAGGTCTTTTAATCAAAAAATTGGAACCCCTGATTTGAAATTTTTTTCCCCTTACATTGTTTGTGATATCGTATTTTATATTTCTCTAATAGATATTGTAGATGCTGGATTTTTATGTGTAGCTGTGCATATTTAGCTAAAGAACTTGGGTTATTGCAAACTTCCTTCTTGCCATTGCAACGTTTGATGCTACGACAAAAGGGTAAGCATGTTTACAAAGCCCATTGATTGTGTAAGCTGTTCACTTTCATGTGTTTTTGCCAAGGATGATGATGATTGGTCCTCGATGAAGATATTCTTTAAAGTTCGAAAGCAAAAGTACCTATAAGCATTAGACAAGTGGGTAGCTTTGCACCTTTAGATTTATGTGAAAATTTACTTGGTATTATTGTGGCATTAGACAAGTGGGTAGGTAATTGGAATGAATGTAGGCATGATTGAGCAAGAGCAGTGGAGATTCTTATGAAGGATATGAAGCTTTTTTTGTATTTCAATGAAGAGTTTTTTTAACAGAATTACTCAGCTCAGCTGCTAACATTGGAGAATTTCAGGTAACAGTTTATGAAAACCTTTTACTGAAAGTTTATGGATTTGACAGTGCTGCAAATATACACTGAATTGATTTGCTACACATACATGGAGAGTGAGAAGCTAGAATCCATTTTTTTTGCCTGTCAAGACAAGTCAGAGACATGACATACTAACATGCAACCCTTCTAAAGCTTGACGTCTCTTCTTGTATACTAATATGACATGCAAACCTGTTAAAGCTTAATGTCTCTTGTTGTAAAAGTTCCCGGTTGCATATGTTTGGGTGGTTTCAATTGTCAGATGTAGGATTTCTTGCTACTTTGCAAGTGTAGGATCATAGGCTTTTAAACTTCCTGGTCTTAATCCAGAGTAGGATGTCAAGAGCCCCCTCCTCCCCTCCCCCTTCTTTTTTTTGATCATTGTTGTTTGTTTATGCTAATGTGAACCTAAGGTTTTGGTAGTTTTCTGTCTTTGTAGAAATGGCATGAATAATCTGGACGATAGCTTTTTGCAAGTCGAATCATGGTCTCTGCTAAAGCTTTTCGGTTGTGTTCCAATGCAACTTTGTTCGTATCAAGCAAGTGCAGTCTGTTCCGAAGCACCCTGATGTTTTCTGTTTGCTACTACTGTCGTGATTGTTAAAGTGGTTGCGTTCATTTTTTCTTGAAGAAGTTAATCTTCTGTTAGAGGGTTAGGGAAAATTTGCGCTCATCTCTACTTTGGGTACATTTGAAATCTTGGATCTAAGTCTTTAGAAGATGCGTTAGCAATTCCCCCTTGTTAGGAGACTTGTGGGATGCTCTTTGTGGGGCTGGGCATTAAGTATTTATTTATTATGTCTTTAACATCCGACTATAAATAATAGGCTTTCTCAGGCATACCAAGGATTCAAAACGTAGTTTTGGTAGCGTTTTTGCTTTTCCACCTGGTACGGAAACATTTCTAAATCTGGCAATTTGGTTCTATATTTTGCTTGCTGCATGGTCGGAATGTGGTTTGCCATACTTCAAAACCTTGTCATTGAGGTCAGTTTACAACTAAGGGCCACATATTAAATCCATAGGCATAGCTCCTATTCAGATGACCACATGATTAGTTGTATATTTCACCAGAACATTTCATGCATTTGTATTTGGTATGTTTTCTTTTCTCCAAGGTTGACAAAAATCATGTTTCACTCTTTGTTGAAATGTTTTTGAACCTTCTTATAGATTGTTTGGATGATTGATAGTTTTCCATCGTGCTTTTGGTTGAAATTTGAGTCTAGGTCTTCATTTAATACATGAGATTAAACATCTTTTCTTTCATCTAGGTGGTCCATGTGGAAAGTTTTCTTTGGAGGTTGATGGTGTTGTTGACTACAAAACTACTAGAGTCTAGAAACACACCATATAAAAGTCCTTGGTATTTTGAATGTCCCTCTGGTGCAACAAGTGGGCTTTGAGACATTGCCGATTATCTCATTCAATGTACGAGAAGAGGTACAAACATTGGAGCCCCCTCCTCAAAAAACACACAATTTAAAAATACTGAAATGATGATATTCATTTGTGTGGAAAAGTCACAAAGGTCAAAATATTTTTGTTTAAAGATCTTTCTATTTAGCCAAGGGGATATGCTTCCTTGGACACCAATATTATGGTTATACTTGGTTTATTCATGTCATAATTTTTACTATTTTCCCTTGTGCAGATTACTTAGGTATGGTTCATTCTTGGTTTGTTCATGTAGTCATAATGCTCGTAAGGTTGCAATATTATTTGTTTGTTTCAAGTCCAATGTATCTTTTTGTTTCATGGGCATTGAGCAGAATATGTTATGTAATTAATTAACAATTATGTGATGAATGCATATTTTGTACGTCCAATAAATGGATAAATTGTCGGGTCGGTTACAATCGTCTTCGCATGCGCTGGCCAGACTAGTTTGGATAAGAATTGTGTTTTAATGGTATTTAATTATTTATTATCTATCATGATAGTAGAGTTGTCCATTGCATTCACTTTATTATACCTAAATAAATGAAATTTTGGAAGAAAAACTAATGATTTGTTATGAATACAAGAGAAAGTTGAGAGAGAATAGAGTCAAAGGATGTTGGAGGCAAAAGGAATGAATGAATTTCATTAGCATCGAGGGCGTATTTATAATACAAGGATTCTTCATCGCTAAGAAAACTGGCTAAGAAAAGTAAGGGCATGGACATTCACACTATTATTCTATAACACTCCCCCTTGAATGTCCATTACCAAATGAACATGCCTCGTTAAAAACCTTAATAGGAAAAACCCATAGGGAAAAATCCTAGTGAAGGAAAAAAGAGTGCATAATTCTTGATACGCCAACATGTGCTGCCTCATTAAAAACCTTTCCAAGGAAAACCCAATGGGACAAAACCTCGGATAAGGGAAAAAGAGTAGAACGCGTATAATCTCCCCCTGATATGAGCATCAACAGAAATCTCTGAGACGACGCAACCCAATTTTGCTGACTAACTTCTCAAAGGTTGCAGTTGGGAGAGACTTAGTAAATAAATCCGCCAAATTCTCACTAGAACGGATTTGTTGAACATTAATCTCATTTCTCTTTTGAAGATCATGAGTGAAAAAAAACTTTGGTGAGATATGCTTTGTTCTATCACCTTTGATGTATCCTGCCTTTAGTTGTGCTACACATGCAACATTATCTTCATGTAAAATTGTGGGAACATCTTTTCCTGAAGATAGACCACAAGTTCCACGAATGTGTTGAATCACAGATCTTAACCACACACATTCTCTGCTAGCCTCATGAATTGCCAAGATTTCAGCGTGATTCGAAGATGTGGCAGTAATGGTTTGCTTCATAGATCGCCAAGAAATGGCAGTTCCACCACAAGTAAACACATAACCAGTTTGAGATCGGGCATTATGAGGATCAGATAAATATCCGGCATCAGCATAGCCGATAAAATCCGTTGCCACTTCATGAGGATAGAATAAACCCATATTCATTGTACCTCGAAGGTATCGAAATATATGTTTAATTCCATTCCAATGTCTTCGTGTTGGACACGAGCTAAATCTTGCTAACAGATTCACAGAAAAGGAAATATCTGGTCGCGTGTAGCTAGCAAGGTACATTAATGCTCCAATAGCACTTAAATATGGTACTTCGGGCCCAAGGAGTTCTTCATCATCTGCTCGTGGTCTAAATGGATCCTTTTTCACATCAAGTGATCTCACCACCATAGGAGTACTTAATGGATGTGCATTGTCCATGTAGAATCATTTTAGCATTTTTGCTAAATAAGTCGGCTGATGCACAAATATTCCATTCTTACAATGTTCAACTTGTAAACCAAGACAAAACTTGGTTTTACCGAGATCTTTCATTTCAAATTCTTTCTTTAAGTAATCTGCTGCTTTTCGGATCTCTTCTGGAGTTCCAATCATGTTTAAATCGTCAACATAAACAGCGATTATAGCGAATTTGGATCCGGATCTCTTCATGAAAATGCATGGGCAAACAGGATTATTTATATATCCTTCTTTCAATAAATACTCACTGAGGCGATTATACCACATGCGTCCAGATTGCTTTAACCCATATAGAGATCTATTCAACTTGATTGAGTAAAGATCTCGTGGGTTCTTATTATGTGCTTCAGGCAATTGAAATCCTTCAGGGAGTTTCATGTAAATGTCGTTCTCATGTTTCCCATATAAATAAGCAGTAACGACATCCATAAGATGCATAGTGAGATTTTCATGTACTGCCAGACTCAATAGGTATCGAAAAGTAGTAGCATCAACTACTGGGGAGTATGTTTCTTCATAGTCGATGCCTGGTTTCTGTGAGAAACCTTGGGCGACTAATCGTGCTTTATATCTCACGATCTCATTTTTCTCATTTCGTTTTTGCACAAAGACCCATTTGAATCCAACAGGTTTTATGCCTGTTGGTGTACGGACTACAGGTCCGAATACTTCCCTTTTTGTAAGGGAATCTAACTCTGCAGTAATCGCATCTTTCCATTTTGGCTAATCTTTTCTTTCCATGCATTCCTCAACAGACCTTGGCTCATGATCCTCATTTTCATTCATGATATTCAGTGCTATATTATATGAAAACACTGTATCGACATCGATTTCACTTCGGTTCCATCTTATACCAGTCATGACATAATTGATTGAGATCTCATCATTATTGCAATTTTCGTGCACGAGTTTGTGGTGCAACTTCCACATTTGTCATGTCTGGGGACTCTTCTGGAGTCAATTTTTCCTCGTGTTGGTTATCATTATTCATTGCTCCTTTTCTTTTTCGAGGATTTTTGTCTTTGGAACCTATTGGTCTGCCACACTTCAAATGTGGCCTAGACTCATTAGCAATAGCACTTTGTCCTGCTGGGACATCAATTCTAATAGGAGCATTGGCAGCGGGGATGTTTAGTGACTCTCTTTGGGTCAGTAAACGCGTCTGGCATTTGATTCGCTAGAGATTGTAAACGAATTATGTTTTGAACTTTTAGTTCACACTGCTTTGTACGAGGATCAAGATGCCTTAGCAATAATTCGTTCCAACTTATCTCTTTACCCAACTGCTTAGATTCTCCCCCTAATGTTGGGAAAACTGTCTCATCAAAATGACAGTCGGCAAATCGTGCCGTAAACGAATCTTAGTGCGTTGAGGTGGGGCAATAGGTACATACACCGCACATCCAAAAGTTCGTAGATGGGAGATATTTGGTTCATGGCCAAAAACCAATTGTTGGGGAGAAAATTCATGATAACCAACTGGCCGTATACGGATCAATGTGGCAGCATGCAATATAGCATGTCCCCAAGCACTAGTTGGAAGCTTTGCTCTCATAAGCAATGGCCTTGCAAATAGTTGCAAGCGCTTAATAAATGATTATGCAACTTCTATGCCAATTGACATACAAAAATCATCAAAGGCTTTATACTTAAATTCACCAGCATTATCAAGACGAATTCTCTTGATAGAATGATCTGGAAAATGTGCTCGTAATTTAATCAATTGAGCAAGCAATCTTGCAAATGCCAAGTTACGGGTTGACAATAAACACACATGTGACCATCTAGTTGATGCATCAATTAATACCATAAAGTATCTAAATGGTCCACATGGTGGGTCTACAGGACCACAAATGTCACCTTGTATACGTTCTAGAAATGCAGGGGATTCCACCCCTATCTTAGCTGGTGATGGCCTTATGATTAATATTCCTTGAGAGCAAGCTGCGCATGAGAACTCATTAGTTTGAAGGATGTTCTGGTCCCTTAGAGTATGTCCATATGAGTTCTTTATGATTTTGCGCATCATTGTTGATCCGGGATGCCCCAATCTATCATCCATATGATAAAATCCTTTTCATTAGTAAACTTCTGGTTTACTAGCATATGTGCTTCAATAGGGTTAATTTTTGTAAAGTATAACCCCGACGATAATGATGGTAACTTTTCCAACACACATCTTTTGCCCAATGTAAATTTAATACGATGCAAATATTCAACGTTATTTGCATTGGTTGTCTCAATATGATATCCATTTCTGCGAATATCCTTAAAACTTAATAAGTTTTTTTGATACTTGGTGGAATACAATGCATTATCTATGTGAAAATAGGTTCCACCAGGTAGTACTATGTGAGCTCTTCCGGAGCCTTCAATTAAATTTGAACTACCCGATATAGTACTAATAGTCGCTTCTTGCATTAATAAACAAGAAAAATACTTCTTATTTTTCAGAATAGTGTGTGTTGTTGCACTATCTGCAATGCACATATCTCCTTCTTTGTTCATTACTCCAATTGATGAAGTGTCCATGATCTTCACTAAAATTAACGTCAGAAGAAATGTGATATTATTTCAAAAGTCATACATTAAGGAAGGAAAAATCTTAACAACATCTAGAAACTTAAAAGAAAATTAAAAGCCATGTTGATATGGGTAACATAAGCCATGCTAAGGATGTGCAGAAGAAAGGCAGCGCATGGCTCATTGATAGTTTCTTTTGAGGTACCTCTAGGGAGAATGGTGCGAACCAGAATGAAATAGAGGCAGCGACTTTCAGAGGAGAGATTGGTGTACTGAGGGTATTTGGTGGTGGATGGTTTGCCAAAGGCTTTGAGGAGTTCAAGACGAGCGTCTTTGATGTCAATGAGGGCAGGTTTAGAGAGGTCAGGGGAGATACCTAGTATGCGCTCGATGTTGAGAGGGGATAAGTGAATTTTTTTGCCAGACACAGAGGTTTTGTAAATGGGTTTAGAGGATTTGGGGGAGATGTTCTTGAGATTGGCATAAAATTCAAAGACTAGATTTGGGTAGCAGAAATCATCGGCATGAAAGAGAATGTCACAGCCAAGGGAGGATAAGGTGGAGAGAAAAGTGAACTTGGTACCTTGGAGGTTGTCAAGGTCCACTCTTGTCACAGTGGAGAAGGGGGCGTTGTTTCATGGATTCCAGTCGTTTCCGGAAGGCTTCCATGGAGTCGGCAGTGACTGGAGAAGGCCGAGGGATGACGGCTAGTTCGTCGGTGGAGGAATGGGTGGAATCGGAGTCTGGAGAGGCTGGTGGTTTCTTTGGAGGCGGAGCGTTTTGCATTTGGAGGCGCAGGAGTTTGTAAGGCGTTTCGTCATGTTTGAATGGGAGAAAGTTACTGGAATAATTGAGAATTGGAAGAGAGGGGTAAGTGTGAAAAGTGAAAAAGGGAAGAGGTGAAATAAATAGAGGAAGGAGAAAGAGGAGAGAGGGGAGGTGGTTGGGAAGGCAATGATGTGATGGGACGGTTAATAAAGGAGAGAGAGGGAACTTTGGGAAGGTAAAAGGATTTGAAAAAGATTTGAAATCCGTAGGAGAAGAAGGAGAGAGAGGGAAAAGATTTGAAAACCAATTTTATCTATATATAAACTGCTTTTGGAAAAAGGCAGTTTTATTTTGGAAAAAAAAATCAACTGCTGAGCCACATATGGAAGATGTGATCAGACGGTTGATAAGGCCAAAATTGATATATGATAACGTTGAGAATTTGACCGAGCTGATGAGGACATCAGACGGGCAAGATGGAAATCATACCTGTGAGGACGACAGACTCCCCCTCAACGAATGCATGGGAAGTGGAGGTCCTCAGGGTGTTGACTCTCCCTCAACTTATGCCTGCGTTGATCAAGGATTGAGGTGCAGTAGTCCTAGTTCACGGCGAATGTAGCAGAACTATTCTTCAAGGAGAGGTTTGGTGAAGATATCTGCCAACTGATGTTGAGTGGGAACAAATTCAAGGCTGATGTGGCCTTTTTCAACATGATCACGGATAAAGTGATGACGGATCTCGATGTGTTTGGTCCGTGAATGCTGTACCGGATTCTTGGTGATTTGGATGGCACTCATGTTGTCACATTTGATAGGCACATTTGTGAAGTGGAGGCCGAGGTCCTCAAGTTGATGAGTGATCCATAAGATTTGGGCGCACCATGAACCGGCAGCCACATATTCGGCCTCAGCAGTAGAGAGAGCCACTGAGGTTTGTTTTTTTGATCGCCAGGAGACTAAAGAGGCTCCAAGTAGTTGACAACCTCTTGTGGTACTTTTTCTATCAACTTTGTATCCTGCAAAGTCCGCATTAGTGTATCCACAGAGATGGAGGTCAGGCTGTCGGGGGTAACAAAGACCTAGGTTTTTGGTTCCTGCAAGATAACGCAAAATTCTCTTGACAGCGGAGAGGTGAGATTCTTTTGGAGCGCTTTAAAAGCGCGCACATAAGCAAACACTAAACATGATATCAGGTCTACTAGCTGTAAGGTAGAGGAGGGATCCAATCATACCTCTATATAGCTTTTCAGAAATTGGTTTACCTGTGAGGTCTGAATCAAGTTTGAGTGTGGAGGACATTGGAGTTGATGAATGCTTGAGGTGGTCAAGCTGATACTTCTTAAGTAGTTCCGAGATATACTTGCTTTGATTCAGGAAGATACCGTCTGGTGATTGCTTGATTTGGAGGCCAAGGAAGAATGTTAATTCTCCAACGAGGCTCATTTCAAATTCAGCACTCATGAGATGAGAGAATTCGTTAACAAGAGAATCATGTGAGGCACCAAAGATGATGTCATCAACATAGATTTGTGCAATGATGAACTCTCCATTCTTTTCTTTGATGAAAAGAGTCTTGTCCACTTTGCCTCGTTTGAAGTTATTCTGAAGTAGAAATTTACTGAGGCGGTCATACCAAGCTCTTGGAGCTTGTTTCAGTCCATAGAGGGCCTTATGCAGACGAAAGACATGATCCTGATGGTGGATGTCTTCAAAACCTGGTGGTTGCTCAACATAGACTTCTTCAATGAGATCACCATTGAGAAAAGCACTTTTAACATCCATTTGATGTAGCTTGATGTTTCTGGATGAGGCAAAGGCGAGGAGTATCCTGATGGCCTCCAGGCGAGCGACTGGAGCAAAGGTCTTATCATAGTCAATGCCTTCTTCTTGATTGTATCCTTTAGCAACCAACCTTGCCTTGTTTCTGGTGATAGAGCCTGCTTCATCCAACTTGTTGCGGAAGACCCATTTAACACCTATGACTGGATGATGATGAGGTCTGGGAACTAAGGACCAAACTTTACTTCATTTAAACTGGTTTAGTTCTTCTTGCATGGCATTGATCCAACTAGGATCTATTAAGGCCTCATTGTGGTGTTTGGGCTCAATCTGCGAGACAAAGGCATTAAAAGCACAGAAGTTTCTTAATGAGGATCTTGTACGGATACCTGTGGTGATGTCTGAGAGGAGATTATCAGCTGGGTGAGCTGCTTTAAACTTGTAAGAGATCTCCGGTGCTGGTGGAGCTTGAGGTGGAGGCTCCTGAGAGGATGAGGCACGAGGTGAGGATGTAGCTTCAAAAGGTGGTGATGCATCCTCAGAAGATGGTGATGCAGCCTCAGGAAGAGACGATGCAGCCTCAGGAAGAGGCGATGCAGTCTCAGGTGGTGGCGATGCGGCCTCGGTGGTGGGGAGCTCAGGAGGCGTCTCATCATCACTATCTTTCTCAGGAGGACGTAAAACTGCTTGACTTAATGAGGTAGCCTCATCAAAGACAACATGGATGCTTTCTTCTACAGACCTTGAGTGTTTGAAATAGATTCTGTATGCTTTGCTGGTAGAGGAATATCCAACGAAAATTCCTTCCTCGCTTCGCGCATCAAATTTACTTGTTGGTTTCTTTCCATTGATGTGAACGAAGCATTTGCAGCCGAGGACCTTGAGATGGCTGATGCTTGGCTTCTTCCCTTTGAATAGTTCATAAGGGGTCTTTTTCAGAATGGACCGAATAGTACACCGATTTAGAATATAGTTTGATGCATTGATGATCTCAGCCCAGAGGAATTTTGGAAGCTTGTTGTCGCATATAATTGTTCTTGTCATGTCCTCTAATGTGCGATTTTTCCCCTCAACAACTCCATTTTGTTGGGGGGTTCTTGGAGCAGAGAAGTTATGAGTGATTCCCATTTCGGCACAGAATGCTCCAAACATATCTTTGTTATCGAACTCCCTGCCATGATCTGTCCTTATAGCTTTGACAGAGTTTCCTGTGAGGACCTTGAGTTGCTTGTATAGTTTTGAGAAGTGTGTAAAAGCTTCTGTTTTGCTTTTCAAAAAGAACACCCAGGTAAATCTTGAAAAATCATCTATAATAACAAGAATATATGAACTTCCACCGAGACTTTTATAGGGGATGGGACCACAGAGGTCCATATGGAGGAGGTCAAGACATTTTGAGGTGGTCACAAACTTAATAGGTTTAAAAGATGTTCTTGTTTGTTTGCCTTTGGCGCATGCTTCACAAACCCGATCTTTCTTATATTTATGAGGCGGGAGACCTCGGACAAGGTCTGACTTATGCAACTTTTGTAATGTTTTCATGCTAACATGACCCAAGCGTCGATGCCATAACCATGTTTCCTCAGTTCCAGCCTTAAGGCAGGAGAGGTCCTCAAAGGATTCACTTAGATCTATAACATGCACATTGTTCATACGATGCCCATGCAATATGACTTGATGTGACTCTGTAGATACTACACATTTATTTCTATCACAGCTGACTCTATTACCTTTATCACAAAACTAAGATATACTAAGAAAATTATATTCTAGACCCTACATGCAAGGAATTGTTGAGGTCCTTACCGACCTTCCCAATGCCGAGGATCTTGCCTTGGCTTTTTTCTCCAAATGTAACTTTCCCGGTTTTGCTGGTTTTCAGTTCGCAAAACTTGGTTGGATCTCCGGTCATGTGACGAGAATAACCGCTTTCCAAATACCATAGGTCGCTGTGAGTTTGAGGCATACCTGCATCAGAGGACATTATACCTTTCTTGGATTTTGACAGACAAGTTGCATCATTAGGTCTAGGGATCCAGATTTCACCAACTTGAAAAAACTTAGAGGCCTTAGGTGAATTTGGGAGTCTGTCTCGAGAGGTTTTTGGAGCAGGCTTTGAGGTCATTTGAGGGTGAGCTTTAGGACAGTTTTTGTGATGTTGCTTTCTGTGAGGAGTCAGTTTAGGAGTAGGGAGGAGAGGTCCTCTTGGAGAATGGTTTGTGGAGTAGTTAGCTCGAGGTTGGAAAGGAGGAGATGTAAAGGCCAATTTATTGTTGTAGGGATGAGAAGCGGTGACTGCCTCATTAGATAATTGGGTAATGGTCTTATAGCAGTCTTTGACCTCAAACGATAGTCTGTTGCTTTCTGTGAAGAGGAGGTCATTTTGAGAGGTTAGGTTATTATTGGCCTCACTGAGACTTTGAACATGTTGCGTAAGATACTTGACCCTTTCAATCAATGATTTGGAATATTTAAACAGATGCAAGCATTTGTGAGCGAGATGTAAAGGTGAGAGATTGAGGAGGTCATCAATGTTTACCTCTTCTTGGTGTGAGGATGTTTCTGGTTCCTCATTCATTTGAGTCATCAGACAGACATTTGCAACCTCATCAACATCGCTGTTATCCTCACTTGAGTCACTGTCACTCCACGTTGCAAGCATAGCTTTTCGTTGTTGTGGTCTGGGCCTCATGATTCTTTTATCTCTATTCTTTCTCGCATGAGGGCAATCTTTGATCAAGTGCTCTGTGCTACCACAACTATAACAAGCAAAGGGGTCATATTCATCTTTCATAGAGGCCTTACCTTTTGGTTTTCTGTATTGTCCATCCTTGAGGTAGCCTCGAAAGGTTGGATTTTTCTTGTATAATTTTCTGAAGCCTCTTGCCAACATAGCCATTGTATCTTCTTCATCCTCATCTGATTCCTCATCAGGATCCTTGGCTGCTTTGAGGACAACTCCTTTAGGCTCTGTGAGGTCACTAATCAATTGGATCTCATGGGCCAACAATTTCCCTATGAGTTCTTCTAGCTTGAGGACTTTCAGGTTCTGCGCTTCTTCTATGGCTGTGACTTTTGGTCCCCACTTTCTCCTTGGCAAGCATCTGAGGATCTTTCTGACTTGTTCCTCATTGGAATAATTCTTTCCAAGTGACTTGAGGTAGTTAGCAATGCTGCTAAATCTTTTGTACATCTCTTCAATGGATTCTTCTTCTTCCATTTTGAAGGCCTCATATTTCTGAACAAGAATGTCCAGTTTGATGTCTTTAACTTGGCTTGTACCTTCATAAGAGGTGACCAAATATTCCCATACCTGTTTAGCATTTTCACAATTAGAGACACGTTCAAAATCATTTGGATTTAAACTGCAATACAACAAATTTAAAGCCCGAATATTTTTTCCCAATGAGGTGAGCTCATCGGCTGTCATTTCTGATCTTTCTTTCGGGACATCTTGGTTTGCAGCATTCTTCTTTGTGGGAGTGGAAAAGTCGCCTTCAGTGACAATAATCCAGAGGTCCTCATCTTAGTCTCTGAGGAAGATTTCCATTTGTCTTTTCCACATTCTGTAATTTTCTCCAGTGAGAAGAGGTGCCCTTGTCCATGAGCGACCTTCAAGAGCTTCGGTTGTGTTGAGGCTGGCCATGATCTTTACCACGAGTTGTTAGACTCTTCAGATTTGTGGACCTACTCTGATACCAATTGAAATAACCCTAGAGGGGGGTGTTTAGGGTTATGAAAAATTCTGCACTTTAAACAACACAACCAAGTTAAATAGCACTTTTAGATACTGAAAATAACTTCTTTATTATTGAATAAAAGTGCTTAAGGAGGAGGTTACAACTCGGCTGGGATGAGGATTGTGAGGTCCTCAGCACAGCTTACAAAGGCAGAAGACTAGGTAGCTGTCTTCTAATCTTGAGGCCTCACAGAAGAGGCGATTTCACACAGTGACCTCACTTATCAGTAGATCACTGAACTCAAATGTTTATGCGACCTTATGAGGTCCTCACCAGCTAGATCCCTAGTTACTACACTCGCCACAAATCAAATGTGGTTACACTCAGAATTAACACAATTCCTACACTCAGAGTTTTCTTTCACAAAACTCCTACAACTGATTTTCTTCCTTCGAAAACTATTATATTGAAGAGAATGGATTTTCTCTTTTATATTGGTCTCCTCAACGACTTCATATAGTTGTCGTGTTTGATTCTTGATTCTTTCCAGTTTGTGTTGATCTTGATTAGGTAAGTATCTTCAATCAATGCAACGTTCCAAAGGAGATCTGTTTCCTTTCTTAACTTGATCTTCACGTGCTCCCTTGCCTTTCTTTCTTTCTCCTTTCGTTTTGTGTCTGAAAAGGAAATCAAGATTTATCATATCTTAAAAATAAAGGGAAGATATAGGAGTAAGATATCTCGGATACTTCCCTGAATTAGCTGGATGATCTTTCAAACAAAACACTTCTTGTGTTAACATCTGAGGTCCTCACAGATGGTTGCTCAGAGGTCCTCATGATCAGTTGAGGTCTCTTCAGGTCACATAAGCCATGCTACAAAATTTCCCATTAAAATCTATATGGTAATATCCTAGTCCATAATAGTCTCGTCATTGCCATCACCGATCAAATGATCGATATTTCCTTCAGGGTGGGAAAAGAAATCGGAAACATCTAAGTGTGACACATCGATTGATCCATCATCTTGCATAAAATTTGTCTCTATCTGTTTTCCTTTGTTATTTATTGATGCTTGATAAAGATCCACAAGATGTTTCGGCGTATGACAAGTACGCGACCAATGTCCGTTTCCTCCACAACGATAGCATGGACTTTCCTCAATATGTTTGGCTTTATAATGTTTGGTGTCCCACTTCTGGTGGGCAGATGATCTTTTAAAGGAGTTGCCATGACCATAACCACGACCACGACCACGACTGGGGCCGCGGCTTGGACCACGACCACGACCACGTTGACCTCCATGACCTCGACTACTGGTGTAACCTCTATTGCCCCTCTGGTGATCGTATGTTGCCATATTCACTTCAGGGAATGGGGCAGAGCCAGTTGGGCGGCTTTCATGATTTCTCATTAAAAGCTCATTATTCTGCTCTGCTACCAGTAGACAAGAAATCAATTTCGAATATTTGTCAAACTCCTTTGCACGATATTGTTGTTGCAAAATCACATTATTTGCATGAAAAGTGGAAAGTGTTTTTTCCAATAGTTCTGCATCTGTGATTGGTTCACCACACAATTTCAGCTGTGAGGTAATTCGAAAAAGTGCTGAATTATATTCAGCTACAGATTTATAATCTTGAAATCTGAGATGCATCCAATCATATCGGGCTTTTGGTAAAATGACCGTCTTCTGGTGGTCATATCTTTCTTTCAAATGGTTCCATAGCTCATATATATCTTCAGTCGTGAGATACTCTATTTTAAGACAATTATGGAGGTGGTGGCGCAAGAAAATCATGGCTTTGGCCTTGTTTTGGGCGGAGGCTTTGTTGTCCTTTATTATAGTGTCTCCCAAACCTTTGGCAGCCAAATGAATCTTAGCATCAAGTACCCAGGATAAATAATTTTGACTAGATATATCCAGGGCAATGAACTCTAGGTTGGCCAGGTTCGACATGGTACTATAAGAGGCGTACAAATAGCATGTTAGGGACAAAGATATCCAAGTGAAAAAGTATATAATATATATATATATAAATATATGTATATATATATATATATATATATATATATATATATATATATATAAATGAATCATAATCATGGAAAAGAAATCAAAGATTATCATGTAAAGTTAAATATTATTAACAACGATGCAAGCGGTAAGCGGCCATCGGCAAGATATCATGTGATATGGCTTAAGTGGCAAGATCATTTGAGTGGACGACATGATGAAAAAGGAATCAAAGATGATCATGCGCCTAATAAAAAGAATGTATGGCATAAGCGGCAAGAATCAAAGATATCAACATTTGATCATAAAATATAATTATTAATGGACGATATAAGAAGATATTATATGCCGATATTAAATATTAGCAGTGAAGAAAAAAAAATTGGTTCATCAACAACATTATGTAAAATTTAATAATTGCGGTAGATTGAACTTCAAGTTCGCCAACGATATTTGAAGAGACATATCACATATGGTGAACTTCATGTCACCAATGAAATTGGATAAAATTCTCATTATTAGGATGAACTTCCGGTTCACCAATAATATTGGTATTAGTAGTGAGGTTGAGGTGAACTTCTGGTTCACCAATAACATTGATAACTACGTTTCATGACTAAAATTTTAGGGGTTTTTAATAGTGAATTAGGGAGAGTTTTATGTGTGAACCTTGATTTTTATTCCAATTTCCCTACTACACTTGGTGTTGTTGTTTTTGATGTGAATTTGTAGGTTTTGAGGCCAAAACACTAACTTTCTCTCAACTTCAGACAAGAGTGAATATACCACGGACCTCTACATGTCAAACCCAAACCGTGGTACAAATTTGGGACGGAAAGGAGCAAGGAATGGCCGGGCAGCAGCAACCTCGGGCAACCCGAGGTGGTGGCCACGGTCCGTGACGGTTCAGCTCCTTGTGCCAACTCATTTTTTGCGAAGGAAAGAAGAAAGAAACGAAACAGTGGCAACCTCGGGCAGCCCGTGGTGATCACCACGGTCCATGTACGGACTATATGGACTGTACGGACCGAGGCGGACTGCCTATGTAGAGCGGTTTTTTTCGCGAGTAGAAAAGGAAGGAAGCGACGGTTTTTCAAGGGAGAGTCATTTTCTATCAGTTTTCCTTCATTCTTTGGCCGTCAAGGAGAGAAAAGAGAGCCCTAATACTTCCATTCTACTCCTCTTCCCCACCATCAAGATTCAAGACCGAATCGATTCAAGAGAAACCAAGATCAAGATTCGCAAAGGAAAGGAGCGACGTTCGCGGAGAAGGTTCTACCCCGGGATCGAAAGGCTCGACGGGTTGTATTCTTCGCAATTCTATTCTTTCTTTTCGATTTCCTTCTTAGTTTTGAGATTCAATTGTGATGATTGGAACTTGTTTTGTGTTTTCATTGAATATAAGTGAGTAGTTTCTTTGAATTCTAGGGTTTTACAACCCGAAACAATGTGGTTTCATTAATTGTTATTAGTTTGTGCATGAATTCTTGATTAGAATCAATAGAAGGTTGTGTTTACCATGTTTATGAGTATTCTTAAGGCCTTGGATATTTGTAAGTTTGAGATTAACCTGAGAAGTACTGAAAGGTGAATTAGGGTAATCTGACTACCAACCTGTCTACCTAGGTTTGCGAAAGTTGAAAAAGGAGTAGTGAACTAGGGAATCATTAGATAACCTGACCTTTTGAGACCTTCAATTCTGATTAACCTAAAAGGCACACGAAAGTTGTTGATTAGGTTGTTTAGAATAAATCTATTTAGCATCGAAAGGGCGATAGGATTTAGAGGTTATCGATTCTTGATTCATTCTTGAATGTATGATTGTGCAGGCTAAGTTTTAGTAATTGAACTCGTTGTTAGGTTAGCATCTCCCTAGAAATCTTTCTCTCTTGATTAGAACTCTTTGATTGTTTTTCCCTGCTTTATTAGTTTAATTAATTGTTAAACCATTTTTCAAAACCCAAAATCTTATTAGCTTAGCAATCGCATTAGAGATTAGTTTTCTGTGCTGCTAATTGAGTCCCTGTGGGATCGACCTTGACGTGCTACTACGTACACCGTGCGCTTGCGGCCCTGTCAAACATTAATAGTTAGATTGAGGTGAACTTCTGGTTCACTAATAATATTAGTAGTTAGATTGAGGTGAACTTCTGGTTCACCAATAATATTAGTAGTTAGATGGAAGTGAACTTCTGGTTCACTAATAAAATTATATAAGTTGTAATATTAGTGTGAACTTCAGGTTCACTAGTGAATTTAAACGAAAATTCAATGGGAGAGTAAAATTTATAACAAAAAATATATATAAAAAAGGGAAGAGAACACTCAATACTTATGCAATAAATACCATTTAACGAATTAACTGTATAAGTGCATGACAATATTAAACTATATTTAACCCAAGTAACAATGAACATACAAATTGATTAACCAATACGGTGTATAATAAAAAAATAATAATTTGGAATAATGAATGAAATTGTGATTCGGTGGTAAAGCGGTAGATCATGCATTTGGTAAAATAAACAATTCTATTCAGCGTCTATCCATCCCCAAAAGGCACTAAAGGTGGTTTGGAATTATTTTACGAACTGTGGGTTGAAACATAGAGAATTTGGGGGTGTAGTAAGAGAAGTCAGTTCATCGCAAACAATCAATTGAAACTCACCTTGAGATTAAAGATCTTGAGTTAATTTCCAACTATCTCGATTCAACGATCCAAATTATGTGGATGAAAGAGCTTGGTGCTGATAACGTGTTATGAATACAAGAGAAAGTTGAGAGAGAATAGAGTCAGAGGATGTTGGAGGCAAAAGGAATGAATGAATTTCATTAGCTTCACGGAGTATTTATAATACAAGGATTCTTCATCGCTAAGAAAACTGGCTAAGAAAAGTAAGGGCATGGACATTCACACTATTATTCTATAACATGATTAAATTTATATTTTCAAAAATTTACAAATTGTTTTCAAATTTCCCCCAGAGTACATCATATGTTATACAATAATGATTTTAATAATATTTTCTTATAACTTTTGATAATTCCTACATGAAAATTATATCAATGAATTGAAAATTAAGGGTTCCATGGTTTTATTATTATTTTTAAATTTTAAAATATCAATTTTAGGTTTTTAAAACCTTTTAGTTTCTAATGTTAAATTTTAGTTTTTAATTATTATAATTTAAAAATTTTATATTTTAATTTTCAATAATCATGGTATTCAACGTTGAATTTTTCATATTTTATTTTATAATTTTTGAATTTTCCGTTCTAAATTTTTATTTTTTATTTTAGATTTTTATTATTGTGCACACTATTAATTTTTAAAACTCTAAATTTAAAATTTTAAAATTTATTTATTTATCTATTAATTTTTTGAATTTTTATTGATTTATTTTTTGATTTTATATATATAATCTACAAATTTAATATTTTTTAATATTTATTTTTAATTTTTTTCAATGTTATTTTATTTTCATATTTTTTTTACAAATATTATTATAATTAAATTTTGAAAATATAAATAATTTAATAAAAAAGGTGAAGAAAAACAAAACATTAAAATACAAAATAAAATCCTACAAATATACAATTTTCAAATATTTTAAAAACTTATAAATTTAGTAATAAAAAAAGTATAATAAAAATAAAATCCTACAAATATACAATTCTCAAAAAGTTTCAAATTTCAAAATTTGTAAAATAAAAAAAATTGAAATTAAAGATTAGAAATTCAAAACTTTAGAGATACGAAATTATAAACATTAACTTAATTAATTAATCAGTAAGTTAAATATAAATAAATTAATAGTTCAAAATTAGAAACTAAAATTTTAAATTTAAAAATACTAATATAAAATATAAAACTAAAATTATTCAAATCTTCAAAAGAATAAAAATTTAAAACTAAAATTCAGAGTTAAAAAGTAAAATATAAACAAACTAATAAATATTCAAAAATTAAACATAAAAAACAATAAATTTTAAAATTTTAAAATTTTAGAAAATTTAAATAGTTAAAAATTAAAAATTCATATAATTAAAATATTAAACTATTCAACAACTCAATCATAAAAAATATCCAAAAATAAAAAATTAAAATCAAATATTAAAATATAAAAGACATGAAACAAATAAGTAAAAATAAATAAGTAATTGCTCAAATGTAAACTTCAAGGTATTTTAGGGTTTATTGTTAGGGTTTCGGTTTAAAGGTTTATGGTTAGGGTTTAGGCTTTAATTAGGAATTAGGGTATAGGCTTTTGAGGGTTTAGGGTTATTAGGGTTAAGGCTTTTCGCATTAGGAGTTAGGGTTATCGGGGTTTAAGGCTTTTAGGGTTTAGGGTTATTAGGGTTTAGGGCTATTAGGGTTTAGGTTTAGGTTTATAGGATTTTTAGGGTTAGTATTAAGCTTTAGGGATTTAGATTTAGATTTAGGGTATTAGGGTTTAGGAATTTTAAGGTTTAGGGTATAAGGTATAGGACTATTAGGGTATAGGGTTAGGCTTTAGGGTTTTCGAGTTAGGGTTTAGTGTTTTAGGATTTAGGGCTATTAGGGTTACCGGTTTTTAGTGTTTAGGTTTTAGGTTTTTTAGGGTTCAGGGTTCTACCGTTAGGGTTTAGGGAATTTAATGTTTTTGTTTATTAGGGTTTCCAGTCTAGGGTTTCTAGGGTTAGGGTTTAGGGTTCAGGGTTTAGGGTTTAGGGCTATTAGGGTTTTTGGGTTTGAGGGTTTAGGGTTTAGGGATTAGGGTTTTTGGTTTTTGGTTTTTGAGCTAGGGTTTAGGAGTAATAGGGTTAAGGGTTTAGGGATAAGGGTTTTTGGAGTATAGGCTTTAGGGTTTTCTAGGAATTACAGTCTAGGGTTTCTAGGGTAGGGTTTAGGGCTCAGGGTTTACGGCTATTAGGGTTTTTGGGTTTTAGGGTTTAGGGTTTAAGATGTAGGGTTATTAGGGTTTATGGTCTAGAGTTTAGGGTTTAGGGTTTAGGGTTACGCAAACCATAATAACCCTAAACCCTAACTCTAAAACCCTGATTCCTAATACTCCTAAATCCTATTAAACCTAAGCCTAAACCGTAAACCCTAAACCCTAAACCCTAAAAATCACGAACCCTAAACCCTAAACTCTAAAACCCTAAACCCTAACTCTAAAACCCTAAACCCTAAACCCTAACTCTAAACCCTGATCCTTAACCCGAAACCCTAAGTCCTAAACCCTAAACCCTAAGTACTAATCCTTAAACCCTAAACCCTAAACCCTAAGTCCTAAACCCTAAACCCTAAAACCCTAAAACCCTAAAACCCTAAACCCTAAACCCTAAACCCTAATCCTAAACCCTAAACCCTAAACCCTAAGTCTAAAACCCTAAACCCTAACCCTAAAAACCTAAACCCTACACCCTAAAAACCCTAAACCCTGATAACCCTAAAACCCTAAACCCTAACTCTAAAACTCTAAAGCCTAACCCTAATCCCTAATAACTCTAAACCCTTATAACCCTAAAAACGCTAAACCCTAACTCTAAAACCCTAAATCCAAACCCTAAACCCTAGTAATCCTAAACCCTAAATATAAAACCCTAAATCCTAACCCTAATAACCTAAACCCTACACCCTAAACCCTAAACCCTAATTCCTAATAACCCTAATCCGTAATGCTAATATCCTAAACCCTTATAGCCTTAAACCCTCAAAATCCTATACCCTAATTCCTAATTAAACCCTAAACCTTAACCAAACACGCTTAAATTCCTTTGAAGTTTACATTTGAACAATTATTTATTTATTTTTATTTTTTTGTTTCATATGTCTTTTGTTTTAATTTTTGATTTTTAATTTTTAACTTTTTATGATTGAATTTTTGAATAATTTCATATTTTAACTATATAAATTTTTAAAACTTTTAAAGTTATAATCAATTATTATTATTTTGTATTTTATTTTTGAATATTTTATTGTTTAACCGTTTAGTGTTTTATATTTTATCTTTTAACTTTTAATTTTATTTTTTAATTTTTATCCATTTGAATAATTGAATATTTTATTTTTATATTATCGACTAATATTTTCAGTTGTTAAATTTTGACCGCTAGTTTTGAATTATTAGTTTTTTATATTTAACATATTGATTTTTAATTAAGTAATTAAATTTTTGTTTATAATTTTTGAATTTCAATATTTTTGAATTTCTAATATGTAATTTCTAAATATTTTATTTTTAAAATTCTGAAATTTGAATCTTTTTAAAAAATTTATATTTTTAGGATTTTATTTTTATTTTAATTTTTATGTCCTAAATTTATTATTTTTTCAAATATTTGAAAAATGTAATCTTTTAAATTCTAACTTACAATTTTTTTTCATTTTGTATTTTAATGTTTTGTTTTTCTTAACCTTTTTTATTAAATTATTTATATTTTCTAAATTTCAATAATAATATTTGGAATTGAATATGAAAATAATAAAAATCAAATAACATTGAAAACAGTAAAAATAAATATTTAAAATATTAAATTTGTATATAAAATATAAAATCAAAAAATAAATCTAAAAATTTTATAAATTGATCAATATATAAATAAATTTTAAATTTAGAGTTTAGTGTACAATAATAAAATTCTAAAATTCTAAAATTAAAAATTAAACAAAAAATTATAAAATTATAAAATGAAAAATGAAAAATTAAACATTGAAATCTATGAATATTGAAAATTAAAATATATAAATTGCAAATTATAATAAAATAAAAAACTAATTATGACTCAAAAATATTATATAGTGATAGGTAACTGCTTCCTTCCCAAAAATTACGTTGTATCTCTTCCCACTCTCCCTCGAGTGCTTGACAAAAAATGTCACTAAGTTTTCCAAAATAGTCAAAATTACCACTGATTTTTACAAACTGTCATTATTGTCACTCAACTTTCTAAAATAATAAAAAAAATGCTATTGAAACCTGCTATAGCTGGTTGTTAACTTGTTAAAAGATTGTTTGGACAAAAATGTTACTCAACATTATAAAAATGTAAAAAATGACACTGCAATCAAATAAAATAAAAAAAATCACTAATTTTCATTTATTTAATTTAATATATAAAATTATTCAATTTCAACTAAAGATTCACTAGAAAGTAAAAATTTAGTTTATAAATCATGTAATTGTAAATTTTTTTTACGATTAGGATTTTATATAGTGATGTTGAATTTTTTTTTTATGTTTTCTCTATAAAAATTTATTTTATTTTATTTCTTATTTTGTTATTAAAATATTTATGATAATATTTTCTTTATGACTTGTTCTCTGTCACTTTTTTCTGACTATGATCTATAACACATTACTTTAACGTTAAATTATAGTGAAATTGAAATCTACAATAAACCAACCTTTGGGGGTGCTTTGATTTAACGAACCAACCTTGAACTTTAATATTAGACGAATTGACCTTAACACCTAATTTTTTTAATGAACCGTCACCGAGTCCAACTCGTCAGAAGTATGACGTGGCGGTGGTGCTTGCTTACGTGGAGAGTGTTTTAGCCAAAAAAAAAAAGAAAATTTTTTTACTGAGTTGGATTGAATAATCCAACTTTTTTCTTTTTTAAAAAATTCCACCACAACCCCTCTCTCTCTCTCTCTCTCTCACACACACACACACACACACACACACACACACACAAACCCCCCCTCCCTGCGCCCCGACCCATCCCCCCCCCCCCCAACCTCTCACTTTCTCTCTTAACCACCATCACCCTTCCTCACCACTGCCACCACGGCCACAACCTCCACCTCACCCCCTTCTCTCTCTCTCTCTCACACAACCCCCCAACCTCTCTCCTCTCATTTTCTCTCTCTATAACCCTCTCTCTGCCAATCAACCCCGACGCACCACCACCCTCACTTTCTTCTTTATTCTTCCCCACCTTCTTCAAAGTCGTCGTCGCCTCCATCTTCGCCTCTGATGAGGTCGTCATCATCGCCCACAATCCTAGCTTTAAATCCTAGCTTCGTCACTGTGTATGGTGGATGAGCTGGATGAGCTGCTAGAAAAGGGGTACATACGACCAAGCACGTCACCATGGGGAGCACTGGTACTGTTCGTGAAGAAGAAGGATGGTAGCATGAGGTTATGCATTGATTACCGGGAGTTGAACAAGATTACCATCAAAAATCGATACCCTCTACCTCGCATTGATGATCTCTTTGACGAGCTGCGGGGTGCAACAATGTTTTCGAAGATAGACCTGAGATCAGGATATCACTAGCTAAGAATCCGAGAGGAGGACATCTCTAAAACCGCCTTCTGAACTCGATATGGTCATTACGAGTTCGTAGTAATGCCGTTTGGGCTCACAAATGCACCAGCCGCTTTCATGGACTTAATGAACCGAGTGTTCAAGCCGTTTCTAGACAAGTTTGTGGTGGTATTCATCGATGATATATTGGTGTACTCAGGAACACGGGAGGAGCATGCGAACCACCTGAAAGAAGTGCTGACGACTTTGCGTAGTAACGAGCTTTATGCGAAGTTTAAGAAATGTGAATTTTGGTTGGAGCGAGTAGCGTTCTTAGGACACGTGGTGTCTAAGGAAGGAGTAGCAGTGGACCCTCAAAAGGTGGAGGCTATCACCAAGTGGCCGACGCCGAAAAATGCCACTGAGGTTAGGAGTTTTCTGGGTTTGGCAGGCTATTATAGGAAATTTGTTCAAGATTTCTCGAAAATCGCCACCCCTTTGACCAATTTGACTCGAAAGTCAATAAAGTTCGCGTGGTCGGAAAAATGTGAGCAAGCGTTTCAGGAGTTGAAGAAGAGACTTACCTCGGCCCCTATTCTCGCTCTACCTCAAGGGAACGAAGGATTCATCATCTATAGTGACGCATCACATGGTGGATTGGGTTGTGTGCTCATGCAGAATGGGAAAGTGATTGCGTATGCATCCAGACAACTGAAGACACATGAGAAGAACTACCCCACTCATGACCTGGAGTTGGCAGCAGTGGTTTTTGCACTTAAGATTTGGAGACACTATCTTTATGGGGTACACTGCGAGATATTCACCGACCATCGAAGCTTGAAGTATCTATTCACACAGAAGGAGCTAAACCTTAAGCAGACTCGATGGTTGGAATTTCTGAAGGACTATGATGTGAACTTTCAATATCATCCCGGGAAAGCCAATATAGTGGCTGACGCCTTGAGTAGGAGACCCTATCCTGCTGTAAACCACTTGATGATGATGTCGCACGAGCTGTGCGAGGAGTTTAGGAGGTTGGAGATTAACGTGGTGACACCTGGAAGGAAAGCTGTCTTGAATGCCATGGAATTACAACCTACTCTCATGGAAGAGATCAAGAGGACTCAAGAGCTGGATTTGCAGCTTGTCAAGATACGGGAGGAGGTTTTGCAAGGGAAGGCCCCTGGTTTCGTGATTCACGAATATGGTACATTACGGTTCCATAACCGCGTCTGTGTACCTAACATGGAGGAGTTAAAGAGGAAGATTTTAGAAGAAGGGCACAATACACCATATTCTGTGCACCCAGGGGGAAATAAGCTTTACAAGGATCTGAAGCAGATGTTCTGGTGGAGTAATATGAAACAAGAAGTGGCGGACTTTGTGGCGAAATGCCTCACTTGCCAACGGGTCAAGGCAGAACATCAACGACCTGTCGGACTTCTGCAGCCACTAGACGTTCCCAAATGGAAGTGGGACTCGATATCAATGGACTTCGTAGTGGGTCTGCCAAGGACCAGGCGGAAACACAATACGATATGGGTAATTGTGGATCGATTAACCAAGTCGGCTCATTTTCTAGCCATCGCCAATAATTGGTCCCTAGACCAGCTAGCTCAAGCCTATGTAAGAGAGATAGTAAGACTACATGGAGTCCCCAGTTCTATAGTCTCGCAGAATGCAGATTCGATGCGGATTTTGGAAGAAGTTGCAGGAGGCGTTTGGTACCAAACTCAAGTTTAGCACCGCTTTCCACCCAGCTACTGATGGGTAGACTGAGAGGACTATCCAAACCCTTGAAGATATGTTGCGAGCATGCGCATTAGATTTCAAAGACTCGTGGGATGACGAGTTGACTATCATTGAGTTCTCCTACAACAACAGTTATCATGCTAGTATTGGGATGTCACCATTCGAAGCTTTATATGGGAGGAGATGTAGGACTCCCTTCTATTAGCAGGACATCGATGAAGCTCTAACGATCGGACCGGACCTAATACAGGCCACTACTCAGAAGGTTCGAACCATTCAAGATAAGATGAAGGCAGCACGAAGTCGACAAAAGAGCTATGTTGACAGGAGGAGAAGACCTTTGGAGTTCGAAGTAGGAGAACATGTGTTTACGGGTTTCACCGAAAGGAGTTATGAGATTGATCGATCGAGGAAGTTAACACCAAGGTTTATCGGGCCATATCCAATCTTAGAACGCATCGGAAAAGTTGCCTCTGATTCTGTTGCCAGGAGAACTTCCAAGAGTGCACAATGTCTTCCATGTGTCACAACTCAGGAAATATGTTCCAGACCCAACTCATGTGATCGATCCTGAGCCACTTCAGCTACAAGAAGATCTGAGCTATGAGGAGCAACCGTTGGAAATTTTGGATCGTAGAGAAAAACAACTTCGAAGGAAAGTGGTCCCCTTGGTGAAAGTGCGATGGGCAAATCATGCCACAACGGAAGCAACCTGGGAAACAGAAGAAGAGATGAGAACGAAATACCCTCACCTGTTTCACTCTTAAAGGTACGTCAAGTTTCGAGGACAAAACTTCTTTTAAGGAGGTAATGATGTAAAACCTCGAGTTTTAGGGAGAACGGAACCGTTAGGATTGTTACCGAACCGTTAGGCTTAAGTTTAAGTTTCGAAGACGAAACTTCTTTTAAGGAGGTAATGATGTAAAACCCCGAAAAATCCAAAGATGTTGACCGTGACGTCGTTAGTAAATTAGGTTTGACTTCGTTATTTATTATTATTCGTTTGTGTTTATTTTTGCTAACACTTGAGCTCGTATGATCGTGAGGGACTAACAAGGGTATATCGGTAATTTCGTGGGTTTAGTATTATTAGTACTACTCTAATTATTACTATTAATATTATTGTGTTATATGAATAACTACGTGAATATTATTTTGCTATGTGATTACTATTAATAATATTATTATTAGTGTTATTATTATTATTACTATTATTATTATTATTAGTTGTTTTTAGAAAAATCAGTTTTGTTAGTGTTGGGTTGGGTTGACTTGAGAGCTATGAGCTGAGTTTTGCATAAGACACTAATAATCCAAAGTGAAACATTAAGCGGGTTTATTGTTTTGATGCCTTTGATAGGCTAATGTTTTTGCGGGCGGTAACCCGGAGACTAGAATTTGGTGCCTGTATGGGTTATGTGTCAGGAGATCAGGGTTTCACCCCTGATATAGAATAGATGATTTTTGATGCCTTTGGTAGGCGATTGTTTTGATGCCTTTGGTACGCAATTGTTTTGATGCCTTTGATAGGCTAATGTTTTTGCGGGCAATAACCCGGAGACAAGGATTTGGTGCCTGTATGGGTTATGTGTCAGGAGATCAGGGTTTCACCCCTGATATAGGATAGATGATTTTTGATGCCTTTGGTAGGCGATTGTTTTGATGCCTTTGATAGGCTAATGTTTTTGCGGGCGATAACCCGGAGACCAGGATTTGGTGCCTGTATGGGTTATGTGTCAGGAGATCAGGGTTTCATCCCTAATATAAGATAGATGATTTTTTATGCCTTTGGTAGGCGATTGTTTGATGCCCTTTTGTAGGCGAATGTTACTCTAAGGGATATGGTATCCCGCCCGCATAATAAAATATGGATTGGTTGGGTTGAGGAAGGTAGTTAAGGGATTAAAGGTTTGACCAGCGTTGCCCAGTCACCGAAATCCACCCCTGACCCCCAAAAAATCTTGCACGTAACCAACTGTTTCATTCAGGCGTTGCTCTGTTTTTGGGTTACCTTATGGTTTTAACCACCCTTTGAGTTGGTGGACAAAAATAATAAAAACCATGATAAAAATAATAACAAAAGAGGGGGGGAGGGGGGAAACAAGGGTTGGATTGGCAGAAGTGAATGAGGAACAGAGAGGGGGAGGGTTGTGGTGCGTCAGGCCATATAAGATTTAATAATACGAACTTTGACTCCTTGCTGGCGTGGATTATTCATCACTGTAAAACCTCGAAAAATCCAAAGATGTTGACCGTGACGTCGTTAGTAAATTAGGTTTGACTTCGTTATTTATTATTATTCGTTTGTCTTTATTTTTGCTAACACTTGAGCTCGTAGGATCGTGAGGGACTAACAAGGGTATATCGGTAATTTCGTGGGTTTAGTATTATTAGTACTACTCTAATTATTACTATTAATATTATTGTGTTATATGAATAATTACGTGAATATTATTTTGCTATGTGATTACTATTAATAATATTATTATTAGTGTTATTATTATTATTACTATTATTATTATTAGTTGTTTTTAGAAAAATCAGTTTTGTTAGTGTTGGGTTGGGTTGACTTGAGAGCTGTGAGCTGAGTTTTGCATAAGACACTAATAATTCAAAGTGAAACATTAAGCGGGTTTATTGTTTTGATGCTTTGATAGGCTAATGTTTTTGCGGGCGATAACCCAGAGACCAGGATTTGGAGCCTGTATGGGTTATGTGTCAGGAGATCAGGGTTTCACCCCTGATATAGGATAGATGA
Source organism: Portulaca oleracea (assembly GCA_029582165.1). Lineage (NCBI taxonomy): Eukaryota > Viridiplantae > Streptophyta > Magnoliopsida > Caryophyllales > Portulacaceae > Portulaca > Portulaca oleracea. Next base: position 17,369,297 of record CM055875.1, read on the forward strand.
TTTTTGATGCCTTTGGTAGGCGATTGTTATGATGCCTTTGGTAGGCGATTGTTTTGATGCCTTTGATAGGCTAATGTTTTTGCGGGCGATAACCCGGAGACCAGGATTTGGTGCCTGTATGGGTTATGTGTCAGGAGATCAGGGTTTCACCCCTGATATAGGATAGATGATTTTTGATGCCTTTGGTAGGGGATTGTTTTGATGCCTTTGGTAGGCGATTGTTTTGATGCCTTTGATAGGCTAATGTTTTTGTGGGCGATAACCCAGAGACCAGGATTTGGTTCCTGTATGGGTTATGTGTCAGGAGATCAGGGTTTCATCCCTAATATAGGATAGATGATTTTTGATGCCTTTGGTAGGCGATTGTTTGATGCCCTTTTGTAGGCGAATGTTACTCTAAGGGATACGGTATCCCGCCCGCATGATAAAATATGGATTGGTTGGGTTGAGGAAGGTAGTTAAGGGATTAAAGGTTTGTGAAATGGTTTGACTTGTTCCCTCTCCCTCAAATGAATTGAAATGAACTTAACTTGTTTTTTAACGTTAGGGGTAGACATTATTGAGATTTCCCCCTCATTTTTGAAATGTTTTGTTTTCAGGTGATGATCAATATGCTGGGGACGGGAATTAGAAGTGAGGACGACATGTCTAGAAGTCGTTAAATATGTTATGCTTCTTTTTGAAAGACTTGAAGTTAGTTTGAGGTTTATTTCTAAGTATGAGTTTGGTAGTTGGTTTGCCGTTGACAGAAAGTTGTAGTTTTCCTTCTCGCCTTGTATTCCTTCGGGGATACGGCAGTGACGCCCAATAAGAGTTTGAGTCTTCCGCTAAATTTTGTCTGTTAACGTTAGTTTGACTTTGACTTTTCTATAATTGAATTTCCGGGGCGTTACAGAATGGTATCAGAGCTCTGGGTTGCGACCTAGTAGCTGCTCAGAGTCCTTTAGGTTTAGTTGGACCCTAGGAAGCTAAGTCGGAGTGATGAGCGTAGGATGGGAAAAGGGTTTTATGCTTTCCTATTATCACATGATTATGGCTATAATTTTCTATGTTGCTAATATGTTCTAACCCTGTAGGATGGCTCAACGCACACACTGTTATCATCATCCCACCCCGTGTTTTCACCGTTATACTCCCATTGCCCTCAAGGGGAAATTGGGAACTCATATGATAAACTTCTACGACGAGATTGACAAGTACACCAAAGACGTTTCGAACTCATGCCTTCGTGGTAACGAGGAGAGTCAGGCGAACGCATTTTTGCTCACGCTTTGGGACGACCCTCGGTGGGGCCATACTGTACCATTATTGCTACCACCCCCACTCCCGGTCGAGGAGTATCCCCACCCGTGTTGTTGGTGTAAGAGGTACCGAGTGGAGTCAGAGCACCGAATTCCGGAAGTCTTCTCTGAGATTGTCAGGATTTGGAAGCGTGATGTAGAAGAAGTTCAAGTGAACCCAGCCCCAACACCTGTCATGGATATGGATCCCGAGAGTGACCCAGAGGAAGATCCAGAAGAGGATTCTGTGGAGGATTTCGTGGAGGACTCTGAGCCCGAGGTGACCTCTGGAGTTACAGTTGCACCTGCAGATGAGCCCGAACAGGAGACCGAACCCGAGGATGAGGTTATGGTGGACTAAGAGACAGGAGAAGACCCCGAAGAGGACTCGGGGGATGAGTCTGATGATCCAGATTGGACTCCGATCACAGCTAGGAAGAACCCTCTGTGTAGGAGGATCATATGAGTGAAACAGTAATAGTAGTATTAGAATTGGTTGCTGTAACTTATTTATGCATGTTTAGCTTGATTGTGATATATCTCTAAGTGTGGTGTGTTGTTTCCTTGTGTGATAACCCCAATATAGGGGATAGATATACATACTACGACGCTGGTGTGCAAGTATTATAAATAATAGTCTTGATTTTAGAGATGATAGTATATATCCTCTTCTTTCTTTTCAAATGATGCGCGATGAAAGAGTATGTGGAATATGATGCTATTACCTGGGCTTATCTATTGAAATATGTTGCAGTTTTGTATATGCTTAGAACTTTTATGAGATAGTTTGATTGAATGGTCCCTCCTTAGAATTGGTGATTTACACTGTGAGATTAAACCCTAAGTAGTCTAAATCGACCCTTTGAACCAGGATGTCGGACATGAACGGTTCTCAACCCAACAACGGTAATCGGGAGCGCCCGCAAGCTGCAGCCGAACAACGCCCTCAAACCGCGACTTAATTGCGCCAACGTCTTCCTCACTTGACAACAGGGCCAAGTACAACAGCACCAGGGAACGACCTTGCTAGCCTGCTGATGATTGAGATGCTTAACAAGCACGGGGATCTACTGAAGAGGGTGGTAGATCGACAAGGAGGAGAAAGGGAAGATGATCCCTCCGCTCTTCTCCAAAGGTTCAATAGCTTTAACCCGCCCACTTATACAGGGGTAGCTGACCCCAAAGTCTTTGAAGAGTGGGTTAGAGAGATCGAAAAGATTTTTGATACGACACGCTGTCCTGAGAAGTTGAGGGTGGATTTTGCTGCATACCACCTGAAGGAGGAGGCCGACCTATGGTGGGCTAGTGTGAAGGAGATACGGACTAAACCGAGTTTTGACTGGAACCATTTTAAGGTTGTGCTGAAGGATTAGTTCTACCCTATGTCTCTTCAAAAGGCGAAAGAAAAGGAATTCATGGACTTACGCCAAGGAGAGCGTGGCGTGCTTGCTTACTCCACTAAGTTCACCGAACTATCTCGGTTTGCACCTGCTCTTGTGTCTGGTGAACAATTGAGGATGGATCACTTCTGGGATGGATTGAACTGCAAGATTCAGGATCGGATGTCATCACATGAGTTCACGTCTTACCAGAACATGCTGAATGTTGCCCTCACTGTAGAAAGGGTAATGCACGACATGGAGCGACAACTTGGCATACAAGGGCATAAGAGGAAAGAGTCGCCCCGTTTCAACCCACCTCAACCCTACCAAGAGAAGAGGTTCCGCCCCAACAATTGGAAGAGCAACCGACCTTCGGGGCGTGGGCCATTGCATATGCCTATCTGTAGGATTTGTGGTCGACCCGGCCATTATCCTCGAGATTGTAGAGCAGGAGCTGCAAAGGGAGGATGTTTTAAGTGTGGGAGTCTCCAACACCACATCAAGCAGTGCCCTCTACAGAATTCAGGGGGCAATAATAGTGGAAACAATGGAAACAACGGAAACTGGAAAGCCCCGCAGTCTACATATCAAATTGGGGAGGCTATAATGGAAACCAAAGGCCGCAACAACAAAATTGGGGTGGTCCCGGTGGAAATCAGAACAACCAAGGGAGGCCAGCAAGCCCGCCTCGTCAGCAGCAACAACCGCCGCGTAACACAGGAGGACGAGTGTATGTGATGAGGAAGGATGAGGCTGAGAATGAAGCGGACGTCGTGACGGGTACCTTCTCTCTCCACCTCTACAATGTCTCTGTTTTATTTGATTCTGGTGCTAGTCATTCTTTTGTTGGACGAGCTATAATAGAGAAGGCTAAGATGAAACCCTCGGAGAATAGTAAGCCTATGTCGGTAGCCCTACCCACCGAGGATACCATTAGTTGTGGAGAGTTATATGGTGGATGTCCTATACTGATAGCAGGTCAGGAATTTGAGGCAGACCTCTATATGTTTGATCTCATGGAGTTTGATGTTATTTTGGGGATGGACTGGTTAGCAAAATATAGAGTTCAGATAGATTGCTACAAGCAAAAGGTGACCTTAGTAGGACCGAACGGGAAGAAGGTAGTGCATTAGAGTGATAGGCATCTTCAAGGTGTAAGGATTATCTCTGCCCTCAAGGCTCAGAAGTTGTTGGGCCAAGGTTGTGAAGGGTTTTTATGCAATGTAATAGACACCAAGGCGGAAGAGCCTACGATTAAGAGCATTCCGATAGTTCAGGAGTTTCTTGATGTCTTCCCGAAGGAAATTCCGGGAATGCCCCCACTCAGGGAGGTGGATTTCTGCATCGATTTGGAGCTCGAGGCAGCACCTGTTTCAAAAGCCCCATATCGAATGGCGCCCGCAGAGCTAAAGGAATTGAAGACTCAGCTGGATGAGCTGCTAGAAAAGGGGTACATACGACCAAGCACGTCACCATGGGGAGCACTGGTACTGTTCGTGAAGAAGAAGGATGGTAGCATGAGGTTATGCATTGATTACCGGGAGTTGAACAAGATTACCATCAAAAATCGATACCCTCTACCTCGCATTGATGATCTCTTTGACGAGCTGCGGGGTGCAACAATGTTTTCGAAGATAGACCTGAGATCAGGATATCACTAGCTAAGAATCCGAGAGGAGGACATCTCTAAAACCGCCTTCTGAACTCGATATGGTCATTACGAGTTCGTAGTAATGCCGTTTGGGCTCACAAATGCACCAGCCGCTTTCATGGACTTAATGAACCGAGTGTTCAAGCCGTTTCTAGACAAGTTTGTGGTGGTATTCATCGATGATATATTGGTGTACTCAGGAACACGGGAGGAGCATGCGAACCACCTGAAAGAAGTGCTGACGACTTTGCGTAGTAACGAGCTTTATGCGAAGTTTAAGAAATGTGAATTTTGGTTGGGCGAGTAGCGTTCTTAGGACACGTGGTGTCTAAGGAAGGAGTAGCAGTGGACCCTCAAAAGGTGGAGGCTATCACCAAGTGGCCGACGCCGAAAAATGCCACTGAGGTTAGGAGTTTTCTGGGTTTGGCAGGCTATTATAGGAAATTTGTTCAAGATTTCTGAAAATCGCCACCCCTTTGACCAATTTGACTCGAAAGTCAATAAAGTTCGCGTGGTCGGAAAAATGTGAGCAAGCGTTTCAGGAGTTGAAGAAGAGACTTACCTCGGCCCCTATTCTCGCTCTACCTCAAGGGAACGAAGGATTCATCATCTATAGTGACGCATCACATGGTGGATTGGGTTGTGTGCTCATGCAGAATGGGAAAGTGATTGCGTATGCATCCAGACAACTGAAGACACATGAGAAGAACTACCCCACTCATGACCTGGAGTTGGCAGCAGTGGTTTTTGCACTTAAGATTTGGAGACACTATCTTTATGGGGTACACTGCGAGATATTCACCGACCATCGAAGCTTGAAGTATCTATTCACACAGAAGGAGCTAAACCTTAAGCAGACTCGATGGTTGGAATTTCTGAAGGACTATGATGTGAACTTTCAATATCATCCCGGGAAAGCCAATATAGTGGCTGACGCCTTGAGTAGGAGACCCTATCCTGCTGTAAACCACTTGATGATGATGTCGCACGAGCTGTGCGAGGAGTTTAGGAGGTTGGAGATTAACGTGGTGACACCTGGAAGGAAAGCTGTCTTGAATGCCATGGAATTACAACCTACTCTCATGGAAGAGATCAAGAGGACTCAAGAGCTGGATTTTCAGCTTGTCAAGATACGTGATGAGGTTTTGCAAGGGAAGGCCCCTGGTTTCGTGATTCACGAATATGGTACATTACGGTTCCATAACGCGTCATGTACCTAACATGGAGGAGTTAAAGAGGAAGATTTTAGAAGAAGGGCACAATACACCATATTCGTGCACCTGTGGGAAATAAGCTTTACAAGGATCAGGCGGATGTTACGGTGGAGTAATATGAAACAAGTGGCGGACTTTGTGGCGAAATGCCTCACTTGCCCGGTCAAGGCGAACATCAACGAACATCAACGACCTGTCGGACTTCTGCAGCCACTAGACGTTCCCAAATGGAAGTGGGACTCGATATCAATGGACTTCGTAGTGGGTCTGCCAAGGACCAGGCGGAAACACAATACGATATGGGTAATTGTGGATCGATTAACCAAGTCGGCTCATTTTCTAGCCATCGCCAATAATTGGTCCCTAGACCAGCTAGCTCAAGCCTATGTAAGAGAGATAGTAAGACTACATGGAGTCCCCAGTTCTATAGTCTCATGCAGATGCGATTCGATGCGGATTTTGGAAGAAGTTGCAGGAGGCGTTTGGTACCAAACTCAAGTTTAGCACCGCTTTCCACCCAGCTACTGATGGGTAGACTGAGAGGACTATCCAAACCCTTGAAGATATGTTGCGAGCATGCGCATTAGATTTCAAAGACTCGTGGGATGACGAGTTGACTATCATTGAGTTCTCCTACAACAACAGTTATCATGCTAGTATTGGGATGTCACCATTCGAAGCTTTATATGGGAGGAGATGTAGGACTCCCTTCTATTAGCAGGACATCGATGAAGCTCTAACGATCGGACCGGACCTAATACAGGCCACTACTCAGAAGGTTCGAACCATTCAAGATAAGATGAAGGCAGCACGAAGTCGACAAAAGAGCTATGTTGACAGGAGGAGAAGACCTTTGGAGTTCGAAGTAGGAGAACATGTGTTTTTACGGGTTTCACCCACGAAAGGAGTTATGAGATTCAGTCAGTCGAGGAAGTTAACACCAAGGTTTATCGGGCCATATCCAATCTTAGAACGCATCGGAAAAGTTGCCTACAAGTTGCAACTGCCAGGAGAACTTCCAAGAGTGCACAATGTCTTCCATGTGTCACAACTCAGGAAATATGTTCCAGACCCAACTCATGTGATCGATCCTGAGCCACTTCAGCTACAAGAAGATCTGAGCTATGAGGAGCAACCGTTGGAAATTTTGGATCGTAGAGAAAAACAACTTCGAAGGAAAGTGGTCCCCTTGGTGAAAGTGCGATGGGCAAATCATGCCACAACGGAAGCAACCTGGGAAACAGAAGAAGAGATGAGAACGAAATACCCTCACCTGTTTCACTCTTAAAGGTACGTCAAGTTTCGAGGACAAAACTTCTTTTAAGGAGGTAATGATGTAAAACCTCGAGTTTTAGGGAGAACGGAACCGTTAGGATTGTTACCGAACCGTTAGGCTTAAGTTTAAGTTTCGAAGACGAAACTTCTTTTAAGGAGGTAATGATGTAAAACCCCGAAAAATCCAAAGATGTTGACCGTGACGTCGTTAGTAAATTAGGTTTGACTTCGTTATTTATTATTATTCGTTTGTGTTTATTTTTGCTAACACTTGAGCTCGTATGATCGTGAGGGACTAACAAGGGTATATCGGTAATTTCGTGGGTTTAGTATTATTAGTACTACTCTAATTATTACTATTAATATTATTGTGTTATATGAATAACTACGTGAATATTATTTTGCTATGTGATTACTATTAATAATATTATTATTAGTGTTATTATTATTATTACTATTATTATTATTATTAGTTGTTTTTAGAAAAATCAGTTTTGTTAGTGTTGGGTTGGGTTGACTTGAGAGCTATGAGCTGAGTTTTGCATAAGACACTAATAATCCAAAGTGAAACATTAAGCGGGTTTATTGTTTTGATGCCTTTGATAGGCTAATGTTTTTGCGGGCGGTAACCCGGAGACTAGAATTTGGTGCCTGTATGGGTTATGTGTCAGGAGATCAGGGTTTCACCCCTGATATAGAATAGATGATTTTTGATGCCTTTGGTAGGCGATTGTTTTGATGCCTTTGGTACGCAATTGTTTTGATGCCTTTGATAGGCTAATGTTTTTGCGGGCAATAACCCGGAGACAAGGATTTGGTGCCTGTATGGGTTATGTGTCAGGAGATCAGGGTTTCACCCCTGATATAGGATAGATGATTTTTGATGCCTTTGGTAGGCGATTGTTTTGATGCCTTTGATAGGCTAATGTTTTTGCGGGCGATAACCCGGAGACCAGGATTTGGTGCCTGTATGGGTTATGTGTCAGGAGATCAGGGTTTCATCCCTAATATAAGATAGATGATTTTTTATGCCTTTGGTAGGCGATTGTTTGATGCCCTTTTGTAGGCGAATGTTACTCTAAGGGATATGGTATCCCGCCCGCATAATAAAATATGGATTGGTTGGGTTGAGGAAGGTAGTTAAGGGATTAAAGGTTTGACCAGCGTTGCCCAGTCACCGAAATCCACCCCTGACCCCCAAAAAATCTTGCACGTAACCAACTGTTTCATTCAGGCGTTGCTCTGTTTTTGGGTTACCTTATGGTTTTAACCACCCTTTGAGTTGGTGGACAAAAATAATAAAAACCATGATAAAAATAATAACAAAAGAGGGGGGGAGGGGGGAAACAAGGGTTGGATTGGCAGAAGTGAATGAGGAACAGAGAGGGGGAGGGTTGTGGTGCGTCAGGCCATATAAGATTTAATAATACGAACTTTGACTCCTTGCTGGCGTGGATTATTCATCACTGTAAAACCTCGAAAAATCCAAAGATGTTGACCGTGACGTCGTTAGTAAATTAGGTTTGACTTCGTTATTTATTATTATTCGTTTGTCTTTATTTTTGCTAACACTTGAGCTCGTAGGATCGTGAGGGACTAACAAGGGTATATCGGTAATTTCGTGGGTTTAGTATTATTAGTACTACTCTAATTATTACTATTAATATTATTGTGTTATATGAATAATTACGTGAATATTATTTTGCTATGTGATTACTATTAATAATATTATTATTAGTGTTATTATTATTATTACTATTATTATTATTAGTTGTTTTTAGAAAAATCAGTTTTGTTAGTGTTGGGTTGGGTTGACTTGAGAGCTGTGAGCTGAGTTTTGCATAAGACACTAATAATTCAAAGTGAAACATTAAGCGGGTTTATTGTTTTGATGCTTTGATAGGCTAATGTTTTTATGGCGATAACCAGAGACCAGGATTTGGAGCCTGTATGGGTTATGTGTCAGGAGATCAGGGTTTCACCCCTGATATAGGATAGATGATTTTTGATGCCTTTGGTAGGCGATTGTTATGATGCCTTTGGTAGGCGATTGTTTTGATGCCTTTGATAGGCTAATGTTTTTGCGGGCGATAACCCGGAGACCAGGATTTGGTGCCTGTATGGGTTATGTGTCAGGAGATCAGGGTTTCACCCCTGATATAGGATAGATGATTTTTGATGCCTTTGGTAGGGGATTGTTTTGATGCCTTTGGTAGGCGATTGTTTTGATGCCTTTGATAGGCTAATGTTTTTGTGGGCGATAACCCAGAGACCAGGATTTGGTTCCTGTATGGGTTATGTGTCAGGAGATCAGGGTTTCATCCCTAATATAGGATAGATGATTTTTGATGCCTTTGGTAGGCGATTGTTTGATGCCCTTTTGTAGGCGAATGTTACTCTAAGGGATACGGTATCCCGCCCGCATGATAAAATATGGATTGGTTGGGTTGAGGAAGGTAGTTAAGGGATTAAAGGTTTGTGAAATGGTTTGACTTGTTCCCTCTCCCTCAAATGAATTGAAATGAACTTAACTTGTTTTTAACGTTAGGGGTAGACATTATTGAGATTTCCCCCTCATTTTTGAAATGTTTTGTTTTCAGGTGATGATCAATATGCTGGGGACGGGAATCAGAAGTGAGGACGACATGTCTAGAAGTCGTTAAATATGTTATGCTTCTTTTTGAAAGACTTGAAGTTAGTTTGAGGTTTATTTCTAAGTATGAGTTTGGTAGTTGGTTTGCCGTTGACAGAAAGTTGTAGTTTTCCTTCTCGCCTTGTATTCCTTCGGAGATACGGCAGTGACGCCCAATAAGAGTTTGAATCTTCCGCTAAATTTTGTCTGTTAACGTTACTTTGACTTTGACTTTTCTATAATGTAATTTCCGGGGCGTTACAATCACTGAATCGAAAGTTCGTATTATTCATTACTGAATCGAAAGTTCGTATTATTAAGTCTTATATGGCCAAAAGTTTGTATTATTATAATCCAATTTCCCTTTTAAGAATAAACTAAGAAATAAAATAAAATAAAATAAAATTTTACAGAGAAAGCATAAAAAAGTCAATATTACTTTGTAAAATCCTAATCGTAAAAAAATAAATTTACGATTACATGATTTATAAACAAAATTTTTATTTTCCAGTGAATCTCTAGTTTCTTTTTTTTTAGGAAAGAGACAGTGTAAGTGAATCTCTAGTTGAAATTGAATATTTTTATATATTAATTTAAATAAATGAAAGCTAGTGAATTTCTTTTATTTTTTTATTTGATGACAGTGGCATTTTTTAGTTTTTTGGAAAGTTGATTGGCATTTTTTACTTTTTTGGAACGTTGAGTGACATTTTTGTGTAAACAATATTTTAATCAATTGACAACTTGCTATAACAGTTTCTCAGTCTCATTTTTTACTATTTTAGAAAGTCGGGTGACAATAATGACAGTTTGTAAAAATCATTCACATTTTTTACTATTTTGGAAAGTTTAATGATATTTTTGTTCAGGAACTCTCTCTCCATCTCCTCTGTGTCTCAAAAAACAGCCTTTTGATATTGGATACGTGCATTGAGGTGGAGTCGGAGGAACATCTTAGAAAAGCTAGGGTTTTACCCTTTCTCATTGTTCTACATCAATATCAAGTAATGTGTGTGGGTTTATAGTTAAATATGTGAGTTCCAGTCGATGCTTTTCCAACATTACTATATTTTAATGTTCCAGTTCCATTGTCTAATTAATACTTGACAACAAATATGCAAAGATGAGGGAGGGGGGCTATTAGCAATATCGATTTAAACAAGGATCCCTGACAAAAATGCTAAAACCAGCTGTAGCTGTCAACTGTGAAGACCAAAATGTAGGTTGCATTCAGATTTCTGAAACTCTTTATGCATTTAAAAAAAAAAAAACGCCTGAACTGAAGCATCAAGCATGCATTAGTTTTATCACTCTTTTTAGCACTCCAAGGATGTAAAATACCATGAACCACGTGACAAATCACATGACCCTCTCTCATCTTTTTCTACTGATGCTAATCTCAATACTTAGTCAAACAAATTAAGCACCACATGACCTCACACTAGCTTCAGATCCCTAGAGCAGATCACTGTCACTCTCTAATCCTTTTTTAAACAATAAACTATGCTTTTATTCTAAATCCTATATAATTAACTTAAACCCATATCAAAAACCTTCCTCCTCTCTTAGAAACTTGATCTGTTATCCTATAGAAACCATGAAGATGAAAATGTCCGGTAAATGCAGAGCACTTGTTGCTGTGATTGCACTTATTTTGCTGTCATGGGTCAGCAGCACTCAATCCAGGTTGCTTTTGGTCTCCACTCAGTCTCTGAAAGACTTGCAGTCTCAGCAGAAGAATCCCTTCAAGAAGATCGACTCCAGCTTTCGAAGAATACCAAGAAGCAGATCAAATCCAACCCAGAATAGGTAAAATTTCTGCTATTCAGGTCTGCAATAAGAGCAGTTGGGTGCAATACGGGCTTTTAGATAGAATAGGCAGCTCTCCTTTCAAGACTGAATGTCTCCACAGTTTTTTTGGTAGATTTTTTGAGTTTACCTTGTGTAGTGTACTGTGTACATGTAAAACTCTTTTTGATGCATCTCTGACAGTTTCTTCTGCAATACTATATGTAGAGTTATTCAATTTGCAGCTACTCACACTACCTTCTGATGTAATTATCTAATTGTTGGCTATAAGTTCGTCACTGTCTCGTATGTGTGAATTGAGTTATTTTGTACGAGAGTTTCTACAAGCGTCACTCATGAGACTCTTATGCTTGAACAGAGTTGGGCGCCACGCATAGCCAAATTTTCTCTTTTCATATGAAATGAAGCTCATCTCAGAAAACTTAACTGTGAGGATGTCTCAGAAAAGAGTTTGCTCCATGAAGAGTTAGTGTTGTATCCAGCAGTTGCATCAGCCTTTTTGATGATAATTGATACACAGACATAGTGTTAGTAGGAGTGAAGCTGCCCTAGATCTGGGTCTCCCCACCCACTGCACTTATGCAGGATACACTCGGAGTTGTTGTCATTGACATAGTTGTGCATACAACTTACGCTTTGTTGCTCTCTAACTGTAACCTGTAAACTTCAACTTTAAGTTTGCAAAAATTACTAGGAGTTGCAACTTGTATGTATATCAGGAAGATCCCTTATGAGGAAGGGGCCTGATGCATGTTCTTGTACTGAAGTAAATGCAAAAGCTGAATCAGTTGACAAAAATGGTCTCTTTCATTGATAATAAACCTTCCAATGTTCCTATCTCCCTACATATATATCTTTCACAAATCTGCCTTCTATTATGGTCTCTCTGGAAGATTTTTCAATTAGGTTTTAACAATTTTACAAAGCTGCCTTCTAGTGAGTTGCCTGCTTTTTTCGCTTCAGCATTTACCAGCGAGTGACGTCAAGACATAATCTGTTTCCTCATCTTCTTTATGTTTGTTTTCTGGGAATCCTTCTTTGAACTGTTACCATGAGGGTTCTTTCTTTTAGAGGAACCACCTTCTGCAGAGCCAAATTCCTCTAGGAACTCTTTGTAAACAGCTGAGTTTAGACTTCTGTCTTGACCTCTACTGTTCAGGTTGGCTTGAGAATCTGGAAGAAACGTACGAGTCATAGTTATTAAAATCCCGATTCTGATCGACGATCCTATAATTTTGTGATCCAAATTCCTCGATACGATTCTACTATCTACACACAATCCACGATCCTACATGTGTTAATTCTGATCCTAATTAACTACCCCATGGATTCGAGTTAAGATCCGATTTTAACCACCTTTATGAGTTAATGACAACTTGAGTTGGGAGGATCAGTAATCAAAGAGAGAAGGTAAAACACAGTTTCTTCTAAAGTGGAACAACAAAAATAACATTGATCAACTAGGCATTTGAAAAGATTTGTGAACACCTATTTTTCTTTCACAAATATTTCTGACAATAATACATTTATAATGACAGTATTTCCATTTTTGGTAGAGCACTGGGACATAGTTCTGTGAGAACAAAACCATGCATACCCATAAAACTAGACCAGGCAAAAATTGACCCCCACCAAAAAACCTGCCCCACACCCGGCAGAAAATTCTGGGTTTTGAACGTGTTTCCTGAAACTTAACTGAACTTGAAAAACCTGGTAATTAGTGGGTCCAGCCCGACTCATACCCGAAATTGTCGACCTGTTTCTCAAATCAATAAAAAACTGACGATTTTGTAAATTTATCATGCTTTTTTACTTTTACAACTTTTCATTTTTATTCTTTTTCACTCCTGATTATAGTTTTTATCCACCAAAATATGTCATATTAGAGACGTACATATTCATTTGTCTTTATTCTTCTTTATAATAGTGACGGATAACAAAGTAAAACTATTTTGAGCAATAGAAAGGGGACAAAAAGTAGCGAAAAACGATGGTAAAGTCAATTTACGTCCAATAACTTTTCATTTTTGTACTTTTTCACTCCTAATTATAGTTTGTTGTTTACTTATGTTTCCGCAATTTAGTTTTTGATACAGCGTTTATCGGACTTATGGATGTCTAAGAAGCATACTATGGAGGTCTCGAGTCTTGTTTTGTTAAAATTGTCGATTTTCGACTTTCAACTCCAGAAATATCCCTTGGAGCATCAATGACACCGTTATAAACTGGGAAGTTGTATTCAATGGATAATTTCTCCTTTTTTTAATATATATACTTAGCTATATTTGCTTCATAAAGCAGTTAAACAAATATCAATCATAACTCAAAAACTCTAGCCAAACAGCCGAAAACAGAAATACACCCTAGCCGTATCTAGCCGAGCCCGAAAACACCAAACCCATATTTAACTGAACACATAATACATCGACCCGCATGTAATCCACCCACCCATAAGTATAAAGCTGGAATCAGATTTAAGAATTGGAAACTACACAAGAAGCTTGAACCTATTAGAGAAGTATAAACACATTTAAAATTTATGTAAGATTAGATGGTTGCACCTCTTTATAAAAATTCTTGATGCATTTATTCTCGCCTATATAAATTGCATACCACTATTATGATATATTGTAAAACTTTTGGTCCTGGCCATGGGCGGAGCCAAGGGGGGTTTGTAGGGCCTGGCACCCCCATGCCAATAAGGAGATATATGCCATTGGAGAAAAATAGGTATATATTAGTTTAGTGGTAGTGTAATTGGTAAGTGTTTACCATTGGTTAGATTTGGTTAAGGGTTCGGACTGGCCAAACAACATGCCACTAGCGATATTCATCCTTTTTGGGGATTTTCTATTAATTTTATATATTTGTTTTACAATTTCATTTATAAGAAACATAATAAGTTAATACTTCTACCTTTTATTTTTCTTAATTAGACTACAACTTATTTACTTAATTGTTTCACCATCTCATATGAAATATTTACCTTTTCTTTCTTGTCCCTTTTAAATATAAATTTTAAAGTTTCTAAATTCTCTTTTCTAATTGCCTTGTGATGGTAAACAATATTGTATATTAAAATTTATTGTTTCTAACTATGGTCTTGTTTTTCCATTTACTTTCTTTCCTTATGTAGAATATGACAATATTAATATCTTACTAATTATATTTAAAGAAGATTTTATAGATTGTACTTGTATTCATATCCTTCTCCAAGTCTTGTTATAAAATTAATATCACAGTGAATTAGTTTTAATTTACTATTGATTAATTATGAAGGTGAGACGAAGTAATAATAAATGGAGTGTGTGGATTATGTTATTAGACTAAACAATATGTTAATCAAAACAGTATTATACCAAGTTCGTAACAATATTAGAATTTGGCCCTCCCATTGATTCTTTTCTGACTCCGCCCCTAGTCTTGGCATTCTTTAACTTGTTGCTCATCCATGTCCCACAATCTTAACACCATCCACCTAACTGACCTGTGCTTTTTGGATGGAAATTTTTCAAACTCTTTGTTCAAGCTATCATGTACGTTAAGAATTGGTCAACGGGACACTAGATAATGTCAACTTGAGTGGAAGCAGGTGTCACTATTTATCTCAGCCATTGGTTCTGGAAACGTAATACTTCCTTCATCCCAAATTAATTGACTAAATTTTGATTGTTAATTATTTATAAATTACAGTGAGTTACAATATGAAATTAGTCTTTTCAGATCTAATCGTAGATGTTGTCTATGCTTTAGATCCAAAACGAAGCAGAAATTTGTGCCCAAGTATCTACTTGCCTTGAAACCATCCAATTTTTTTGGATTTTAAAAGCATAGAGACAAAAATGAAATTAGTGAACGGTTGCAGTAGTCTTGAAGGAGATGAAAATTTTCATGTATTATTGTCGTTCAGAATTCTGTCGACAGAGCCTTGATGGGCAGGTAATGTAGTTTCTGATATCTTCTGTTGCTTGTCAAATCTGAGTTAACTAGATGATTTTCAGTTATCTTTTCATGTAGCAGATTCTTAAGTAACGATTAAAGATCCCATTGAAACAAAATTGTTTCAGATTCCAATTTACTAAAATCATATGCCCATAATTTGTGGGTCATATGTGTATTTTCTTTTTATTGCTAAATGACACCAAATTTAAATCCAATACATCATATACATGCCACAACATAAGACCATCAGACAGTTAAGAGAATTGAGTCAAATAAGACCTGGAAAGCCCTAATCCTCGGGTGGCCTTGTTCCAAACATGTGACTACTAGGATATAATTCCAATGGCTCACTAAGCAAAACCGTTTTGTCTTTCTTTAGAAAATATAATTGCTTTATTACTGTCTAACTTATTCAAATGTGCATTTGTGTTCCCAAGATTTCCAATGTTTGATTACTGTGATGTAGTAATTTCATCTTTGTTTTGCTACTCTTGCTCTTACTCTTGTATGTGGTGGAAAAAGGTTAAAATTGAGGCTGCAACTAAGAAGAAACATGAAGGAAATGCATTATTCAACGCGGGAAATTATGAGAAGGTGAGAGCCTATGCCCTGTAATATAAGTAGTATTTCCCTCAAATTTGTGACCATTTTGAATTTCTCGGTGATATAGTGTAATACCCTGGATATGTGGTTAAAGTGTGGCTTAAGAGGATTGAAATGGCTACTTATATCACCAAGGTACACCTTCTTTTATGGTAGCCCATTCGTTGGGAACTTCTCAGTTAAGCGTGCTTGGCTGGGAGTAGTCTAAGGATGGGTGACCTCCTGGGAAGTTTTCTCAGGCAGCGTGTGAGCGAGGACGAAACACACTGGAAAGACTCGTGGTGATTTGTGAGGTCAGTCAGCGATCCTTGAAGCGGTTATCGATAATGTCCATGGCCCGGGGAGGGGCCGGGGCGTTACATATAGATTGGAGGAGACTTTGTCTGGCTTAACCTTTTGGCAACATGTCAAGTATACATTCAGCCATTAAAGATCCTTGTAAAGCTACCTGCACCTACTACTAGCACATTCTCTTTTATTTTGAGTTGTTCAAACATATATTTTATAAAAAAATAAAAATAATAATAATAAAAAAAACTCCTTCATATCTATCTAACTTTTTTGCACTATGATCACATTTACCTAATCAACGGCTACATTGTTGAGTTAACACCTAATAGCCTGCTACATTGTCGACGTACGCACTGACCAGACTAGTATATATAAAAGTAAGATTCCATGGAAAATGCATTGGACCAAGGACACTAAGCCCAAACATGCTCTTACGAGGATGTTCTACAAGATCCCAAACCACTAATAATGCTCTTATAAGCTTCATTGGATGATGGATCGTTACCAATCAAACAAGTTTCACAATATGAAGCAACCCAAATGCCTTATAGTAATAAATCCAAAGCAAAACATCTTTGTGAAAAACTTTCAAATAAACATAAATGAAAATATAAACATGGAGTTAAAGAACTGTTTTTAATACAATTAATCATGAATTCGCATACATCTTCAGACGAAATATTTACAGGATTTAACAAGATTTCATGGTCTAACGTAAAGCAGCACACCAAAACCAGCCTGAAATTGAACATCAAGCTATGCACAACCAGAATACCTGATCTAATCCCTGCAATAGCTACTATTTAGTTTTTTGCTGGCCCTTAAGTAGCACTCAATTAATAAGGAAACATTTGATTGAGCTTATAATCTATATATGTACATATGAACAAATTTGAAGGACAAGGCATTGGAGGCCAACAGCAATCAATGACAAGCAATTTCTTGGAGCAATTCATCAAAAATCAAATCCTCTAGAAATAGAGACACATATTCAGAATCTGTTTGGAGATTCATCCAACCAGGTCCATCTTCAGACAAGCCAAGAGGTACTGCCAAGTTGAAGATTGGGTCCAGATCTTGTCCACATTTGAGGTACTGACCTATGAATTCCCACACTTGCTCAAGAACCAAGTTCTTCCCCTTTGCTAAGTAACGAACGTGGCAACTATTTGACAATGCTTTTGGGTAACAAACGTAGGAACTCTCTTGAACATACACCAAAGCTTCATTGATCAAATCAAATATTACCTTTCGATAATATCTACACGTTATGCCAAGTTTGTCTTTGGTGGAGTGTTTGGGCTCGAAAGGGCAGCAAACCTCTATTGCATCGAAGAGGGCGGGATCCAGTGGCTGATTTAGTGAGTGCCATGCCCCGTACGGGTCTTCTCCTGCTGTGAACCCCATTAAATCAAGAACATACTTCACATATTGTAACTCTTCATTATGGTCCACATCTTCAATGTGACACTTTCTGTGGGTTAAAATTAGCAAATCTGCAGTAATGAAGAAGCAGAATTTCAGAACATTGTAATTCTTCCAATTCATCATTCAATACAACCTAATAAGGGAAAGTTACACAAGTGATCATTACCTTTAGCATTGAAGGACCCCTCCATTTCTTCTCCTTGCTGATTACTCTGCGCACTGATGACACATGGCTTGACCAAACCATCAGCTTGATCAAGCCCTTCAAAATCTGTAGGACAATCTTTTTTCAGTTCACCATGACTTGTTTGGTTCGAGTTAAATCCTTGTAGGTCAGCTTGAGCTGCCTCATTGTAGGACTCAATCTCTATAAAATGAAGTCTCTCTTTAGAAGATCTCCGAAGATGATGATAACAGATTAGTGCAAACTCTTTCTCGTTCGTTAACCTAAAACTTCTTGATAGACCCTTCTTAACATCTTTACTAACGTTAGT
Source organism: Portulaca oleracea (assembly GCA_029582165.1). Lineage (NCBI taxonomy): Eukaryota > Viridiplantae > Streptophyta > Magnoliopsida > Caryophyllales > Portulacaceae > Portulaca > Portulaca oleracea. The sequence continues at coordinate 17,387,298 of CM055875.1, forward strand.
ATCGAACAACGAAGCATATCTATCAAGCGACTCCTTGAGAGACGATGATCTCCCCATGCTTTGAGACTTCGACTTCTTCAGCTCATGCCCGTGTGTAACAACAGGCCAAATTTCGGTATGCTTATGCTCAACCTTGCTTGGAAGCATTGTTTGCAAACCATTTGGATTCGGGGAAGGATATGTCCTCGACTTTATTAGCCTTGGTTTTCTTGGAGGATTGTCTTTCAAAACTTTGAGGAATAAGTCTTGATTCACTCTAAATACCTCTAAAACACCCACTTGATCCTCCTCTGTGTCATTTCTTGCAACTCTTTTTTTAGGATTGGAATCCTCTATGCATTTAGGGGTACTCATTGGCTTTGGATTTGCCTTAAGAAGAGAAATCAAGGTTGGTGCATGCATATGTTCACAGTTGTGTTCAACCACCTTCAATTGAGATTGTTGAAGCATATTTAGGTCCTTGCATTTATCTTCATCTGCTACTAGCAATGCTTTTATTCTACCTTTGATTGACTTCTTCACTAAACCAGCAACAGAAATCCCCAGTTCAACCTGATCGATTAATTACCAAAACGTACAGGTTGTAAACTTGTGAAAAAAACATACAACATCCAACAACAGCAGCAAAATCATGCAAACAGCCCCGTTCTTTATGCGGTAGGTTGCGATGCGGTACCACATTGCACCGCACTTTTTAATTTTCCACCACATTTCACCAAACTACACCACAATCATTAGCAATATATCTTTTCATTTTTCTCTCGATCTCCTCACTTTTCTCCTCTACTTTTCACATTCTCTCTCTTAATCTACCCTACCTACCATAACTTTCAGCACTAACTCACCACAACTCTCTAATTTCAGTTTAAGATACTTATATGGTGTCTTATTCCATGACGCATATGATTATTCTACTCTACTTAGTCATATCATTTTATTTGAATTTAAAATGATTTTAGATGATGCAGTTCTCCCTACTTTAGTTGTTAATTACGTCCTTTTTGAAGACAGAAAGTTGCTAATGAGACATGCAGAAATTGAAAAGTTAGAGAAGGAGAGTTGACCTTAGTTTCATCCTCCTCCAATTGGTATGGTGGGAAAATCTGATGCTGTTTGGGTTTCAGTTTATCTGTATACCATACATATTGCATATGAGTCGAAAATTCAAATAAATAAATATATAAAATCTGTAAACGCATGATTTGAAATTGAATTAGCCATAGCCACGTACGTACGTTTGCTAGTTTTCCCTTGGGACTTTTGTTTGTTGGTGTTGGAGGGAATCATTCGTTTAACATTATGATGCCTAAACACGCACAAAAACGCCCATATACAACCCGGCTTGTCCTTTTCGGCTTCTACATATGACTGCTTCCTCCATAGACGCTTCCTCCCCATACTGATCACAATGAAATCAGAAAGAAATTCAGGGAAAAGAAAAAAGAAAGAGTGATGGAGGGGTTTCTAATTATTATGGTAGAAAAAATAGAAATTTAGAACTGAAACCAAATATACTACTTACCATGCAATCTGTGGACACAAGAGCTTTACTGTCAAGATTCAGGAGGTTATGTTTCAGAGGGTACGGTGGCCAGATAAATATTACGAGGGTTTCTCACTAACTAATAAATGATTGATTAAGAACACCAAAAAAATTCAATAATATATAGTTGATTAATGTGATAAATGAGGAAACAAAAAACAATTTGGGATGGCAATGTAAAGTGGTTACAACTTAATTAGCAGTGTTAGGTGTTAAGTTTTTTTATTCCTTGCTTTGACGGAAACAAATTTGACCTAGGACTAGGAATTTTTTTTTCGAAAATGATAAATATTTTTACGCAAGATGGGTCTTAACCATCTTGCATTTTTTCTAAATCACCAATAAAGTTAAATGTAAGTGTATTTAAATCATTCTAGATGTACGTTTTATTATTTTCAGGGTTACTACAACTTATAAACAATTTAAAAATAATTATTTATTTATATTTATTTTATAAATATAAAATTATGTATAAAATGTACATTTTCTACTACGATTGATAAAATTAGGCTATTCTTATACTTTTCGACATAGCTAATAAGTATTATATTATTATAATTGATAAATATATATAATTATTAAAGAAATTATTAATAAAAGTTACAAAAATGTGAAATAGGAATAATTCAAGATGGTTAAAAACCATCTTGAGTCAAAATGGTTATCATGGTCCTTTTTTTAAAAAAAAAGAAAAAAAAAAGTAGCCATCTTTAACGAAGAATCCAATTTTCATTTTTGTGCCTAGCTTGCACCAAGCTAAGTTCCTGTTCTTTGAAAAATATTGCCGTACTTGTTAAGAGTCAACAGCCGGGAAAAAAAAAACAAAGAAAAGATTGCACATAGCCATGGACATATAAAACTATAAATTGGATGTTGTAAGGAGGGTTTTTTTTTTATTTTTTTAGTGAAGGAAGTTATAAGGAGGTGTTAATCCATGTATATAAATTAATGCAGAACTAGAGACCTTTGTTTGAGAGACTACGTACCATGCTTTGTTGCTAGTATTTTAGATGTTTCTCTATATGCAACCTGTTACCTACCAAAGAGGCCACTGTTCTTTTCAAATCTTAGTTAAATTTAACTTAACTTAATGACTTTTTTTTATTTATTTGTTCTCAAGCTAGCTTACATATATTAGATAATATATATTTAAAATTTTATATATTTAACAAAGCAATTTAATTGATGTGACTTATTACCAACTATACTTACACTATCTTATTTAAAAGTTCATATAATATTTACTAATAAATGTGGCCAATATAACATACTTTACTTACACAATCTTATTAACTTTCCAATATTACTCTGCTTATTTGATTTATGTACTAATCCCCTATTTACCTATAAAGAACAGGACCCCTACCAAGTAGGGGTGGGCATAACAGGTTAACCGCATTTACGGTTAACCGCTTTTGAGGTTTTTGGATTTTGAAAACTTAAACCGCAACCGCAATATGCGGTTAACCGCTTTTGAAATCTGGAAACCTAAACCAAACCTCGAAACCGCAATTTAGAAGCGGTGCCGGTTAACGGCTTTTAAAATCTGAAAATTTATCCGGTTAACATACACGGTTTATGATTAACCGATTTCCTGGAAATTTACAATTTATGCAAATAAATGCAATCATATTACTTATAAATTCATATTTCGATACGATGATACGCGGTTAAATTAAATTCATATTACTAATAAATTTATTTTTTTTCAACTTAATTGAGAGCGGTTAACCGTTTCATGAAAATCCAAAACCTAAACCTAAACCGCTTGTAGCGGTTTGGTTAACCTAAACCGCTTTTATGCAAAAATCAATTCAATTAACCGCATTTTGCAGTTTGGTTTATACGATTTTGCAGTTCAATTTGCGATTTAGGTTTATGGTGCCCACTCCTACTGCCAAGTGGCAACATACTGGACCGTCATATATTCTTAACTAACTCCTTGGCCATGCATGTAATGTTTTTGCAGAGGAATGAATGGTACGTTATTGGAGATGTTTCCATCAAAATAATAATAAATAAATCCATGTACATGAGTCTTTTTTTTTTCAAGTTAAAATATTTTTAAACCGACAATATTCTCATTCCTTTTTCACTAATTGTCTCCCAAATTTATAAATAAATTAAAATTTTAAAAACTTTTACTATTCATTTTTTATCAAATGTAAGATAAAATCATTACATAAATTATTCCAAGTAGGTTGGGTGTGAGATTGGTAGGAGATATAAATACAATAAAAAAACTTATGACAAACTAATGTCCCCCCCCAAAAAAGAACATTCATTTGCCTGTTATTTGTATGGGAGAGAGAACGTACATGTATATATTACAATAGAAATTATTGTGGGTCTCACGAAATAGAGAAGTGATTGTAGGGGAATTGATCAATCACAACGTAGAAAATTATATTTTTTTTCCTATTTTCTATTTCTTTTATTTTCAATCTGGATTTTATTTTAAAATTAAAAAAATCAGAAAGTATCACTAATCATTGACTGCTTTACACTCTGAATTAAATTATTTAGGTGCAAATAACAATAATTATTTTGGTGTTGCCTATAATAATAATAATAATAATAATAATAATCTATATTATAATAGAAATCATTGTGGGCTTCACGAAATCGAGCCATGGGAGTGATTCTAGGAGGATTGATCAATCACAATGTAGAAAATTATATTTTTTTTTCTATTTTCTATTTTTTATTTTTAATCCGGATTTTATTTTAAAATTAAAAAAACCAGAAAGCATCACTAATTCTTGAATGCTTTGGATTCTGAATAAACTATTTTGGTGCAAATAATGGTAATTATTTTGGTGTTGATTATAATAATAATAATAATAATAAAGTTAATGGGTCCCACTTAATAGAGTCATAGGAGTGAATTTAGGGATATCCACCAGTCACCTCTTCGATAATTAGAATTTTTTTTTATTTAGGAAAATCTAATTATTCAATTAAATTAAATTTAAATTGAGTTTACAACCCCAACTTAAACTCTCCACACCCCACGTTTTCTGCTACCAAGATTCACAGCTTTTTAAATTATTATAAAATTCAAAACATTCATATATATATATATATATATATAGCAACTAACTATCCCACGATTACCCAACTGACAGAAAGTACCTTATTATAACTCAAACTCTTCAAACCCTAACAAACATCCACATATATAATTCAACATTGGCTCCATTATTTATTGCTACTGTATTCGTTGATCTATACATGTACCTTTCATTTTGGTTCCAACCAATCACATTAACATCACAAATTACTCATAATCTGATAGTTTGTCACACTTTCTACATTCTGAACTACAAAACTTTCTGTTATCACTGGGTGGTTGTTTGTAGATGTTATGCCCTCAACTATCAGTCCTCCAGATTTGAAAATTGGTTAGTAGTTATTCAAGTTTAATTCTCTGTATAGATCTCTATTCAACTATAGAATATGTTCTGGAATCATAATAATTATATTTTTTTAATGTTTTTTACTTTGATTTTTATGCTTATGACTTTCTTTTTGTTCTTTTAAAATATACTTCGTTATATTTACTTAATATTTCATGTTTCATTTTTTTAAGAAAACTGTATTTTTGGTTTGTTACTTTATATGTTGCAGGATAATTATAGTCACATCTTTTATAACACCAGCCAACTTATACCATCAGTATATATGTGTTACTTTTATTCAAAGGCATGAAGGATAAGAGGTGGTTGTTTATCATGAATAATGATAAGACCTTAGCAACGTACATATGTGCCATATAGGCCTAAAATTGATGCTCAACAAAACACATCTCAAGTTGCAATTGTTATTCTACACTCGGCACATTACACTGGTTTAGTGTAGCATTTTTTAAAATTAAATGGAAATTTCTTTGTTTCACTTTAATAAAAAAGATATGTCAATTGCTTCATAGTTGGAACAACTAACATGTTATCCTTATATTTGAGATATTGTTTACTCCTTTATTATGTTATAAATTTCTATGCATATTTATATTACAGTTATTGTTTATTTTTGAATACTCCATGCATCAGACGGGTTTAGGACTAGTAATAATAATAATAATAATAATAATAATAATAATAAAAATTTTTATTATTATTATTATTATTATTATTAATCTATATATTATAATAGAAATCATTCACATTTTAGGAAATTTTCTATTTTTTAATTACATATTTTGTCGGAACAATTTATCATGATGTTTTCTATGTAACAATTTCATCAATATTACGTTTGGTTTATTTGTTTGGACAGTTATTTATTCATGGCTTTTATAAAATTTCAAAAGTAGTTAATTGAGTTCGTTGAAATCCAGTGTAAATAAAAACAATCACATTAAACTATGGGAGATGAGATGAGGAGGCATACGTATACCTTTATAATAAAGGAGTCATCAAGAGGTATACTAATTTGGGTTTGGTTCGTCTTTGAACCACTCCTGAGGCATGAAGTTAGGGTGGTTACCAACTTTACTTACTACCTTTAATTTTCTTCGAGATATGTATATAAACTGTAATTAGATAATTAGCTCAACAACTGAAACAGATGCAGCAAACATACACATATCTTTTTTCTATATGTAAATAACATAAATGTAATTGATATGGGAGGAGATAGGAAATATTTAGGCTCTGTTATTTTATACGGTTGGCTGGTTATAGTGCCACAACACATCGCACTTTGCCAGAATCCACTACAACATACTAACCCACCACAATTTACCAACCCACCACAATCAACTTTTTCACATTTACCAATATAATTTACATTTATAAAGAAACAAAATCCACCACAACTTAACAATAATTCACTACAATCCACCATAATTCCACCACACGCGCCACAATTTCAACACACCGCACCACGCCATACCGCAACGAGCGGTATAAATAGTTGTTATGAACACCTAATCCACTTATTAATTAATTAGTAGGTGTAGTGGAACTATTCCACTACAAATATAGAGGTTAATAAATTAGTAATAGGATGGGAAACTCCGAAACTCAATCTACTTAATTATAAACTACTGCCAATGCTAATGCTATTATATAATCTATAAAATAATGTACAACTCCACTATCAATGTTGTTGGACTGTTTAGTCCAGTAGCTTCAGTTCACCAACCAACTCTCTCTTTCGTATCAATGTGTCATACCCAATTTCTCTATTTAATTCAGACATAACTACATCACCACACGTTTCCTCAAAAAAAAAAAAACTATAACTATATCAGTACACACATTGTTTATTTTTGAGGGAGACTACTAATCAGTCGCAGACTACTAATCAGTCGCAATTTTAATGTTACTACTCTTATATAGTTATATCCGTGGCCCGAAACGATATGATTCGATCTATGAATTAAATAATTTGTGCTTGCTTGTTTGGGCTTTTTTCCAAAAAAAAAAGTTATAGTTAATTATTATTTTATTTAGAAATTATTCGTAAATTTTGTTTTAAATTTGAGATCAATGTATTTAAGTTTTCTCATTAAATAAAAAGTTACTTAAAAGACCTAACATATAAAAATGTCAATTGTTCAATAATTATTATTAAATACTTTTCATTGTTTAAAAATATAATTACTGTACTTTGTTATTCAAACAAATAAGCAACATCCCTCACATTTTACATAATTATAATTTTTTCATATTTATATTGAAATATTTTTATATTTCTATTTATTGTAGAATTAGTTTTGGACATTCAATAAGCACTTACTATATTTATTGAATTAGTAGATGAAAGATATTGTAGCTCATACGTGGAATATATATTCAAATTTTCTCAATGACTTTTCTCATTGTTATATAAATACTATAAATATTATTTTTACCAATAATTATTTTATGATTTGGTATGACTGTGATAAGAAAATATATACTTTGAATTGAATATCATTTCAAAGAACAAATGTCATGTCTTTCGCATTTATAAAAGCTTTTGAATATTATTAGTTTTAATGCATAAGTCCATTAATGTTAGTTGATATTCAATTTTATGATTCTATTTTGCAGGGTATAAAATTTAGGAGATTCTACCCTAGTTGAAGAAAAATTTAACTATGGTAGTTGAAATGTATAATTACCCTTAATTTTACCATTAAAAAATTAAAATTAATATATATTCACCATAAGACTTGTTACAATAATTAAGTAAATCTATATGTTATATAATTTTTTACAAAATGAATATTTTTAAGGAAATTATACCATAATTGACTTTTTTTTCAACTATCGTAGTTAAAAAGTGAAAATATCACTAATTTTACTATAAAAATTCAAAATCAATGTAAGTTGATCAAAATATACTTGTTACAATAATTGACCATATTTAGGAGGATATAAATCCTTATAACAAATATGATTTGTTTTTGATAAATGAATGGTATAAACTTTTTAACTATTATAATTGAAAATAAATTCAACTATGGTAGAATTTTTAATAAAAATAACAAGGGTCAAAGTTCTATTGCTTAAAATAAAAATAATAAGGGTCAAATTCTACCACCTTTAGGAGGATATAAATCTTTATTCTAATAGTAGTATTTAAATAGTAATCATTAAAGATTAGAAATTCAAATTTACCAATAATATATTTAATCTTTTTCTCCTTGTAAGTTTTAATGATGAATTATATATTATTTTTGAAGGTTTTGTATGAAGTATTTTAATAATATTTGTTCATTGTTATTAAGGCATAATCATTTTCCTATGATGATACACAACTATTTATCAATAGATTACATGTATGTGAAATATACTCCATTGAAAAGTTTAATTAATGAGTTAATGAAGATAGAAGTTTCATTAGCAAATTCATCGAAATCCAATTCCTAGAATACAATACAAGGGTATTGCTTTAGCTACAAAGACCGTCAAAATTAGGGCTTCATCATCCCAGACTCCAAGAAGAAGAAATAAAAAGAGATTGATCGACCAAGAATTGGGATAAAGCTCACGTACGAGCACCTTATATAATTAAGAACCTACTCAGCAAATGATCCCTTATACACAGAAGATCAAGCACCACCAAGGTTCAGAATGTGAAGGCATTTATTCCTCAGCATCGTCCATGCATTATATATAGCACTAATCTAATCCACTGAATAGCAAAAATTGATCAATTACACTGCAAGCTTTCTGTTCTTTTTCTTTCTGTCTTTTTTAGTTTTTTGTTGGGGGTTCAAATGTATGTAACCTTACTCTCAACTCTCAGTTGCAGGAGCTCAGGAAGCACGTTTTGTCAGACCAAAAACTGCATAATATGGGAGACGGGGATTTGGCCTCAGCAAGTTCTTCATATGCCTTGTATGACCTTCCCTTCAAATGGGCTTTGGCTTTGGCTAACAGCATCCTCTCCGTTTCAGGGGAAATATTGAAGTCGTTTTGATGCTTTCTTCACCTGTGAGTTCAAAATGTTTTCTTGTCTCTGTCAGAACAGGAATTGCTCAACAGGATTGATAGAGATGAAAAAGAAAAAAAAAAATTCAAATTCAGCCATACAAACTCAATTTTAACTATTTTGACTCACCTCTTCTACCCAATCAATTTTCCAAGTAAGGTAGAGAAGCGCTACTGTCTGAGTCACCATTCCACACATCATTCCAATCCATATTCCCTAACGCACAATGACAAACACGTGAGTGAAAGCATCACAAGTTAAAAACAAAAGTACAAAGATGACAAAATTGGACTGCAAATCAGCAACTTGTAAATATGTAAGGCTTAAAGTATAAGCTGCATAGGTGTATGTGCTACAGTTACATGGTTTAGCAATTCATGAGTCCCATCTTGCAGAATTTGACCCTAAACCTAAACTGACTTCATTCACAATGAAGCAACTTAAAATATGCCTAACCAGAAGTATTGAGTAAACTGTACTTTCTTGAAAACTTTACTGGATGAATCTACACAAAGCCCAACTGATCCCACCTATCATATGACCAAATAATCATTCTGCCGTCCTAACGGCCATTTGAGTTACTTGAGGGCCACAATACTTTAACGTAAGCATGCGAGTTTCTGACATCTCTGACAACAATACATTGACATGTTAAATTATGTGATTATTTGTTCTGGTGAATATTCGTACCTGAACCTCCATATGGGCAACATATGCAAGTAGAATTCCAATCGGGATGCCAATAACGTAATAAGAACACCCATTGACAATTGCAACAGCTCCTTGTGATCCACAGCTAATTGCCACTCCTGATTAGAATAAGACACCGTGTTACTAGCATATTCGATTGCTTATCTCCATACTACCTAAAGGGCACTCAGGTTTCTCTGAAAATGCTAAAGATCAAGAAAATCATAAATTTATTTGTTTTTTTTTTAAAAAAAGCACAAACTTTGCAATATGACAAGTGTGAAAAGGCATAGGTTCAATATTTGGATTCACAGGAACTTCAGAGACATATGAGACATAGACGCCTTTCATCTGAACGGAAGGGCAGAGAAGCCCGGGAAAAGGAAGACATGATCATCAGGAGCCTTGTCTGACTAGCACTGTTCCATACACGGATCACATATCCAAATTACTATTGTAGTTATTATTTCTGCAAGGAAAGAATCTATAAATTATAACCTAATATGAAATGATTGGCCTCAACTTGATGCACCATTGACATTCAATCTGATCTTATTCAATGTTAATATGACTCCAATAACTCATTAGCTAGACAAGGAAACATGAAAGAGCAAAATCTAAAGCAGGCATTGCAAGAACCATGTCGATAAGCATCCTCCATAGAATAGCAATAGGAAATTGGGGTTCTCGGGCGCTTCTGACATCAAGTTTTTTTTTTTTTTTTTTTTTGGGTGATAACAAAGTCACCGCCAAGTTATTTTTCTTTTAGGTAATACCAATATATTTTTCAATTAGGATTCAAACAAGCACAAGTAAATCTAATACCTGATTTTTCTTAACATTGTTTTATTATCACTTTTTTCCTCATTTTTCTTAAACCTACTTTCAGATTACAAGTAATGAAGTGTTACCTGCAACCCAAACTGAAAAACATAACGCTGTGATAGGGGATTGCAGGAAAAAACCAGAAAAACAAAAAAGACATTGATGCTTAAAATCACGGCGAGCAACATCAAGGGATGCATTAAACAGTATTCCAATAAGTTGGTGAAAAGAAAGAATTAATGAGTAGTTACAAACAATGTAGTTTACCTGATAGTACTGGTCCAACATTGTTAAGTAGGATTGAGAAAGCAAGTAGGCCAGAAAGGCTTGAGACAGCTTTTGCAACTTCCTTACTACTTGTAAACAAGTAAGAAATCTGGTGGCCAAATGCCAAGCACAAAATCCAAAAAAATACGCCTATTATAAGGGAAGTATATAAGATGACTTCCATCGAAAATTTTGCCGCCTTGCCATTCCCTCTTCCTAGTTCATTTGAAACTCGCACACTATACAGCAGATTAAGCGTGATCAGAGCAGTCCATGCCAGAACAACAAAATACAACCAAAAATTTTCTCGGAGGTACCCTAACTTTTGGTGAAATGTTTTTCAGGTACCCCAACTTTTCAAAACTAATTTTGGGGTACCCTTACTTTTTGGGTTAGAAATTATTAGGTGCTTTTTTTATCATCAATTTGGTTAAGTGACCGAAATACCTTTGTTCTTCCATTTTTTAAGAAATACCCTTAAAGAAGAAGAATAAGGGTATTTCGGTCACTTAATAAAATTGATGGCCGGAAAAGCACCAAATAATTACTAACCCAAAAAAGTAAGGGTACCTCAAAATGAGTTTTGAAAAGTTGGGGTACCGAAAAATAGTTTTTTTTTGAAAAACAACTTAAAGGAATAGAGGATTACCATACGGCACCCAAAAAGCCAAGGCATATCATGAGTTCCCACGTAGTGATGTTTAGGCTGCAAAGTCATCTTTTATAAGGATATGTTTTTTCCCATAAAAACAAGTGGTAGAAGAGCTATAAGAAAAAGAGCAAGTTCTGCTGAAAGCTATTACCAAATGGAGAAGGCAGAAATGGCAACTGTTGCATATTTCATGTATCCAGCTAAAAGCACAAGAATAGCATTGTACCACACCTGAATGCTGTTCACAAGTTTTTGTTAAAAATAAAAAAAAGAACAGAAGACACAATTAGCAAAACATGAAGTCACCCAAGGGGATTGATCAAAGCAAGAATCAATAAAAAAAATAACAATAAAAAAATGCTCAAAAGCGTGATGCCAAACAAATACAATCCAGGATTGGAAAACTATTGATGCCTTGAAGTTTCTCAGTTCCTATGCAGAACATAAGATTGCCAATCTGGATATGCTAAAGAATTTGAGTTTAGGGGTGGCTATTTATTGAGCTAAGACTCAATCTATTTTCTGGTGATGTTTTTTGGGTCTCTTTGACGATCTCCAATAGAGCTGATAAGTAGATAGTAGAGATAGTTCATTTTACTCTTTATCAATTGTGAATTTGTGTGCTTTCATGGGTTCACCCAATTTGGTTTCTCCACTTTAAATCCTTGTCTCTCTTAGCCTAATATTGTCTTGCTTATATTCTCGATTTGTTTATCATCCTATTCATTTTTGTTGCTTAATTTTTTCGCATTATAGCTTAAAGTACTTCACACTCTATCCCAGACTTCAGTTTAGACCATATACACTTAATCTTTTCGGAAAATGGGCAAGTCTACACCTCTACACATGCTCATGTTGCATTTTTCAAGTCCAACCGAAGTTTACTGGTCACAGTCAACTAAGAAATGAATGGGGAAAAAGAGAGAAATATGAGAGACTTA